>CM054062.1:177092725-177688364 GCA_028641055.1 Alopecurus myosuroides
TGAGGTCAATGAAGTTCTCAAAGCATTGAGATCATCCATGGTCACCTTTCCAACGGACGTTTCGGTATCCACATCGTCTCCCATACTAAAACTCTTACGCGGTTAAGCCCGATAGAAGAGCCGAGGCTCTGATACCAATTGAAAGTAAAGTATGGGCACCTAGAGGGGGGGTGAATAGGTGCTACGACCAATTTTAATTTTTCTTTTGATTTAGGCTTGACACAAAGTTAAATTATCTAGATAATGCGGCTACGGTGAATTTACCTATATGACAAGGATAATGATAAACACAATGCAAGCGATAAGTAAAGAGAGTGAGGGAACGAGGTAACCAAAGTGAATCACACGGAGACGCGATGTATTCCTGAGTTCCTCCTTTTTAGGGGAGTACGTCTCGTTGGAGGGGTGTGAGCTCGCCACGAAGGCCTACTCAACGCCACAAAGGCCTCATCCTATTCTCCGATGAACTCCGCCACAAAGGCCTAGTTCACCTTCCACTATTGAACCCCTTTTAGGCGGGAATCGAATCCTTTACAATCAACTTGGGGCACACACCCACAACCAAATTGGGGGCTCCCAAATATTCTTGAATCACCAACAAGTATCAAGATGCCTAGGTTCTCCACAAGAGGAAACCCTAGGATAGATCCCTCAAGCTAGAGAGGGGGAAATGAAGAACGACTCGGTGAAGATGTAGATCGGGGCCTTCTCCTTCAATCCTCCAAAGATCTTCAAGATTGGGTGGAGGGATTGGGAGTTATGAGGTATTTGGTGAGTTCTTAAATGCTCATAAATGCTAAGGGGAAGAACTAGATCTTGGGGAAGAAGAGGAGGGGTATTTATAGCCCCTCCTCACAACTAGTCGTTGTGCAGGAAATTGGGACCGGAATATCCGGTCTGCTTTTCTTCACGAATCCTGTTGACTTAAACCGGATTATGGGGTTGCCCATGAATAATATGGTTCAAATAATCCGATTAAAATAATCCGTCTCGCTTCTGTGCTGCGCAGGCAACTCTACCGGATATTCCGTCTCCTCCGGAATAATCCGGTACCAATAATCCGGCTCGCTTCTGTCAGCTTTTCTTCCAGTCCTTAGCCATTTTCGAGCAACAATGTGGTGACTCAGCACACCACTGCATGTGTTGTGCACAAGTCGGTGACATAATACTCACAGAAGGACTTATCCGTGAATATTACATCTCTCAGAGCGGTACAACAGAAACACAGCGGGTCCAAGTAAAGCTATAGGATACAAACTACATTACAAAAGTCTTGAGAATCTCCTTGATTAATCAAGAAGATCTCCTGCAAATGAAACATCAGAAGAAGCAATTCGAAGCTCCAAGCCGGAGAAGAACTCTAGCTCAGAACTAATCCACTACGGCTGATGTCAGCCCTAATCTATGGCTTGTAAAAGCTAAGACCAAGAATGGTCTCCACCTACACCTGGATAGCTTCTCCTCCACTAGCGTTGTTGATGACTATGCTTTACCGACTAAGTAGTAGATCACTCCACCTAGCTTCATGAGGTAGCGATGGCTTCACGATGACGACTTCCATAGGCTTGAACTCTAAGCAGGGGGTCAAACGGGAACGAATGAGTAATGAGCGTTACTCAGCAAGTTCATGATATATAGTGGGTAGTTTGATGCACTAACTGCAGCTTTAGACTCGAAAGAGTCATAAGCTAATGCAAGTTTTTGTAAAACTTTCTTCAAGAGGTTGCTTTTAATTCTGAAAACTATGCCCGCTAGACCATCACAGGACTAGAACTTCATGGAGTTTCCTTTCCTATAGCGTTCGCAGCTCCTTCCCGGAACAGGGTGTAACATGCCACATCCTTTTACACTCTGCAGAGGTGCGTTACTTTACCCATGGACGATCAAGACCATGTTGCACAACCAGGCTCGAGATCCTGTCCACGCCCACATAGGTGTGGGGCCCGGTTGTTGGTCCAAGCCAAACCGTGCCTCTCCGCACAACGCATGCCCACCCATTTATGCCAGTAGGTTGAACGCCTGATTCCACCCCTCACGATGGATATCTACGCGCCCCTGGCAGACAATCATAGACCCGCAGAGTCCGTGGGAATTAAGGGATCCCACCCATGTGCATGTAGTCTTGCACTACCTACGCGAGACTACATCGTACGTCTCTGGCAGCCCGTTGACATGCGAACGAGAAAACATGACAGCTGACTTACTCCCCCCATAGAAGACCCATGGTTAACGCGGTATTTACGGCGCACCGAGTTCTGACGACATTTGTGATTAGTTCCTAGGTAATACTTTCCCATGCAGATGGAACCTTCCTTTGACCTATTCATCTTACCATGGTCCCATCCGCCCACCAAACAGAACACTACCACTCGGGTAGTCATTCAAGTAGTCATATTATTATAAAAATAGGATCATGCATTCTTTTGAGAGTAGGTGATAATACGATAGGGTTTTTGAAAATAGTTTGTTACGAAATACTACAAATGATATGAGCAAGTGATGAACTTGCCTGATATTGAAATAACCATAATAATCAATATCTTCGGGGTTCGAGGGTCGCGTAGAGAATTCCGACTTCTGAAAGATAGAAAAGTAGTCCCGGTAAGGACTACAGAAAACATCGGCAAGATGATACATGCATAGTAATGAGATGCATCGTGAATTACCCTGGAAAACACCCCAGCTTACAAGTGTAAGCCACATCTGATACGATATCTTAATCACACAGGTTTTAGGTGAATTGTTTCATTACTTGAGGTGATGTGGTTATAACTTCTTTTAGAGTTACATGTGTTTCACTTTTACTTGGCAAACAATTGTTACCATGTTTAAGTAGAAGTGTTATTGTTTGGTTGGGTAATAAGACAACGACACATGGAAATCAACTATTGAAAAGATAACAATCACATTTTATCTTATATTCAAAAAGGATAGAGCTTATGACAAAGGGTTTAGTTGAAAATGAGGAACTAATACAACTAACTCTATCATCAAAATACTTGCTAATGACTTGTGATGATAGGTTTTAGTAGGTGTGAAAACATGAGGGTTTTATTAATAATGATAATAATATTGTGGTAGTTATTCCTTGTCATAATGAAACATAATAGAATTCCAGTATCTGTGTAGGAATAAGTTTATAAGTTAAACAAAAAAAATTATGTTTGACATATTTGAATTAGCTTTTCTCTTCAATTTGATATAACATTTTATGTTTTCTGAAAATATTTGAATAAGTTGTTAATTTATTAATTTTAAATGAATTAAATGATTAGGCAAAACATTGCACACATAAAAACTTGGTCAAATGACTTTGAAAACATCATAGGTGAGTTGAATTTGTTATTTGGAGTATTTTGGTATATAACTTGTATGTTTTTGATTTTATGAATTATTTATTATTTTTCTCAATTTTAAATGACTTAATTTAACTAAAGAAAATGTTTAATTTTAAACTTTTATCAAACATTTTTGAAAATTTGATAAACATTTAGATTATATTTTTCTAAACATTTCTATATATTTTTATATTTTTCTGATTATTAGATTAAAAGTTATTGAATTTATAAGATTAATCATTTTTCCGCTTTTAAATTGACAAGTGGGTCCCACCTGTCATATATGATTTTAAATCAAAAATAAAAGAAAAAGAAAAATGAAAAGGATTGTGACGTCATGGTGACATCACAAATGACCTCACCCAAACTCGATTCTCTCAGATGGATTGCAATTGGGCGATATAGTTGAAATTGATGCACTTGATTGTTGCCAGAAGCTAGAGGGAAGTGTGGTCGTCCCGTAGGTGGCGGCGCTACTGCCAAATGGTCACCGGAGTGCTCCCGGCGACCACCGGCGCGGCATCCGGCGGCGGTGCACGGTGAAAGCATGGAATTTGTCGTCAAAATGAAATCCAATGGTACCATGAGGAGCAGGAGCTCACGAGGAGTACGATGGAGCTGTCGGTGAAGCACGGCGTGGTCGAACTCGCCGGAGAGCTTCCATGGCGGCCGGCGGTAGAGAGAAAAGGAACGGTGGAATTCCTCGGCCTCTGGTCTTCCCAGCAGGCGTGGCTCATTGAGGAGGGAGAGTAGAGGATTGCGCATCTCCTCGTGGCCTCGATTGGTCTCGGCCTGGTCGGAATCGATGGGAATGGCCGACGGCCGAGATGTTAGGGTTAGGGTTTGGTTCCGGGATCTTCACAGAGAGATACAGAGAGCGAGATGCAGCAAGGCGAGAGGAAGGAGAGTGACCGAGAGGATGGGTCACGGAGCTCCCTCTTGGAGTCATATCCGTGCGCGAGGCGGCAAGCAGGTCGTAGCATCGACCACGGTGACTCGACGTCGACCGCTTCGGACTTCTGGCCGGAAACAAAGAAGAAAGAGAAAAGAAATGCCACTTTTTGATAACCCCCTGGAATCTTGATTATTCGCAAATAACTCCCTCTGTCTATAAAACAGAGAAGAAACCCTTGTTTTCAGGGCCTTATTGATAAGATAAAAGTTATTAAAAATCATATTTGGATTCCTTATCAAATTTTGCACCTCACCATATTTTTCTTTGGTGAATTAGAAGAATATTTGTATTTTTTATTTAGGGTGCTAGATTAAGTGATTTTATTGTTTTCACTCAATTTAATTTATTAAATATCTTAAATTTTCTTTAGACCTGAATATTATATCCCCACAACACACATCTGGTTCCCGAGTGGTGTAGTATGAGTGGATCATATTCTATACAATTTCTTATTAGAAAATAACTCAGTAAAACTATTTAGTACTAGTTCTATGCACTGTTATGAAAATCACTTAATAGAGAATTTTATTCTATGTCAACCCAAATTATTTTTAATGAGTGAAAGAACTTGTTTTTCTTTTATGTAACTTTGTTATTCTCCTGATTGAATCTCTTAGAAAGTTTGGTTGCCATTTTACTTAGGTGTGTGTAAGAAAGGTTGCTATTTTTAGTACTTTGATCAAGTGGAGAACATGTATGATTTTGGGATCTTATTTTCTTGTTTTCCACATAGGTTCCAATATGGATATTATCCCATATTTGTTTTAGAACATGTAATCATTTACATGTGGGTGTATGGTTGAATTCTTGTTGTTTTCCATTTGTGTTATGGATGAAAAAGATTTGGAAAACAAGGGGATTAATTTGCTTTTCCCTACCTCAAATTATCACGCGATATATGGATGCAAGGGCTTGTTATTGTTTTCTCTCTTGCCAATTGTTTCCATTGAAGTGATTTTTATCTGTTCCTCATCAATGATGAGTCTTGACAAGGCATTGGGTTATAGTTTCACTAATACCACTTAATTTTTCACTGGAGAATTTCTTATGCTAGGCTTCCTTGCTAAACTAGTGTTTCTCCTTGTTGACTTATGTTGCTTCATGTCCTTGTCTCTAGTTACCACTAGTCTTCTGGTACTGCCTTTGTCACTTGCAAGGAAGACCAACTCATGGATTCCATCTTCAACTATCTCACCCTTGTGGTAAAAACAACCAGTATTTCCAAGAAAAGATTTTACTTAGATGATTATAAAATTATGGGAGTTTGTTTTATGACATCCATTAGACTTAAGCATATAAGAAGAATCTGCTGACAAGTTTGCAAGGCTTGTCCCCAAATTACTTTTCATATCCAAGAGGCTGAGATGTGCTAGGTTATTCAACCTTTTGTTTGTTTGTGTATGACACTCAATTGTTTGAGTATACAAAAGTGATCTGTTAACAAGGTGTACAAGCTTGTTACCAAACTACTTCTATATAACACTAACATTGGAATATCACACTATTTCAAGAGAGTTAATAATATCAAACCAGGATATAAGAGTTTCCAAATACTCTTATAGTAGATTGGAGTAGCACTTCTAGAACACTCTAAATAATCTTCTTGGATATCTTCCTATGGTAGTACCTTCTGTCTTGTGGGTTGCTTCTCTTGTAGAATGTCTTAGAGAAGATTGGGGAACAAAATACTATAGTCTAGCCAGAATAACAAGATCTAGATTAAGATTTAGTTCAGGCTTTTATTTTCTTTCCATATGCTTCTCATTTGGTTTCCCATAAGATATGTGCTTGTTCATACATGTTTGGTTTTACTTAGCTTTCAATTCAATTTCTCTAATAGAGGTTATAACTTGTTGTTACTCAATACCTATATCCAGAGATACTTTATTTGTTGAAGGTTGAATTGAATAGAAGTGTGGAATGCTTATGGATTGATGACTTAATAGTAAGTTGATCAAATGGTTCATTGATGTGTTGAGATCTAATATGCTCACTTGTATAAGATGAATGAGACAATGAGCATGAGAAGATTATTGAGGTTTAATGACTGATGTCATAGTTGTTAGTTGTTTTTCTCAGGTGTCATGTTGTAACATTATATTCTTCTCTTTATTACATTTTTCATTCATAAGGTAGATATAGAGGTGTGGAAATATCATATGTAATGATCAAGGGTTAACAGTAGGTTAAGAATATTTATTTCTTCTTTTAGATACTTCTTTTATGGTTGAGGAGATATGTACATATTCGATAAATATGTTAATACAATTATTATGTCATTTCCCACTTGTGGGTTTTGAGTTAGCACTTGTTTGTATCACTTGTGTTTTATTGAAACTTTGTTATTTGCTTATGAAGGTTTACTTAATGGTTATGAGATGATTTATCAAGATGTTATGTAGATTGATTGATAACTTAAAGAGTTCATGATTAGAGAATATAATATCTCTACTGATGTGATGGTTCAATTGTACATTACTATCTTGTGGAAATGTGATCACCAGCTATGTGATTTGGATACTCACCCTCTTTGAATTCTAGATACCTAGGGAATTATCCCAAGTCACTTATAGACTTGAGGTTAGGCTTGTTGAGAGTTTGTGTTGGTCACAACCAATTATGGTTTGTACAATCAGATGATTTGGTTTGTAGAGATACTATGTTATAAAGATCACTCCAAATGTACTCCTGACTAGATGAACTAGACCTATTTCATCATGTCAAGTGAAACTTTGGTCACTTTGATTCGTTTAAACTTTCGCGCCAAAATTTCCCGTACTTTTAGATGCATGCTTTGCAAATGCACATATTAAATTTAGATCCTTATAACTTCCCAAACACTGGGATGTTACAAACAACTCCACAACCGGAATATCCGGTCCGAGATGAATAATCCGGTTCGAATAATCCGGCTCATCTCTGTCCGGAAAATGGTCCAGAATTTTCTAGACCGGAATATCCGACTCCTCCGAATAATCCGGTTCCAAATAATCCGGTTGGGTTCTGTCCCAAATCTCTCAGGCCAAACATCACCAACTTTTCGGTGCTCGATGCCGATGTTAAGTATAACACCCGCACGCTAAACACCTCGATAAATAATGTACTTAGTATTGTTAACTAACACACAAAACACCGGGAAAACGAAATGCACTTTCAAATGGTCCTTCCCATACTGGGGCCAATTTGTGCTTTCTTTGCTGTACCAATCTTAGCACTAGGTCACCTTCTTTAAAAGAACGATGCCTGATTTTCCGACTATGATAACGTCGTAAACCTTGCTGGGAAATGGCGGATCTTTTAAGCACAAGCTCTCGCTCTTCTTCTAAGAGATCGACGGCATCCTGTCGTTCACTTTCGGCATCCGAGTCATCGAAATCCCGCACTCTTGGGCTGTCATAGATCATGTCCGTTGGGAGAATTGCTTCCGCACCATAAACTAGGAAAAACGGGGTTTGCCCTGTTGACCTATTTGGCATCGTTCGAATGCTCCAAAGCACAGAGGGTAATTCTTCCACCCATGGTCCAGCTTCTCTATGAAGAGAAGATTCGAGTCTTGGTCGTATTCCTTGCAGGATTGAGCTATTCATTCTTTCAACTTGTCCATTGGATTGCGGGTGTGCCACAGATGCCAGATCTAGGCGAATTCCCGTTTGTCGGCAATATTTTGCCAACTCTCCAATAGAGAAATTTGTCCCGTTGTCAGTTATTATGCTGTGTGGAACGCCATATCTCATGAATACGTCAATGATGAAGTTTCTGGTAGTTACACCGTCAAGTTTTTTTATGGGTTTAGCCTCCACCCACTTGGTATATTTATCCACTGCAACGAGTAGATGTGTAAGTATGCCTCTTGCAGTTTTGAATGGTCCCATCATATCTAGCCCCCAGACCGCGAACAACCATATAATAGGGATAGTTTTGAGTGCTTGGGCTGGCATATTTGTCTGCTTGGCGTAATACTGACATCCAACACATGTATTCACTATGTGCTCAACATCTGTCTTGGCTGTTAGCCAGAAAAACCCTGTACGGAATGCTTTTTTGACTATGCTTTTTGATTGAGCATGATGTCCGCAATCTCCAGCATGGATTTCTTGCAGGATTTCTCGTCCTTCTTCTCGCCAAATACATCACAGAAAAATTCCAGTAGTACTGCGTTTGTACAAGCAATCGTTGATTACCGTGTATCCTTTGCATCGACGCTGTATTTGTCTTTGCAAGATTTTGTCTGCTCCATCCGGGTACTTCTGATCAACTAAGAAGTTTAAATATGGAATTGTCCATTCCGGGTTAACGAGCATGACCTCGATTGACTCGGAAACCAGAGGATAGTCGACATCTCCACCTTTTATGGATGGTTCGTATAAATGCTAGACAAACACACCTGGTGGTAGGATTTTCACCCTTTCTGATCCCATGCGGGCTAATGCGTCCGCGTTCCAGTTTTATTCCCTTTTGACATGAAGCACTTCAAATCCTAGGAAACATATTGCAAACTCGTCCACCGTTCTCCGATATTAGGCCATGATGGGACTTTTGGCGTCCCAGGTTTGGTTGAGCTGGTGTTGTACCAAATCTGAGTCGCCATAGCATAAGATGCGTTTAACACCTATTTCTTTTGCAATATGCAAGCCATGAAGCAGAGCTTCGTATTCTGCCACGTTATTACTGGCATTGAAGTGTATTTGTAATACATACTCCATTGTGTCTCCTTTAGGGGATTTCAGGACTACACCAGATCCCGCGCCTTCCTTCATCTTGGATCCGTCAAAGTGCATGATCCAGTATTCTGACTCCGGCATTGGTGTGTTTTCCATTGCTTCTATCCAATCGGCGATGAAATCTGCCAACACCTGGGATTTTATTGCCGTCCGGGGTTGGTACTTAATGTCGAACGCTGCTAGCTCGATGCCCCACTTGGCTACTCGGCCAGTTGCGTCCGCATTGTTTATTATATCCCCTAGTGGTGCTTTACATACCACTGTTATGGAATGTCCTTGGAAGTAATGACGAAGTTTCCGAGATGAGAAAAACACGCCATACGCCAGTTTTTGATAGTGTGGGTACCTTTGTTTAGACTCGGAAAAAACTTCGCTTACATAGTATACCGGATGTTGAGCTGGTATGCTTTGATCGTCTTTCCGCCTTTCCACAACTATTACTGCGCTGATAACCCGGTTTGTAGTCGTGAGGTACAATAACATGGGTTCTTCGTCTTTTGGGGATGCCAAAATCAGAACTTTCATCAAAGTTTCTTTCAACTAGGTTAATGCTGCATCTACTTCTTCTGTCCACTCAAACTTGTCTGATTTCTTCAACAATTTGTATAATGGCAGAGCTTTGTCCCCTAGCCGGCTAATGAACCTACTAACGGCTGCTGCAGAACCCGTCAATCTTTGTACATCTTTTACGCACCTGGGCTTGGAGATGTTTAAGACTTCTTTGATCTTTTCCGGGTTTACTTCTGTTCCTCTATGAGAAACGATGAAACCTAGAAGTTTTCTTGAGGGAACCCCGAATACGCACTTAAATGGATTTAACTTCATCTTATAAGTGCGCAAATTTTTGAAGGTTTCTCGCAAATCTTCAAGGAGTGTGTCCTTTTCCTTGGAAACGACGGCAATGTCGTCCACGTAAACATGGACATTTTTGCCAATTTGACTATGCAAACATCGTTGCATGCAACGCTGGTAAGTTGCACCAGCGTTCTTCAGGCCAAAAGGCATGGTTATGTAATAGTACGTTCCATATGGGGTTATGAAGGAAGTTTTGATTTGATCTTCTTCCTTCATGCGTATTGGATGATACTCGGAATATGCATCCAAAAAGCATAAAAGCTCAGAGCCAGCTGTGGCATCTATTATTTGATCGATTCGCGGTAACGCAAATCTATCTTTTGGACACAATTTGTTCAGGCCAGTATAATCTATACACATCCTAAGGACAGTACTATCTTTCTTCGGGACTAATACTGGGTTTGCAGACCACTCGGTATGTATAACTTCCCGGATAAAATATGCTGCCAAAAGCCGGATAATCTCCTTGCCAATAGCCTTTCGTCTTCTTCCGTCGAATCGACGGAGACCTTGTTTGACGGGTTTAGATCCTGGAATCACCTTAAGTTGATGCTCAGCTATTTCCCTGGGTACGCCTGGCATGTCCGCTGGACACCATGCGAAGATGTCCCAGTTCTCACGGAGGAACTTAATGAGCTCGCTTTCCTATTTGTCGGCCATCCCAGATCCTACTACGACAAACTTTGTCGGATCTTTAGGATCCAGGATTACCTGTCTTGTATTCTCGGAAGCTTTGAAGCTATCTGCTGGCTTCCGGCTTTCTTTTCCTTCCGGCATTTCTGTCGGTAATACTTCTTTGGCCAGCTCCTTCAGTTCTTCCTTTGCTATCACTTTTTCTGCGCAAAGGGCGTTTTCTTTTTCCAGCTCGTTTGCCAATTTGAAGTATCCCATTATGGTGATTACTCCTCCTTTTGGCCCTGGCATCTTCAGCTTGTTATAAATATAACATGACCTTGCCATAAATTTGGTGAAAGCTGGACGTCCGAGTATTGAGTGATACACGCTTTCGAACGGCACAACTTCGAAGGATACTTTTTCCTGACGGAAGTGATCTTTCTCCCTGAAGGTTACATCTAGGGAAATTTCTCCTAGGGATCGTGCTTGTCTATCAGGGACGATGCCGTGAAAACGTATGTTGCTGTGATTGAGCTGGGTCTCGGAGATTCGCAGATGCTTCAGTGTATCCAGGTACATTATGTTAATGCTGGATCCTCCATCCATCAGCACTCTTTTTAGCCTAGTGTTTTGAACAATAGGGCTTACAACTAGAGCTTGTGTGCCGGGTTCTGGGATATTACCGGGATGATCAGACTGATCCGAGGTAATTGGTGTATTTGAGTACTTCAAGAATTTCGGGGTTGCAGGAACAACCGCGTTTATTTCTCTGAGCGTTCTCTTTGCCACCTTTTCTGAGGGAGTTGCCAGGAAAGTTAGGTTGCATTCTCCGCCAACTCTTGGAAACTTGGGCTCGCCTTTTCGCTGTTGTTCCTGGATTTTATCGTCAGTGTCCGATTTACTGTCTTCTTTTCAAGCTTCTGGCTTTTGCTTGGAGAATTTCCTCTTAGAGTTCTTCCCTTTGCTTCCGGATCCTGCACTGCCTTTCATATGCTTATTCATCCGGCATTGTGTGTTAGTATGGGTGGGTTTCCCAAATTGCGAGTGGTGGACATAGTTTTCCGACTTTATTTCCCCCACTCTTCTTTGGTGTAGTTTATCGGTTCTGTGCTTCGTCCTTTCCACCTGCTCCCGTTTTCTCTTCCAAAGGCTATGTTGAATTCTTTGGGTTTTTGTGTTGCATCAGGAGTTCCTTTTTTCTCAGGGCGAGGGGTCTTTTTTTTGGCCTGGATCAAAGTATCAATATTGCCGCCTCTCGCTCTGATGTCGTCTCCGGCCGCTGCATGCTCATTGGCGGTTGTAAGCATAGATCCGAGATCTTTGTGCTTTTTGGAACCGATCATGAACCACGAGTCCGGGTTTTAAACCATTGACGAAAGCATGCATTGCTTGTACGCCAGTTACTCCAGAGCAACTATTCTTCATTGCAGTCCATCTTGAGATAAAATCCACTTATGGTTCATCTTCAAACTGGGTGCAACGGTTTAACTGGTTGATGCTGTTCGGGCGCTTGTAGGTTCCCCGGAAATGCTGAGTAAACACTCTAGCCATATCATCCCAGCTGTCGACAGTTCTTGATGGTAACCCATTGATCCAATCTCTGGCTCCATCCAGTAACATTAGGGGGAGAAATTTTACTGCCTCCAGATCTGTCCCGTTGTTAATCTGGACGGCTGTGTAATAGTCTGAGAGCCAGCTATCCGGGTTTGTGTTGCCGGTATATTTTTGATACGTTGGACCAACTTTGGCAAAGCCAGAATGCAGAGTTATCCTTCGGATCCTATCAGTGAAACACTTAGGTCCAAAGTATAAATCATCTCTTTCCGCTCTGTCAATGTGCGCGGAGTATCTACCGGCTGAATGGACAGAAGGGGAACTGCTCCTTTCTTTTCCATTGTGGCACGAACGTGCTTTTCCGGGATTATCTCTATTTCCTCCGTGATCGGGCCCTTTGGGATAAGGTGGAGTTCTACTCCTGTGTCTTTCCTTATTCCTGGGGGGCGTCCGGGATCTCTCACGTCTGTGAGATATATCCTGTCTTCCAGCATTTTCAGCGGGGCGTCTCGGAGGCGGCATTGCTTTTCCGTCCTTCCGAGTTTTCTCTTCCTGATCACGGGGATTAGTTCCATCTTTCGGGAGATGGGATCCGGTTCTGGAAGCTTCATCCTTGTTGTCGGGTTTTTTCTTGTCCTTTCTCGGATCTGATTTCTTCTCTTTCGAATTGTTTGAATCTCCAGGTTCTTCCGGTCCAGGTGCTCCAGCAGTGCAAGTAGCTGATTTGTAGGGCGGAGTCGTCGTGCAACTTCCCTGATCTCTCTTGCCCTCGCTGTTGTTGTGTTGCAATGCTTTTCCTAGGAAAGCATACACCCCTTGAAGTTTTTCACCATTGGAGTACATATCGTTGTTGAGGATGGCGAACGCTGCTTCCGCGTTTTCTGCTGCGGTTTTGTATATTGGCTCGCCTCTGGCATCTTTGCCGTTTACTTGCTTTTGCCAAGATGGGTTGTGAAACCTTTCTTTTGGCGGTAGTACTTCCGGTCTTGCGATTCCGGGTAACCGTGTAGGTTTAATACAGATCTATTCTTTCTCTCGTATTCCTCGATTTCTTCCTGCTTTAGCTTGATGTCAGCCTGGTTTTTTTGGAGGTGTTCTCGAGTTTGGAATAGATGTTCCTGCTGCCTTTGGAGTGCTCTCCTTCGGTGTAACAGCCCAAGTATGAAAACCTACCATTTAGAATGTTTGATTTCCTGTTTAATTAAAGTATTGCATCATGTCATCATTTTACTTCCTTGTTTGCTTTTGTTTACTATTTGTTTGCATCTGTTCTTAATTGTTTTCACAATGAAAATCAAACAATTTCCAATGCTTTGTTTTCATACTTGTTCTGTTACAACCTTTGAAATAAAAATCACAAATAAAAACAACAAATTATTATCATTTTATTCCATGTTTGTTCAACTAATAAAATGGTGGTATTATTTCAAATTAATTAAATCCAACTTGCTTTCAAATTCAATCAGGAACATTCAAACAGCACCCAAATGCAACTTATAAAATCAGCATTATAACCAAACCACTTGTTCTATTTTAAATCATTTGGGTCACCCTATCAAAGTGTTGGTTTTACTAGTCATTTTAAAATATGCAAAATCATCTAATTTGGTTTATGTTCCAAATAGCACACCATTTAAATAATTTTGAAATCCAAACTTGGTAAATGGTTGTATTTGATATAAGAAGCTCACCCTATTTTTTTTTATGAATTTTGCTAACACTAAAACCTCCAATTTCTTCCATTTTCTTTTTGCTACAAAAAAAAAGAGAAAAACAAAATAGAAAAGGGAGAGAGAGAGAGCACAGCAGCCAGCCCATTTTCCCCCCCTAGAAGCCCAATATCTTTTCCCCCCAGGCCTTTTCCTATCTGGCCCACCCCCTCCATCGCTGTCACCTTCCTCGCGGTGATGTCATCCCTGTACGACATGCCGCACCACCGTGCGATCTCTCCTCCCCCGCTCGATGCTACGCCGTACGAGCCCGGAACCCCATAAGACCACCTACCCACTGCTAACCCTAGCCGCCCACCCCTTCTACCTCGCAGAGCGCCGTCGCCTCCCCCTCTCTGCCACGACTTCTTCTCTGAATCCCGCCGTCACGGCCACGAAAATTTTCTCTGAACCGGCAAGGATCGCCGCCGGCAGACCCTTGCTCCCCTCCGTTGAGCAGCGGGAATGGATCCGCCGCTGCTCCATGGCCGCCCTCGACCTCTCCGTTGCTCCCAAGATGGCTG
Organism: Alopecurus myosuroides; assembly: GCA_028641055.1. Classification (NCBI taxonomy): domain Eukaryota; kingdom Viridiplantae; phylum Streptophyta; class Magnoliopsida; order Poales; family Poaceae; genus Alopecurus; species Alopecurus myosuroides. Next base: position 177,106,997 of record CM054062.1, read on the forward strand.
GTAGCGCCGCCGCCAACCGTGTTTCCCGCCGCCGTCATCTGCCTCCATCGACCCTCTGCGTCCCCTGCACCGAGGTGAGACGCCACCTTTCCCTTCGCCTCCTTCCTCTCTGCTCTGGCACACCCACGCACGGCCCGCGCGAGCGCCGCAACACGCAGCACAACCACCGCACGGACCGCGCCTGTGAGCAGCACAGCGATCGCCGGCGGGCGCTGCCCCTCGTCACACCTGCAACCAAAAATTCAGAAAAGTTCAGTTAACTTGTTAACTGAATGTTAATCTGCCACAGGATCGGTACCTGACAAGAAATCCTAAGCAGCCGCACTGGCTACCGCCCACTGCGCGGAAGCGCTAGCACCCGGGTTCGAGTCCCGCGGGGCGCGATTTTCGCCCCAATTTTTTTTCCCTCTTCGCGCACCCGCGCGGGACCCGCGCGTCATAGACCCCTGCTGCCACCTCAGTCCGCACCTGCCTCGTTGGCACGCCAGCAGGGCTTGACCCACAGGTCAGTGGCACGGGCTAACTCACAGTGCGGTAACAAAAAGTATTCCTGCACGTTTCTTTTTAAAACAGGTCCTTTAAAATTGCAGTTTAGTCCTAAAAACTAAAACCTTAATAACTTATAATCTATAACTCCAAATTATAAAATCTAAATATGTTTGTTGATCTAAATTAAATTGTCTATCCAACTAAACCAATTGTGTACTGTTCTGAATTTTCCAAATACATTTAAAATTCAAATTTGAATAATTCAAATGTAATTTGCAACAATTCATAAATAATTCATACTAATTCCAAATAAGGCAAATAAAATATGTTTTTCATACCATTTTGAATATCCTATTCAAATATAAAATTTGTTTCATTGTTTGAATAATTTAAATTGCCTAAATAATTTAATACTTGTTTAATTCATTTAAATTTGATAAAAATCATAACTTGCTCAAAATAAAATATTTTTGAACATGCAAAATATGTTTTCAAACCATCAAAGTGTGAACTTTTCAAATGTGAGTTTGAATTTATGTTTTGAACAAATAAAAATTCAAATAAAATTCACACTTGTTTTAAATTCAATTAAAACCTGTTTAATATTGTTTAATTCATAATAAATTCATCCTAACTCCAAACTTAATAAATGATTTTCAAAACTTTAAATTGATGAAAACAATAATTGTTTGTGTGACATGTTTAAGTAACCAAACTTTCCAAACTTAATAAATGATTTTCCAAAACTTGTTAAATCCTTTTATCACTTGCATCTATTATTGTTATTTGCTGTTATTTTGGTGTTATCATCATGCATGCATCATGCTAACAACTTTCACATAATAATTAATTGCAAATCATTTGCTCCACTTAATTCATGGACCCTTTTTCATATGCAACTCAACATTGCATAGGGGTCCATTTAAATTGTGTTATCATGTTAGCTAGTTTATTTTGATGCAACCATTAACTTGTCATGCATCATCTTGATTGTGCACAATGCCATGATAATGATTGTTTATATTTCGTCCTTGTTTGTTTGCTTCTTCTCGGATACACGACGACGTTGAGACCGACGATACTTACGACACCCCTTCTAAGGAGTTAGCTCAGTACCAGGCTACTGGGTTTGCAGGCAAGTTATCACTCACATGAACCACTGTGTTCCTTTCAACATTGATTACCGATACTTTCCGTTGTTCTTTCTGCTAGCCTTAGTAGTAGTTGTTTCTGTTACGAACCTATCACATGAATCCCTTAACCTTGATATTGCCTCACCTCCACTCCTATCACCCCGTTTGGTTGAGCCAGTGTCTTACTAGCATGCTTAGGTTGTTTTGCTCGAGTCTGTTACCCGTTACTTTCTGTTACTATATTCCATTATGTTCTGGGGGCTCGATGTTTAATCAATCAATCATGCTAATGTTATTATTAATAATAAATTTGATGATAAGGCACCGGCAGGAGGCCCAGGGTGGTTTTGAGGCCTGCTAGTGTCGACCCTAATAGGAAAAGGGTCTTGTCTACTGATCCATGATGAGCGCACTAACCGCATGTGGGAAGCGAGTATGGGCGCCCCCCTCAATTTGATTCGATTCGCATCTCGTCCAAATCGCCACACGTAGTTTGGGCTTTCCATTTGCTGCATGCATGATCTTGCGAGCCCAGGCCAGGGTGGAACTTTTGTAGTCGGCATTTAGGGTGGCGTGGTCTTCCAGTGCTATGAGGGTCCCGTTTTCTTCGTGGGGCTCGATTAGCCGCGCACGCACAACACGTGGTGCTTTGGGCTTGATGCGAAGAAGAGTTGAGTTGTGTTGAGTGCCCCGCTTGGTGGAAGGGCCTTTCCATCTGGCGGGTTATTCATACGTGTACGGCCAAATTGGTGCAACCATGCAGGGATAATCTTCTCGAGAAGCCGTGTTTTCCGCGGTTATGGATTACTTGGTGAAAGTACTGGCTAACAAGTACTCAGGACAACTTAAACCTAATTATTAACAATCTCACCCCAATGATTAACAACTTGACTAGTAATAGGCTTATTGACACAATAATATGAACCATCATTATTTCAACTGTGTGAGTTATCCTCGGATTGCTTCTTCGGATAAGGGGCGAGATCCAGGATGGGTTTGTTTGAAGTTATCTTTCAGTTGGTTACAATACTCGATCTTATCCCCTTTCTGTTAGTTGGAAGATGTAGTTCTCTGTAGTTGGTTAGCGCAGCCAGTTGTGGCATCTTTTATATCCCCTTTCCTTCCGTTGAACCCAAAGCATCTGTGCTTGGTGTTGACGGATTACACTTTGGTGAACTGTGAGTCTTGCTTGCCAGTACGTTTATGTACTGACCCCTTTGGGGCTGTGGTTTCCGCAGACGACGTTTCCGAGGATCTACATGGTGGCTACTACGTGGAGTATGACGAGACTGCTGAAGAGTAGATAGCGGACCCGGGCAGGATCCGAGACTTCGTGGATGGGCTCCGTCTTTTCGTTTCCGGCCTCTCAGGCCTATTTGGTTCTTTTCTGTACTCAGACATTTTGGATGCTTCCGCTGTGATGTAATGATGTTATGTTGGGGCAGGTGCCCTCTGAATGATTGTATTTGCTATCTCTGCTCTAATGAGAGCTATTTGCACCTTATTTCAATCTTTTGTGTCGTAGAGATCTGTTGTGATATCACTTGTTCAAACGCCGTTGACGTACCATGTGTGTATGTTTTGAAGTACGTCAATGGAAGTATCCTGATTTCTATGGGATAGTTTACGTCGACGCTGAACAGATAGGGGTTGGTTGTCACACATACGTGTGTTGGCCTACTCGTAAGAGGACGCGGGTGCCGGTAAGCCCCGTAATCCAATCTACTACTGTTCAACGGAACGACGAGTATCCTTTAGAAGTCCGGGTGCGACAAATGGTATCAGAGCCTGTCTGCCTGTAGGATCTCTTTTTACTGGTCGCAGTTGAGTCTAGAAACTATTTTGTAGCTATATAGGAAAAATGAAACGTGAGAGTAGGAATTCTGTTCTTTTATTTCTTTCCCCACCCACCCTCCCTTTTCTGGTAAGGAAGTGCAACGTTGTTTTTCCCTTCTCATCTAAACTTTCAAGTTAGGATTTCACGAATTCTGGTTTCTCTAGGATGGTTATATCTACTAGACCATAGGAATGGAGGTGGTTGTGACATGATTTATCATGTTGCCTACTCATGATTGAGAACAGAGGCGTGTAAGCCCCGGAAGCAGATCCTCTATTCCTTAAGCAGTAGATATTGATCCTTTAGAAGCCAGGATGGGTTTTTCCCTAGTACCTCAGGAGTGTTTTGATCTCGTGTTTTCCCGATGTTGATATCCTGTTCTTCTCAACATCCTTTTCGTCCGTTGAAATCTTGTTGTTGTTTCCCACTTCAGTTCTGCTACCGGCGTCTAATCAATAACGCTGTTCCACCCTTATGACCAGATAATCTATTCCACAAATGAATCATGTTCTATCCAGCTATACACCCTCGATACAAAACCTCTTCCTTTAATTGAAAATTTTCCGGTGGTTTCCAAATTCCCTGACATCTTTCCAGAAGAGTTGCCAGGAATGCCTATCATTTTGAACTTCCAGAAAAACTATCCAAGGTGCACGATGTGTTTCACGTGTCACAGCTCACGAGGATCTTCGCAAGAAGTATCCGGACCTTTTCTTTTCTCAGTAGGAATCTCGGGGCGCGATTCCTTCAAGGGGGGGCGTTTTGTAACAGCCCAAGTATGAAAACCTACCATTTAGAATGTTTGATTTCCTGTTTAATTAAAGTAATGCATCATGTCATCATTTTACTTCCTTGTTTGCTTTTGTTTACTATTTGTTTGCATCTGTTCTTAATTGTTTTCACAATGAAAATCAAACAATTTCCAATGCTTTGTTTTCATACTTGTTCTGTTACAACCTTTGAAATAAAAATCACAAATAAAAACAACAAATTGTTATCATTTTATTCAATGTTTGTTCAACTAATAAAATGGTGGTATTATTCCAAATTAATTAAATCCAACTTGCTTTCAAATTCAATCAGGAACATTCAAACAGCACCCAAATGCAACTTATAAAATCAGCATTATAACCAAACCATTTGTTCTATTTTAAATCATTTGGGTCACCCTATCAAAGTGTTGGTTTTACTAGTCATTTTAAAATATGCAAAATCATCTAATTTGGTTTATGTTCCAAACAGCACACCATTTAAATAATTTTGAAATCCAAACTTGGTAAATGGTTGTATTTGATATAAGAAGCTCACCCTAATTTTTTTTATGAATTTTGCTAACACTAAAACCTCCAATTTCTTCCATTTTCTTTTTGCTACAAAAAAAAGGAGAAAAACAAAATAGAAAAGGGAGAGAGAGAGAGAGAGCACAGCAGCCAGCCCATTTTCCCCCCCTAGAAGCCCAATATCTTTTCCCCCCAGGCCTTTTCCTATCTGGCCCACCCCCTCCATCGCTGTCACCTTCCTCGCGGTGATGTCATCCCTGTACGACATGTCGCACCACCGTGCGATCTCTCCTCCCCCGCTCGATGCTACGCCGTACGAGCCCGGAACCCCATAAGACCACCTACCCACTGCTAACCCTAGCCGACCACCCCTTCTACCTCGCAGAGCGCCGTCGCCTCCCCCTCTCTGCCACGACTTCTTCTCTGAATCCCGCCGTCACGGCCACGAAAATTTTCTCTGAACCGGCAAGGATCGCCGCCGGCAGACCCTTGCTCCCCTCCGTTGAGCAGCGGGAATGGATCCGCCGCTGCTCCATGGCCGCCCTCGACCTCTCCGTTGCTCCCAAGATGGCTGGTAGCGCCGCCGCCAACCGTGTTTCCCGCCGCCGTCATCTGCCTCCATGGACCCTCTGCGTCCCCTGCACCGAGGTGAGACGCCACCTTTCCCTTCGCCTCCTTCCTCTCTGCTCTAGCACACCCACGCACGGCCCGCGCGAGCGCCGCAACACGCAGCACAACCACCGCACGGACCGCGCCTGTGAGCAGCACAGCGATCGCCGGCGGGCGCTGCCCCTCGTCACACCTGCAACCAAAAATTCAGAAAAGTTCAGTTAACTTGTTAACTGAATGTTAACCTGCCACACGATCGGTACCTGACAAGAAATCCTAAGCAGCCGCACTGGCTACCGCCCACTGCGCGGAAGCGCTAGCACCCGGGTTCGAGTCCCGCGGGGCGCGATTTTCGCCCCAATTTTTTTTCCCTCTGCGCGCACCCGCGCGGGACCCGCGCGTCATAGACCCCTGCTGCCACCTCAGTCCGCACCTGCCTCGTTGGCACGCCAGCAGGGCTTGACCCACAGGTCAGTGGCACGGGCTAACTCACAGTGCGGTAACAAAAAGTATTCATGCACGTTTCTTTTTAAAACAGGTCCTTTAAAATTGCAGTTTAGTCCTAAAAACTAAAACCTTAATAACTTATAATATATAACTCCAAATTATAAAATCTAAATATGTTTGTTGATCTAAATTAAATTGTCTATCCAATTAAACCAATTGTGTACTGTTCTGAATTTTCCAAATACATTTAAAATTCAAATTTGAATAATTCAAATGTAATTTGCAACAATTCATAAATAATTCATACTTATTCCAAATAAGGCAAATAAAATATGTTTTTCATACCATTTTGAATATCCTATTCAAATATAAAATTTGTTTCATTGTTTGAATAATTTAAATTGCCTAAATAATTTAATACTTGTTTAATTCATTTAAATTTGATAAAAATCATAACTTGCTCAAAATAAAATATTTTTGAACATGCAAAATATGTTTTCAAACCATCAAAGTGTGAACTTTTCAAATGTGAGTTTGAATTTATGTTTTGAACAAATAAAAATTCAAATAAAATTCACACTTGTTTTAAATTCAATTAAAACCTGTTTAATAATGTTTAATTCATAATAAATTCATCCTAACTCCAATTTCAATATTTGAAACATGTAATCCAACTAAAATTTGATGTTCTTTTCAAATATAAATTTTGTTAATTGTTTTGCACACTTTAAATTGATGAAAACAATAATTGTTTGTGTGACATGTTTAAGTAACCAAACTTTCCAAACTTAATAAATGATTTTCCAAAACTTGTTAAATCCTTTTATCACTTGCATCTATTATTGTTATTTGCTGTTATTTTGGTGTTATCATCATGCATGCATCATGCTAACAACTTTCACATAATTATTAATTGCAAATCATTTGCTCCACTTAATTCATGGACCCTTTTTCATATGCAACTCAACATTGCATAGGGGTCCATTTAAATTGTGTTATCATGTTAGCTAGTTTATTTTGATGCAACCATTAACTTGTCATGCATCATCTTGATTGTGCACAATGCCATGATAATGATTGTTTATATTTCGTCCTTGTTTGTTTGCTTCTTCTCGGATACACGACGACGTTGAGACCGACGATACTTACGACACCCCTTCTAAGGAGTTAGCTCAGTACCAGGCTACTGGGTTTGCAGGCAAGTTATCACTCACATGAACCACTGTGTTCCTTTCAACATTGATTACCGATACTTTCCGTTGTTCTTTCTGCTAGCCTTAGTAGTAGTTGTTTCTGTTACGAACCTATCACATGAATCCCTTAACCTTGATATTGCCTCACCTCCACTCCTATCACCCCTTTTGGTTGAGCCAGTGTCTTACTAGCATGCTTAGGTTGTTTTGCTCGAGTCTGTTACCCGTTACTTTCTGTTACTATATTCCATTATGTTCTGGGGGCTCGATGTTTAATCAATCAATCATGCTAATGTTATTATTAATAATAAATTTGATGATAAGGCACCGGAAGGAGGCCCAGGGTGGTTTTGAGGCCTGCTAGTGTCGACCCTAATAGGAAAAGGGTCTTGTCTACTGATCCATGATGAGCGCACTAACCGCATGTGGGAAGCGAGTATGGGCGCCCCCCTCAATTTGATTCGATTCGCATCTCGTCCAAATCGCCACACGTAGTTCGGGCTTTCCATTTGCTGCATGCATGATCTTGCGAGCCCAGGCCAGGGTGGAACTTTTGTAGTCGGCATTTAGGGCGGCGTGGTCTTCCAGTGCTATGAGGGTCCCCTTTTCTTCGTGGGGCTCGATTAGCCGCGCACGCACAGCACGTGGTGCTTTGGGCTTGATGCGAAGAAGAGTTGAGTTGTGTTGAGTGCCCCGCTTGGTGGAAGGGCCTTTCCATCTGGCGGGTTATTCATACGTGTACGGCCAAATTGGTGCAACCCTGCAGGGATAATCTTCTCGAGAAGCCGTGTTTTCCGCGGTTATGGATTACTTGGTGAAAGTACTGGCTAACAAGTACTCAGGACAACTTAAACCTAATTATTAACAACCTCACCCCAATGATTAACAACTTGACTAGTAATAGGCTTATTGACACAATAATATGAACCATCATTATTTCAACTGTGTGAGTTATCCTCGGATTGCTTCTTCGGATAAGGGGCGAGATCCAGGATGGGTTTGTTTGAAGTTATCTTTCAGTTGGTTACAATACTCGATCTTATTTCCTTTCTGTTAGTTGGAAGATGTAGTTCTCTGTAGTTGGTTAGCTGTAACACCTGGGGTGTTACCCTATTAGAGAGTGTTTGTTTTCTTTTTTGCTTGCATCATAAGCATCACATGAGCATTGCATTCTGTTTTTCAAAGCAACTCAAAAATTCAAACACAATTGAAACTTTCCCACATGTTCAAATTTCCAATTTCAAACTTGCAAACTAAATCACTCAATTGTTTTTCAATAATTTGAAGTTGTTTTAATCCAATTGCTTGTTAATGAAATTTTCCCTGTTATCAAAACCCTAAATGGCAAATTACATTTCAAATCATTTTCAATCATAATGGGCATGATCCAATTATGGTTCAAACCACTAAAATTTTGCAAACAATTAAAATTCCATAATTGTTTTAATAAGTGTTGAGTTCATTGGATAAAAATTGATTGAAAAATCAACTCCTTATGATTATTAATGGAATTTCAAATACCAACTTAAAACTCCAAGTAATAATTCAATTTTGGAATTAATGTGCACAATTGCTTTTACTCATTATTTTGCAAATTAATAAAATTTGTTTATAAAGTTTACAACCCCAAACCATAGTTGAAATCCAACTAACCCTTTAAATTCAAACTGATAAATCCAATTTTGAAAATCAAACTAATGGTTCAAAAGAATTTGGAATCTATGTTAGCATTGCTTTTATTTTCCTGCTTTAAAAATTAATAAAAATATTGCCTAACATAAACCACCCCAAAATCCCCAAATCCTTTTCTATCTCTCCCTTTCATTTCCTTTGCAAAAAAAAAAATCAAAAGAAAAAGAGCAAGGAGAGAACCAGCCCACCCATCCTCTCCTTTCTCTTCCCCTAAGCCCACCAACCTCCTAGCCCAATACCCCTATCTTTTCTGTCTTCTTCCTCCAACCCCACGTCACCTGTACGAACACCAGAACCACCATCCGATCGATCCCCAACCCGTGGATGCCATGCCGTACTAGGGTAAGCACACCTTATAACCACCACCAACCCCTACCCTCTGCTGCTAACCTAGCCCCCTCCTTCCCCGCCGCCATTCTTCCATCCCTTCCTCTGTTCGCTGAAACCACGATCACCACACAGCCTGAACCACCGACAGACCGCACCCCACCTCGTTCCCTCACTGCCGGTCGCCTGGCCACCTCGAGGAGCCTCCGAGGAGGAAAATGGAACCGGGGCGGTCCCCGGCGCCTCCCCGTCCCCTCGCCTCTAGCTGGGATGGACCACGGCGGTCGCGCCGTCGCCGGAGAGGATCACCTCTGCCACTGCCTGTCGGCAGTCGACGTCGACAGACAACCGCAGGTGAGCGCCCGTCTCCCCCCTTCCCCTCTGTTCCTTGGCCCCTTCCCGAGACCCACGCGCGTCCCTCGTTTGTTCACCGCCTCCGCTCGCCGTGGCCGCCGGAGAAAACCCCGTCGAGCGCTCCTGTAAATCGCAGCAGATCCCGTCAGTTTCGTCAGGGAAGCAAGCCCGGCCTTTTAGTCTGAAAACGAACCTCCCTGTATCTGTATCGCAAGCAGCGATCTAGCCCAGTGGCTAGGCTTACGTCCATCTCCTGGAGGTCCCGTGTTCGAAACCCAAGCGAGGCGGAGCCTCACCCTTTTTTGCGCAAATTTCCACCACGCGGGGTACCGGCCCACCTGTCGGTGAAGCTGGGCGCCACCGTGGAGATCAACCCGCCCCGTCAGCGCCACGCGGGCGCGGGCCCCGCATGTCATCCAGCGTGGGTATGCCCACCACGGTGCAAATGACCAATTCCTTGTTTTTCTTTTCCAGGAAATGTTTAATAACCCTAAATAACTTGCATAAATCATATCTTTGCCATTTCAACTCTGTTTTGCACAAACAAAATATGTATCCCAATCAGAAAATCATGAACTTTTCAAATATCACATTTGTTCACTGTTTTGAAATTCCAAAATGCAATTTAAATTTGAATTCAAACAAATCAAATGCAAAATTCTAAAATCAATAACTAATTCATTATTAATCCAATAAATGCAAATAAAATATGTTTTCAATACCATTTCATCTCACCTTTTCAAATATAATTTTTGTTTTCTGTTTTGAATAATTAAAATTGCCTAAACCATTTAAATCTTGTTTAATTCAATTAAAAATTGTTTAATATTGTTTAATTCATAATTAAATAATCCAAAGTCCAATTTCCAAATGTGAAACATGTAATCCAACTAAAATTTGATAACCTTTTCAAATATCAACTTTGTTATTTGTTTTGAACACTTTAACTTGATGAAAACAACAATTGCTTGTGTGACATGCTTAAGTAACCAAATTTTCCAAACTTGATAAATCAATTCCAAACTTGTTTTATTTCCTTTTCCTTTGCATCCATCATTGTTATTTGTTGTTATCTTGTTATCATCATGCATGCATCATGTTTAACTACTTACATTTATTAATCAAAGGTAGATCATTGCTTCAACCTAAACCATCTGCATCCATATGCCATTCACTTTGCATATGGGTCCAATTAAATTGCTTCCTCTTGACAACTAGTTTACTTTGATGCATCTTTAAACATGACATGCATCCATATCTTGATCATGCTGGATCTTTTGCCGTAGTAGTAATTGTTGCATCCGGTGTTTGTTCGAGGTTCGTTGCTTCTTCCCGGATAGGACGTTGAGATGATGTGAGCAACGACAAGTTCTGCTACCTTGCGGGATCTCAGGCAAGTATACTCACTTGCTGCCATATGGCTGCCTTTCATCACTTGTTACCGATTCTTTCCGTTGATTCTTTTCTGCTATCCCTAGTAGTAGTTGTTTCTGTTACGAACCTATCACATGAATCCTTTAACCCTGATATTGCCTCACCTCCACTCCTATAACCTTTGCTTGAGCCTGTGTCTTACTATCTTGCTTAGGGTTGTTTTGCTCGAGTCTGTTACCCGTTACTTCCTTTTATTACTTCATTATGTTCTGGGGGCTCGATGTTTAATCAATCAATCAATCATGCTAATGTTACTCTTAATAATAAATTTGATGATAAGGCACCGGCAGGAGGCCCTTTGTGGTTTTGAGGCCTGCTAGTGTCGACCCTAATAGGAAAAGGGTCTTGTCTACTGATCCATGATGAGCGCACTACCCGCATTTGGGGAGTATGGGCTCCCCCTCAGTTTGACCCGATTCGCATCTCGTCCAAATCGCCTCATTTAGTTCGGGTTTTCCATTTGCTGCATGCATGATCTTGCGAGCCCTTGGTACCCGGGTGGAACTTTCGTAGTCGGCATATAGGGGGACACGTTCTTAGAGTGCTATGAGGGTCCATTTTCTTCTGGGCTCGATTAGCCGTGCGCCCAAGGTGCTTTGGGCTTGATGCAAAGAAGGGTTGGATTGTGTTGAGTGCCCCGCTTGGTGGAGCGGCCGCTCCATCTGGCGGGATATTCATGAGTGTACGGCTAAATTGGTGCAACCCTGCAGGGATAATCTTCTCGAGAAGCCGTGTTTTCCGCGGTTATGGATTACTTGGTGAAAGTACTGGCTAACAAGTACTCAGGACAACTTCAACATAATGATTAACCATGTTACACCCCATGATTAACAACTTGACTAGTAATAGGTTTATTCACACAATAACTTGATTCACCTTTAACACCACTGTGTGAGTTATCCTCGGATTGCTTCTTTGGCTAAAGGGGCGAGATCCAGGATGGGTTTGTTTGGATTTACTTTCAGTTGGTTACAATCCTCGATCTTATCCCCTTTCTGTTAGTTGGAAGTGGTAGTATTTCTCTCTGTAGTTGGTTAGTGCAGCCTGCTGTCGCTTATTTGCAATAACCCCTTCCTTTCCGTTGAACCTAAAGTATTTGTATCTTGTGATGACTGGCTACGCCGGTAACTTGTGAGTATGGGTTTTATCCCCCTTGCCAGTACTTAACCGTACTGACCCACGAATCTCTTTCGTGGCTGCAAATTCCAAATTGCAGTCAACAGGTTTGAAGTCTGACGACGTTAGCTTGGGAATCCCTCCGGCTTGGCCTGGGCAGGGATTGGACGCCTTCGGTTATCTTCAGGACTCTTAGTCCAATTTGGATCTTGTCCGTAGACGGACGTTTGTTTCTTCCGCTGTTATTTGGATCTTTTGTATTGTATCAGTTGTAACCCCGGCTCGTTTGAGTCATCTTGTATCTATCTGTTTCTGTTGTAATTGTGGATTATTCGTGAACTATTGTAATGTTATCATAAATGGCAACCTGGAATCGGTTATTATGCGGATTTGGCGGGAATGCTGAAATCTGCATAGTGCCCGATCTCGGGGCGTCACAAATGGTATCAGAGCCTTGGTTCCGATTCCCGAGATTGTTTCGATACGAATGGTTATCGAAGCAACGGGTCCGCAAAGCCTGTAGGATAACCTAGCTAATGGTCGTTGTTTCTAGAGTGTCGAAAACTATTTCTGCTAAACTATTTTGGAAAACCTCTCAATAGGATTCTTGTTTTTCTCCTTATCCCTATTCTATTTCCCCTCCCAATCTTATTTGTTTTGGAGTCTTCCCCTTGTCTATCTTTCAAAGTGTTAGGATCCTACGTGGGTGGACGTTTTCTGAGCCTTTAACCTAATAGGTTCGATCATCGGAAGATTCCTGGTGGAAGAACGTCGTCGTCACTTCGAGCTAGAATCTCTTGTTAGTGGTGTCGAGGATATCAACCGGAAGCACGAAGAATCGATAGTCGAACTTCTTTCCCCTCCCGGGTTAGCAGGTGGATTGCGAGGGCGCAATCCCTTGTTAGTGGTGTCGTCTGTAACACCTGGGGTGTTACCCTATTAGAGAGTGTTTGTTTTCTTTTTTGCTTGCATCATAAGCATCACATGAGCATTGCATTCTGTTTTTCAAAGCAACTCAAAAATTCAAACACAATTGAAACTTTCCCACATGTTCAAATTTCCAATTTCAAACTTGCAAACTAAATCACTCAATTGTTTTTCAATAATTTGAAGTTGTTTTAATCCAATTGCTTGTTAATGAAATTTTCCCTGTTATCAAAACCCTAAATGGCAAATTACATTTCAAATCATTTTCAATCATAATGGGCATGATCCAATTATGGTTCAAACCACTAAAATTTTGCAAACAATTAAAATTCCATAATTGTTTTAATAAGTGTTGAGTTCATTGGATAAAAATTGATTGAAAAAATCAACTCCTTATGATTATTAATGGAATTTCAAATACCAACTTAAAACTCCAAGTAATAATTCAATTTTGGAATTAATGTGCACAATTGCTTTTACTCATTATTTTGCAAATTAATAAAATTTGTTTATAAAGTTTACAACCCCAAACCATAGTTGAAATCCAACTAACCCTTTAAATTCAAACTGATAAATCCAATTTTGAAAATCAAACTAATGGTTCAAAAGAATTTGGAATCTATGTTAGCATTGCTTTTATTTTCCTGCTTTAAAAATTAATAAAAATATTGCCTAACATAAACCACCCCAAAATCCCCAAATCCTTTTCTATCTCTCCCTTTCATTTCCTTTGCAAAAAAAAAATCAAAAGAAAAAGAGCAAGGAGAGAACCAGCCCACCCATCCTCTCCTTTCTCTTCCCCTAAGCCCACCAACCTCCTAGCCCAATACCCCTATCTTTTCTGTCTTCTTCCTCCAACCCCACGTCACCTGTACGAACACCAGAACCACCATCCGATCGATCCCCAACCCGTGGATGCCATGCCGTACTAGGGTAAGCACACCTTATAACCACCACCAACCCCTACCCTCTGCTGCTAACCTAGCCCCCTCCTTCCCCGCCGCCATTCTTCCATCCCTTCCTCTGTTCGATGAAACCACGATCACCACACAGCCTGAACCACCGACAGACCGCACCCCACCTCGTTCCCGCACTGCCGGTCGCCTGGCCACCTCGAGGAGCCTCCGAGGAGGAAAATGGAACCGGGGCGGTCCCCGGCGCCTCCCCGTCCCCTCGCCTCTAGCTGGGATGGACCACGGCGGTCGCGCCGTCGCCGGAGAGGATCACCTCTGCCACTGCCTGTCGGCAGTCGACGTCGACAGACAACCGCAGGTGAGCGCCCGTCTCCCCCCTTCCCCTCTGTTCCTTGGCCCCTTCCCGAGACCCACGCGCGTCCCTCGTTTGTTCACCGCCTCCGCTCGCCGTGGCCGCCGGAGAAAACCCCGTCGAGCGCTCCTGTAAATCGCAGCAGATCCCGTCAGTTTCGTCAGGGAAGCAAGCCCGGCCTTTTAGTCTGAAAACGAACCTCCCTGTATCTGTATCGCAAGCAGCGATCTAGCCCAGTGGCTAGGCTTACGTCCATCTCCTGGAGGTCCCGTGTTCGAAACCCAAGCGAGGCGGAGCCTCACCCTTTTTTGCGCAAATTTCCACCACGCGGGGTACCGGCCCACCTGTCGGTGAAGCTGGGCGCCACCGTGGAGATCAACCCGCCCCGTCAGCGCCACGCGGGCGCGGGCCCCGCATGTCATCCAGCGTGGGTATGCCCACCACGGTGCAAATGACCAATTCCTTGTTTTTCTTTTCCAGGAAATGTTTAATAACCCTAAATAACTTGCATAAATCATATCTTTGCCATTTCAACTCTGTTTTGCACAAACAAAATATGTATCCCAATCAGAAAATCATGAACTTTTCAAATATCACATTTGTTCACTGTTTTGAAATTCCAAAATGCAATTTAAATTTGAATTCAAACAAATCAAATGCAAAATTCTAAAATCAATAACTAATTCATTATTAATCCAATAAATGCAAATAAAATATGTTTTCAATACCATTTCATCTCACCTTTTCAAATATAATTTTTGTTTTCTGTTTTGAATAATTAAAATTGCCTAAACCATTTAAATCTTGTTTAATTCAATTAAAAATTGTTTAATATTGTTTAATTCATAATTAAATAATCCAAAGTCCAATTTCCAAATGTGAAACATGTAATCCAACTAAAATTTGATAACCTTTTCAAATATCAACTTTGTTATTTGTTTTGAACACTTTAACTTGATGAAAACAACAATTGCTTGTGTGACATGCTTAAGTAACCAAATTTTCCAAACTTGATAAATCAATTCCAAACTTGTTTTATTTCCTTTTCCTTTGCATCCATCATTGTTATTTGTTGTTATCTTGTTATCATCATGCATGCATCATGTTTAACTACTTACATTTATTAATCAAAGGTAGATCATTGCTTCAACCTAAACCATTTGCATCCATATGCCATTCACTTTGCATATGGGTCCAATTAAATTGCTTCCTCTTGACAACTAGTTTACTTTGATGCATCTTTAAACATGACATGCATCCATATCTTGATCATGCTGGATCTTTTGCCGTAGTAGTAATTGTTGCATCCGGTGTTTGTTCGAGGTTCGTTGCTTCTTCCCGGATAGGACGTTGAGATGATGTGAGCAACGACAAGTTCTGCTACCTTGCGGGATCTCAGGCAAGTATACTCACTTGCTGCCATATGGCTGCCTTTCATCACTTGTTACCGATTCTTTCCGTTGATTCTTTTCTGCTATCCCTAGTAGTAGTTGTTTCTGTTACGAACCTATCACATGAATCCTTTAACCCTGATATTGCCTCACCTCCACTCCTATAACCTTTGCTTGAGCCTGTGTCTTACTATCTTGCTTAGGGTTGTTTTGCTCGAGTCTGTTACCCGTTACTTCCTTTTATTACTTCATTATGTTCTGGGGGCTCGATGTTTAATCAATCAATCAATCATGCTAATGTTACTCTTAATAATAAATTTGATGATAAGGCACCGGCAGGAGGCCCTTTGTGGTTTTGAGGCCTGCTAGTGTCGACCCTAATAGGAAAAGGGTCTTGTCTACTGATCCATGATGAGCGCACTACCCGCATTTGGGGAGTATGGGCTCCCCCTCAGTTTGACCCGATTCGCATCTCGTCCAAATCGCCTCATTTAGTTCGGGTTTTCCATTTGCTGCATGCATGATCTTGCGAGCCCTTGGTACCCGGGTGGAACTTTCGTAGTCGGCATATAGGGGGACACGTTCTTAGAGTGCTATGAGGGTCCATTTTCTTCTGGGCTCGATTAGCCGTGCGCCCAAGGTGCTTTGGGCTTGATGCAAAGAAGGGTTGGATTGTGTTGAGTGCCCCGCTTGGTGGAGCGGCCGCTCCATCTGGCGGGATATTCATGAGTGTACGGCTAAATTGGTGCAACCCTGCAGGGATAATCTTCTCGAGAAGCCGTGTTTTCCGCGGTTATGGATTACTTGGTGAAAGTACTGGCTAACAAGTACTCAGGACAACTTCAACATAATGATTAACCATGTTACACCCCATGATTAACAACTTGACTAGTAATAGGTTTATTCACACAATAACTTGATTCACCTTTAACACCACTGTGTGAGTTATCCTCGGATTGCTTCTTTGGCTAAAGGGGCGAGATCCAGGATGGGTTTGTTTGGATTTACTTTCAGTTGGTTACAATCCTCGATCTTATCCCCTTTCTGTTAGTTGGAAGTGGTAGTATTTCTCTCTGTAGTTGGTTAGTGCAGCCTGCTGTCGCTTATTTGCAATAACCCCTTCCTTTCCGTTGAACCTAAAGTATTTGTATCTTGTGATGACTGGCTACGCCGGTAACTTGTGAGTATGGGTTTTATCCCCCTTGCCAGTACTTAACCGTACTGACCCACGAATCTCTTTCGTGGCTGCAAATTCCAAATTGCAGTCAACAGGTTTGAAGTCTGACGACGTTAGCTTGGGAATCCCTCCGGCTTGGCCTGGGCAGGGATTGGACGCCTTCGGTTATCTTCAGGACTCTTAGTCCAATTTGGATCTTGTCCGTAGACGGACGTTTGTTTCTTCCGCTGTTATTTGGATCTTTTGTATTGTATCAGTTGTAACCCCGGCTCGTTTGAGTCATCTTGTATCTATCTGTTTCTGTTGTAATTGTGGATTATTCGTGAACTATTGTAATGTTATCATAAATGGCAACCTGGAATCGGTTATTATGCGGATTTGGCGGGAATGCTGAAATCTGCATAGTGCCCGATCTCGGGGCGTCACATTAGCGCAGCCAGTTGCGGCATTTTTTATATCCCCTTTCCTTCCGTTGAACCCAAAGCATCTGTGCTTGGTGTTGACGGGTTACACTTTGGTGAACTGTGAGTCTTGCTTGCCAGTACGTTTATGTACTGACCCCTTTGGGGCTGTGGTTTCCGCAGACGACGTTTCCGAGGATCTACATGGTGGCTACTACGTGGAGTATGACGAGACTGCTGACGAGTAGATAGCGGACCCGGGCAGGATCCGAGACTTCGTGGATGGGCTCCGTCTTTTCGTTTCCGGCCTCTCAGGCCTATTTGGTTCTTGTCTGTACTCAGACATTTTGGATGCTTCCGCTGTGATGTAATGATGTTATGTTGGGGCAGGTGCCCTCTGAATGATTGTATTTGCTATCTCTGCTATAATGAGAGCTATTTGCACCTTATTTCAATCTTTTGTGTCGTAGAGATCTGTTGTGATATCACTTGTTCAAACGCCGTCGACGTACCATGTGTGTATGTTTTGAAGTACGTCAATGGAAGTATCCTGATTTCTATGGGATAGTTTACGTCGACGCTGAACAGATAGGGGTTGGTTGTCACACATACGTGTGTTGGCCTACTCGTAAGAGGACGCGGGTGCCGGTAAGCCCCGTAATCCAATCTACTACTGTTCAACGAAACGGCGAGTATCCTTTAGAAGTCCGGGTGCGACCTTCGGGCTTCCAGCACTTCAGGGGGCTCATGTGGTCCCACTGGTGCTTGAAGTAATTCTTGTTCGTCCTGTTCTGTCATTGGTGGAACAGGGATTTCCTTCGTTTTCTTCTCCGCAGGTTTAACTCTGCTTCCATCTCCTACTTCCGGGCTTTCATTGGCTGGATCAGCCGATTTCTTCTTCCAGAGCTTGTACTGGAGTTTTTTGGGCAGCTTTGTGTTTCTTCTTGGAAGAGGGAGGTTTTTTACAGGGTTCTTCCTCTGTCAGTTCTTTGACATCAGGATATGTTGGAGAGGTTTCTCCTTCTTATCTCTCTTCCTCTTGCGGAGGCGTCCTAGGGCTTTCCTGACTGTCGGCATCCGTGTTTTCAGCCGGTTTTGCCATTAGTACTTCGTGGAATCCCTCTTGAAGAAATTTAACATTTCTTTCGAAAGCATCCTCATCTTCGTCTTTGGAATCAAAATTATCCGATCCGATTTCTGATTCCAACCTCGCCTCTATGGTGGCTAACACAGAATCAGCTTCCGAGTTCGTTGTCAAGTTAACGGATGTCGGATCTTCCACCTCTATTGTGGGATTGTTGTTTTCTGCCTCTTGCACGGGATTGCTTTCATCCGTGTTTTCGGCGATCTCGGATTGCACCATGCCGATAAAGTGCGATGCAGTAGTATATCGACGATCTGAGGAAAATCCGGCGTCATAGTTGTTTTCAAGTGGGTATAGACCGGGTGGGATAAATTTTCTTCCACCGCAGAATCCCATTGCTTCTGCAGTTAATCCGATAAAGATGTTTGCAGATCCGATCGGTAAAACGCAGGCACTTACCAGATGATTCCGCGCCGGCAAGTACGATCCGTTGTCGATGAAGCGCCCGACGTCGTTGTCGAATTCCAAGCTTCCGAAAGTTATGGTTCTGCCGATTCCGCCGAGTATCCCCGATCGAAAAATAACGCCTGACGTCGCTGAGCCCACGGTGGGCGCCAACTGTCGAGACATCGTAGTAGATTTCATAGACAGGGGTGCCATGAAACTACCGATAGAGAAGTGGGGGGACGTGATCGTATGATGAACAATGACACAGGGTTTTACCCAGGTTCGGTACGTCGCAATAATGCGGCGTTCCTACTCCTGCAATCTCACTATTCAGAACTAAAGCCTGGAGTAAACAGAGTACAATGTGAGGTTAGGTTTAGCTACTCGTCAAGGATCCACCTCTCGGTGAGTTAGCCTCTAGCTTCTTGTCTATCTTTCTTATCTCCCGTCCAGCTTTATATAATAGCCGGGTTAGGTCTTATAGAAAAGGAAACCTAGAAGACTACGGTATATGCTAACTTGGAAAGCAAGGGATCCGCCTTCTACTCCAAGCCGTATCACGTGGGCCGCGATCCTAATTCTTCTAGAATCCGGCTTCCGTGCATCAGCTTACTGGGCCGCCCAATGGATCGTGATCCATTACCATTTAGGCCACCCCGATAATCCGGCACTTTAGACCACCATCTGATATACACTAATTGGTATATATCCGACAACACTCAAGTTCAGACATAAGATCACACAAGTCACATCACTTGGCAAAAAGAAACCTAGACAAACAAGTATTCAACCAAGCAAGCAAGCAACACTTACGAAGAAAAGCTTTTGTTGGCCCTAAATTTTTCATTCTGAGAAAACACAACCAAGACAAGTGAAGATGGGTTGCGGCAACATCCTGGTCAATTTCAAGGATGAGAAGCAAAGAGACAAATTTCTCTCTATGAAAAGGCATAGGAAAATAAAGAAGCACATAGACCTGCTAGAAACTCCTACATGTGTTGTCGTCATACTTGGCTAGTTAATCGGCCTAAGGGTGTTGAGATCCCATAAAACTAGTGATAAAAAAGACTCATTTTCCATTTCATCATACGGTTAGTTTCTCTACCGTTGGCAACACAGTCAAGGGCCATGGCTAGACAGTAGACACGGGTCTAATTTTACATGTTGTCTGTTTGGCGTTCCTAGAAGAGAGCTAAAGAAAACCCATCGTCTGCCCGTGGAAGTTATTTGAGTAGTAATATAGATGCCACGTAGGAAAAAAAATTACATGACAAATATTTAATGTGATGAAAGAGAGTTGTGGTAACATAGCTAGTTACCGCAATATCACACATTTCAATACAATATGAATCTAGAAACTAATAAATACAGGTTTATATGACATCACTTATAGGTAGTAACATAGTTTAGAAAAATATGTATATTACTGCCCTATGTTACTCACCAGCCTCGTCCGCAGGGAGGGAGTTAAATACACTAGGAGTCCTAATACTTGTCCACTACGTGCAAAGTAGTCTCAATACTTATAAAATGGGGCCAGGTGGTTCTAATAGTTGTCAATTGGTGCAAAACAGTCACAAATAGCTCTGATGCTTACAAGTGGCATAATACTTTTGTGGAAACACCCCTATTAATTTTCTTCTATCTTATCCATCCTCCAGCAGTTGACAGACGCGGGTCCCGCATGGCCGCATGTCAGTGTGAGACGGTAAAATAACGACTTAATTGGAGGCAACGGGATTCGAACACGCGACTACTTCGTTTGAGCAGGACACAGTAGCCATTGCACCAGAAACACGTTCTCGTCTACACATTAGACTCAGCCTTTATTATTAATTCACTTACGTATGCCTCTACTATGTTCATCTCACTAATAGAACATCTAAATTATAATTAATCTAATTACCACTCAGCAGACCCGATACCTACCATGTGTATCCATTGCCGTTAGATACTTGGTAAAATATTGTATAATAAACAATTTGCTATACCCACTTTTCTTCATATATTTTGGGATTTAATTACCCCTTAAGTTAGAATATTCACGTGTGGCATTTTAATCTGACGTAAATATTTGATATTGTATTTTGAGATCTTTGAAAACCCTAGTAAACATTGTGTTAGATATAAAGTTTACATGTGAAAAAATATATTTACTAATATGATCATCATAACATAGTTATATCTATGTCAAACTTATTTTTTACTTTCTAAAATACTTGTGAATACTAATATGACCCATACAACTATAAGTTGTCATATATGTTATTATATTTATAATAGGTTAGCCCACATTCCTGTGCAAGGAGTAAACTCGCAGCTTATTGAACAACATAGGTTGTCGGCGTGTGTCAATTTGAACCAACGCTGTGCAAGTTTTGTACATATTAAAGTGTAAATCTAACTGTGAGCATGAAGGTACTAGTGGTTTAGTGGTTGACGCATGCCTCCGAGCGCTCGAGCAGCATGCTGGTCGCGGGTTCGAATCCGCGCGCCCCAGTTAAATTATTGTATTTTACCTTCCCCTCTAACATGCGGGACCCATGTCTGTCAGCAGTTATAAGGACGCATGTGCTATACGAAAATTAATAGGGGTGTTTCCGCAAAGAAAATCATGCCATGTGTCCGCACCAGAGCCATTTGGGACTGTTTTGCACCTGTTGACAACTATCACTGGTAGAAAATAGGCCTTCCATACGCCCCCATTAGTCCCCAAAATAACCGACCCGCGACCATAGGGGTCTTTAGCCGCGGTTCGGGACGAGACCCGCGACCAATAGTATGGGCCCAGCGCGCTCGGTCCACAGCTGGCGGACGGGAGGGGCTTTAGTCCCGGTTTGCCAGACCAACCGGGACTAATAGGTCCTCAGGCTGGTCCCAAGGCCTTTAGTCGCGGTTGTCCAGGTGAACCGGGACTAAAGGTCCATCCCTATATAGGACTCAGCTCGCTGCACTTTGCCACATTTGGTGTCACTTCTACTCACAATATTCACAAGGGGTGGTGGGTTTGCTTTTGGTTCCTACTATGCACACAAGGTGTTCGATGAAATGCCCGATAGCATGAAACACACATGATATGAAGTTTCCGAGCCGCACTTGAGCGTTTTCATTTATTTTACCTCCGCGATCGCGGTTAGCAACTTGAACCTTTCATGATTTGTATTATTTCCAGCTAGTTAGTTTAACAAATGCATGATGGTTAATTATATACTTTATATAATAATAATGCAGATGAATCGGAAATGGATGTACGGTAACCGACTCTCCGGCGAGTTCACTACGGGTTTGAAAGATTTCCTCGTAGTGGCAAATGCGAACAAGCAGCGAGGTTTTATTATCTGTCCATGTGCTGAATGTAAGAATGAGAAGGGTCACTCCTCCTCAAAAGTCGTTCACATGCACCTGCTTCGGCACGGTTTCATGCCAAGCTATAATTGTTGGACCAAGCATGGAGAAAAGGGGGTTAGCATGGAAGAAGATGAAGAAGAGGATGATATTGATTTCAACTATCATGACGCTTTCGGTGATACTTTCATGGAGGATGATGCTGAAGGTGGGGAAGGGTTTGGTGATGGTGAAGAAGAGGCACATGATGAGCCCGCTGATGATCTTGGTCGGACCATTGCTGATACACGGAGACGCTGCGAAACTGACAAGGAGAGGGAGAATTTGGATTGCATGTTAGAGGATCACACGAAGTCGCTGTACCCAGGATGCGACAATAGTCTGAAAAAGGTAATCAGTCCAGAAGATCTACCACGGTTACAGAACGATGTGGTCCAATGTCTTGTCAGTTTCGAGTTGGTGTTTCCACCATCCTTCTTCAATATTATGACGCACCTCCTGGTCCACCTAGTCGAAGAGATTTCCATTCTCGGTCCTGTATTTCTACACAATATGTTCCCCTTTGAGAGGTTTATGGGAGTATTAAAGAAATATGATCGTAACCGTGCTAGGCCAGAAGGAAGCATCGTAAAGGGCTATGGAAATGAGGAGGTAATTGAGTTTTGTATTGACTATGTTCCTGACCTTAAGCCGATTGGTATTGCTCAATCGTGGCACGAGGGGAGACTAAGTGGAAAAGGCACGATTGGAAGGAAATCAACGATATGTATGGACGGTCATTCTATGACTGAAGCACACCACACAGTTCTGCAAAATTCGAGCTTGGTGGCTCCGTACTTCGAGCAACACAAGAATATTTTACGCTCGGACAACCCGGGGAAGCCTGAATCATGGATTAGAAAGGCCCACATGGAGACTTTCGGCAGTTGGTTGCGAAAACATTTAATGAGTGACAATGATGTTGGAGATCAGCTGTACATGTTGGCCAAGACACCATCTTCGACTATAACGACTTTCCAAGGGTATGAGACTAATGGGAATACATTTTACACGATCTCCCAAGATAAAAAGAGCACCAACCAAAACAGTGGTGTCCGCTTTGATGCAGCAACTGAGATTGGGCAAAAGGTTACATATTATGGTTACATAGAGGAGATATGGGAACTTGACTATGGACCCTCTTTTAAGGTCCCTTTGTTCCGGTGCAAATGGTTCAAGCTAACAGGAGGTGGGGTAAAGGTGGACGAGCAATACAGAATGACAATGGTGGATTTCAACAATCTTGGTTACCTTGACGAACCATTCGTCTTAGCAAAAGGTGTCGCTCAGGTTTTCTATTTGAAGGACATGAGTAGCAAACCAAGGAAACGGAAAGATAAGAAAACGATCAGTACATCATGCGATGATCCAAAGCGCCACATTGTTCTTTCAGGGAAAAGAAACATCGTGGGAGTGGAGGACAAGACAGACATGTCAGAAGATTATAATATGTTTGGTGAAATTCCGCCCTTCAAAGTGAACACTGACCCAAGCATTAAGTTAAATGATGAGGATGCTCCATGGATACGTCCAAATCGTAAGAAAGCGGGGACACAAGGGAAGAATTGATGTGTAATAATTTATTGTACCAAACTTTGTTGAATGGATCATGTTTAATGGATCATGTGAATTATATTATCTCTAATTTATTGTACCAAACTTTGTTGAATGGATCATGTTTAATGGATCATGTGAATTATATTATCTCTAATTTATTGTACCAAACTTTGTTTAAGACTAATTTCATAACTTTTACTAAAAACAGAAAACAGACGCGCTAGCGCGCCGCAGTGTCGCTGGAATACAAATTCTTTTATTAAAAAGAGAAAACAGACGAATACTACTCCTCGCCGTCGTCGTCGGGGAACTCGCCGGTGACCTCCTCCGGGTCATCATCATTGGGAAAAGGAAAAGTATTCGAATAACCACCTTTAGTCGCGGTTCGTTTCACGAACCGGGACTAAAGGCTCGTTCTGCGCGGGAACGAAAACGCCGCGAAAAATTGCACCTTTAGTCCCAGTTCGTGACACCAACCGGGACTAAAGGCCCGCGGAGGGTACCCCGGGGGACCTTTAGTCCCGGTTGGTGTCACCAACCGGGACTAAAGTCTGGCCCTATATATTCCCGCTCCCCTGAAATTTTTCTAAGGACCAACCACATCGTCTTCTCCGCGCCGCACTGCTCGTCTTCTCCGCACCGCTGTCGCCGATTCCGCCCGCAGAGACACAGAGGACGCGCCGCCGTCATCTCCGGTAGGTGCCCGCCGCCCCTGCGCCCGTCATCCCGCTGCTCCTCGTCCGTTCCCGTCGCTGCTCCTGGCCGTGCCTTCTGTGACCGTCCTCCCGCCGCCACGAAATCCGCCCGCCGTGACCGTCCTCCCGCCGCTCCTCGTCGGCGCTCCTCGTCCCTGCCTCCTTCCCGTCGTCTCCGTTCCCTCCCCCGTGGACGGAATCGACACGTTCGCCGGAGACCCGAGAGCCCCGCCGCGTTTACTTCACGGCGGCTCGCCGTCGTCGACCTTCCGAGGGCGGCGCCGCCACGTAGAGGTAGATTTCGTCGAGACGGTTCCAAGGACACCAACCACGTGTCCTGTGGTGGCCGGAATCGCCACCGGCGACCGAATCTGCTGTCACATCCCAATTTTGGAATACCTGATAACACAGTTGTTTTGCTAATTGCTTGACAATTAATCTTTGGTTGTATTTGTTTGAGTGCAACTAAACAAACTAATTATATAAACTTACATGGCTAAGAAATTGAAAACAAAATATTCAACATATTGTTCCAATGACCTTGGCAATATTTTCTAAAGTAAATATTGATCAAAGAGTTTTCCAAAAACATATTATGAATCCCATACTTGTATAATATTATTCCAAGGCCTAAATTAAGAAAGAGGAAACACTTAATAAATTTCCCTAAAAAGATTATCAGAAAAAGAGGCATTCTTAAATGCTTCACCAAAATATTATCAAATGTTTTTCCAACCTTGCAAGATTAAAAACAAAGGTATTGGAGAGCATTGACTTGCTATCTCTAGTCACATAAATATTTTGGCAAAGCATTGTTAAAGAAAAGCCAAGTGCCTTATTAAATAGAAATTCCAATATTTCTAGAAACAGAAAACTCAAACTAGTTACTATTGGAAACTTTCTTAAAATGATTTGAAATTCATACCATTGCTTCCTTATATCAAATAAGGAACACACACAAGAGGAGACTAAAAATTGAATCCATTAAAGTCCTGAAAACATGGTTTTTCTCCACAGCAACAATTGGGATTTTGAACAAGTTTGTTCTACAAACTTTTTCCAAATTCCATGAAATAAATACCACATGCTCTATATCATAAATAAGGATGATAACCAAAAGGGCACAAGTTTTTGAATAATTTAAGTTGCCAAAAACCCCTGTTTTCTTGACAGCACCTTTTTGAAATTTGAACAAGTTTGTTCTATGAAGTAACTCAAAATGACTTGAATTTTCTACCACATAAGGAACACATCAAATAAGGAATGTGTGCCAAAAATTATCATTTTTGGAAGCTCCTAAGTAGGTTAATAAATTCAATGTCCATTTATGTCAGAATTCAAATTTGAACAACTTTGAATTATGAAGTTTATCTAATTGAGCCAATTTTCACATATGTTGTACATCTTAACTAATGAGAATTTTGGGCAAAAGGATTTCAATTTATAACTCTGTTTGACTAGGGAAAACAACCTTTTTCAGAGAAGAGAAGGACCTAGTTGTAAATTGGCAGGGACCTAAATGAAAGCTTAGTCATCTTCTACCTCTAGCTCCCTGTAGAAAACAGTGCACCTAGCCATGGCTTCGAAGGGAAGGAATCAAGGAGGATAAGAGGCCCCCCATGTGCACCTCTGAACCCTCACATGCTCCTCTCTCTCTCCCCCTTGAGCCCTCACCCCCTCTCTCTCTCAAAATATCTCAAAACCGAAACCCTAAGCATGGAGGCTCGCCGGCAATCGGTCGTTTCCGAGCTCGCCGCCGGCCTCCGAGTAGCTCTTCGGCTCCGCCCCGTCGCACTGACCCTCCCTGAGGAAGGAATCGAGGCGGAAGGTCGCCTGGTGCCCGCGCCGTCCGATTCCCTTTTCGGGAACGGCGCACTCCGGCGAGATATTCCGGTCGCCTCGGCCCGTCTCCTCCTCATCCGAGCCCTCCAATGCGTCCAGGGTGAGCATGCGACCATCCCCGTGCCTTTTCCCCTCTCCCTCTCCCTCTAGATCGTGGCCGCGCCGTGGTCGCCGTCCGGCCACCGTGCGCCATCGACGCCGCCGCTCTCCGGCAGCTTCCCGGGAAGCGAGACTGGCCCTATTTGCTTCCCCGAGTCGAGTACTGCGTGTGGATGCTTTCGATTCGCGATTTGATAGCCGAACTCGCCGGATTTTGGCCTCACCGGAGCTCTCCCGCCGGCGATGACGCAGGGCGACGTCATCCTCCCTTGACCCCGCGCAGGAGGTAGTCAAACCCGCGTGTGGGCCTAGCTTTTGCCGCGTGGCTGCCGCGTGGCCACCTGGCCCGCCGGTCAGCGGCTAAGGCTAGATCTGCCGCGGTGCAAATCGTCCAGGCCGGCCCAGCAACTGGATCTGGCCCATACACTAGTTTTTCCTTTTAATTTTTGACAGAAAAGTGCATGGTTACTTTTGGCTCTAAAAACATATCTAAAAGATAAATTTGACCAAACCAAAAATCACAGTTGTACCTCAACTAATTCTAAACCACCTCCAATTTGTAGATCTACATTTGGATGGATAGATTTGAAATGAAAAATGATTTGGCAACAGGTACCAGAAACACCAAAATGAGCACCATTTTTATTTTACAACTCAGAATGAAGTGAGGCAAGTTGCATTGGAAAGCCCTTGAAATTTCCTAACTAAAAAAGTTAACCTCGTTTCCAAATTCATTGTATTTTTGAAATGGCATGCAATTTGGTAAAACACCAGTAAGCACTTTGGTGATTTTTATAAAATAATTAAAAATGATTTTTTATGCACACTCAACTGGATGGTCTTTTATATGTTTAGGGCTATCCAAACCTAGCTGGGTTTAATTTTTAGAGCATCCTAGAAAATTTGGTGGACAGATCTTTGATTTGCTTGTTTCTGCCATTTTGGCATTTTAAGAAATTAAATTGTGTGATTATGTTTTTGTGTTGTAATATTATTTTCTAGCATGTACAAGTGGTGTGAACTTGTTTTATAAGTTTTACTTAACTATTTTAGCATGTTAGATTGTGTGGAATTGAGTTGAGGAGAAATAGGATTTTTGTTATTAACATATGATTATTCTCTAGTTAATATTTGCATAGGATTTTTGAGTGATGAAATTATGTGCAAGCACTTGGATTTTTGATTGTATCCAGTACCATTTTGGTACTTATTTTGTGTTGTTATCACCTCTGCTATCTTGCATTTGAGTTGGTAGAAAAGCATGAGTAGCTTTGTGATGGCTATGAAAATGTTATGGAAAAATTCCCTCATGTGTGGAATTTTTGACATAATTATTTGTGGTTGAGTAGCCACATATTCTTATGTTGAATTCATAGGACAAGTAGCATTTTGATGATGTTATTATGAATACTTGATCCCTAGATTTTTCACTTGTGTGAAAATAATAGCATGAGTAGCATTGCCTTGCTTATTTAAGCACCCTATTATTTTTTACTAGTATTGTTATTACACTAGATGCTAGTTTAGTCTTTTGTTAATTTTTAGCAAGTATGACCAGAGGCCTTGTGACCTCTTAATGCCTTGTTATGCTAGTGGAACACCCACTGGTTTCATTGCATTTTTGGTGGAAACATTATTTCCCCAAACTAGATGCATTTCTTTTATATAGTTTCATAACTAGTGAGTGCCTAGTATTTTTGCTTTGGGAATTTTTGTGCTAAACAAAAATGGGTATGCTTCTGTTTGTAAGTGGTTATAATCATGTGTGGCTTGCTAGGAAAAATCCATCTTTGAAGTATTGATTGATTCCTCTAGTAATGCCCTTTTTATTACTACTAGTATGTAGGAGTTGCCCTGCAAATTGATGCATTGTTTTATTAGATGGGATATTTTTGTTATAGCAAGTATAGATAATTTTTCACTACTGTTTTTGTGACATGGACCCTCTGGTTGTATTTCAATTACTTGATTGAAATTCATCCATTGATTCTTCATGTTTAAGTAGTACTAGTTTCCTTAGCAGTTTTTGTGTTGAATAATTTTCCTGCCAACTTGTGTTTGGTAGATGTTTATGTATCCTTGCATAAAGACATGTTTTCATTTACCATAATTATAACATGGTTCCTTGTTTGCATTTTAGTACTTTACATATTATGCATGCTTGCATAGCCAACTTTTAGTAGAAACATGTCTATAAGGATTCCTCCTTTTTAGTCATTGTTTCTATTGTTCTCACTATGAGAACTTGTGTGTTTTGTGATGAGTCTATTACCTTGTTACACTTGTGTAGGCTCACTGATTTGTAAAAGTAACTTTTGCAAATCATGTGTCTTATTTATTCTTGATGTGAATTTAGACTTAGTAAGATAGCTACCTTTTTCTTTTTGTTGTTTGGTTGATAGACCCATTGCCATGCTTATTATTGTGCATGTTTTATACACTTTTAGTAGTCTCACCCTTGTGAAACTAAGTGTATTTTGGGCTTATTAATATCTTGGTATGAGAGTGGCACACCCACTGAATCCATGATATTAAGGTTGTGAGATATGTTCCTCCAACCTTGAGCTGTCTTGTTAAATGGCATTTCTGCCAAGTAGGATTGTTTGATTGTTTGCCTCAATTAATAATTGAGTGATTTTGTTATTATTAGATTTCCTTGCTGTATGTATTGTTATGTATGGTTGCTTGCCTTGATTGGTTCTGAATGTGTGTCCTTTATTCCTTTTACGGCGTTAGAAAACGAAGAGGAAGGAAGTGTCGGGAAGCTCTGTTTCAAGTTCCAGTCACTCCAAAACCAGGGACACAAGGAGATACCAGGCAAGCCATCCTGATGCTTGCTGATACAATACTTACCATTATCTATCATGCATGTTTTACCTCTGAAGTTTTACAAAAACTTGATTATCAAAACTATTTTTGATGTGGAATTTACTACTATACTATATTATAGGTTACTATCATGCCAATAGTTAAACTTGGTAATACCAAGCCCATAAGCCACCACATGGTATTTATTACCATCAAATATACTAGTCCCTAAGTGGACACCCTAAAATTGTGATTCTACAAAACAAAGGCTTTACGGAAAAACCCGGAGAAAAGGCGGATCCTTGTTCTCCGGAGGAATGTGGAAGTGGTCATTTTTGAGAAAGTGGTGTTTTCAAAAATGACACATAACCTAGTCTTCGCCGGACAACCTTTACCGTACTGCCACCCTACCCCAACATGGGCAAGGGGCTTAACTTGAAGTTTGTTCTGATTAGTGTGTGCTATCTCAATGTGCTATAGGGGATGCGATCCTCTGAACCGAATGTCGTGGAGACATATAAAGTGTGGGATTAATTTTCCCTCCGGATGCATCAGATGAGGCATCCTGGCTTGGCGGGGATTAGCTCGGTGCCGGGGATGTGGTAAAACTCAACTGAGAGATAGGCATATTCTAGCTTGAACATAGTGGATGGTTATGATCAGATACCTGATGTTTACATACTGTTGTTACAGTCCGTGATTGTTCACGGGAGGTGTACTGGATCTGGTGGATGTGTACACCTCTGCAGAGTATAACTTTTTCGAAGAAGCCGCGTCCTCGGATATGGACAGTTGAATGGCCATGTAGCTAGCATTGTGTCAATGTTTTCAAAAAGGAAGTTTTTGAAAAGGAATTTTGGAAAGGAAGTGTTGAACTTGTGAAGTTCGGAAAGGAATGGAAACTTATACCGTGGAGGTATCGTCGATGATGAAAAGCTAGATGCTGATATACAAAACAAAATGTTTTGCAAAGAAAACCCTTTTCTACTCTAAGCAAGAGTTCTGGAAACTGATTCCAAGAAGTTTTGCAAAGAGAAAATATTCTTTAACAAAACTTTACAAAACCTCTTGTACATGTGAGATCTACAAGAGAAATAAAACTATATATTATTTTTCTTCTGAAGTATCTTCTTCAACGAAGATACAGATAAACCTGACTGCAACTATGGTGTCATCATATATGAACACCATTGATAGTGAACCATATTTATAGCCTACCTATTCCACCATATAAGCATATTTGCATGTTGGTAAGTGACATGATGGATGTCTTGCTGAGTACATTCAAATGTACTCATTATGGTTTCGCCCCTGGTATCTACTTATCAGATTTGGAGAAGGAGCCTCCAAAGGAGATCTATGAAGAGAAGTACGGAGTTGACGGCTTTGCGAACTAGGATCGTCTCCGGGTCAGCAGCCTGTAGGTTAAGGCGTGACTTGGGCTCAACTACGTTGTGTTTTAATTGTCTTCCGCTGTGTTTGTTAAGTTGCCTGCCCCATGTGGCAGTTGCGTTAAACTTGATCATGTGATCATTTGTGTAATACCTTTATGTATTCGTGTAATGGATGATGTATTTCTGTGTGCCAACTGTGTATGTTGTTCACGACTGATCTTTCTGGGATCGTGAATGTATGCATACGTAGGGTTTCAGACTGCCGGTCTGGGGTCCTTACAGAGTTGGTATCAGAGCCATCCTGACCTTAGGAGACCTTAGTTAGCATGGACGTCAGATAGGAAAGAAAAGTATTTTTGAGTAAAAACCTATTTACTATCTACCTTAATTTTATCTAAGGGAATTTTAGTATATTTTCCCTCCTTATTATCTTTTCAAAAGATTCTAAATGCATATCAAGGGCGTCCTTGAACAGTAGTTCGAAGGGCGAGCCTTATAGAGTTGGTATCTCTCTCGGTAAAGAGTTTATTTCTTACTTGTTTGCAACTGCTCCGCTCTGTTTTTGAAACATCTCTCGTCTTTGAAGTTTTCTGTCCAGAAAATAGTTGGGGTTTCAAAAACAGATTGTTGCATAGTTTTACCTCTCTCAGTTAAAAGTTTTATCAAAACTTTACTTCTATTATCTTGTTCTATCCAAAAACTTGTATACTTGCCGATGTCCCGAGAAGACCAAAATAATTGCCTAGCTCTACAGTAATGTTGGTCAGAAGCAGATATAGTTCTTCAGCCACTTCTAGGATTTTGGATCAGTCTAGTTTGGAGTAATTTAGCGATAACTCCATGAGTCGTCTCCCCTGACGTAGCTCCAATGGAGCCTTGTTTGTGTGTTTTGGCTTGTTTATGTGTGTCCATAGGACTTTGTGCTATTGTGTGGTGTAGAATTTGGTTCATCTAGGCTTCTATATGATTGTGGGGTGCTCAAAATTTGCAGATTTGTGCTTGCCCCGCTCTTGTTTTTGAATCGCCTCTTGTTACGTTTTTGCAAGCAAAAATGTTTGTATAGCATTCAAAAACAAGAATTTGTTGCCTAGACATATACTGGTTTTCGCTTCATAATGCGACCCGTCGTGAACCACCACCATCTGCCCCACAAATGAATGAAAGCACCGTTGTGCCTAATAATAGAGGACCATCAAGCCACACGAGTTGCTAGCGTTGCTAACAATGCTGCACTCCAACAGATAAAGCTCCCACAACGACAACCCTCAAAGAAGAAAGGCGTGACTGCACCAACCACTACTGACCAAAACCTCTGTGTTTTGTCTGTTTGAAAAAGACTCTTTTTACCATGATTGGCTAAATGTCGCACCTTTTTATGTTCCTCTTTAAAAAGACCAAACAAGAGGAAACCCCTTTTTTAAAAAAAAGTTATATACCTCCCTCCTCTGGAGAAAGGTGCAAAATAAGTCTTCACATGCCATGATGCGCAACCCCCTCAAAAGCCAATCCAAAGAGCACAATTCAATATTCGACGTATGACGCTAGTCGTATCTTGTCGGACACACATGATTAAATAGAAAGCTAACAAGACTAACATGTTTGGTATAATCTTAGGTTGACACCTAACCAAAGCATGCAAACTACTAACAACCCTTTCTAAACCCAGGAATTAAGTGACTTAAGACACTTTTTAATATAGTTGATAAAAAGGAGAAGTCACGAGAAAATAAGATGATGACCTATTTCGTTTACTAGTCAATAGGATATCATGTGTATCTACTTTGGAAACCAAATATTAGTAGACATTGTAGTTACTATGAAATTCGAGGTTTAGAAATAAAGTGAACGATGGAATGATTATGATAGATCCAGTACCATTTTGGTACTGTTATTTATATGCTGTTATCTTCCTTAACTTGCATGTGATCTTATAGCAAAGCATGAGTAACATTTGCTATTTTTCCAGTTTTTATTATTTGGAATTATTGTGAAAGCTAGATCTTTGTGTGAATGCTTTGATAAATTTTTGTGCTATGTATCTTTGAGCCAGTACCATTTAGGTACTGTTATTTTGATGCTTGTACCTAGGTTAGCTTACATGTCTTTTAATATTAAAGCATGTGTAAGAATTGCTATCATTATGCACTAGTATTGCTTCACTAGATTAAATAGCCTTATATTTTTATCTAGTATGCAAAGTTTTTCATGAGTAACCAGAGGTTTAGTACCTATTTTTCCTTGGTATTAGTAGGCCATAGCCACTGGTCCCATTGTATTTTGGCTTGAGGATAAAAATCCCCAACCATACACATGTGTGAAATTAGCATGTTTCACTATGTGATTGATTTCTATTTTCCACCATGGAAAATATAATTGTTTCTTTTCACTTATGCAAGTGAGAAGTTTATTTCTTATTAGTAAATACTAATATGTTTAGGTGTGATCCTTTTGTTAGCATAATATTCCTTAGGGGTATCATGTTAAGAAATGTTTCACTATCGTGTGCTAAAATTAAATTGTTCACAAATAAAATAAATTCCTCTTGATAGGTAGATTGTTTGTGAATAATTTTAAATGGAGTGTATGGATTTTTAAAATGGTTTAGATAACTTTTCATGAATTGCATAGCTACTGGTTGTGTGAGTTATACCTTGCTTGTTTGCTAGTAATTGTTTAAGAAAAACAAAAATTGCTAGAAGAAATTTCTGCATGTTTAATAGTTGTATCATGGGATTGTTTTGATGTTGTGCTTACTAACATGAGTAAGTTTTGGGTACTGTTATTAGGTACATTTATGTTCATGACTTGCTTGTTTAAGTTAAAAACATCATGATAGCATTGTTTGCTTCTCTAGAGTGAAACTAGTATCACCACTAGAAAATGGTGATTTTTGCTCTAGTATTACTCTCTTGTTATTTTATGAGTATATGTGTTGATATAGCATGTTTAGGAAGTTATTACTTCTATTATCATGCCATGAATTATTTAGTTGCATGTTCTATGGTTATAGGATATGATTATCTCTTATAGCATGCTGGTGTAGATTTTTCATACTAGTATGTTATTTGTGCAGTCCTGTTTTATTTTATGCCTATGTAATAGGAGTTTTTATCTTGTGTGATGATGGTGTTTTAGAGTACCTTTATGATTGAATTCATTGGTTTTTAGCTACTGGTTGTTTGCTAATTGTTCATGATTGATGGATTCCAAAACCTCTAATAAACAATAACCTAGTGAATAAATAGTCTATTCATCTGTGGTGTTGTTTGCTTGCTTATTGGATTTTGTTTAAATATTTTACTTTAGCATGAGTTCATACTTGTGTTATGTTTGTGCTTAAGAGTACCTTGTGGAAACTAAAACATTCAACTAAAATCATGAACATATTAAGTGATAGTTGCTTGTGGTGGGTAATAACCACTGCCATGGGTATTAGCCTGTCTGTTTGGTATACCTTAGCAACCTAACCTTTTGCACCCACAAGCTATATTGTTAGCTTCTTATATACCTTGTTATGAGAGTGGTACACCACTCCATATGTGTTATGTAAGATGTGGGATATAACTAGGAACTCAGGTAAAAAAAAATTGACGGTACGTTTCGAGGTAGTTCTGCACTAACCTTAATTTTTGTTCAAACTAGGAAACAAAAGTTGTGGACCTAAAACAGTGCTGGTGTATTTTTTAAGAATGAATTTGCTAATTTAGGGGAATACCCCACCTCCCAAGAAAAGTCAAAGGGGGGAAGCACCTGCACTCCAACACTAACATTGTGTCTGTTGGCCCTCCCTTAGTCCTCGCTTGTGAATCTCGGGGACGAGATTCTTTTTAAGGGGGGAAGACCTGTCACATCCCAATTTTGGAATACCTGATAACACAGTTGTTTTGCTAATTGCTTGACAATTAATCTTTGGTTGTATTTGTTTGAGTGCAACTAAACAAACTAATTATATAAACTTACATGGCTAAGAAATTGAAAACAAAATATTCAACATATTGTTCCAATGACCTTGGCAATATTTTCTAAAGTAAATATTGATCAAAGAGTTTTCCAAAAACATATTATGAATCCCATACTTGTATAATATTATTCCAAGGCCTAAATTAAGAAAGAGGAAACACTTAATAAATTTCCCTAAAAAGATTATCAGAAAAAGAGGCATTCTTAAATGCTTCACCAAAATATTATCAAATGTTTTTCCAACCTTGCAAGATTAAAAACAAAGGTATTGGAGAGCATTGACTTGCTATCTCTAGTCACATAAATATTTTGGCAAAGCATTGTTAAAGAAAAGCCAAGTGCCTTATTAAATAGAAATTCCAATATTTCTAGAAACAGAAAACTCAAACTAGTTACTATTGGAAACTTTCTTAAAATGATTTGAAATTCATACCATTGCTTCCTTATATCAAATAAGGAACACACACAAGAGGAGACTAAAAATTGAATCCATTAAAGTCCTGAAAACATGGTTTTTCTCCACAGCAACAATTGGGATTTTGAACAAGTTTGTTCTACAAACTTTTTCCAAATGCCATGAAATAAATACCACATGCTCTATATCATAAATAAGGATGATAACCAAAAGGGCACAAGTTTTTGAATAATTTAAGTTGCCAAAAACCCCTGTTTTCTTGACAGCACCTTTTTGAAATTTGAACAAGTTTGTTCTATGAAGTAACTCAAAATGACTTGAATTTTCTACCACATAAGGAACACATCAAATAAGGAATGTGTGCCAAAAATTATCATTTTTGGAAGCTCCTAAGTAGGTTAATAAATTCAATGTCCATTTATGTCAGAATTCAAATTTGAACAACTTTGAATTATGAAGTTTATCTAATTGAGCCAATTTTCACATATGTTGTACATCTTAACTAATGAGAATTTTGGGCAAAAGGATTTCAATTTATAACTCTGTTTGACTAGGGAAAACAACCTTTTTCAGAGAAGAGAAGGACCTAGTTGTAAATTGGCAGGGACCTAAATGAAAGCTTAGTCATCTTCTACCTCTAGCTCCCTGTAGAAAACAGTGCACCTAGCCATGGCTTCGAAGGGAAGGAATCAAGGAGGATAAGAGGCCCCCCATGTGCACCTCTGAACCCTCACATGCTCCTCTCTCTCTCCCCCTTGAGCCCTCACCCCCTCTCTCTCTCAAAATATCTCAAAACCGAAACCCTAAGCATGGAGGCTCGCCGGCAATCGGTCGTTTCCGAGCTCGCCGCCGGCCTCCGAGTAGCTCTTCGGCTCCGCCCCGTCGCACTGACCCTCCCTGAGGAAGGAATCGAGGCGGAAGGTCGCCTGGTGCCCGCGCCGTCCGATTCCCTTTTCGGGAACGGCGCACTCCGGCGAGATATTCCGGTCGCCTCGGCCCGTCTCCTCCTCATCCGAGCCCTCCAATGCGTCCAGGGTGAGCATGCGACCATCCCCGTGCCTTTTCCCCTCTCCCTCTCCCTCTAGATCGTGGCCGCGCCGTGGTCGCCGTCCGGCCACCGTGCGCCATCGACGCCGCCGCTCTCCGGCAGCTTCCCGGGAAGCGAGACTGGCCCTATTTGCTTCCCCGAGTCGAGTACTGCGTGTGGATGCTTTCGATTCGCGATTTGATAGCCGAACTCGCCGGATTTTGGCCTCACCGGAGCTCTCCCGCCGGCGATGACGCAGGGCGACGTCATCCTCCCTTGACCCCGCGCAGGAGGTAGTCAAACCCGCGTGTGGGCCTAGCTTTTGCCGCGTGGCTGCCGCGTGGCCACCTGGCCCGCCGGTCAGCGGCTAAGGCTAGATCTGCCGCGGTGCAAATCGTCCAGGCCGGCCCAGCAACTGGATCTGGCCCATACACTAGTTTTTCCTTTTAATTTTTGACAGAAAAGTGCATGGTTACTTTTGGCTCTAAAAACATATCTAAAAGATAAATTTGACCAAACCAAAAATCACAGTTGTACCTCAACTAATTCTAAACCACCTCCAATTTGTAGATCTACATTTGGATGGATAGATTTGAAATGAAAAATGATTTGGCAACAGGTACCAGAAACACCAAAATGAGCACCATTTTTATTTTACAACTCAGAATGAAGTGAGGCAAGTTGCATTGGAAAGCCCTTGAAATTTCCTAACTAAAAAAGTTAACCTCGTTTCCAAATTCATTGTATTTTTGAAATGGCATGCAATTTGGTAAAACACCAGTAAGCACTTTGGTGATTTTTATAAAATAATTAAAAATGATTTTTTATGCACACTCAACTGGATGGTCTTTTATATGTTTAGGGCTATCCAAACCTAGCTGGGTTTAATTTTTAGAGCATCCTAGAAAATTTGGTGGACAGATCTTTGATTTGCTTGTTTCTGCCATTTTGGCATTTTAAGAAATTAAATTGTGTGATTATGTTTTTGTGTTGTAATATTATTTTCTAGCATGTACAAGTGGTGTGAACTTGTTTTATAAGTTTTACTTAACTATTTTAGCATGTTAGATTGTGTGGAATTGAGTTGAGGAGAAATAGGATTTTTGTTATTAACATATGATTATTCTCTAGTTAATATTTGCATAGGATTTTTGAGTGATGAAATTATGTGCAAGCACTTGGATTTTTGATTGTATCCAGTACCATTTTGGTACTTATTTTGTGTTGTTATCACCTCTGCTATCTTGCATTTGAGTTGGTAGAAAAGCATGAGTAGCTTTGTGATGGCTATGAAAATGTTATGGAAAAATTCCCTCATGTGTGGAATTTTTGACATAATTATTTGTGGTTGAGTAGCCACATATTCTTATGTTGAATTCATAGGACCAGTAGCATTTTGATGATGTTATTATGAATACTTGATCCCTAGATTTTTCACTTGTGTGAAAATAATAGCATGAGTAGCATTGCCTTGCTTATTTAAGCACCCTATTATTTTTTACTAGTATTGTTATTACACTAGATGCTAGTTTAGTCTTTTGTTAATTTTTAGCAAGTATGACCAGAGGCCTTGTGACCTCTTAATGCCTTGTTATGCTAGTGGAACACCCACTGGTTTCATTGCATTTTTGGTGGAAACATTATTTCCCCAAACTAGATGCATTTCTTTTATATAGTTTCATAACTAGTGAGTGCCTAGTATTTTTGCTTTGGGAATTTTTGTGCTAAACAAAAATGGGTATGCTTCTGTTTGTAAGTGGTTATAATCATGTGTGGCTTGCTAGGAAAAATCCATCTTTGAAGTATTGATTGATTCCTCTAGTAATGCCCTTTTTATTACTACTAGTATGTAGGAGTTGCCCTGCAAATTGATGCATTGTTTTATTAGATGGGATATTTTTGTTATAGCAAGTATAGATAATTTTTCACTACTGTTTTTGTGACATGGACCCTCTGGTTGTATTTCAATTACTTGATTGAAATTCATCCATTGATTCTTCATGTTTAAGTAGTACTAGTTTCCTTAGCAGTTTTTGTGTTGAATAATTTTCCTGCCAACTTGTGTTTGGTAGATGTTTATGTATCCTTGCATAAAGACATGTTTTCATTTACCATAATTATAACATGGTTCCTTGTTTGCATTTTAGTACTTTACATATTATGCATGCTTGCATAGCCAACTTTTAGTAGAAACATGTCTATAAGGATTCCTCCTTTTTAGTCATTGTTTCTATTGTTCTCACTATGAGAACTTGTGTGTTTTGTGATGAGTCTATTACCTTGTTACACTTGTGTAGGCTCACTGATTTGTAAAAGTAACTTTTGCAAATCATGTGTCTTATTTATTCTTGATGTGAATTTAGACTTAGTAAGATAGCTACCTTTTTCTTTTTGTTGTTTGGTTGATAGACCCATTGCCATGATTAATGTGGTGCATGTTTTATGTACTTTTAGTAGTCTCACCCTTGTGAAACTAAGTATATTTTGGGTTTATTAATATCTTGGTATGAGAGTGGCACACCCACTGAATCCATGATATTAAGGTTGTGAGATATGTCCCTCCAACCTTAAGTTGTCTTATTAAATGGCATTTCTGCCAAGTAGGTTTGTTTGATTGTTTGTCTCCATTAATAATTGAGTGATTTTGTTATTATTAGATTTCCTTGCTGTATGTATGGTTATGCATTGTTGCTTGCCTTGATTGGTTCTGAATGTGTGTCCTTTATTCCTTTTACGACGTTAGAAAACGAAGAGGAAGGAAGTGTCGTGAAGATTTGTTTCAAGTTCCAGTCACTCCAACACCAGGGACACAAGAGATACCAGGCAAGCCATCCTGATGCTTGCTGATACAATACTTACCATTATCTATCATGCATGTTTTACCTCTGAAGTTTTACAAAAACTTGATTATCAAAACTATTTTTGATGTGGAATTTACTACTATACTATATTATAGGTTACTATCATGCCAATAGTTAAACTTGGTAATACCAAGCCCATAAGCCACCACATGGTATTTATTACCATCAAATATACTAGTCCCTAAGTGGACACCCTAAAATTGTGATTCTACAAAACAAAGGCTTTACGGAAAAACCCGGAGAAAAGGCGGATCCTTGTTCTCCGGAGGAATGTGGAAGTGGTCATTTTTGAGAAAGTGGTGTTTTCAAAAATGACACATAACCTAGTCTTCGCCGGACAACCTTTACCGTACTGCCACCCTACCCCAACATGGGCAAGGGGCTTAACTTGAAGTTTGTTCTGATTAGTGTGTGCTATCTCAATGTGCTATAGGGGATGCGATCCTCTGAACCGAATGTCGTGGAGACATATAAAGTGTGGGATTAATTTTCCCTCCGGATGCATCAGATGAGGCATCCTGGCTTGGCGGGGATTAGCTCGGTGCCGGGGATGTGGTAAAACTCAACTGAGAGATAGGCATATTCTAGCTTGAACATAGTGGATGGTTATGATCAGATACCTGATGTTTACATACTGTTGTTACAGTCCGTGATTGTTCACGGGAGGTGTACTGGATCTGGTGGATGTGTACACCTCTGCAGAGTATAACTTTTTCGAAGAAGCCGCGTCCTCGGATATGGACAGTTGAATGGCCATGTAGCTAGCATTGTGTCAATGTTTTCAAAAAGGAAGTTTTTGAAAAGGAATTTTGGAAAGGAAGTGTTGAACTTGTGAAGTTCGGAAAGGAATGGAAACTTATACCGTGGAGGTATCGTCGATGATGAAAAGCTAGATGCTGATATACAAAACAAAATGTTTTGCAAAGAAAACCCTTTTCTACTCTAAGCAAGAGTTCTGGAAACTGATTCCAAGAAGTTTTGCAAAGAGAAAATATTCTTTAACAAAACTTTACAAAACCTCTTGTACATGTGAGATCTACAAGAGAAATAAAACTATATATTATTTTTCTTCTGAAGTATCTTCTTCAACGAAGATACAGATAAACCTGACTGCAACTATGGTGTCATCATATATGAACACCATTAATAGTGAACCATATTTATAGCTTACCTATTCCACCATATAAGCATATTTGCATGTTGGTAAGTGAAATGATGGATGTCTTGCTGAGTACATTCAAATGTACTCATTATGGTTTCGCCCCTGGTATCTACTTATCAGATTTGGAGAAGGAGCCTCCAAAGGAGATCTATGAAGAGAAGTACGGAGTTGACGGCTTTGCGAACTAGGATCGTCTCCGGGTCAGCAGCCTGTAGGTTAAGGCGTGACTTGGGCTCAACTACGTTGTGTTTTAATTGTCTTCCGCTGTGTTTGTTAAGTTGCCTGCCCCATGTGGCAGTTGCGTTAAACTTGATCATGTGATCATTTGTGTAATACCTTTATGTATTCGTGTAATGGATGATGTATTTCTGTGTGCCAACTGTGTATGTTGTTCACGACTGATCTTTCTGGGATCGTGAATGTATGCATACGTAGGGTTTCAGACTGCCGGTCTGGGGTCCTTACATCTGCCACCGCCGGCCACCGTGTGACACGAGGGGTGACGTCATCATGACGTCACCTGGCCACGTGTTGGCGAGTTTTTTTAATGACGTCATCATGACACGTGGGGCCCACTGTATATGGAATTACAAAAAAATAGTTAAATCTTCTAAATTAAATAACTTTTAATTTATAATTCCAAAAATTATGGAAAAATATGCAAAATGTTCACAAAAATGTAAGGTATCTGTTTATATCATTTTTCAATCATGTTTGACAAAGTTCAAAATGAGACCATATTTGAATTTGAATTAAATTCATTAAAATAATGAAAATAAGTTTTAATTCAATAAATTCAGAATATTAATTGTAATATACCAAAATGACCAGGAAAGCAAATGCAACCTAGCTATGGGGTTCTCCAAGTAATTTGAGAAACTAATCTTGGACACACCTCTAAAGTATGGTTTTCCCCCTCCGGTGGTCATCGTTCTTCCACCCAAAACCCTAGCAATCTGTTTTCCCTCCTTCTACGACAATATTTGCTAAGTCTCCTATATACTTAATTAATTTTTACTACATGCATGTCTGCAGGAGTGACATATGGCGGACAATAGAACCTTGCCGCTTACGGATCAGGAGGCTGAAGGTATTATATACGGCATGATAGCCAACGAGATCCCTTATGTGCCGGGCCCAGAAGATGAGCAACAAGAGGATGTAGTCTCTTCTTATCTGAACCTTGATGATCAAGAACGTGAAGGAACGGACATTATCGATGATCAAACAGGTGAAGGAACGGACATTGTCGATGATCAAGGAGGTGAAGGAATGGACATTGATGACGGAGGTCAACCGTCGACAAACGACGATCTCCAATTGCAAAGAACAACCACCTCCGGCGAGGTATATATATATATACATTGAGCCTCTCGTGATACAAACTTACTGAAATGTGAATACATATGCACTAACACGCGCGACTCTCTTTCTTATTTTAGCCCTCGTCCGGATCGAGTATGGCAAAGCGTGGCAAATCCAAGGCGATGAAAGAAGGAGAAACATATACCATCGAATCAGTCGGTGTAACCGGCAAGCCCCTACAGCACACCACAAAGTTTATCAACCAATGCAGAGTCATTGTTAGAGACAACGTACCGATCTCAGTCCAAGAATGGAAGGAGCCAAAGAAAGCACGTCTTGGTTTCAGTTATTTCGACAAGAGAACGAAAAGGGATCTGTGGAGAAAGCTTATGGTACATTTCATTCTACCTCCGGAATACAACAAATTCGATGAATTCGGTAACGACGTTCCGGGTGGACGTCAGAGGAGGAGGCTAGTCAAAGAGTTCGCTCTTCAGAAGATGGCCGAAGCATTCCGGAACTTCAAGAAAAAATTATTCCGTAAATATGTCAACAAGGGCAAGACTCCGATTTTCACTGGACAATATGAGAAACTGAGAGCTGATTGGCCGACGCAGAAGAAATCGGAGCATTTCAAGGAAATGTCGAAAAAAATAAGGCTAATGCGGATAAGAAACAGTACCATCATATTATGGGGCCAGGAGGATACCGCGTTTCGGCGCCTAAGTGGCAGGCGATGGAGGACGTCCTGACGGCGTGAGGAATCCGTCTAGGTACAAAGGGATGGGACGAAAGAGCCAAAATGTGGTGGTACGGGCATGGGGGATCGCTAGACCCGGAGACAGGGGCGTGTGTTCATCGGCAGAAAACGTTTGCTCCCACAAAAGACCTTGTTGACGCAATGACCAGAGCTCAACAGGGCTTGATCACGTTCAACAGAGAGAAAGACGCACTGACCCATGCCCTCGGGAATCCTGAACACAGAGGACATATACGAGGCAAAGGCAGAATGCCGTGGAAAGTAGGGTTTTCCCAGAGAATGACCCGTACGTTTACAGAAGCCGTAAGAGAAATACGGACCGGGCTGCAGATATGCTGTCAAAGCTTGCAACGAAAGTTAGTGAGTTGAAGCAGACCGTGGCGGGAATACTTCTGAAAGAAACAACGGCCGCTGCAGGGCCGCATGAAGAACATGCAGCGGATCTCGGAAGCCAGCATCAGCGGAGAAGCAGCGTGGCTTCCACGGAGGCCCCGCCTGCAGGTGCTAATGCACCAATGATCGAGAGTCGTGCACCGGAGCCTCACTACCCCGTGGATGATGTAAAGGAGATGAAAGAATGTGATCTGCAGTATCCCGTGGGGAACATTTCCACAAAGGTAGCTACCGGCAGTGCTTTACCCTGTACACCTGGAGCACTCCATCACAACAACCCCATTCCATATGGCTATGCTCGTGTCACGGTGGAAGACATAGTCCAAGTGTTTGAGGACCTGGAGATTGACATAGCTACACCCTAAGGGGAGAGAAGATTTGGAGATGTCAAGCGCCAGTTCATTCTATGGAAAAAGAAGTACATAGTGTTTCCAGGCGAGACGCCAAGGCTAACAAGTCCACCCCCCTCCGATGGTGCAGGTGGTGGTGGTGGTGGTGGTGGTGCTGGTTCAGCTACGCCTCCTTCACGCCATTCGACGCCGTCCCCCGATCCACAATCTCCGGCGGGTAAACAGGCGTCGCCCACCAATCCTCCTCCGGCGGGTAAGCAGCCGTCGCCCCCCATTCCTCCTCCGTCGGATAAGCAGCAGCCGTCGCCCCCCATTCCTCCTCCGGCGGATAATAAGCCGTCGCCCCCCATTATTCCTTCTCCGGAGGATAAGCAGTCGTCGCCCCCCATTCCTCCTCCGGAGGATAAGCAGCCGTCGCCCCCCATTCCTCCTCCGGCGAAGAAACAGAAGCAGGCGGACAGCAAGGAAACCTGCTCTTGGACTATTAACCCGGAGCCTTATGTACCTAAGACCACACGGGTACCGATGCCATCACTGAAGCCTATCCCCCCAAGGCCTTGGGAACTTAGTGATGCTGAAACCAAATTGGCCGCGAAGGCTCACTATGACAAATGGAAGGCCGATAAGAAGGCGCTAAAGGATCCTAAGCCCAAGGAAGTATACCCTCCGAAGGTAGACAAGTGGGCTACGGGTTTTTTGTCGACACCGTCCCAAGCCGAGAAGAATTTGCCTAAAGACTATGATGCTGAACTTCGTAGGCAAGCACAAGCATTGGCGGAGGAGAAAGAAAAAATGAAAAAAAGCGGGAAACAAGTTGACCAGCTCGGGATGCAGAGTAAACAATCGACCCCCCCGCTCATAGTGAAAGCCGGTCCGGAACAGGACCCCGAGGTCAAAGCAGCTGCGGCAACAATGGGATTGACTGTAGCTGCTGCCATGAAAAATGCGTCCGAGATGGGTATGTCTCTTCGTGCCATGTTAGGCCTGGACGCCGCGCCAATTTGTGAGGTAGCATTACAATATGTGAAGAAAGGGTCTCTCGTCGAGCCTACGCAGGAAAAGAATCTACCACCACTAATGCAAAGTCTGCTACGTTGGTACAAACAATTCATATCATGGTCCGACAAAGAATTTGTGTATGTGGATGTTACAGAGGAGCATCACACCAAAAAGTACTCTATACGAGTTGAGATGAGTGAATTGTTCCAGCTGTTCAATCTGCGCGAGCTCGACAAATCTATCCTGAGTTGCTACGTTCTGTAAGTGATTTATTTCTACCTCATCTCGTTCTTCATTGCCTACACTATATATATATATATATATATATATTGTCCTAACTATA
Source organism: Alopecurus myosuroides (assembly GCA_028641055.1). Lineage (NCBI taxonomy): Eukaryota > Viridiplantae > Streptophyta > Magnoliopsida > Poales > Poaceae > Alopecurus > Alopecurus myosuroides. The sequence goes on from CM054062.1 coordinate 177,150,955, forward strand.
TTGTTGCGTACGCTATTATGCAGATTGAAGATTTGAGAATGCAAAATAAGACTCATCCATGATGTTGGGTTCATTGACCCACAAATCATTAATGGAACTATGTTAGAACGTCACCCCAAAGACGTGCAGAAAGACTTGTACAATTTTCTTAAAAATCATGAACTTAAAAGTCATATTCTATTTCCTTACCATTTTGGGTGAGTGTTTCTCTCATGTTCCCATTCTCTTTTGTTTACTCCATGCATGATATGTCTAATCGATAAGTTATGCATGACTGTGCATGTAACGTGTCCGCAGGTTCCACTGGATGCTGCTAAAAATTGAACTTCACAGCTCCACAGTTTTTATCATGGACTCTATGAATTCAGATCCAAAGCTTTGGATCCACATGAGAAAAATGATGCAAAGGTAATTATATATTTTCAATCATTTCCGGTCTATATCGATCGGTCTCTTTTGTTCATTTCCTAATATGCGGTAGCTAATAACTCCCTTATTCATTTAATTTTATTTGCAATATAGAGTTTGGAAACGGTTCTCGCATCAAAATGTCGGCGGATTCAAACATCAGCTAGAATTTAAAAATGTGGTTCGTGGTGTGGATAAGCAGCCAGCGGGGACCAATCTATGTGGATACTATGTTTGTGAGAACATACGGAAAGAAATCTCTGAGAAGAAGAAGGACGAGAGCACGCGGAGGAGTCTCAATAACTTGCGGAGGGCGCTTACTCCAGAAGCTCGCTTCCGACAAATTCAAGAGGAAATAGCAGGATTTTTCCTTAGGCATGTCATCGATTCCAAAGGAGAACATCATACGTCCACCGACGATGACTATTATATGCATCTCCGAGATTGAAACTTGTTCGAAGTTGTGTATGGTCATCCATCTTAATTGTGTATATGGAAACTTGTTCGAAGTTGTATATGGTCACCCGATATTGAATATATATTATATATTCCTATTGAATTCTTCTTGTTTGAAATTTCATATATGCATGTATATAGTAGCGTAATATATATATATATATATATATAGAAACTCTATTAGGTACCCTGGGTGCAGAATAGTTATTCTGCTCCCGGGTCGGTCGACCGAGTCGAAGAGCCGTCGGGCTCCGCTGGTTTGTGGCTCGACGCCACACCGTTGTAATATTACGGCACTTAATCGTTACGAGCGTATTTTTTTTCCCACTTTCCTCGCGCGGTTTGTTTAGGAGCTCCACTATCCCCCTCACCTCCCAATTTCAGTTTACTGTTCGAGCGGTGAGCGGTTGGAAATCGGAGCGATAGCGACGAGGCGATTAGTAGCCGGCGGCGAGCTCGTCAGCGACCTGCGGCCGGTGGCCGTCGCAAGCAACGAGTTTGCTCGTCTCCTCGCTTCGTCCGTCTCTGTTCCGTCCTGGTCGGCCGGCGGATTGCTGAGAGGCGCTGGGCGTTCCGGGACGAATCGGAATCCTGCTCGTGTATTTGTAGCCGGTGGTGGTGGCTGCACGGCGAATCGCCATCGTCATCGGACATCCCGGCTGGTGGTGATTCGCGGCCGATTCAATTCAGCATTGGGGCAGGCACTGAGCAGCGGGTGTCCTCGGCGGCTCCGTCCTCGGCGGCCAGTCGATTCAGATTGCAGGCACGGCGGCGGCATCGGGGTGAGAATATTTTGGCTTCAATCTGACAGAACAGATTACTCTCATCAATTTGCTCCTTGTGCGGCGACCCGTTTGTGAGCTCGTCTAGTCTGCTCTCGAGGTTCAGGAAGCTCGTGCTATGTTTTGTCAGTTTCCGTGTGTACTCACTGTAATAATATGTAATTGGCAGGTCGGGCTGGTGAGGCAGGTTATTGAGCACGAGGCACACGACCCGTCGACCAGCTCCTCGCCTGTGCCCAGCCGGACTGAGGATTCTCCTCCGGCCGGAGCTACCTGGTGTGCTTACACGTGAAGGTACGCTAGATGATTTTTCTTACATATTTCTTCAGGTGTTGCTCTGTTTTTGTGTTTGGATAGTTTTCTTCCGATACATCTTACGTGGAGTAATTTTGTCAGTGATACCTGGCTATAGCTCTGATCAAACTATGGTTGATTTTTGATGATGTGTTTCCAGTTACAAGTGTACACATTATAGTGGATTGATATTAATTCAGTAAAGATTATATGACATCCAGCACATCTCCGTAATTATTTTTTTCTTACTTAAATCATATCAACAGTGGGAGAGTATTCCATTTAGAGATGTAATGTACTTTTATTTATCATGCAGCTCGCGTATTGCGTCTGGTGGTGCTTGCGGGCCATATCGGCATCGTCGTCATTGTCAGCGTGACCGGTGGTTGTTCAGGCGGCATCCTGGTTTCAGTTGGCGTCCTCAGACCTATTGTTTGTTGTTGGACTAAGGATTGAATTCGTCGGTGGGATTCAGCTTAGGTGCGGTGACCACCATTTTCTTTTTTCTAGATCATGTTTTTTAATTCAGCTTGTACGCATGATGCAGCCAGCTGTTCGTTTATAGTTTTCATTGCATTTCAACTCCTATCAGATTCGTATGATTACATGGAAGAAGACAAATATAATGTTCGATCAATTGTATCTATATTACCAGTTTACTTGTTCTAGACTTGAATGCTGAAAACGACATCCTCTATTGACACCAAAGATGACAGCAATCCATTTTTAGAAGAGACTAGGAGAATCAATTACGTTCCCAGAAATGTCAGCTTTGAAATAATCCATACTATTTTTCTTCCAGACTTTTCCTATTAATGAATAGAACTTGATTATAAATAAGCAATAAACTGTTTCTGAATATTTTTGAAGGAAATGCATGGAAATTTATGTTGTTAGGGAGCTTCTCAATCTGCTAGGGAGCTTCTCAATCTGCTCATTCACCAATACAATAATGAGGTGTGAGCATAGCAGTCCTGCGCAATGACACACATAATTAGTGTACACGTGGTTCGAATCATGGCATTTCTGCTATATACAAATTTCAGGCTCATATTTTTTTTCTTACCCGTGTGCTCCCACCGTTTGCATTCACAGCTGTACTCTTCTTTCTTTTCATCACAAATTACTTTAAACTCATGTTGTGACCAAGCAAAATCAGGACCTTCTTTACCATAGTACACAAGAAAATTACGTGTGTCTACTTTCTTTGTACGAAAGGATGTTCCAGCCACATAGGCTTGTTGATATTTTTGAAATACTGCACGTGTATAGATTCTGCTCAGTTGACGTTCCAGAGGATAGTGTGTTTTTGTCGCAGGAGTGTCCTACATCCGCAAAGAATAGTGAATTAGTGAGATATTCTTATATTTTCATTTAACACAAGATTATGAATAATGATAAATCAATCAGCTTATAGGTGGGGAAGAAATTACAATATTAGAAATGCAGAGTAAAGTTATAGATGAAAGTTTTCAAGGGGCAAAACGATGATATGCAGATCAGAGGCTTAAAATGCATCCTTATTTCTACCTTTCTTTACCAGCTACGTGCACTGAAATAAAAAGTTCCCAGAAATGTTATTCACATTAATATTAGAATGAGAAACAATACACCAAACCGTTTGATATTTTACATAAGGACACCATCACATAAGTTTTTGAAAACGATGACATACCTGTTGTGCAATGGTTTCTCGACCTTCAGCTTCTTTTCTTCTTTGCAATACTTGATACATTTTTTGTGCAAAGATATGCAGAGGTGTTGACTCATTGAGGTGGTTTCTTTTAACCATTCTGTTCATGCTCTCGCTACGTTGAGTCGATGTCATTCTCCCACAAAAAACATCCTTGAAGTAGGCAGCAATCCAAGATGACCGGTCCTCATATAAACTACACAATGTGGGATCTGATTGGAGTCCATACTCGCTCACCATGTCATGCCACGCATTCTCAAACTCTGTAGGGGTTAGTGGGTGATTAACAACTGTGAGTAGCTTCTGTTCCAACCCTTTATACTCGTGGGAAAGTTTATTTAAGCTTTCCGAGTGCTTGTTCAACATATGCCATCTGCAAAGTCTATGGATTGTTTTTAGAAACACAATTGCAAGAGCATTTGCCATAGCTTGGTCTTGATCTACAAAGAAATTTTTTGGTCAGCAAACAAATTGACACCAAATGGATTGGTTGGGATTGTGTTCACACACAACGGACAACTATACCTGTGAGTATGCAAATAGGATCTTTTTCTTCCATGCATGTCCTGAATGTCCGAAAAACCCATTCAAAAGTTTCCTCCTTCTCATCGCCGACGAGAACAAACCCAAATATGACGTTCTGCAAGTGGTGGTTGCTTCCAACAAACATCCCCAGCGGCATGCGGTAAAAATTGCTCCTATATGTGGTGTCAAATGTGACCACGTCTCCAAACTCAGCATAGTTAGCCTGGCAGCTAGCATGACTCCAAAAAATGTTCTTCACAACGCCGTTCTCGTCATGATCAATGTCGTAAAAAAATTTTGGGTTATGTTTTCTATACTCATGGAAGACGGCTTTCAGCTTTTTTACATCATCCACTTGCTCCTTTCGTAAATTAGCCGCCCTTCTGCATTTCATACATTAGTTTTATGTCATTGGAGAGTGATGAATTCAACAGGTACAACACCCACTAGGGTTAAATAAATTCAGATACTACTGAATAAGACTTTATATACCTGTTTTCAAGGTCACGTTCATTCATTTGCAAGAGTCCATGGTTTCCATGCATTCTAGTCAACACATTCATGGTTGCATTTGGGGAGACTCCACTGTGCTGCAAATCGTCAACATATTCCATGACAACAGGGTCCTTGTTCTTGTGCGAACGCATGTGCTTCACTTCACATGGATGAGGGTTCAGAGCATGGGTGTGCTCCAACTCTACTTTCTCATAGAACCATTCTTTTCCTATCAGTTTTATCTTGACCTGAGCCATGCAGCTAACCCTCTTCGACATCTTTGCACGTTTGCGTTCCTCGCCCTCCTTGTAAAATGTTGAAACACCTTGTCGAGAACAAGCATACACACGCGACATTGCCTTCCTCCTGTGTTTCTTACTTCCAAAACCGGCTTCTCTAGCATATCGTCGATAAAAATCATAGCCTTCCTCATCTGTTGCGAAAACCATATTTTCCTTTGGGATACAATCCTCAGGAACTTGCTCACCCTGTCATCAATTAAGAACAATAAACACATGGAATTTGCTGACATAACGTTATGTGTTTTATACAAAAGTACAGAGCGGACGTACATGTATATATCTTGCATTGGGATCTGGTGTCATCATTTCGTATGGTTCGACCGGAGGCGGTGGCGTTATCAAGGACAAGTGCATTGCCGGATGACGTTCCATTGGGTTCTCACCTGCCATCGATTGAGTTGAGCAGCCTGCTTCCGAAGTTCCTATGACACGGCTTGGGGTGAGGAAGGATGGCTGCGTATGCGCACGGTCAGACTGAACAACTTTTTCCGGAGAATCAGATGTGTCATCATGTGCTCGACGGCGGAAGTCTGGAGAGGAGTCCATGATAGTATCCTGTGATTCATTAGCGAATCATTAGCGAATTATGGGATTGCATGTACAGATGGCCTAAACTGTTTGTGTAATCTGTTTTTTAAGAGGTATGCATGTGTTGTTACGCTTTAATTAGGAAACACTTCATAAGCGACACGGTAATTTAACTACAGGATTGCTAGATTCTCAAATACATTTGCAAGGAACAATTGTATTTGCAGTGGCATGTACAAATACCAAACATAAATCTGAATCAGTAATGGAAGATGCACCTCTGTTTGCCAATACGGCTCAGAATTGATTTCAGAAGAGCTCCACCGCGCGCGGCGTATCCGGTGCCTGCGTCGTGGGCAGCGGTCACCGATGTCTCGGCGTCCGCAGGTTGTTCGGCCGCCGATGTCGATAGAGGCGACTGAAGTTGAGAGGGGGAACAAAGTGGGATGTGAGGCCTCGTATTTTCTTCCCGCGGCCTGAGGCATAACCACCAAGATACCCACGATCCGCAGTAACCGCACACAGAGCTGACCGGCAGTTGACATGGTCATGGGTGGCGGACCGCGGATGCAGGCGAATTGGGGGGTGGTGCCGCCGGGTGTCAGGGGAGGTGGCAACTCGGGGAATGGCTATGGGGTCGCGACGAGAGATTGGGGATGCGCCGCACCGTGCCGTAGTTGGTGCAGCCGCCGCGGGCCGGCGGCTAACCCCCGAAGGTTTTTTTTCTTTTACATGACGACGGAGTTGACTAGATGCCCGTGATTCCCTTCCGTAAGATTATGCTCTGCTCCATACGCTTTCTAATTTTTTTCCCAGCCATGCATTCTTTCTGTGATTCTGTCACACGTTGGAATAGGGATAAAATATGGTACTACCGGCTAATTGGCAGATTTCAGCTAGTCAGTTAAAATTTATGACCAGCATATTTTATCTTTGTTACAAATTTTTGGGAACCTTGGGATTTTTGCTCTAGTTCTAATTTGTTTTCATCTGTAAGTGTATCAAATTATGAAGTCACGGTTATTTAATTACATATTTTGTCAGCCTTGGTTCCTTATAACGTGAGGTACAGAAATTGATCAAGATCAGTATGAACATCCAAACAGGAAAAATATTGTATCCTTTTTTTTAATCAATTTTTTATATTTTCTCTAACATCAGATGTTTCACCGGACCAGAATAGAACTTGTGCGAAACGACACAACAATTATTGCACACTACATTTTGTGAAGTAATCAACTAAATAGCTTCCATGCCTATCACTACTGAGTATCGACCGAAGATGTACACTCCTCCATGCCGCGCAACTCTTGTTCAGCTTCGTATTCCGCTGCAGAAAATATATTAATATTTACTTTAGGTTATCAAAAATCATGATAGTGAATTGTTATAAAAAACTGACCTATTATGCATCTTGGCAGTGCAAACCCACCTGACCGTCGACGTACACGCCCAACCGTCAGGTGTGGGTGGATCATTGGTCGACCCATGACAAAATGCAGCTCGTCGCCTAGCTTAATGTTATAAATATTGACGAACATATCCCAGTCGCCTTCCACGTAGTATTTTTCCCCATATTTCCGTACGTCAAACACGAACCATTCACGAGTTGGCTCCATTTCCACCGTAAACTCACTTCTAAAACGACGGGTGAAGTGATCCCCAAACATGCAAGGTATAACCTACACACGAAGTAATTAATATCAGACATAATAAGGATCAAATGGTTGCGGGTGATAAATGTTATGTCTTACCATGCGAGTCTTGTATTCTCCGAATATTGTGAGAATATTCGTGTCATCCAATGAGAATTCATCAACACAGATGAAATCTGGATAGTTACAAACATTGCACCTAGAAAACTGGTCGTGGAATGCCATTTTTTCCGAATGAAATTTACAAGTTAGGATACAACTAGTATTTATAACTACTGGATTGCTATCTATTCATTCCTAGCCACATGAAAAAATGCATGTCATCCGGTACTTTCCAAATCACCTTGACCAACACCCGTTTCGTTAGCCACTCACATTTTGTACATGCTAAAGTTAGGATAGCTATGAATAGCAAACATAGTCCTGTCCATTAGAATTCTTTATGTTGAATTTTTTATTTTTATTTTTCTACACATTCTGAACAATTCAAGTCATGGGTGTTAAAATCATGAGTACACCTATCATTATTGGTAAGCGTAATTTTTTTCGTTTCTTACGTCGTATTAAATATTGCTGGTAACGTTAGGACAATATTCTATTTCAAAAATTATTACTACTCGTTCTAATAGGTAGGCTACATATGAGAATTACACCACAAGTTTTACTGAACGTAATTTTCCTACCGCTTTCTTACGTTGCATGCATGAGTTGATTCGTGACTGCGAGACATAATCTTACGAAGGCTTCCTTACGTCACATGCATGATTGTTTCGCTGCGGCGGGAGGCCAGCCAAAGAATCTTACGTCGCGTGGCGTTTTTATTTACGCCCATGTCCGGAGACGGGTGGACGCGCGCGCGGCGCCTGGAACCAACGAGGTCGGTCCGGTGGGGGTGCAGAATAATATTCTACACCCAGGGTGTCAAATAGCGCGACCCTATATATATATATATATATATATATACTGAAACTTTATCAAAATTAAAATAAAACACAAAAAAATATAAAAGAAATAAAACAAAACAAATTAAAAAGAAACCAGATTTAGGGGGCCTAAAACCCTAAAGCTGTGCAGGAGGTTTTCAGTCCCGGTTAGCCACAAGAACCGGGACTAAAGGTCCTCCGCCGCGACGGACTCCTGGCGCCCACATGGACGGGCCTTTAGTCCCGGTTCGTAATCGGCGCGACTATAGGGGGGGTCTTTAGTCGCGCATAGGTAGTCCCGGTTGCGCGGCCGGGACTACTGGCCCTGGCGAACCGGGACTATAGGACTATTTTCTACCAGTGTATTAGGACCACCTGACCCCATTTTACAAGTATTGGGACTACTTTGCACACAGTGGACAAGTATTGGGATCACTAACGTATTTAACTCTAGGGAGGCTAAGACTACTAGTCGTAGAGGGGAATGCGCACTGCAATCATGGCACTGCGATGACACGGAGCCAGCGTGATCATTGTGAGATTAATGTTGCATGCCAATAGTGACCTTACATTTTTAAATTATATATATAATAAATTATTATATTAATGATTTTTCTTTCGCACCGGGCCATAGAAATCTCTGGACCCGTCCCATCTATTGTTTAACCCAAACCCGAGCATAATCTCCTACCATCACAACCCTGTTTGGAACACGGGAATGCAAAACATAGGAATTAGGGAAAACGTAGGAATATGAAAGGAATGCAAGTGTACAACTGAGGAATGGAAAACATAGGAAAATGTTACACTAGTTCGCTTGGAACACAGGAAAGATTAAAATACATGATTTGAGCTTTCCTAAGGTAAACATGCCATTTTATTGTGCTCACTTAGTTTAAGCGATTTGATCCAAAGCATAGCACGCTAGATTTTGCCTCGTTCCTGTGCACAGGAATGGAAAAAGAGCTCAGAGCCAATGTTTTGTTTCCTGTGATTTTCCCGTGAAATCAGTCCCAAAGGAAAGTTTTCTATACTTTTCCTATGACTGATTCCTGTGTTCCAAACGGCTCTACAGTACCGATTCCTATAGGAAGTGAAAATCCTATAAACCACAGCACAGCCTGCAGGCTTGCCGTGATGCCCGTGATTGTGTCCTTGATCAGCCTCGTACCTCACGACTCACGTATATGTCAACGAACCACCCGTCGACCCACTGGCTGGCCCAAGCCCACGAAGGCCCAGCAACCGCACACGCAAGCTACCGGCCCGTCTCCGCGACTAACGCCATCGTCGTCTATATAGTCAGGGGAAGAAGGTGTAATGGAACTTGGCTTGGTAGAAACGGCTTCGGCCGCACGCTGTAATCTCCTGTATCGCTACCAGAATATCGCGATGCTTATCGATTGCTCGCCCGATCTATCGATCCTACCCTTTATTCGTAGCTAGAGCTGACAATCTGGTATCAGAGCCAAACTTGAATCCGATTCCGTTGCTCGAGATCCCCAAAATCGGTTCCGAAAAATTCCACCGCTCCAGGTGCTGATTTGCTTCGGTGAATCGGCTCGAAATCCTGCGCGGGGTTGGAACTGACAAGGGAGAGCGCGTATCTGGATTTCCTGTTTCCTCCACCTACCACCCACCGCACTCGCCAGTTTACTCGAACCAGAGCCATGGAGATTGAGAGTTTCTCCAAGCAGGAGATGTTCGATGCGATGCACGCACTCATCGAGGAGCAGCGCAAGGCCACCGCAAAGGCGCTCGCGGAACAACGCCAAGCGACGGAGCAAGCGCTGGAGGAGCAGCGCGTGGCGCTCGAGGAGCAGCATCGATCCACCGATGAAGCCATCGGCGCTCAACATCGGCTCACCATCGAGACCCTCAACGAGCTGCGGGCGGATTTCGGAGACCTTCAGATCCGCATCGAGCGCGCTACCGCACCTGCTGTCGCCGGTTCCAAGGCGGCGTCCACTCCATCCACGCCACGGGACGGTGAAGCTGGCCCTGCTGGGCACTGCGACGACAAAAATCGCCGGGGGAAAGCTCTGGATACCGCCGGTATCTATGTGCCTCCTCCGGCAAGAGGTGCGCATTCCGGCCGAGCTATAAATCCTATTCATATCGATGATTCGCGTAGCCACCAGAAATCTCTTCCTAAGATCGATTTTCCGCGGTTTGATGGGGTTTGTCCCAAGCTTTGGCAACAGAGGTGCGAGGATTACTTTAACCTCTACGGTACCCATCGATCGATGTGGATAACCGTGGCTACTATGCAGTATGAGGGAGCTGCGGCACGCTGGCTTCAATCAATTCAGCGAAAATTAGCTACTATCACTTGGGAAGAGTTCTGTAACTGGACTGTTCTTCGCTTTGGCCGTAATCAGCATCAGGCGCTGTTGCGACAATTATACCATATTCATCAGACTAGCACTGTCACTGAGTATGTAGAGAGATTTTCTGAACTGGTAGACAACCTAGCGGCTTATGAAGCGAGTATAGATTCCTTACACTATACAACTAGGTTTCTCGATGATCTCAAACCTAACATTCGTGCAGTAGTTGCTATACAATGCCCTATCGATCTGGATACTGCGTATTCTTTGTCGTTGCTGCAGGAAGAAATGGGAGAATTAAATGCTCGAATTCATCATCGCCAAGCACCTCCCCCTCTGGCCTTACCAGCAGCAAGAAGAGCTTTACCTCTCCCTGCACCACCGACAGTACCATTATTGGCTGACAAACCTGCTGCTGAACATTCTCGAGCTCAATCTGCTGAAGATAAATGGATATCCCTTCGCAACTATCGTCGTGCTCGCGGACTTTGTTTCACTTGTGGAGAGCGTTTCAGTCGTGATCACCAATGCAAGGGTACTGTGCAATTGCATGTTCTCCAAGAAGTCCTGGATCTGCTGCAGCCGGTGGATGAAATCGATGACCAAGCCACATCTGTTTCAGCAGAATTGCATGTGCTTACAGCGGTCGCTGCAATTCGCAACCCCAGTACTCTCACCTTCCAGCTATCAGCTACAGTGCAAGGGCGCCGCATACAACTGCTTGTGGATTCTGGCAGTACGCATTCGTTTCTTAATGAAAAATTCCAATCACTGCTGTGCCATGTTGATGCTTTACAGTCCCAGCTCAAGGTCAAAATTGCTGATGGTGCCTTGCTTGTTTGTGATAAGGGTATCACTGCTTGTCCTTGGCTCTGTGAAGGGTATGAATTCAAGACCAATTTTAAATTCCTGGCCCTGGGAACTTATGATGGTATCCTTGGTCTTGACTGGCTAGCAAGCAATAGCCCCATGCAGGTGGATTGGCAAGAACAATGGATGTCCTTCCAACATCAGGGGCAAGGGATTACTTTACACAGTGTATTGCCAGGTCAGTTAGCCTGTACAGTGGTGGAGTTGTCTTTGATACATAGTGTTGACAAGCCACCCACTGTCTACACTCCTGAAATCCAACAAATTGTCAACAAATTTGAGTCTGTCTTCAGTGCACCAGAAGGTCTGCCGCCTAGGAGACAATGTGATCATTCCATTCCACTCTTGCCTGGTGCTCAACCTGTTAATAAGCGACCCTACAGATATACCCCACTTTTGAAGACAGAGATCGAGAAGCAAATCAGTGACATGTTAGCTAGCGGAGTTATTCAGTTAAGCAACAGCGCGTTCTCCTCTCCAATCATATTGGTGCGCAAAAAGGATAACACCTGGAGGATTGTTTTCGACTACCGTTACTTGAATGCCCTTACCATCAAAAGCAAGTACCCTGTTCCCATAATCGATGAATTACTCGATGAGCTTGCAGGGGCTAGTTGGTTCTCCAAATTGGATTTGCGAGCAGGATATCACCAAATTAGACTTGCCCCCGGTGAAGAATACAAGACAGCTTTCCAAACACATCAGGGTCAATATGAGTTCAATGTGATGGCCTTCGGTTTGACTGGAGCTTCTGCCACTTTCTTAAGTGCAATGAATGCCACTCTGGCTCCTTTTCTGCGCAAGTTTGTGTTAGTCTTTTTCGATGATATTCTCATCTACAGCCGTACATATGAAGAACACCTTGAACATCTGTCAAAAGTGCTTCAGAAGCTGCAGGAACAACAATGGCAAGTGAAACTGTCTAAGTGTGATTTTGCTCAACAAAGCATTGCGTATTTAGGGCACATTATATCAGCTTCTGGGGTTGCAACTGATCGAGCTAAGATAGCTACAGTCAAGGATTGGCCTGTGCCATCCAATGCCAAGGAATTGCGCAGTTTTTTAGGACTTTCTGGGTACTACCGCAAATTTGTCAGAAATTATGGCATAATCGCAAAGTCATTAACAAATCTGCTGAGGAAGGGTGTGCCTTTTGTATGGACATCTGTCGCTGAACAGGCATTTCAATCTCTCAAAGAGGCCCTGGTGACTGCCCCTGTTTTGGCCTTGCCGGATTTCACTCGACCATTCTCTATTGAAACTGATGCATCAGACTCAGGGATCGGTGCGGTTCTTCTCCAAAATGGTCACCCCTTGGCGTTCGTCAGTAAAGCTCTGGGCCCACGCACACGTGGCCTCTCCACCTATGAGAAGGAATATCTGGCGATACTCTTAGCTATCGATCAATGGCGATCTTATTTGCAGCACTCTGAATTTCGCATAGTCACTGATCATCGCAGCTTGTCCAACCTTTCTGATCAACAGTTACATACTCCCTGGCAACACAAGGCTTTAACCAAAATGCTTGGCTTGCAGTACACTATTGTCTACAGGAAGGGTACAGAGAATTCTGCTGCTGATGCCCTATCGCGTCGACCCGGGAATACGGATACATTACTGGCCATTTCCTCGGTTAATCCCTTGTGGCTGGACGATATCATAGCTGGTTATCAGCAAGATCCCAAAGCTAAAGCTAAGTTGGAAAGTTTGGCCCTGCGACCTGAAGGAATTGATGGCTATACCTTCTCTAATGGGTTGATTCGCCATAAAGGTCGCATCTGGCTTGGCTTCAACCCCACATTGCAGCAACAGGTTACTGATGCCTTTCATTCCAGCGCCATGGGTGGGCATTCTGGGTTTCCTGTGACGTACCGCAAAATTAAGCAACTGTTCGATTGGCCACTGATGAAACAATTTGTACGGCGAGTGGTTCAGGAATGTCTGACGTGTCAGCGCGCCAAACCTGAACGCGTTCGTTATCCTGGGTTGCTGCAACCTCTTCCAGTTCCTGAGCGCGCCTGGGAGATCATTTCTATGGATTTTGTGGAAGGATTTCCCAAAGCTGGCAGGTATGATGGTGGTGGTCGACAAATTCTCTCGCTATGCGCACTTCATTCCTATGGCTCACCCATACACTGCAGCCACAGTCGCACAATTGTTTTTCGACAATGTGTTCCGCTTACATAGTATGCCACTGTCCATCATATCGGATCGTGATCGTGTGTTTACAAGTGCTTTTTGGAAGGAACTGTTCCGTCTTACGGGTACTCAGCTCAGGATGAGTTCTTCCTATCATCCACAAACTGACGGTACTACTGAAAGAGTGAATCAATCTCTGGAGACGTATTTGCGTTGCTTCGCTCAAACTTATCCCCAACGTTGGGCACAGTGGCTGACACTAGCTGAATATTGGTATAATACGAACTGGCACTCTGCTCTCAACAAGACACCGTTTGAGGTACTGTACAACTACCCTCCTCGGCACTTTGGAATTGTCCCTGATGATGCTTGCACGGTGTCCGACCTGCAGTCTTGGTTGGATGAACGATCCACTGTTCAGGAGGTTTTACGACAGCAGCTTCTCCGTGTACAACAGAAAATGAAAGCTTCTGCTGATAAAAAGAGAATTTTCTGCTGATAAAAAGAGAATTTTCAGGGAGTTTGACGTTGGAGACAGGGTGTTCCTCAAGTTGCAGCCCTACATTCAGAATTCTGTGGCACTTCGATCCAATCAGAAGCTGGCGTACAAGTACTATGGACCCTTTCGTGTTATGGCTCGGGTGGGGCAAGTGGCTTATCGGCTGGATTTACCTTCACACAGTCGTATACACCCTGTCATACACGTATCACAGCTGAAAAAGGTCATTGGCGCTCACGAGCAGGTGCAGACTGATCTCCCTGTTGCTGATGCTGCCTTGCAGGTGCCATTCCAGATACTCCAACGCCGGATGCGCAAGGTTGGTGGATCGGTGATTTCGCAAGTCCTGGTGCAATGGTCGGGCATGTCTGAAGCCCTGGCAACATGGGAAGATACTGAAGCCCTTCGCCAGCATTTCCCATCAGCGCCAGCTTGGGGACAAGCTGGTTCTCAAGGAGGGGGGATTGTCAACGAACCACCCGTCGACCCACTGGCTGGCCCAAGCCCACGAAGGCCCAGCAACCGCACACGCAAGCTACCGGCCCGTCTCCGTGACTAACGCCATCGTCGTCTATATAGTCAGGGGAAGAAGGTGTAATGGAACTTGGCTTGGTAGAAACGGCTTCGGCCGCACGCTGTAATCTCCTGTATCGCTACCAGAATATCGCGATGCTTATCGATTGCTCGCCCGATCTCTCGATCCTACCCTTTATTCGTAGCTTGAGCTGACAGTATACTGCTGCTGCAAGAGAATAAAGAGACCGCGTACTCAGAATTCAGAAAGCAAGATCATTGTTCAGCAATCAAAAGTTACGTAGACTAGACCTATGTATTCAGTGGCTGAATCCCATTTTTGCAGCTTAATTCATACTGAGTGACTAGAACCAAATCGTGACATATCGTTAAGTTCGCATGGTGCCACCAGGATACAGTATTTAACCGGCACCTACCACGTTTGGAACACGAGGTGCCGACCAGATATATATATTCAGTGGATATATTTACGTGCTGCCCATCGATAAAGTTGACAGAATGATTGGCCCAAATACAATAACAGGTCTCTATGATTGTGAATGTTTGATTTCTCCCCGTGCTCATGCAGTTTTCCACCATTTATCCTTTCCCCTTTCATGAGATCGTATAGAAGATCGAATCTAGCATCCTGGCAGTATATATCTATGTGGGCCGCACAGCTAATCTCTTTGACTAACGTCCATACATTTTTGGTGTGTTCGACCAAGAAAAATATGGGCTGCTCCTTTTTGCACTCATTGCATGGGAGAACAGTGATGGTTTTGCAAACCCAACTCGGAATTAATCGAGCAATTGAATCTGGTACGGTCCTTTTCTATGATTATCACAGAGACGCGAATGCACGAATACTCGTTGAAATCCAAATTGACGTGGATTGGGCTCCTCTCTCTAGATCCTTTTTAGATCTCCGTAGCAGAGGAAGGAGAAATAAGGACGGGATTGGATTCATCTTTCCTCGAAACAGGTTTTTGCTTCGCTTTATAAATAAAGCCTAATCGGTCAAACAATACAAAGTGGTGAGGAGGATCCCCACACAAGCAAGTCAAAAAAAAAAAAAAAACGACAACCGAGACTAGCAAGTCACCAACTCGATGCCGAACATGAAAAACAGGAGACACCCACCTAGCGCAAAACTACAAAGACTACGGAACAAGAAAGGAACACACGTCTCCTAGGAAGACCACCGAGCCTCATAGCACTTAACACGCCAAGCTATTGCGAAGAGAGCCGCCTGCCCTCTCACTCCAAGCCGTGGAGTACCGATCATGTCAGCACATAGCGAGGACTGAGTAAGGGCACCAAGAGCATGTATATGAGATAGGAGACCAACGGCTCCACTCCATGCCAAAGACGAGGAAGCTTCACGCCGGGTTGAGGACTACCATGTGCTGCACTCAGATGAGATCTGGGTTCCTCGACGACAACCCTAAGAGGGTAACGATGCAACGTGTCGCCGTCGTCGAGCTCGCAACAACGAGCAAGGGCTTTCACCCGAAACCCGGTCATGAGGAGGACACCCACAACAATGCCCCCAAAATGGTAGTGGCACCCGCAAGTACCACCATCGCCTACGCCAGGTTGGATACATCTTTGGGGATCCTTTGGAACACATCCTCGGTAGCTTTTTTGATGACCTGCCATCCAACTACCGACTCAAATGGCCATCAGGTGGCTGCTCCGACCTCTAAGAGCAAACCCAACGTCCTAGACTAAAATAGATATTTTGCTTCATTTTGGTCCGTGCACACCAGATTTAGTCGGAAGCCAATCCCAACGGCCCTGACCAAACGGATCAGAGGGATGATAGACGGTGTTTGCCCCAAACCTGGCCAACTTTCGTCCATGTTTCGGGCGGTCCGCGGCCAGCCATTTGTCCCTCCCTGGCCCAGCCGGCAGGGACAAACGTGTCATTCGGAAACTGTTGTCACTCCCCACGCTGCTCCCAACCCTTGCTGCCGCTTTGTCCTGCCGCCGTTTTCCGCCCAGTTCTAGCTGGCAATGACGAAGGGTGGTGTCGTGGGATAATCACGGCAGACGTTACCTGGGGTAACTTACTTTGGGGCAAATCGACTCTGGTGTTTGGGAGATGGTTTAGCTCAGGGGAAATCATGTTATCTGGTAGCTCGGGCTGCAATGTCTCCGAGTCTCCGATCTAGGGTTACAATTATCAGCTCTCGTATTACAAAGATACTCTACTATCGGGCGAAACTCTTCTATCTCCTCTTTGTCCCAGGAGCCGGTTTATATATTACCCGGCTCTCTGGCTTCCTATACAAGGCATACCCGGAATCCTACCCGGAAACCGCACACAACCCTAAGTTTCCTAATCGTGACCCCCAAGGTACGGGTTACAAGACCTACGTTCTCCCTTGGGCCTTCTAGAAACTCCTCCACCTAGGCCGGGTCTTGTGCGATTCCCCTCGGGCCGGGTTTCACCTAGGCATGAGCCTACCGGGTTACCATCTCCCCATCAGTAGTACCCAGAATAGCTTGTGCTTCTCGGGATCAACCATGAAGCGCATGCTATTCCCTGCAAAACAATAAACACCCAAATACATAAGATACCGGGTTAGAGTGCTTTTGATTATAGCTAGGCCTGCTCTTTGGGCGGTCCATATAATAACCCGGTTTTTTCTGAGCCAAGGCACCATTTCCCGGGTCAACACTCCGAGGAAACGTGACAAGACCCGGCCTCCGTACCGCTATCCGTTATCTGAATAACACGCCTGTAATCTATCCCAATCTCTATCCGGATATCTCGCAACGGATACTTTGATACCTATCCCCAAATATCCGGGCCGGATTACTTTCCTTCCGGAAAAAATTCACTTACCGCTCAAACTTAGGGTTTTTCCCCCCGCGCCTATAAATAAGCCCCCAGGGGTCAACCCTAGATCTACCGGCCATTTCTCCTTCTTCTTTCTCTCCTCACTCCGCCTCTGCGCCCGCGAGCCTAAACCCGAGCCCGCACGCACCAAGGCCACACCAGCTCCCACGGGGTCACTGTCGGTCGCTGCTATCAACGTCCACCGCCGCGCCTCCATCCGCGCCGCCAAAGCTCTCAGGGAGTCCGCCACTGCCGGTGAATCGCCGCCGTCACGCTCGCCACCGTCCCCAGATCGCCGCCGCCGCGCATCTCCTCCAACTATCCACCCCGGTAAGTCCCTTTATCCTCTAGATCTAGATCCCATGTTCTTCAACCTTGCGCTAGTTTTCTAGATCCAATCTCTTTCCCTAGCCATCTGCCATTGCTCCACTAGTTAGGCACATTTTGGCCATCTTCCAATCTCGTATTTTTTTTCATTACTTTTCTTAGCTAGATCCATTTCTCGCAAACACTTAGCTGCTTTACTTTTTCACCTTTTCTTGCTGAATCAGATAGTTGCATTCTTCAACTTTCTCAACAGTTATTTACCCGCATTTTACCTCTATCTAGATCTACACTCCATGGCTCCAAAGGCTAGCGCCAAGGCGAAGGGCGAAAACCCGGCCGGAAAGCAAAAGCCGGGTCAGTCGATTTCCGCCAATTGGGCGAAATCGACTGTCACCAAGGCCAAGTTAGACGAGCTGGCTGAGTCTGGCGTCCTGCCTGCTGAGCCGGACATCCAGTGGAGAACACCCGGTGAGGAGACCCGGCCTACGCCAGGCCCAGGTGAGGTAGTAGTATTTCTCGAACACGTGATCCGGGGTTTCCGCCCCCCGGGTCACCCTTTCTTCCGAGATCTGCTAGATCACTACTCCGGGTATTCGATATCGGCCCAAATTCCATGTTAAACATTTGCCGTTTCATAGTACTTTGTGAGGCTTACCTATGCATCCCCCCAAACTTAGCTTTATTCCTAGAATTATTCCAGTGCAAGCCCTGCCGGGAGAGTACGGACGGGCCCCTCTTAGTTTGCGGGGGGGTCTCGATTCAGAGACGTAAAAACTCTCTCATGCCGACTCTCAGCCTTCACAGCCATGTGAAGCACTGGCGGAAAACCTATTTCTACTGCCGAGACACCTCCACACCCGGCCAAAAGCCTTTGCCGGGTTTCTCAGCTGAGCCTCTGGCCCTTTCTGACAATTTCAACTCCTTTGCATCTGAAACCGACAGACAGTCGATCCATCCCCTCCTTCACAAACTCGCCGTGCTAGCAGTCCATGGTCTCACTGGGCTAAATTTAATCAAAACCTGGATCAGCTGCCGGATCCAACCCAACAGCATACGCCCAAAGCTAATCTGTGAATACTCCGGGCATGTCACCGACTCTCTCCGATACTCGAGAAAACTTACCCGGCTGCGGATGTGAACAAAATTATGAAAACTTTCTTGGCCGAGAGGGTTGATGTTATCAAGAACATCACTGGGCTTGCCCCTTTCACACGCGCTAAGCCGGCTCCTCTAGTAAGAACCGGTTAACACTCTTTATTCCGACTGATATTTCCTATGCATAGATACTAACTCTTATCTCTGTGTTTTTTACTCAGGAAACTGACGCATTCTGGAAGATTGTCACTCCTCCCACCTCTGGAAACTCAGAGGAAGAAGAGGAGGAGGAGGAAGAGGAGGAGCCGACTGATGGCGAGGAGGGTAATTCCGGGTCTCTTCTTAATAATTACTTCGTTAGCTTATTGGACCAAAGTTCTCCTCCTTCCGACAATGTTCCTCATTCACCAGCGTTAGAGGACAAGGACGACACTCAGTCGGAAGAAAGCGAAGCTGAGCCGGAGGTTGAGGTTGGGGCCAAGAGGAGGACCCGGAGGGTTGTTTTCAAGGTGCCTTATTCTTCTATGACCTCCAAGCCATACTCCTACGCCAATATGTGTGATCTTAACAAGCATCTAACCAGTTCATCATCTCTGAAGGAATCGACTCCGGCCAAACGACGAGCAACCCGGACATCTCCGGGTGACGATCCCCTTCACCCGGGTATCCCTATGTCACCTGCTCGCCGGGCTGGTACTCCCCAAACTTATACATCCCATATACCTCGAAAATTTCCATCTCCAAACCACCCCTTAGCCGGACAAATCCGGGTCTCACTTTCGATTCTTTATCAGCATCTTCCGGGTCCAGCAAAGATCTCCCAGCTGATTTCGTCGTGAATACCGGGTAACTGGCTACCCTTATTAACCAATGTACCTTTATTTTCCTTGTCTTCCATCTATTACTCACTAACTTTTTTCCTTTTCTTTCTCAGAGCCAAGGTCACACTTAGTGACCCGGAAGATATGCACATTGATAACCCGGCTATGGAAAACCCGGAGAACGTTGTGGAGCCCAAAGCTGGTGGTGAAGAAGAAGAAGAAAAGCTGGAAGGCCCGATCGACCAAGAAGCCGAGTTTCCCCTGCCAACGCATCAGCTGACTGCCGCTGATGTCGAGTTTCTGGGCACACAGAGGGGTTCCCCTGCTTCCAACACTCAGGCAACCAGGGTCGACTCGCTGAAGCAGGAAAGGACCCCGCCACCGGGTAACTAGAACCCAAGCTCCTCCAGGCCGAATCTGAGTGGCCTTGACTTTGAAGGGATGCTGGATGAACTGTTCTCCCTGAAGACCAATGAAAGAGACATCCTCGAGTCCCTAGCTGCTGAGCATCAGGTATATTTACCAATATTGCTTTCATACTCATCTAGTCCCAAGGTTCCGGGTGAACTATGCATAGTTTACTCGGTACTTCCATAGCTATATAACCTTCCATACTCGGCTTTTACACTGTAACCGACTAATATATCCTTGTCTTATTTTTCAGGCTTATGTGACCCGGTCGGAGGAGATCTTGGCGAAAACCAACGAACTCCTCCGAGTTGAGACCAAACTTCGAGAGGAGGTGAAGGATCTTGCCAAGGATTGCAAGAAATATAAGAAAAAGCTCCACCATGCCAAGGGTTTGCTGAAGAAACTGTCGACCGCTGTTGCCGATACATACAGCTCCATACTCGGTAAAAGAACTTAACTTTCTGACTAAGACTCGGGTTTCTCACTTAATATGATCTATAACCCGGACCTTACCACTTTACTTTTCCTTTTATTCTGCAGGTCCGGGTGACAAAGCTGATGATGAAGATGACATAGAGAAGTTGAAGATCTTGAAGGCAATCATCCGGCAATTCTCTGCGGGGACCAAGTGGACCCTTGAAGCTATTAGGTGGCTTGGTGGGTATGGAGGTGTGTCCCACATGCTTGATGCGTGCTCCACGGTCCCTGCTTGGATCGACCACTGGAAGCGCTCGGCGTGCCGGGTTGGGGTGATCCGTGGCCTAGCGTTGGCCAAAGCCTACTTTCCCAAGCTTGATCCGGCCACGCTAGTAAATGGGTTCCCCGAGTTCAACACGGACGGCTCTCGGTTCTCGGCAAAGGACTTAAAGGCTATCTACACTCAGATACGTCACTCGACAACCTTGATAGCCGACAAACTTGATGTGACCAAGCTGTCCCCTCCGTACAACGCTGAAGATAAGCCGGTGCCTTCTGATTTTCCGGTTCCTTTTGACATGCTGGCCCGTTGGAAGGAGGAAGTTGCCAAGAAGAAGGCCGAGGCTGGCTCTGGGCCATCGACATCCACTCCAGTCATCCCTCCTCCATCTCGTGCCGATACAGCGGCTGATCCGGATACGGAGGCAGGGAAGGCCACAGAAGAAAACACCGAAGACCCGGCTACCAAGACTGCTCCTGAAGACTCGGCTATGGATGCCGAGTGAAGTTTGTATGATTTTTCGTTCCTAAACACTTATTTGGCCAATAGGCATGGTTGTAATATGCCTGATACAATTATTTGTTTAATAGTGCGCATGTGCACTTTTGATACTATTTCCTCGGTTTGTAATCACGCTTAAACTTTAATGGCTTTGATGGCCCTTTTGGCCATCCAGTTCGATATGCTTTTCTCCAGTCCTAAGCTTTTTGCCGCTTTTCTGATCCTTTCTCTTTTTTTCCCATCCCTGAGACTCGGTTTCCGGGTCTCAGGATCTCTGGCTGATTGAGCTTTTTGCTTTTCAAGTCCCCAAGCCCCCAAGTCCCCAAGACTCGGTTTTTTGGGTTTCAAGCTTGATGGCTAAACAGTTTGTTGCTTTTCTCAAATTCCCAAGTCCCCAAGACCCAAATTTCCGAGTTTAGGGATTTGTAGCTTTTAAGAAAAAGCTACCTGTTTTTACCAGGGCCCAAAGTATATAGCTACCCATATAAATTTTGAAGCTATGCTTAATACATTGTGAGTTTCCGGCAGTAGCCTTTTACTCCGCATAACTTGTGGTTTGGATGACCCTTTTGCTCCTCTTTGTTGTAAGCCGGCTTTCGCGTGGATATTCAGTGCTGCTATAACTGTATAAAAACAGGGTCAGGCAAGTCCCAACGGGCATCATGACTGATTGTGATTACACGTTAGCAAGACACGCCACATTATTGCGAGTCACATCAAGATTAAACAAGAGAAATCAAGAAAGTTTGGCTCTATTGTCCAGTTATAAGATTGTAACCGTACTTATTGCAAGTAATCAGTCCTCATAACTTAATGGCATCGCGGCCGGGTCTTGAGATTATAGCTGTGCTATTCAAGCAATCAGCCCCCAAGGCCTATGTATGCAATCTATGAAAATTTTAAACCTAGTGCATCATGACTAAACAATAAATACTTACCTGATATGAAATAAAGTAAAACATAAAAATTAAGAACAAACTAACAGAAAATAAAAAAGAAAGTAATATCATAGTTTAACCATCTCTTTATTGATATGAGAACAGTTAGGTCAGCAAGCCGCCTCATTAAAAACCCTCCAGTCCCCTTAGGTACCTTGGATAGGAAAAGAGTGTGTCTGAAACCTGCTGCCTGTTACATCGTGTAATTCAACTTGTAAACCTAGCCTATGCTAAGTGTAGTAGGGACGTAGCTGAGCCATGTTCCATGGTGTTTCCCGCTCTTTCATAGATGAAGTGGTATGTGCGGTATCATTAACAGTATCCGATTCTTCCCTTGCATCTATCAAGTAGTATGATGCATTGTGCAAATTCCGGCTGATGACGAAAGGGCCTTCCCATGGTGGAGATAATTTGTGCTTTCCTTCCTTTGACTGTACGAGGCGTAATACCAGGTCTCCTTCCTGGAAGACCCGGGTTTTGACTCGCCGACTGTGGTATCGCCTCAAATCCTGTTGATATATGGCTGATCTCTCCAAGGCTTGCTCTCTGTGCTCTTCTAACATGTCCACGGCATCCTGCCGGGTCTTCTCGTTCTCCACCTCAACATAAGCCGCCACTCGGGGCGAGTCATGAATAATATCACTCGGCAGGACTGCCTCTGCACCATAAACCATAAAAAACAGAGTCATCTGGGTAGATCTGTTAGGTGTATTGTTAATTCCCCAAACCACTGATGGTAATTCCTCAACCCATGCTCCAGCAGCTCTAAGGCACGAGACTCGTAGTCGTGGTTTAAACCCACGAAGCAATTCCTGATTTGCCGTATCCACCTGTCAAGGCGGATGCCATTGTTCCCACAAAATTTCTCCATCTCACCTAAGGACATGTTGGTTCCGTTGTCTGTTATTATGCTATGAGGGTATCCAAACCGACAGATAATCCTTTCAGGAACTTGACTGTTGTGACCGCTTCACAATTGGTGACTGGCATAACTTCAACCCACTTGGTAAACTTATCAATAGCCACCAAAAAATGAGTCTTTTTGCAAGGCGGCATGTGAAAGGGGCCTACCATATCCATACCCCAAACTGCAAACGGCCAGGTTAGCGGGATTGTTCGCAACTCCATAGCCGGCACATGGGTTTGGCGAGCATACCTTTGACATCCATCACACCTTGCCACCAAGCGCTCCGCGTCTGCCAATGCCGTGAGCCAGAAGAAACTGTGTCGATATGCTTTAGCCACAAGGGACCTTGTGGAGGCATGATGCCCACAATCACCTTCATGGATCTCCCTTAAAATCTGTCGGCCCTCCTCTGGTGTTACACAACGCAAAAAGACTCCTCGAGCACTTCTCTTATACAACTCGCCGTTGATGATAGAATAACCCTTCGCTCGTCTCAGAATTTGCCTGGCTAAAACTTCCTGTGGTGGTAACTCGCCCCATGACAGGTAGGCCAGAAACGGTTCCGTCCACTCGGGAATAGCGCGTACAGCGGCTACGAGCTCAAAATCCGGGTCTTGGTTGGCCAGCTCTTCTTCAGACTCGGTTTTGACGGAAGGCCGCCATAACTCGTCCAGAAAAACATTAGGCGGGACCGGCTCTCGGCGCGAACCGAGTCTTGCGAGTGCGTCTGTTGCCTCGTTCTTTCGCCTATCAATGTGTTCCACCTCATACCCGGAAAAAGACTCGACCACCCTGTCTACCTCTCTACGATATGCTGCCATTGTTGCATCTTTCTATCCCAGGTTCCATAGACATGTTGTACCACAAGATCCGAGTCTCGATAGCACCTTATTCGCCTGATATTCATCTCCTTTGCTACTCGCAGTCCGTGTAATAGGGCCTCATACTCGGCCACATTATTGGAGCAATCAAAGTGAATTTGCAACACATAACTCAACTTATCTCCTTTAGGTGATGTAAGTACCACCCCAGCTCCTGATCCCTCGTATTGCTTGGAACCATCAAAGTGCATCACCCAAGACTCGGAACTTGGCATCGTTGTGGGCATGCTTGTGTGAGTCCAATCATTGATAAAATCAGCTAAAGACTGGGACTTGATTGCAGACCGAGGCTCGTAGTTGATGTGATAATCTCCCATCTCAATGGCCCCCTTGGCTATTCTACCTGTCGCATCTGAATTTCTGATAATATCTGCCATGGGTATAGAGCTAACCACCGTTATGGGGTGTTCCTGAAAATACGGCTTCAATTTCCGGCTGGCCATGAAGACTCCAAAAACTAGCTTTTGCCAATGCGGGTAACGCTGCTTTGCTTCCAATAAGACCTCACTCACGTAATAAACCGGCCCTTGTACCGGGTGATCTTTTCCATCCTCATTGCGCTCAACCACAACCACCTGCGCTAAACGCCCGAGGCTCGGCCGCGATGTATAGCAACATGGGCTCTTTGGGACCCGGTGCTGCCAGGATCGGTGCCTCAGATAACTGCTTTTTTAGATCTTCAAATGCCTCGTCCGCCTCTTGGTCCCATACGAATTTGTCGGTTTTCCTCAAGAGTCGGTATAGAGTATTGCTTTTTCTCCAAGCCTAGATATAAACCGGCTCAATGCTGCCACACACCCCGTGAGTTTTTGAACGTGCTTCAGGCCTTCCAGCTTTTTCAGGCTCTGGATGGCCTTGATTTTTTCCGGGTTTGCCTCAATTCCTCTCTCAGAAACGATAAAGCCGAGTAACTTTCCTGCAGGCACCCCGAACACGCACTTAGTCGGGTTAAGCTTCATCTGATATCTCCTCAAGTTCTTGAAGGTCTCCTTTAGGTCATCTATGAAAGTTTCAGCTTTCCTTGTTTTAATCACCACATCATCCACATAGGCATGAACGTTGCGTCCAATTTGATCATCAAAACACTTATGGATGCACCGCTGATACGTTGCGCCTGCGTTTTTTTAGCCCAAAGGTCATAGTTTTATAACAAAAAGCACCAAAGGGGGTTATGAACGAAGTTTTCTCCCAATCCTCTTTTTTGAGCTTTATTTGATGATACCCGGAATAAGAATCCAGGAAACATAATAAGTCACAACCTGCCACTACATCAATGATCTGGTCTATTCTCGGAAGGGCAAATGGATCCTTTGGGCAATGCTTGTTGAGACTTGTATAGTCTATGCACATCCTCCACTCGTTGTTCTTTTTGAGCACTAGAACCGGATTTGCCAACCATTCTGGGTAAAAAACCTCCATAATAAAGCCGGCTGCGAGGAGCCGAGCTATCTCCGCTCCTATAGCCTTTCTCCTTTCCTCATTCATTTTTCTCAGACCCTGCTTCACAGGCCGGGACCTGGGATCAACATGCAAACTGTGCTCAGCTAACTCGGTCGGGATACCCCGCATATCGCTGGGCGTCCAAGCGAAAACGTCCTGATTCTCACGAATAAACTCGATAAGTGCTTCTTCCTGCTTGTTGTCTAGGTTAGAACCTATGGAAAATTGTTTGGAGGGATCAGCCTCGACAAAAGCCACCATCTTGGTGTCCTGGGCCGCTTTAAACTTTGCTCTCTCGTCCGCCGTATTTGGTCTCTTCAAAGCAGTTCTATCTTCCGGGTCTACTTGAGACCGGTAATACTTGAGCTCTTCCTTCCTGCAAGCTTGTTCTGCCATTGCCGCATCTCCTTCATCACACTCTGCTGCTACAGCCCGGTTCCCATGTATTGTAATGGTCTGCTTGGGACCCGGGATCTTTAGCTGTAAATACACATAACATGGCCTGGCCATGAACTTAGCATAAGCCGGCCTTCCGAACAGCGCGTGATAAGGACTGCGCAATTTTACCACCTCAAATGTGAGCCATTCTACTCGGAAATTATCCTTGGATTCTCCAAAAGCGACTTCTAGTGTTATCTTTCCCTCTGGGCACGCCGAATGACCCGGTACAATTCCATGGAAAACTGTGGAACTTTTCTGTAGCTGAGACTCCTTGAGACCCATGTGTAGGAAGGTTTCCCAATACAAGATATTGATGATGCTTCCACCATCCATCAAAACCTTTTTCAGCTCGTAACCATTGACCTGTGGTGCAACCACCAAAGCTAACACACCCGGATGTTCTATTGTTTCCAGGTGATCCCTTCTGCTCCATGTTACTTCTTGATCTGACCATCTCAAGTATCTCGGAACACCTGAAGAAACCGAGTTTATGGCCCTTTTAAGTATCTTTCTATCTCTGTTGGAAGTCCCGGTAGTGTGAACGTGGTACTGTCCTAACTGCTTTGGGTTGGCCTGGAAACCCCCAACACCTCCTTGATTATTACCCGGATTGCCACCTCCTGCGCCCAGCGGGGGGTGGCCCGTTGCCCGGGTTTCCACCCGGACCCAGTCCTCCTCCCCGGCCTGCACCTCGCAGGGCTTTATGTATTTCCTCATTCTTCCATCTCTGTAAGTCTACGCACTGCTCCAATGAATGATTAGCCGGCCTGCCATTCCTGCTATGACGCGGACAGGGCATCCTGAAGGCCTCTATATGGTTAGCCGGTCTTGGTGGTCCTTGGTAATTTCCTCCATTAAAGTTTCCTCCGTTGAAATTTCCCTCTGCCCTGGGTCTTGCAAACCCGGCTTCTGTATTAGCGACAAACTCGGAATTTCCTTCGTATGGGCGCTTGTGCTGGTTATTTCCATTATTTCCTCCGTTATTACCCGGTGCAGCCCCATTGCCGGGTCTTCCATTGTTGGGTTTCGCTTTTTTGTCATCAACATCCTCCTCTGTTGTGTCTGTAGCAGCGTGCTTATTGCAAGCGTCCATCAATTCTCCCATTGTAACCTCCGAGGCGTGCCGACTAGATTTCATGTGTGTCAACTTTTGCACCAAGGGTAAGTATTTGCACGTTTTTGCCATAGCTTGTAATGCGTCTTTTGGCTGGATATCAGTGGAAGAGTGGAGGATTTCCATAACCCGGCGCACCCAGCTGCGCGCCGACTCTCCCTTCTTCTAGACGCATCGCTCTAAATCGTCAATCGTGAATAGCTTTCGGCACGTCCCATGTAAATGTTTGATAAAGGCATCTTTCAGCTCACTCCATGAATTGATGGATCTTTCAGGCAGATTGTTGAACCACAACTTTGCTGCTCCTTCGGACATCATAAGGTACATAAACTTAGCTTGGAGATTCTCAGATGTGTTGCGAATTGACATAGCCATCTCGTAACTGCTCAACCAGGTTTCTGGGTCCATGGTCGGCTCATAATTAACCACTTTACCCGGCTCCTTGAATTTATCCGGGTAGGGCTCAGCCCTGATGGCATCCGATAAACACTTAGGCCCGGCGAGGTTCGCCAGTACCGGCCTTACTCAGGAAACGTGCGATCCTGCAGCTGGTGCGGCGGGGGGTGCAACCGCTACCGGCCCTCTTAGCGCAGACCCGGCTGCTGCGCGCCTGGCTCAAGAACTGTCCACAATGGCTTGCGCTGCTGATGCTGCGGGTGTTGCCGGTCTATGGGGAGGAGGCGGCATTTGCTGCTACTCTGCCCTCCGCCTTGCCGAGCTTGACTGAATATGTAACACCTGGGGTGTTACCCTAATAGGAAGTGTTTGTTTTATTTTTCTTGCATCACATGCATCACATGAGCATTGCATTCTGTTTTTCAAAACAACTCAAAATTCAAACACAATTAAAACTTTCCCACATGTTCAAACTTCCCAATTTCAAAATTGCAAACTAAACCACTCATTTGTTTTCCAATAGTTTGAAGTTGCTTTAATCAAATTGCTTGTTAATAAAATTTTTCCCTGTTATTAAAACCCTAATGGTAAATTCAAATAACCAAATCCAAAGCAATTCAATCTTATTTATCATATTTCAATATGGGTTTAAAGATTAAAATTTGGCAAACGAATTAAATTCAATAATGTTTGCCAATTGCTTGAACTTATTAAATAGAATTTGTTTGTTTCCAAAATTCCCAAACCAAACCTTATTAGAAATTCAACCTACCACTTAAAATCAAACTAACATTTTAAATTTTGAAATCATTAACTAACCTTTGCTTTTGATTATTGTTTTGCAAATTAATAAACTTTAATTATCAAATAGACACCCTCAAACCCTATTTGAAAATTTCAACTAAACAACTTTAAATCAATTAGAATTTCAATCTTGTGAAAAATAATGCTAACCTTGCTTTAAGTTGGTGTTTTGAAAATTAAAACAAATAGTCCATAAAAGAAAAACTCCCAAATCCTATCCTTTCTCTCTCTCCCTCTTTGATCTCTTGCAAAAAAAAAAGGAAAAGGAAAAAATAGCAAAGGAGAGAGGCAGCCCACCCCCTTTCCCTTTTCTCCCCCCCAAGCCCATCTCTTTCTGGCCCAGTACCCTTTCCCGTGGTCTTCTTCCTCGTACGGAAGCGACTGCTATCGCTGTCAGTTCCTCAGCACCATCCGATCCTCCTCCCCCTCCTCGATGTGATGCCGTACCACCCTCCTCTTCCCCATAAAATAGCCACCCTCCCCTCAGCCTAGCCCTAACCCTAGAGCCCCCTCCTTCCCCATCGCCGCCATCTTCCATATCCTCCCTCCCTCTGAACTTCTCAGTTCTGAACCCAACCACCCGTGAACACCGCCACCATCCCCTGCCACGGCCACCTCGAGGTCCTGCTGGTTAGGGGAATGGAACCACCCCCTCGTTCTCGTCATGTTTGGTGAAGGCGTGGAGATGGGAGAGTGCCCGAGTCGCCGGCCACCGTCGCTTTCCTCGACCATCTCCATCACCACCGACAGCGCCTCCTCGACCTGAACCGAGGTGAGCGTCACCCCGTAGCCCTCCTTCCTCTCTCCCTCTCACTCCGAACCTGCACGCCTCCACACGGTTGTCACGTAAGCACAAGCACACGCGCACGGCGCGGATCGGGCAGCGTCATCGATGGATCGCCTCCTCTGTTCCCGTCCGTGGTCGAGTTCTGAATTTCATGTTCAGTTAAACCTCCAGCAGCAGCTACAACTTGGCTCGCACCCCGTATCTGACAGCAACCACACGAACACCGCACTGGCTCCGTTCCTTGGCGTGCAGCAAGCGATCCAAGGATCGATCCCCACGGGCGCAATCTGCAGCGGCCCTTTTTGCCATTTATTCGCACAGGTGTTGGGCCCACCTGGCATAGACTCCCAAGGCCCAGCTGGTCTCCACCCGCGCCAGTCAGCGCCGCGTGGCCCTCGGGCCCGCGCGTCAGCCGCAGGGGCTGGCTGCAGCCCGGTGAGAAAAGGACCAGATCCAGATCTGGATCCGGATCTTTGCACCGAGGCCCCTGCCCTTCTACCTTTTTGCACCTAAGCCCTCCTTTTCTCTGTTTTCATCACAGTCAAGTCCCTCTCTTTTGCAAATAAAACCTAAATTTTCAAATGATCACAACTTTCAAACCACAACTCCAAATGACACAAATTTTGTATGTATCCCAATCAAAATTTCATGAACTTTTCAAATATAACTTTTGTTTTCTGTTTTGCACCTTTCAAATTGTTTCGTCTGTAACACCTGGGGTGTTACCCTAATAGGAAGTGTTTGTTTTATTTTTGCTTGCATCACATGCATCACATGAGCATTGCATTCTATTTTTCAAAACAACTCAAAATTCAAACACAATTAAAACTTTCCCACATGTTCAAACTTCCCAATTTCAAAATTGCAAACTAAACCACTCATTTGTTTTCCAATAGTTTGAAGTTGCTTTAATCAAATTGCTTGTTAATAAAAAATTTCCCTGTTATTAAAACCCTAATGGTAAATTCAAATAACCAAATCCAAAGCAATTCAATCTTATTTATCATATTTCAATATGGGTTTAAAGATTAAAATTTGGCAAACGAATTAAATTCAATAATGTTTGCCAATTGCTTGAACTTATTAAATAGAATTTGTTTGTTTCCAAAATTCCCAAACCAAACCTTATTAGAAATTCAACCTACCACTTAAAATCAAACTAACATTTTAAATTTTGAAATCATTAACTAACCTTTGCTTTTGATTATTGTTTTGCAAATTAATAAACTTTAATTATCAAATAGACACCCTCAAACCCTATTTGAAAATTTCAACTAAACAACTTTAAATCAATTAGAATTTCAATCTTGTGAAAAATAATGCTAACCTTGCTTTAAGTTGGTGTTTTGAAAATTAAAACAAATAGTCCATAAAAGAAAAACTCCCAAATCCTATCCTTTCTCTCTCTCCCTCTTTGATCTCTTGCAAAAAAAAAGGAAAAGGAAAAAATAGCAAAGGAGAGAGGCAGCCCACCCCCCTTTCCCTTTTCTCCCCCCAAGCCCATCTCTTTCTGGCCCAGTACCCTTTCCCGTGGTCTTCTTCCTCGTACGGAAGCGACTGCTGTCGCTGTCAGTTCCTCAGCACCATCCGATCCTCCTCCCCCTCCTCGATGTGATGCCGTACCACCCTCCTCTTCCCCATAAAACAGCCACCCTCCCCTCAGCCTAGCCCTAACCCTAGAGCCCCCTCCTTCCCCATCGCCGCCATCTTCCATCTCCTCCCTCCCTCTGAACTTCTCAGTTCTGAACCCAACCACCCGTGAACACCGCCACCATCCCCTGCCACGGCCACCTCGAGGTCCTGCTGGTTAGGGGAATGGAACCACCCCCTCGTTCTCGTCATGTTTGGTGAAGGCGTGGAGATGGGAGAGTGCCCGAGTCGCCGGCCACCGTCGCTTTCCTCGACCATCTCCATCACCACCGACAGCGCCTCCTCGACCTGAACCGAGGTGAGCGTCACCCCGTAGCCCTCCTTCCTCTCTCCCTCTCACTCCGAACCTGCACGCCTCCACACGGTTGTCACGTAAGCACAAGCACACGCGCACGGCGCGGATCGGGCAGCGGCATCGATGGATAGCCTCCTCTGTTCCCGTCCGTGGTCGATATCTGAATTTCATGTTCAGTTAAACCTCCAGCAGCAGCTACAACTTGGCTCGCACCCCGTATCTGACAGCAACCACACGAACACCGCACTGGCTCCGTTCCTTGGCGTGCAGCAAGCGATCCAGGGATCGATCCCCGCGGGCGCAATCTGCAGCGGCCCTTTTTGCCATTTATTCGCACAGGTGTTGGGCCCACCTGGCATAGACTCCCAAGGCCCAGCTGGTCTCCACCCGCGCCAGTCAGCGCCGCGTGGCCCTCGGGCCCGCGCGTCAGCCGCAGGGGCTGGCTGCAGCCCGGTGAGAAAAGGACCAGATCCAGATCTGGATCCGGATCTTTGCACCGAGGCCCCTGCCCTTCTACCTTTTTGCACCTAAGCCCTCCTTTTCTCTGTTTTCATCACAGTCAAGTCCCTGTCTTTTGCAAATAAAACCTAAAATTTCAAATGATCACAACTTTCAAACCACAACTCCAAATGACACAAATTTTGTATGTATCCCAATCAAAATTTCATGAACTTTTCAAATATAACTTTTGTTTTCTGTTTTGCACCTTTCAAATTGTTTCAAATTTCAGATTCAAACAATTCTTTTCCAATTTGGTTAATTCCCTAAGTAATTCATAATTAATTCAAATAACACAAAAAAATATGTTTTTCAGTCCAAATTCAATGTACTTTCTGTTTATCAATTTTGTTTGGCATTTTGGGCAATTAAAATTAATGTTATTTAATAATCCTTAAATTGGTTAATTAAATGGCATAATTAATAACTTTCAAATGGTTGCTCCAAATTAAATACTCTAAACCTGAATTTCATCCAAAATCACATGCCACACTTGAATATCAACTTTGTTTTCTGGTTTGCCACATTTAAATTGAATAATTGTTCCATCTCTTATTTAATGCAATTAAATTGGTAACATGCTTAATCAAATCATCTGAACTTGTTTTCCAACAAATAAAATATGTTTTCAAACCAGAAAAACATAACCTTTTCAAATATGAATTTGTGTTTTGAACAAATAAAATTCAAATAATATTCACACTTGAATTAAATTCAATTAAGTCTTGTTTAAACTTGTTTAATTCATAATTAAATCATTGTAATTCCTTTTTCAATAATTGGAACATGTAATCCACCTAAAATCTGGTGTTCTAATCAAATATGAACTTTGTTACCTGTTTTGAACAATTTAACTTAATGAAAACAACCATTGTTTGTGTGGCACCTTTAAGGAACCAAAATGTTCTAACTTAATAAATAAATTTCTAAAATGGGTAAACCTTATTTCCAATTGGTTCTATTGTTGTTATTTTGTTGTTTTCCTCATCCATGCATCATACTAAACCACTTTCACCTGATGATTAGTTGGAAAACAATGGTTTCAACCATAATTCATGGGCTTTTCATATGCAACTCAAATTGCATATGGGTCCATTTAAATCTGTTTATCTTGTCAACTAGTTTACCTTGATGCATCTTTAAACTTGTCATGCATCCCTATCTTGATCATGCTGGATCTTTTGCCGTAGTAGTAATTGTTGCATCCGGTGTTTGTTCGAGGTTTGTTGCTTCTCCCCGGATAGGACGTTGAGATGATGTGAGCAACGACAAGTTCTGTTACCTTGCGGGATCTCAGGCAAGTATACTCACTTGCTGCCAAATGGCTGCCTTTCATCACTTGTTACCGATTCTTTCCGTTGTTCTTGTTCTAGCCTGTTGATACGATGCTTGTGTCTCGATCCTATTATATGTTTACCTTGCCGCCATGATATAGCCTTTCCTTCCACTTCCTATTAACTGTTGATTGTTTACCTCGTTGGCCTTCGTGTCGTAGCTGCATGATTAGGGTTGCTTTTGCTCGAGTCTGTTGTCGGTTACTTCTTTTACCATTATCGTTCTGGGGGCTCGATGTTAATCAATCAATCCAGTTAATGCTAATGGTAATAATAATTTGATGATAAGGCACCGGCAGGAGGCCCTTTGTGGTTTTGAGGCCTGCTAGTGTCGACCCTAATAGGAAAAGGGTCTTGTCTACTGATCCATGATGAGCGCACTACCCGCATGTGGGAAGCGAGTATGGGCGCCCCCCTCAATTTGATTCGATTCGCATCTCGTCCAAATCGCCTCATTTAGTTCGGGATTTCCATTTGCTGCATGCATGATCTTGCGAGCCCTTGGTACCCGGGTGGAACTTTCGTAGTCGGCATATAGGGGGACACGTTCTTAGAGTGCTATGAGGGTCCATTTTCTTCTGGGCTCGATTAGCCGTGCGCCCAAGGTGCTTTGGGCTTGATGCGAAGAAGAGTTGAGTTGTGTTGAGTACCTCGCTTGGTGGGTTGATCCCCCGTCTGGCGGGTTATTCTTACGTGTACGGCCAAATTGGTGCAACCCTGCAGGGATAATCTTCTCGAGAAGCCGTGTTTTCCGCGGTTATGGATTACTTGGCGAAAGTACTGGCTAACAAGTACCTAGGACAACTTAAACCTAATGATTAACAATCTTACACCCAATGATTAACAACTTGACTAGTAATAGGCTTATTGACACAATAATCTGAACCATCATTAATCCAACTGTGTGAGTTATCCTCGGATTGCTTCTTCGGATAAGGGGTGTAACACCTGGGGTGTTACCTGTTTGTTTGCTTGCATCATATGCATCACATTGCATTGCACCATGTTTGCATCACAACTGAAATTTTCAAAAAACAATTTAAACTTTCACCCTTGCTCAAAAAATTTGCAATTTCAAACTTGCAAACTAAACCACTCATTTGTTTTCAATAGTTTGGAAATTGTTTAAAACAAATTGCCTGCTAAATAAATTCTGTCCCTGTTGTTAACAAACCCTAATGGCCACTTCCAAAATTCAAATCAAGTCATTCATTAACTTGTTGGGTTTAATCAAACAACTATTTTCCATTAATTAATTAAATCACCTTTATTTTCAATTTCAAATCTATTATCAAAATCAGTACCTTTTTGAATCCATAAAATTCACCACACTTTTGTATTCTCAAAATCACTTTAAAACTAGGGGTAACCCTATTTAAAAGCATGTTTGCATAATGGTTTTGAAACTTATTAAATGGAATCTATTTATTTCCAAAAATTCCCAAAAGCAACCTTATTTGAAAATTCACCCAACCACTTTAAAATTCCACCTAATAATTCCAATTTTGAGAATAATGCTAACATTGCTTCCATCTTGTTGTTTTGAAAGTAATAAAATTATTCAATGAATAAACCACCCCAACCTTACTTTGGAATTTCAAATAACAAAATAGAAATCAAATCAACAATTTAAATTTTGGTTAACATTACCTTTATGTGCTGTTTTGCAAAAACAACCAAATGTATTTATAAACCTAAAAAAAAATAAAACCCTAACCCCTTTTCCATCCCTCTATCTCTTTTATTCTTTACAAAAAATAAACAAATCAACTAATGCAAAAAAAAAAAATAAGAGCAAAGGAGAGGGCATGGCCCAACCCTTTTTCTTTTCCTTCCCCCCAAGCCCACTTACCTTTCTGGCCCATACCCCTCTCTTTCTGTCTTCTTCCTTCCTGTCGCTGTCACCTGTACGAACAGGTTCAGAGCCGTGGATGATCTCCCCCCCCTCCGGATGAGCAGCCGTACTGGTTTCCCTCATCCTTAAGTACCCACCGATTCCTCTGCTAGCCCTAGAACCCTAGCCCACCCACAGCGCCGCCAAGTCCTCCTCCCTCCTCTAGCTGAACATCCTCCGTTTCTGAAAACCATCGATCACCACCGTCAGACCGCATCACCACCTCCCTGTACCCTCACCGCCGGTAGCCCACGGTCACCGCGAGGGGAATCCTTCGCCGGGAATGGAACCGCGGCATGCCACTGCAGCTACTCGTGCCCTCGCCGTTTCCTGGGAGGGATTGTGGCGGCCGCGCCGTCGCCGGAGGGCGGCCCTCTGCCACTGCCGTCGGGCAGTCGTCAGCGACAGCAGCAGCAGGTACTCGCCTCCTCCTTTCCCCTGTTCGCATCCACCCTTCACCCCATCGCACCACTGCACGTCTCCGCGAACCGCAAGCACACCGCGAGCCGCCACCGCCCCGTCGTGGACCTACGCCGGCGAGCATCGTTCGGTTGCGGGTGTTTTGGTCCGTCAGTTTCGTCAGAAACGAAAACCCTCTCGGCAGATCTGCTCAAAAGGTAGTCGCCCCTCTCTGTATCACAGCAGCGACCGCACCGCACTGGCCTTGTTCCGTTCCGCGCGAGGGATCGATCCTGGGTTCGAAACCCAGTCGCAGCCCCGCACCTTTTTGGTGAATTTCTTCCACCACGCGCGCACGGGCCCACTGGTCATAGACCGTGGTTGCCGCGTGGATCTCACACGCGCCCGTGTGGCTGCCAGCCTGGCCCTGGCCCACTGCGCAGTGGCAGGGGGTAGCATGGGGCTGTGTAACAAATGTTTTTTTTTCGGCGCAAATCAAAAATTCCAATTTCTTTTAATTAACAGATATAAACTCAAACTTTGAAATTCAATAACTTTCATTTGGTAATTCCAATAAATACAAACTTTATATGTTTTCTGACCCAAATTGTCTAATCTTTCCAAATATCCAACTTGTGTTCTGTTTTGAACTTTCAAATTGCAATTCAAATTCAAATTTAAATCATTCAATTGTATTTTGCTAAATTCAATAACTAATTATTCCTAAGTCCAAATCATGCAAATAAAATATGTTTTCAATACCATTTTGAATACCCTATTCAAATAAAATTTTTGTTTTCTGGTTTGAATAATTTAAATTGCCTAAACAATTTAAATCTTGTTTAATTCAATTAAAAATTGTTTAATATTGTTTAAATCATAATTAAATAATCCAAAGTCCAATTTCAGAATGTGAAACATGTAATCCAACTAAAATTTGATAACCTTTTCAATATCAACTTTGTTGTTTGGTTTGAACAATTTAACTTGTTGATAACAATCACTACTTGTTTAACACCATTAAGTAACAATAATTGCCAAACCTTATTAATGTTTTCTTAATTGGTTAACTATCATTCTAATTGCATCTAATTTGTTGTTACCTTCTTTTTCTTCATCATGCATGCATCACTCTAACTCACTTACACATGATGCTTAGTGTTAGAACAACTAATTCAAATATAAGGCATGGGTTTGCCATATGCAACCTTTGCATATGGAATCCATTTAAACTTGTGTATCATATCCACTAGCTTACTCTGGTGCATCTATTAAACATGACATGCATCCATACCTTGTTCATGCTGGATCTTTTGCCGTAGTAGTAATTGTTGCATCCGGTGTTTGTTCGAGGTTCGTTGCTTCTTCTCGGATAGGACGTTGAGATGATGTGAGCAACGACAAGTTCTGCTACCTTGCGGGATCTCAGGCAAGTATACTCACTTGCATGCCATATGGCTGCCTTTCATCACTTGTTACCGATTCTTTCCGTTGATTCTTTTCTGCTAGCCTTAGTGGTAGTTGTTTCTGTTACGAACCCATCACATGAATCCCTTAACCTTGATATTGCCTCACCTCCATACCTACAGCCTTTGTTTGTGCCTGTTCTTATCTAGCATGCTTAGGGTTGTTTGCTCGAGTCTGTTACCCGTTACTTTCTGTTATTACTTATTTATGTTCTGGGGGCTCGATGTTAATCAATCAAACCTGTTAATTGCTAATGGTAATAATAATAATTTGATGATAAGGCACCGGCAGGAGGCCCTTTGTGGTTTTGAGGCCTGCTAGTGTCGACCCTAATAGGAAAAGGGTCTTGTCTACTGATCCATGATGAGCGCACTACCCGCATTTGGGGAGTATGGGCTCCCCCTCAGTTTGACCCGATTCGCATCTCGTCCAAATCGCCTCATTTAGTTCGGGTTTTCCATTTGCTGCATGCATGATCTTGCGAGCCCTTGGTACCCGGGTGGAACTTTCGTAGTCGGCATATAGGGGGACACGTTCTTAGAGTGCTATGAGGGTCCATTTTCTTCTGGGCTCGATTAGCCGTGCGCCCAAGGTTCTTTGGGCTTGATGCGAAGAAGGGTTGGATTGTGTTGAGTGCCCCGCTTGGTGGGAGGCATTCCATCTGGCGGGATATTCATGAGTGTGGTTACTATGGTGCACCCCTGCAGGGTAAATCTTCTCGAGAAGCCGTGTTTTCCGCGGTTATGGATTACTTGGTGAAAGTACTGGCTAACAAGTACTCAGGACAACTTCAACATAATGATCAATCATGTTTCACCCAATGATTAATAACTTGACTAGTAATAGGTTATTCACACAATAACTTGACTCATCTTTAATACCACGGTGTGAGTTATCCTCGGATTGCTTCTTCGGATAAGGGGCGAGATCCAGGATGGGTTTGTTTGAAGTTATCTTTCAGTTGGTTACTATCACTCGATCTTATCTCCTTTCTGATAGTTGGAAGTAATAGAATCTCTGTAGTTGGTTAGTGCAGCCTGTTGTCGCTTATTTGCAATAACCCCTTCCTTTCCGTTGATCCTAAAGTATTTGTATCTTGTGATGATTGGCTACGCCGGTATTCTTGTGAGTATGGGTTTTATCCCCCTTGCCAGTACTTAACCGTACTGACCCACGAATCTCTTTCGTGGCTGCATATTCAACATTGCAGTCAACAGGTTTGAAGTCTGACGACGTTAGCTTGGGAATCCCTCCGGCTTGGCCTGGGCAGGGATTGGACGCCTTCGGTTATCTTCAGGACTCTTAGTCCAATTTGGATCTTGTCCGTAGACGGACGTTTGTTTCTTCCGCTGTTATTTGGATCTTTGTATTGTATCAGTTGTACCCCGGTTCGTGTGAGTCATCTTGTACCTATCTGTTTCTGTTGTAATTGTGGTTTATTCGTGAACTGTTGTAATGTTATCATAAATGGCAACCTGGAATCGGTTATTATGCGGATTTGGCGGGAATGCTGAAATCTGCATAGTGCCCGATCTCGGGGCGTCACAAATGGTATCAGAGCCTTGGTTCCGATTCCCGAGATTGTTTCGATACGAATGGTTATCGAAGCAACGGGTCCGCAAAGCCTGTAGGATAACCTCGCTAACGGTCGTTGTTTCTAGAGTGTCAAAAACTATTTCTGCTAAACTATTTTGGAAAACATCTCAATAGGATTCTTGTTTTCTCCTTATCTCTATTCTATTTCTCCTCCGATCTTATTTGTTTTGGAGTCTCTCTTCCTGTCTATCTTTCAAAGTGTTAGAATCCTACGTGGGTGGACGTTTTCTGAGCCTTTAACCTAATAGGTTGATCATCGGAAGATTCCTGGTGGAAGAACATCGTCATCACTCCCAGCAAGAAGCCCTTGTTAGTGGTGTCGAGAAGCCCTTGTTAGTGGTGTCGAGGAGATCAACTGGAAGCACGAAGAATCGATAGTCGAACTTCTTTCCCCTCCCGGGTTAGCAGGTGGATTGCGAGGGCGCAATCCCTTGTTAGTGGTGTCGTCTGTAACACCTGGGGTGTTACCTGTTTGTTTGCTTGCATCATATGCATCACATTGCATTGCACCATGTTTGCATCACAACTGAAATTTTCAAAAAACAATTTAAACTTTCACCCTTGCTCAAAAATTTTGCAATTTCAAACTTGCAAACTAAACCACTCATTTGTTTTCAATAGTTTGGAAATTGTTTAAAACAAATTGCCTGCTAAATAAATTCTGTCCCTGTTGTTAACAAACCCTAATGGCCACTTCCAAAATTCAAATCAAGTCATTCATTAACTTGTTGGGTTTAATCAAACAACTATTTTCCATTAATTAATTAAATCACCTTTATTTTCAATTTCAAATCTATTATCAAAATCAGTACCTTTTTGAATCCATAAAATTCACCACACTTTTGTATTCTCAAAATCACTTTAAAACTAGGGGTAACCCTATTTAAAAGCATGTTTGCATAATGGTTTTGAAACTTATTAAATGGAATCTATTTATTTCCAAAAATTCCCAAAAGCAACCTTATTTGAAAATTCACCCAACCACTTTAAAATTCCACCTAATAATTCCAATTTTGAGAATAATGCTAACATTGCTTCCATCTTGTTGTTTTGAAAGTAATAAAATTATTCAATGAATAAACCACCCCAACCTTACTTTGGAATTTCAAATAACAAAATAGAAATCAAATCAACAATTTAAATTTTGGTTAACATTACCTTTATGTGCTGTTTTGCAAAAACAACCAAATGTATTTATAAACCTAAAAAAAATAAAACCCTAACCCCTTTTCCATCCCTCTATCTCTTTTATTCTTTACAAAAAATAAATAAATCAACTAATGCAAAAAAAAATAAGAGCAAAGGAGAGGGCATGGCCCAACCCTTTTTCTTTTCCTTCCCCCCAAGCCCACTTACCTTTCTGGCCCATACCCCTCTCTTTCTGTCTTCTTCCTTCCTGTCGCTGTCACCTGTACGAACAGGTTCAGAGCCGTGGATGATCTCCCCCCCCCTCCGGATGAGCAGCCGTACTGGTTTCCCTCATCCTTAAGTACCCACCGATTCCTCTGCTAGCCCTAGAACCCTAGCCCACCCACAGCGCCGCCAAGTCCTCCTCCCTCCTCTAGCTGAACATCCTCCGTTTCTGAAAACCATCGATCACCACCGTCAGACCGCATCACCACCTCCCTGTACCCTCACCGCCGGTAGCCCACGGTCACCGCGAGGGGAATCCTTCGCCGGGAATGGAACCGCGGCATGCCACTGCAGCTACTCGTGCCCTCGCCGTTTCCTGGGAGGGATTGTGGCGGCCGCGCCGTCGCCGGAGGGCGGCCCTCTGCCACTGCCGTCGGGCAGTCGTCAGCGACAGCAGCAGCAGGTACTCGCCTCCTCCTTTCCCCTGTTCGCATCCACCCTTCACCCCATCGCACCACTGCACGTCTCCGCGAACCTTAAGCACACCGCGAGCCGCCACCGCCCCGTCGTGGACCTACGCCGGCGAGCATCGTTCGGTTGCGGGTGTTTTGGTCCGTCAGTTTCGTCAGAAACGAAAACCCTCTCGGCAGATCTGCTCAAAAGGTAGTCGCCCCTCTCTGTATCACAGCAGCGACCGCACCGCACTGGCCTTGTTCCGTTCCGCGCGAGGGATCGATCCTGGGTTCGAAACCCAGTCGCAGCCCCGCACCTTTTTGGTGAATTTCTTCCACCACGCGCGCACGGGCCCACTGGTCATAGACCGTGGTTGCCGCGTGGATCTCACACGCGCCCGTGTGGCTGCCAGCCTGGCCCTGGCCCACTGCGTAGTGGCAGGGGGTAGCATGGGGCTGTGTAACAAATGTTTTTTTTTCGGCGCAAATCAAAAATTCCAATTTCTTTTAATTAACAGATATAAATCAAACTTTGAAATTCAATAACTTTCATTTGGTAATTCCAATAAATACAAACTTTATATGTTTTCTGACCCAAATTGTCTAATCTTTCCAAATATCCAACTTGTGTTCTGTTTTGAACTTTCAAATTGCAATTCAAATTCAAATTTAAATCATTCAATTGTATTTTGCTAAATTCAATAACTAATTATTCCTAAGTCCAAATCATGCAAATAAAATATGTTTTCAATACCATTTTGAATACCCTATTCAAATAAAATTTTTGTTTTCTGGTTTGAATAATTTAAATTGCCTAAACAATTTAAATCTTGTTTAATTCAATTAAAAATTGTTTAATATTGTTTAAATCATAATTAAATAATCCAAAGTCCAATTTCAGAATGTGAAACATGTAATCCAACTAAAATTTGATAACCTTTTCAATATCAACTTTGTTGTTTGGTTTGAACAATTTAACTTGTTGATAACAATCACTACTTGTTTAACACCATTAAGTAACAATAATTGCCAAACCTTATTAATGTTTTCTTAATTGGTTAACTATCATTCTAATTGCATCTAATTTGTTGTTACCTTCTTTTTCTTCATCATGCATGCATCACTCTAACTCACTTACACATGATGCTTAGTGTTAGAACAACTAATTCAAATATAAGGCATGGGTTTGCCATATGCAACCTTTGCATATGGAATCCATTTAAACTTGTGTATCATATCCACTAGCTTACTCTGGTGCATCTATTAAACATGACATGCATCCATACCTTGTTCATGCTGGATCTTTTGCCGTAGTAGTAATTGTTGCATCCGGTGTTTGTTCGAGGTTCGTTGCTTCTTCTCGGATATGACGTTGAGATGATGTGAGCAACGACAAGTTCTGCTACCTTGCGGGATCTCAGGCAAGTATACTCACTTGCATGCCATATGGCTGCCTTTCATCACTTGTTACCGATTCTTTCCGTTGATTCTTTTCTGCTAGCCTTAGTGGTAGTTGTTTCTGTTACGAACCCATCACATGAATCCCTTAACCTTGATATTGCCTCACCTCCATACCTACAGCCTTTGTTTGTGCCTGTTCTTATCTAGCATGCTTAGGGTTGTTTGCTCGAGTCTGTTACCCGTTACTTTCTGTTATTACTTATTTATGTTCTGGGGGCTCGATGTTAATCAATCAAACCT
Organism: Alopecurus myosuroides; assembly: GCA_028641055.1. Classification (NCBI taxonomy): domain Eukaryota; kingdom Viridiplantae; phylum Streptophyta; class Magnoliopsida; order Poales; family Poaceae; genus Alopecurus; species Alopecurus myosuroides. The sequence continues at coordinate 177,192,414 of CM054062.1, forward strand.
GTTAATTGCTAATGGTAATAATAATAATTTGATGATAAGGCACCGGCAGGAGGCCCTTTGTGGTTTTGAGGCCTGCTAGTGTCGACCCTAATAGGAAAAGGGTCTTGTCTACTGATCCATGATGAGCGCACTACCCGCATTTGGGGAGTATGGGCTCCCCCTCAGTTTGACCCGATTCGCATCTCGTCCAAATCGCCTCATTTAGTTCGGGTTTTCCATTTGCTGCATGCATGATCTTGCGAGCCCTTGGTACCCGGGTGGAACTTTCGTAGTCGGCATATAGGGGGACACGTTCTTAGAGTGCTATGAGGGTCCATTTTCTTCTGGGCTCGATTAGCCGTGCGCCCAAGGTTCTTTGGGCTTGATGCGAAGAAGGGTTGGATTGTGTTGAGTGCCCCGTTTGGTGGGAGGCATTCCATCTGGCGGGATATTCATGAGTGTGGTTACTATGGTGCACCCCTGCAGGGTAAATCTTCTCGAGAAGCCGTGTTTTCCGCGGTTATGGATTACTTGGTGAAAGTACTGGCTAACAAGTACTCAGGACAACTTCAACATAATGATCAATCATGTTTCACCCAATGATTAATAACTTGACTAGTAATAGGTTATTCACACAATAACTTGACTCATCTTTAATACCACGGTGTGAGTTATCCTCGGATTGCTTCTTCGGATAAGGGGCGAGATCCAGGATGGGTTTGTTTGAAGTTATCTTTCAGTTGGTTACTATCACTCGATCTTATCTCCTTTCTGATAGTTGGAAGTAATAGAATCTCTGTAGTTGGTTAGTGCAGCCTGTTGTCGCTTATTTGCAATAACCCCTTCCTTTCCGTTGATCCTAAAGTATTTGTATCTTGTGATGATTGGCTACGCCGGTATTCTTGTGAGTATGGGTTTTATCCCCCTTGCCAGTACTTAACCGTACTGACCCACGAATCTCTTTCGTGGCTGCATATTCAACATTGCAGTCAACAGGTTTGAAGTCTGACGACGTTAGCTTGGGAATCCCTCCGGCTTGGCCTGGGCAGGGATTGGACGCCTTCGGTTATCTTCAGGACTCTTAGTCCAATTTGGATCTTGTCCGTAGACGGACGTTTGTTTCTTCCGCTGTTATTTGGATCTTTGTATTGTATCAGTTGTACCCCGGTTCGTGTGAGTCATCTTGTACCTATCTGTTTCTGTTGTAATTGTGGTTTATTCGTGAACTGTTGTAATGTTATCATAAATGGCAACCTGGAATCGGTTATTATGCGGATTTGGCGGGAATGCTGAAATCTGCATAGTGCCCGATCTCGGGGCGTCACAAGGGGCAAGATCCAGGATGGGTTTGTTTGAAGTTACTTTCAGTTGGTTACAATACTCGCTCTTATCTTCTTTCTGTTAGCCGGAAGTTGTAGTATCTCTCTGTAGTTGGTTAGTGCAGCCCGCTGCCGCTTCTTTGCAATAATCCCTTCCTTTTCGTTGTACCCAAAGTATTTGTATCTTGTGATGACTGGTTACGCCGGTATCTTGTGAGTATGGTTTATCCACTTGCCAGTACTTAACCGTACTGACCCATGAATCCTTTTTCGTGGCTGCATATTCAATATTGCAGTCAACAGGTTTGAAGTCTGACGATGTTAGCTTGGGAATCCCTCCGGCTTGGCCTGGGCAGGGATTGGACGCTCTCGGTTATCTTCAGGACTCTTAGTCCAATTTGTATCTTGTCCGTAGACGGACGATATGTTGTTTCTTCCGCTGTTATTTGGATCTTTGTATTGTATCAGTTGTATCCCTGACTCGTTTGAGTCATCTTGTAAATCTCTTTTTTGTTGTTGTTGTGGATTATTCGTGAACTGTTGTAATGTTATCACAAGTGGCAACCTGGAATCGGTTATTATGTGGAATTTGGCGGGAATGCTGAAATCTGCATAGTGCCCGATCTCGGGGCGTCACAAATGGTATCAGAGCCTTGGTTCCGATTCCCGATATTGTTTCGATACGAATGGTTATCGAAGAAACGGGTCTGCAAAGCCTGTAGGATAACCTCGCTAACGGTCGTTGTTCCTAGAGTGTCAAAAACTATTTCTGCTAAACTATTTTGGAAAAAACATCTCGATAGGATTCTTGTTTTCTCCTTACCCCTATTCTATTTCCCCTCCCATCTTATTTGTTTTGGAGTCTCCCCCCTTGTCTATCTTTCAAAGTATTAGGATCCTACGTGGGTGGACGTTTTCTGAGCCCTTAACCTAATAGGTTCGATCATCGGAAGGTTCCTGGTGGAAGAACATCGTCGTCACTCCGAGCAAGAAGCCCTTGTTAGTGGTGTCGATGAGATCAACTGGAAGCACAAAGAATCGATAGTCGAACGTCTTTCCCCTCCCGGGTTAGCAGGTGGATTGCGAGGGCGCAATCCCTTGTTAGTGGTGTCGTCTGTAACACCTGGGGTGTTACCCTAATAGGAAGTGTTTGTTTTATTTTTGCTTGCATCACATGCATCACATGAGCATTGCATTCTGTTTTTCAAAACAACTCAAAATTCAAACACAATTAAAACTTTCCCACATGTTCAAACTTCCCAATTTCAAAATTGCAAACTAAACCACTCATTTGTTTTCCAATAGTTTGAAGTTGCTTTAATCAAATTGCTTGTTAATAAAAAATTTCCCTGTTATTAAAACCCTAATGGTAAATTCAAATAACCAAATCCAAAGCAATTCAATCTTATTTATCATATTTCAATATGGGTTTAAAGATTAAAATTTGGCAAAAGAATTAAATTCAATAATGTTTGCCAATTGCTTGAACTTATTAAATAGAATTTGTTTGTTTCCAAAATTCCCAAACCAAACCTTATTAGAAATTCAACCTACCACTTAAAATCAAACTAACATTTTAAATTTTGAAATCATTAACTAACCTTTGCTTTTGATTATTGTTTTGCAAATTAATAAACTTTAATTATCAAATAGACACCCTCAAACCCTATTTGAAAATTTCAACTAAACAACTTTAAATCAATTAGAATTTCAATCTTGTGAAAAATAATGCTAACCTTGCTTTAAGTTGGTGTTTTGAAAATTAAAACAAATAGTCCATAAAAGAAAAACTCCCAAATCCTATCCTTTCTCTCTCTCCCTCTTTGATCTCTTGCAAAAAAAAGGAAAAGGAAAAAATAGCAAAGGAGAGAGGCAGCCCACCCCCCTTTCCCTTTTCTCCCCCCAAGCCCATCTCTTTCTGGCCCAGTACCCTTTCCCGTGGTCTTCTTCCTCGTACGGAAGCGACTGCTGTCGCTGTCAGTTCCTCAGCACCATCCGATCCTCCTCCCCCTCCTCGATGTGATGCCGTACCACCCTCCTCTTCCCCATAAAACAGCCACCCTCCCCTCAGCCTAGCCCTAACCCTAGAGCCCCCTCCTTCCCCATCGCCGCCATCTTCCATCTCCTCCCTCCCTCTGAACTTCTCAGTTCTGAACCCAACCACCCGTGAACACCGCCACCATCCCCTGCCACGGCCACCTCGAGGTCCTGCTGGTTAGGGGAATGGAACCACCCCCTCGTTCTCGTCATGTTTGGTGAAGGCGTGGAGATGGGAGAGTGCCCGAGTCGCCGGCCACCGTCGCTTTCCTCGACCATCTCCATCACCACCGACAGCGCCTCCTCGACCTGAACCGAGGTGAGCGTCACCCCGTAGCCCTCCTTCCTCTCTCCCTCTCACTCCGAACCTGCATGCCTCCACACGGTTGTCACGTAAGCACAAGCACACGCGCACGGCGCGGATCGGGCAGCGGCATCGATGGATCGCCTCCTCTGTTCCCGTCCGTGGTCGAGTTCTGAATTTCATGTTCAGTTAAACCTCCAGCAGCAGCTACAACTTGGCTCGCACCCCGTATCTGACACCAACCACACGAACACCGCACTGGCTCCGTTCCTTGGCGTGCAGCAAGCGATCCAGGGATCGATCCCCGCGGGCGCAATCTGCAGCGGCCCTTTTTGCCATTTATTCGCACAGGTGTTGGGCCCACCTGGCATAGACTCCCAAGGCCCAGCTGGTCTCCACCTGCGCCAGTCAGCGCCGCGTGGCCCTCGGGCCCGCGCGTCAGCCGCAGGGGCTGGCTGCAGCCCGGTGAGAAAAGGACCAGATCCAGATCTGGATCCGGATCTTTGCACCGAGGCCCCTGCCCTTCTACCTTTTTGCACCTAAGCCCTCCTTTTCTCTGTTTTCATCACAGTCAAGTCCCTGTCTTTTGCAAATAAAACCTAAAATTTCAAATGATCACAACTTTCAAACCACAACTCCAAATGACACAAATTTTGTATGTATCCCAATCAAAATTTCATGAACTTTTCAAATATAACTTTTGTTTTCTGTTTTGCACCTTTCAAATTGTTTCAAATTTCAGATTCAAACAATTCTTTTCCAATTTGGTTAATTCCCTAAGTAATTCATAATTAATTCAAATAACACAAATAAAATATGTTTTTCAGTCCAAATTCAATGTACTTTCTGTTTATCAATTTTGTTTGGCATTTTGGGCAATTAAAATTAATGTTATTTAATAATCCTTAAATTGGTTAATTAAATGGCATAATTAATAACTTTCAAATGGTTGCTCCAAATTAAATACTCTAAACCTGAATTTCATCCAAAATCACATGCCACACTTGAATATCAACTTTGTTTTCTGGTTTGCCACATTTAAATTGAATAATTGTTCCATCTCTTATTTAATGCAATTAAATTGGTAACATGCTTAATCAAATCATCTGAACTTGTTTTCCAACAAATAAAATATGTTTTCAAACCAGAAAAACATAACCTTTTCAAATATGAATTTGAATTTGTGTTTTGAACAAATAAATTCAAATAATATTCACACTTGAATTAAATTCAATTAAGTCTTGTTTAAACTTGTTTAATTCATAATTAAATCATTGTAATTCCTTTTTCAATAATTGGAACATGTAATCCACCTAAAATCTGGTGTTCTAATCAAATATGAACTTTGTTACCTGTTTTGAACAATTTAACTTAATGAAAACAACCATTGTTTGTGTGGCACCTTTAAGGAACCAAAATGTTCTAACTTAATAAATAAATTTCTAAAATGGGTAAACCTTATTTCCAATTGGTTCTATTGTTGTTATTTTGTTGTTTTCCTCATCCATGCATCATACTAAACCACTTTCACCTGATGATTAGTTGGAAAACAATTGCTTCAACCATAATTCATGGGCTTTTCATATGCAACTCAAATTGCATATGGGTCCATTTAAATCTGTTTATCTTGTCAACTAGTTTACCTTGATGCATCTTTAAACTTGTCATGCATCCATATCTTGATCATGTTGGATCTTTTGCCGTAGTAGTAATTGTTGCATCCGGTGTTTGTTCGAGGTTCGTTGCTTCTTCCCGGATAGGACGTTGAGATGATGTGAGCAACGACAAGTTCTGCTACCTTGCGGGATCTCAGGCAAGTATACTCACTTGCTGCCAAATGGCTGCCTTTCATCACTTGTTACCGATTCTTTCCGTTGTTCTTGTTCTAGCCTGTTGATATGATGCTTGTGTCTCGATCCTATTATATGTTTACATTGCCGCCATGATATAGCCTTTCCTTCCACTTCCTATTAACTGTTGATTGTTTACCTCGTTGGCCTTCGTGTCGTAGCTGCATGATTAGGGTTGCTTTTGCTCGAGTCTGTTGTCGGTTACTTCTTTTACCATTATCGTTCTGGGGGCTCGATGTTAATCAATCAATCCTGTTAATGCTAATGGTAATAATAATTTGATGATAAGGCACCGACAGGAGGCCCTTTGTGGTTTTGAGGCCTGCTAGTGTCGACCCTAATAGGAAAAGGGTCTTGTCTACTGATCGATGATGAGCGCACTACCCGCATGTGGGAAGCGAGTATGGGCGCCCCCTCAATTTGATTGGATTCGCATCTCGTCCAAATCGCCTCATTTAGTTCGGGTTTTCCATTTGTTGCATGCATGATCTTGCGAGCCCTTGGTACCCGGGTGGAACTTTCGTAGTCGGCATATAGGGGGACACGTTCTTAGAGTGCTATGAGGGTCCATTTTCTTCTGGGCTCGATTAGCCGTGCGCCCAAGGTGCTTTGGGCTTGATGCGAAGAAGAGTTGAGTTGTGTTGAGTACCTCGCTTGGTGGGTTGATCCCCCGTCTGGCGGGTTATTCTTACGTGTACGGCCAAATTGGTGCAACCCTGCAGGGATAATCTTCTCGAGAAGCCGTGTTTTCCGCGGTTATGGATTACTTGGTGAAAGTACTAGCTAACAAGTACCCAGGACAACTTAAACCTAACGATTAACAATCTTACACCCAATGATTAACAACTTGACTAGTAATAGGCTTATTGACACAATAATCTGAACCATCATTAATCCAACTGTGTGAGTTATCCTCGGATTGCTTCTTCGGATAAGGGGCGAGATCCAGGATGGGTTTGTTTGAAGTTACTTTCAGTTGGTTACAATACTCGCTCTTATCTTCTTTCTGTTAGCCGGAAGTTGTAGTATCTCTCTGTAGTTGGTTAGTGCAGCCCGCTGCCGCTTCTTTGCAATAATCCCTTCCTTCTCGTTGTACCCAAAGTATTTGTATCTTGTGATGACTGGTTACGCCGGTATCTTGTGAGTATGGTTTATCCACTTGCCAGTACTTAACCGTACTGACCCACGAATCCTTTTTCGTGGCTGCATATTCAATATTGCAGTCAACAGGTTTGAAGTCTGACGACGTTAGCTTGGGAATCCCTCCGGCTTGGCCTGGGCAGGGATTGGACGCTCTCGGTTATCTTCAGGACTCTTAGTCCAATTTGTATCTTGTCCGTAGACGGACGATATGTTGTTTCTTCCGCTGTTATTTGGATCTTTGTATTGTATCAGTTGTATCCCTGACTCGTTTGAGTCATCTTGTAAATCTCTTTTCTGTTGTTGTTGTGGATTATTCGTGAACTGTTGTAATGTTATCACAAGTGGCAACCTGGAATCGGTTATTATGTGGAATTTGGCGGGAATGCTGAAATCTGCATAGTGCCCGGTCTCGGGACGTCACAGAATATAACCGGTATTTCCATTCTGCCGGCTAACATGTGGTGTTCCATGCATGCCACTCCTATTATCCGGGTAATTGGCCTGTTGGGCTACTGCAGTGCGCATCATCTCTATGGCCTGCCGAGTTTCGATTTCTCGAGGCGTCTCTCCCAATGGGATACAGTCGAGCGCTAGAGTCACGGCGTACACGTTATCCATGGGATTGTTGAAGTGACCTGGCGGAGTACGAAATCACGGTGGTGGTGGTGCGGTATTGCCAACAGCGATCCCAGTTTGCAATGTGGGTAACCCGGCCTGCACGTTTGCCGGCTGTCCTCCCAGGGTTGCGGCTCGATATCCAGTTTCTTGATTCACCACCGGGATTGGTTGATCCTGAGGAGTAACGAACAATGTAGCTGGCTGTAAATTCTCACCGGCTGCCGGTAATCTCGTCTAGTGCCTCTGATTGTAAATCCTGGTTGACTGAGTTTGAAGGCGATTCTCCAGTTCTTCCAACTCGCGCTGGCGCGCGGCCATCCCTTGTTTCTCGGCTTCGATATCTCTCCTTTGTTGATCCAATGCGCGGCGAGCCACATCCAGATCTCGGGCACGTGCCGCCGCGTTTTCTGGGGTTATCACAGTCGCTAACACTGTGGGATCCAAGATTAGGTTATTGTTGAACAGAGCCGGATTTCGCGGAGCCGAGGTTCCCGCACCCGACGTTCTGTTTGCTGTGAACCCAAACATGTTCCTTTGTCGTTCGCTTTCTCCGGTACGACTGGTAACGGAGGCCGATTCTCCATCGACCCGGGCTACAACCGGGTTTCCGTCAACCGGTGCCTGCTGTTGGGCCAGCGCTCGCGCCGCTCTGGCCGCGGCCGTCGTCACATCCCCTTGATTAAGATTGATTGCAGGGGCTGTATAGACCGCGACCCGGCACGCGATGCCTGGTGATGATTCACATTCCTCTTCATCGCAGCTATCTTCCTCATACCGGTCTTCAAGCAGGTGCAGGATAGACTCGGTATCATCTTCTCTTATGACCCGGCCACGCGGGGTCCATGCCGGCTCCTCCGGCTATTCCCTCTTCGTGGTGGGCTCTTCTTCTGGATCGGCGGTCCCAACCGATTCTTCTCCATCCGACTGAACGCAAGTTGCTTCTCCTGACACAAAATCATATTCAATATTATCAGGAACATAACCGGACGTACGTACCATGCCGACGAAGACGTTGGCCCGGCCGATTGTAACGATAGATCCGGTTTCGAGCAGATCCGACTCTGGTCCCCAACCAAAGTCGTCCACCATCTTCTCTCCTTCAGGGTTGGTGATGATCTCGCCGATGACGAGGTTCTTCATGCTTTCCTGAGCTTCTCCCGTGATGTAAACACCCTTGGACGTAGGCCCCACGATGGGCGCCAACTGTCGTGGGATAATGACGGCAGACGTTACCTGGGGTAAGTTACTTTGGGGCAAATCGACTCTGGTGTTTGGGAGAGGGTTTAGCTCAGGGGAAATCATGTTATCTGGTGATCTGGTAGCTCGGGCTGCAATGTCGCCGAGTCTCCGATCTAGGGTTACAATTATCAGCTCTCGTATTACAAAGATACTCTACTATCGGGCGAAACTCTTCTATCTCCTCTTTGTCCCAGGAGCCGGTTTATATATTACTCGGCTCTCTGGCTTCCTATACAAGGCATACCCGGAATCCTACCCGCACACAACCCTAAGTTTCCTAATTGTGACCCCCAAGGTACGGATTACAATACCTACGTTCTCCCTTGGGCCTTCTAGAAACTCCTCCACCTGGGCCGGGTCTTGTGCGATTCCCCTCGGGCCGGGTTTCACCTAGGCATGAGCCTACCGGGTTACCATCTCCCCATCAGGTGGCGCCAAGCCCCAACCCAAGCCCAAGCCAGACACCAAGCCGAAGTCCATCAAGAGACAACACCGACGGGTCAGACAGAAAGCCAAGACGGTGGAGGAAGAGGCCGCAACCGCCCTTCTCTACTTCAGGTCCCAGGCCGTTACCGCCTAGGCCCGAGCCAACACCGACGACATGGTCGAAGGCATCATGGAAGTGATCATGATGAAGGCCGAGACCGTGGCCCTGATCATGCCCTCCCTGTCCATTTGTCCTGCTATGGTGGTACCCTCATCGAGCTCTATGGTGTCCGCCTCTAGACATCCCCGCTCCGCGTCGCCTGCGCTATCGTCGGCCTCGCTCTTCGCCGAGGTTCACATCGGATGAAGGTCACTTTGCTAGCCGATGAGAACTGGATGAAGGTCGCTTTGTTGGCCACGGAGAATGGGATCATGATGGCCAACTTGACCACCATGGACCCGGAGCAAGCCTCGAGAAGCAAAAGTAGATCCGCTAACGCGATGCAGGATTTCCTTTTCTTTATATTCATATCTATCTACTAGTTTGAATTTTGTGCCATTGGAATGATTTGTATTTCTTACTATTTGTTTTTAAATTGTGTGTACGCGTGTCTTTTTTATCTATTGCTATGTATTTTTAAGTAGAGCACAAATATATAGGCTGCCTCTCCTAAGTCTTTCATTGCAAAACTCTTTTCCAATGAAATTTTGACTTCCCCAAGAAATACTTTATCATTTCCTATTAACTGAATGGCATCGACATAAAGTACAAGTAATGCTACCGAGCTCCCAGTTAGTTTCTTGTATACACAAGTTTCCTCAAAATTCTGAGTGAAGCCAAACCCTTTGACTACCTCATAAAATCGTAAATTCTAACTCTTGGATGCTTTCTTAAGACCATAGATTGATCTTTCCTGCTTGCATACCTTACTAGATTTCTTTGGATTTACAAAACCCTCGGGTTGTACCATGTACACATCCTCGGTTAAATTTCCATTAAGGAAAGCCGTTTTGACATCCATCTGCCACATCTCGTAATCATAATAGGCAGTTATGGCTAGTAATATTCTGACATACTTAAGTATTGTTATAGGAGAAAACGTCTCCTTATAGTCTACATCTTGAATTTGTGGAAAACCTATTGCGATAAGGCGTGCTTTATGGACAGTAATATTACATATGCATCCGTCTTTCTCTTGAATATCCATTTGCATTCAATTGGTCTTACACCTTTAGGAGGATCGACAAATATCCATACTTGATTGTCATGCATGATTTTCATTTATAAGTTCATGGCTTTAAGCCATTAATTGGAATTTGTATCATTCATCGCTTCTTCACAGTTTGGCGGTTCACCATCCTCTAGAAGCAGAACATCCTTATCTATAAGGTAGGATCCATTTTCGTACCACTCATCTGGTTCTCGAGTTCTTGTTTCTCTTCTAGGGGTAGGCACAATTGCAGTCGGATTAGCAGTTCTCACTGGAGTCTCAAGATCCTCTGGAAGAGGATTGGATACTTCCCTTTTAGATGTTGTATTGACAATGACTGGATCTTAGCGGTATGTAAGCGGGGACGACAGCCCAGGTGAAGATCGAAGTCTGAACTTTCAGGGTGAAAATCCAAGGTCTGGCCTTAGTTGGTTGTATCTGGCAGTAGTCTTTTTGAAGACATTGTTTTGAGAGCGAGGACTATCTCAAGGGTGAAAACTCAAGATCTAGGATCGGGCAACGATGGTGCAAATGCACTATTTCCTTCTTGAAGGCGTTGCTTTTGGAGAAGCTGAACATCAGGGGCTGTTCTGGTGGTAGTTGTACTGATCCTGAATTGATTGGAACTCTGTAGCGGAGCTTTTTTCTTATATCTTTTTAGTTTTCTCTTTCCGGCTGTGTGCATCCGATATGCCATGTTGATATTGAGTTTTTGCAGATGTTGAGTGTAATTGATATTTCCATGATATTAATATATACTCCTTATAAAAAAACATTGTCCCTTACAATCTCTTTGGTAGATTCAAGAATCTACTCAAGACTAATTGTTCTCCCACTGATTTCTTATGAAAGATAATATTTCTCAATAAATACAACATTCCTGTAAACAAAAACTTTGTCGTATGTACCATTGTAAAAGGTGTACCTGCTGGTCTACGCTACGGAATTTAAATTTTTCCCTACTTAGTCCGCCAAGATCACTATGCAGATAACGAGACATGTCCATACATGCGAGGATCTGGAAAATGACTCACCGGGCAGCAGAATCAATGTAGTCGTAGAAGAGTTCTGAATAATCGTAGATCCTCACAACTAGGCCTAGTTGCAAGGATGTCGCTAAGTCTTTCCTCCTTAGGATCACAAGTGTAATCCCTCTTATGGTGTGCACGCGTACGCTCGTGTCAACCCCTAAGCTCTCCGTCGTCAAGGACTCGACACTCATGAAGAGAGACACCCTTCCGGCGGAGCTAGTTGGTAGCTCTAATCAACTGTGATTAGAGCTATTATGAAAATGGAAGTTCTCAACACATGAGAGAGAAAATAGTTAGAGCTAGGTATAATCGAGAGAGTATAACTCAAAAACCCAGATTAGAATAGGCTCTAATTCAATTAGAAATGTTTCTAATTAGAGGCTCTAATTCAATTAGACGTTGTCGTCTAATTAGAGTCTCTAATTCTAGATGCCCTCTAATTAGATATCTAATTCTATGAGAGAGAGAGAGAGAGAGGCCAAAAGGCTCAATTGATATGATCTCCAAAAAGGAGGGGGTGGGGATTATATAGGTGGAGCTAAAAGTGCACCTGCCGAAGGAGGGGGGTCGATTTCCCCCTCCTTTCTCTTGGCCGCACCACCCTCCTAGGGGAGTTGGGTTTGGACTCCCTCCATCAATTTTCTTTTCTTTTTCCCCCTCTCATTTCTTTATCAAATACAATTCAGGAAAATACTTATGGAAACCTCGTGCACTTTGTGGGACCTTGGGCCCCACCTAGATTCCCTAAAATTGTGTTTTTCCCATAGGGGAAAACTGCCGCCCTCCGACACTGCTTCTAAATAAGGAAAGTCCCCCGGAACTCTTCTGGAACTTTGTTAGCCCTATAGATAAAATCTTCGATATTATCTAACAAACACCCCGGGACATCTCATGTCCTCCATAACTTCGTATATAAATTATACCAAACACTGCCATAATTTCTCTCTTATAGAAACTTTCCTGAAACCACTCCGATTGACACCGGACTTGTTTTTATGATATCATTACAACATCAAATATTTATAAAACCGATAACAACATATTATTTCTCTCAATATAAGGTTGGAACGGCTTAAGAGTGAGACCCGTAAAGGCTCGATAACACACAAACATGTTCGGGCACATACTGAACAATAACCAACAACGGGACCGTAGACGTCCATGATGGCTGTTATGTGCTCCCGATGTAGGTGTGAACCTTATAGGTTACTCATTACACTCATTCCCTTAACTTCACGATACCGGCGATATCACAGGGTAACAATTATAAGTGCATGAGTAACTTATAAGGTTCCCTCATGATATCGTTGGTATCGTGAAGTTAAGGGAATAAGTACAATGAGTAACTTATAAGGTTCCCTCTTTCTTCGAGAACACATGGGAGCCATTATGGGCGTCCACGGTCCCACTGTTGGTCATTGTTTGGTAAGTTCCCGAACATGTTTCTGTGTTATCGAGCCTTTACAGGTCACACGCTTAAGCCGTGCCAGCCTTTAATTGAGATTGGAGTGGTATCGGGGAAGTTACTATAAGAGAGAAATTATGCCGGTGTTAGGCAAAATTTATATGAGAGGTAACAGAGGACATTGATATGTCCCAAACGTATCTATAATTTTTGATGCTCTATTCTTCTTTTCTACATGTTTTCCCTATGTTTTCCTTTGTTTTCTATAATTTATCGGACTAACCTATTAACAAGATTCTCTAGTGCCAGTTCCTGTTTACTTATCGGTGCATTGAAGAAATAGGTCAAAAATCAAAGTGCTCGGACTGAGCTGGATTTTGTGTGTGGATTTTTTACTCCCCGGAAAACTCAACGAGCCAGAAGGGCAGCCCAAGATGAGGCCCATGGCCCCCAAGAGGGTGGTGGTCCCGGCCACCCCCTAGGAAGATCCTAGGAGGCTCCTGGGAGCCTCGGGCACCGCCTCACATCCCCCTTCGCTTATAAATTCACTCGTGACCCGAAAACAGAGAAACAGCCGACGATTTTTTCAAAAATGCATCTAAGCTCCGACGCCATCGAAAACTCTACTTCGGGGGATAGAAGTTCCTGTTTTGGCACCCTGCCAGGACGAGGAAGTGCCCCTGGTGCCATCTCCATCGACCGTTCTTCCTCCATGATGCTTCGTGAGTAGTTCCCCCATGGACTATGGGTTCATAGCAGTAGCTAGTTGGTACTCTCTCCTCCTTGATGTTCAATACCATGGTCTCTTGAGCTTCCTAATATGATAGAGATCCATCTGATGTAATGCTATATGTTGTGTTTGCTGGGATTCGATGAACCATGAAATTATGATTATTTTGTTCATGTCATTATATGAGATTCTTCACTTATATCCTTAGAGTGTTTTAATGTGTTCCTGCATGCTCTCTGATGTGTATGATTATCTTGATCACATAGTTGTATGCATCTCCAAGAGTGAGTATTTATGCTAGATAGTGGGTTCATGCCTCCTTGTTGTTTGCGCTCGAGTGACAGAAACGTGCGTGGTGTGTGTGATGTTGCCACTAGGGAGAAAGAAGCGATGCTCTTGTCTATGGACGAGAACCATTGCTTACCATTACGTAATGTTCTTAATGCAATCACTTTGTTGCTGCAACTTAATACCAGAGAGATTTGTTGGATATATTTCTTGAGGTGTACTATTAGATATAGATGCATGCTGGAGAGCTGTCTATATGCCTTGACGTAATGCCTGCCATGTTAGAACCAGTGAACTATATCTTGTCATAATAGGTTGTTATTCCCCCATGATTTGTCAATTGCCTAGCTGTAATTTGTTTACCCAACACTTTCCTATTGTTTGGAGAGTTACTACTAGTGAAACCTGTCAATCTCGGTCCATCTTTTACTATTATTGCTACTGTTTTTACATGCTTTTACTACTTGTTTCGTTGCTGGTCCGTTTATTACATATTAGAAATATCACTTGCTTAACTCTGTTTTCCACAATATTAACTATCTTTTCGCTGAACCAATGCATCTATACAATTGCCATTGTATTAGGTGTGTTGAGGATGCAAAAGAAACATCACAACACCACTCCATCCGCTGTTTTATTGCACCTTATGTTACTAATATATTTTTCTTAGTGCTTCTCAAATGTGCTGAATTGACAACTCAGCTGCTAAGGCTTATAGGTATTCTTTGGCTCCCCTTGTGTCAAATAAATAAATTGGGTTACACTTACCCTCGAAGACTGTTGTGATCCCCTACACTTGTGGGTCATCAAGACTATTTTCTAGCGATGTCGCCGGAGAGCATAGCTCTATCTATAACTTCACTTGGGAAGTATTTTTACTTGCTTTATTATTCTTGCTATCAATGGTTGATTTCTTTGAAACTAGATCTTATTGGTAAGGTGGGTCACGGAAGAACAAAAAAAATGGAAGGAACACCGCTTATCACAAAAAGGGGTACACTTACGGGAACAAAGAAATTAATTGAATGAGTATGCTAAAAACTTGTGCTCTACTTATAATGTTTCCTATTCCTTTGATAAATCTTATTGCTGTAGGAGGTATAAACACCTTCCTTTTCAATGTCAGTATAATGATAGTGATACCATAGCTTCTTATGTTAGAGGAAGTTAGGAATTTTATGATGTGGAACAAATTGAAGAATTTATTGCTTGGAAGGGTGCTTTCAAAATTCCATATTTGCTTGAAAGTATTGATGATGCTCCTAACAAATATGAGATTTATGATATACTTGAATATTGCTTTGATAATTACAAGGATGTTTAATGGATCTATTATATCTGGATAGATGCTCTCCCCCAAAGGAAGAGACTAATGCCTTGCAGGAGCCTACGGAAGAACAAATTGCTGAAACTGGAAGCTCATTGGATGAAAACGAGGAGGAGAGTGATGAAGAAAAGAAGGATGGAGTATCTACCCCATGTCTACCTTCTAATGGGAGTAACTCTATGACTCATACCTTATTTGATTGCCCTCCATGCTTACCAAAGGAGAATGAGTGCTATATTGATGAATGTGATGATCCTGTTGATTCTTTTGAAATATCCCTTTTTGATGAAATTGATACTTATTATACTTGTGACTTTGATGCTTCTACGAATGAAACTTGTGAGAATGATTTTTCTATTGTTATTTATGATAATCCATGCTACTTTGATATATCATATGATGATCCTCTACTTATTCCTACTATTGATATGCATGATAATGAGGATGTTTGCTTAGAAAATTTATATGATAATGCTCCAGATGATGGTCATATGTTACTTGATGCTATAAATTATAATGCTACTGAAAATGGTATTTCTATAAGAAGTCTCATACCTTTTAAGAGTGACCAATCATCTTGTTTTACAATTTCCAAACGTGGGTTGGAAGAGGTCATGATTTTAGTTAATTTTGATCCCACTATTTTGGAGCTTAATATGAGTTATGTACTTTTAGACCATGACAAACATGCTTCATGTGATGGTTATGTTGTTGAGTTTGTTCGTGATGCCACTAAAAATTATTATGAGAGAGGAAAATATGGTTGTAGGAATTTCCATGTTACTAAAGCATCTCTCTTTATGTTGGAAGTTTTGAAGTTGTTTTTGTTTTTCCCTCCTAAGCTAGTTTCTTTGTGCTTCTTTAATTTATTTGTTTGCAAGATTCCTATGCATAGTAAGTGGGTTAGAATTAAATATGTTTCATATTTTCTACTTGATTCTCTATTTTTCTTCAATTCATATTTCTTATGTGAGCATCTTTGAAATTACTGATCCTATCTTAATGGCTATAAAGGAAGAGATCTTGGGAGATAGCCCTTGTTATTTTTTCTTTCAGTTTTAAGTTTTTTAATTTCATTTTTGAGCATCTCCATTATTGATAGGGAACATGAATTAGTAAAAAATATAGTTCTGCTTGCTATCTTAAACTTTTCAAAAAGAGATGTGATTAAGAAGGCGAGCATTGATGAAATAGGGGTCGACCTTGAACACTTGTGTTCATGCCTATGGAAACAATGTAATCTTCTCATTGAATTTTCTGAGCTAAAAATATGTGTTTTTTGTGTTTTCTTCCTTTGTATCATAAAAGTAAACTCCCTTAAAAATAAATTCCTAGCTAAAAGGTGTTAAAGAAAAGCGCTTGTGGGAGGCAAACCACTTTTGTTTTCCTTCGTTGTCCTTTTATTTTCTTCTATTTTATTTTGTTCTTTTTGTGTTTTGGAAGTTGTTATCTCTGTAGCTATGGCTCCTTATCATTTTTATTTCGTTTCTGTGCCTAGAGTAACCTCTAATAGAGATGGAGTGTGATTTGGGGAAGTTATTGTTCTAAAAACAATTTATGGGTTGTTACCAACAAATTCATCTCTCAACCAAAACGTCGGATTTCTTTAAAAAATAAATAGACAATGAGCTAGTTATTATCTAACTTTCCTTTGTTTTTCCCACTTTTTTATTTTAGCAACATAATATTTTTGAAAAAATCATCTTTACCTACTTTTTTGTTTTGACAGATTTCTGCCAATATTTGCAATTGCGTCTTAATGTCTTTCTTTTTGTGTTCTTTTGAGAGGAAGAGATTTTAAAGAATTCAGTAGCTAATGTTTTAAATGGAGTGTTAGACTTTTATTGAAACTGAACCAAGTGGATTTATTATTTTGATCAAACTAATGTTGCTAATGAAGATTGTGAGAAGTTTTAGGTGGAAGAAGTTTTCAAGTGTAGGGAGAGAAGTATGATACGATGAGATGAAGGATAGACAAAGGCTCAAGCTTGGGGATGCCCATGTAACCCACAAGATATATCCAAGAAGTACAAGCGTCAAAGTTTGGGGATGACCAAGGCATCTTCTTCTTCATCAACAAAAATATCATGTTTCTTTCAAAACACTATATTTTTATTGCTTCACATGATATTTATTATTATTGGAGCGTCATTTTATTCTGCTTCTAGTTTTGTTGTGTTTTATTTCTGTAGTTTTTGGTTGGATCCTAGCAAATTTTAGTTTGGAGAGAGGCACACTCTGTTTTCATTGCCTAGAACACTCTAGTTTTCACTCTTATTGTTCTGTGAGTGTTCAATTTTTTGCTAGTACCGCATTTAGCTCTTGTTTTTCACTTGAATTTTGTTTATAGCTTGTTGGTTTGCTTCAGATATATATTATAGCTCTCTGGTCTTTGTTGATTATTTTCTATGAGAATTGTTCGGAAAAGGAGATACGTTTTGGATGTATCAACTCCCCCAAGCTTAGATTATTGCTTGTCCTCAAGCAATTTAGTGACAACTGAGTGCGATAAAAGACTTTTACGAACACATTTGTTTCATATGATGTAAATATACTCACTATATGTTCAAGTACCGAGGGAATTCATCATAAGATGTATGGAAAATAAAAGTCACCCAGTAGTTATGCAAACCATGAAGAGATGCCAACAAACTAATAATAGACAACATGAAGTATATCAATCTGCAAGATTGCAATGCTCATAGTAGGGTATGATAAAGTGTACTTGCTTTCCCTTAATAGTGGGGCAAAACATAAATGCCAGGGCACCTCTGAAGTTCAAATGAAGACTAGAAATAAAGATATCAAAGATACAAGCACCAAAGTTATACCACTATCAACCGTGTTTTGGGACAAGCACATTACACTAAGAATGACAACCATGCTCTCAAGAAGGTTGATACGGTCTCCAACGTATCTATAATTTCTGATGCTCCATGATCATATTATGTCAATTGCTACTTGTTTTCTCCCTTATTTATATATTTTTATACGTTTTCTGGGACTAACCTATTAACAAGATGCCAAGTGCCAGTTCCCTGTTTTCTGCTGTTTTTGGTTTCAGAAAAGATGTTCTGGAAACATTCTCGGAATTGGACCCCACAGAGCCCGAAGTACCTATTTCCCCGGAACCATCCAGAAGACCGAAGGAGAGTCAAAGACGGGCACCAGGGGGCCCACACCATAGGGTGGCGCGGCCCCCTGGCCACGCCACCTATCGGTGTGGGGACCCTGGAGCTCCACCGCCTTTGCCCTTTCGCCTATTTAATCCCCCCGGATGGAAAACCTTAGACACCTGATAAAAAATCCCCGAAAAGTTCTGCAGCCGCCGTCTCCGTCAACCCTAGATCAGGGGGTTCTGAAGCTGTTTCCGGCACCCTGTCGGAGAGGAAATCACCACCGGAGGCTTCTACGTCACCATGCGTGCCTCCTGAGTGATGCGTGAGTAGTTCATCCTTGGACTACGGGTTCATAGCTGTAGCTAGATGGTTTTCTTCTCCTCATATTCCTCCATGTTTAGATCTCGTGAGCTGCCTATCATGATCGAGATTGATCTTATGTAATTCTATATGTTGTGTTTGCTGGGATCCGATGAATATTGAACTTATGCCAAGTTGATTATAGTCTTTATTGCATATGTTATTTGTGATTTTGCATGCTTTCCGTTGCTAGTTGTTGCTCTGGCCAAGTATTTGATAGTGACTCCAAGAGGGAGTATTTATGCTTGATAGTGGGTTCATGCCTCCTCACCACCTTGCTCGAGTGACAGAAACGTGAAGGGGGAGGATGTGTTGTTGCCATTAGGGAGAAAACAACGGTGAGAGTGCCCGCGTGCATAATCATTGCTTACATTACACACATTGTTTAATGCAGTTATCTGTTGCTTGCAACTTAATAACTAAGGGGGTTTGGATGATAACCTGAGGGTGGATTATTAGTCATAGATGTAGATGGATTTCGGTCTATGTATATTGTTGTAATGCCCGCACTAAATATCATAGTAGTCATCATGTTATATTGTGCACTACGGTGCAACCTCTATTTGTCAATTGCCCAGCTGTAATTTGTTCACCCAGCATGTTATCTTTTACGGAGAGACACCACTAGTGAACCTATGAACCCCGGTCCATTTTCCTACACTGTTAAACAAACCACTGCTATTTTCTGCTTTCTTTACTTAGTGCAAGCATACACCATTCTCCACACTATACGTCTAATCTTTGTTTTCAGCAAGACCAGTGAGATTGACAACCTCACTGTACCGTTGGGACAAAGTATTTTGGTTGTGTTGTGTGCAGGTTCCACGTTTTTGCTGACACCGGTGAAGCGCCAACACCACCGTCAGTGGCATCAACCTTCCGAAGGTCCTCTTCCTCCTACTGGATTGATAACCTTGGTTCTTAACTAAGGGGAATTTCCTACTGCTGTGCTCATCACACCCTCCTCTTGGGGTCTCCCAACGAGTGCACGATCTGCACCATCAAGGATTTTTCTGGCGCCGTTGCTGGGGAGGAAGAAGTCGTCTGGCATGGGAAGTCTCTCACTCTCAATCTCTTTATTTTTTTATTGTATTGTTTTTATTTTTGTCTTGTTTTTCTTTTCTATATTAAAAACACAAAAAATTAGTTTACTTCATAGTCTTTATTTATTTTCTTGCTTTTATTTCACTAGAATGAGTATTCCTGAAGTTCAGGTTCGTTCTTTTAGGCAACAAGGGGGAGAGAGTTTAAAAGATGCTTGGTATAGAATAAATGATGCTCATAATAAATGTACAAAAAAATATTCTACCTTGATACTCCTGAGGAACTTTTATGTTGGTATTTCTGGCTGGTATAGGCATGTGTTAGATACTCTTACGGGTGGAAATTTTCTAGGAACTCCTGCTTTGGAAACCTGCAATTCGATTGAAAGTTTAGTAGGAGAACACCCCATTACAACTGTTAAAACTGAGATCACTTTGGAGGATGTTATTGATAAACTAAACTCTTTGTAAATGACCTTACCAATTTTCCTTGATAATGCTGGGAAAGTTAGTGAATTAATAATTACTATTGATAAAAGAATCACTACTCTAGAAGCTAGCAACACTCATGATAATCAAAATTTTAGGATTGGTAAACTAGAGCATTGTATGGGAACTTTAAGCTTAAACTTTTCATCTCTTAAATTCAAAAAGGAGAAAGCCCTTGTAGGAAAGGAGCAAAGATTCATGTATGTTCCCAAGATAACTAACCCCAAATCTCAATATGTGCTGAAAATTGCTAAAACAATTAATGAAACTAAGAGTGACCTCCATGTTGAATCTTCAAAAACATCTAGAGTGCCTATTGCTGAAAATAATGGTTTAGAGGAAGTTATAGAGGATGCTTCTTCACCTCAAGATACTTGAGTTTCTTTTTATGCCTAGCTGAAAGGCATTAAAGAAAATTGCTACCGGGAGACAACCCGTTTTATTTCTCTGTTTTCAACCTATTTTTCTTCGTTTTCTTTGGTGTGATTTGCACCTGGGCGTTGTCTATTTCCTTATCAACCCCTTTGTATCTTTTCTTTTGTGTTGTTTTTAGCCAAGTAAAGCCTCTAGTGGAAAGTTGAGACTATATTTCAGATTTCTGCGCAGGAAACAGATTTCTGCTGTCCACTGTTAATTACGTATAAAATCACAGAAAATTCAAAATGACCTGAGTTTCTTGTGCGTAATACTGAGTTATATACACAACCTTTCGTAGTTGAACACTTTTTTATTTGAGCAAAAAAGTTTTTTGAAAAAATCGATCTTTACCGCTGTTCTGTTTTGACAGATTTCTGCCATTTATTGTATTTGCATCTTAATCTCTTTCTTTTGATGTTCTTTTGAGAAAAAGAGTTTTAAAAGAAGTTGTGAATGTAGCTAATGTGTTTTTGAGTGTTAGACTTGTGTTGAAACTGAACAATGTGAATTTATTATTTCGATTGCACTAACGTTGCTAATGAAGATTGTGAGAAGTTTGGTGTGAAGGAAGTTTTCAAGGGTCAAGAGAAGAGGATGATATGATGTGATCAAGAAGAGTGAAAAGCCTAAGATTGGGGATGCCCCGTGGTACATCCCAGCAAATTCCAAGAAGACTCAAGCGTCTAAGCTTGGGGATGCCTTCTTCATCAACAAATTATCAGGTCACCTGTAGTGAAACTATATTTTTATTCGGTCGCATCTTATGTGTTTTACTTGGAGTGTCTTTTATTTTTGTTTTCAGTTTGTTTTTTCTGTTTTTGCTTTAAGTTTGTTTTTAATTTTTCAATAAGCTTGGTTGGACCCATCATTATTTTAATGGAGAGTGACACGCTCCGCTTTTTCATGAGAATACTTTGTATTCTTAATCTTGTTTGGCTGCTGCATTTATTTAGCTCATGTTTTGCATGCATCTCTTATTAGAGCTGTTAGTTTTAGTAGTGTTATGTGAGTACTCTCATGTCTTCTTGATGTATCATAAAGAGTATTTTTGTTAAAGCATGTTTTGTATGGTGCTTGTTGGGAGAAGAAAATTGCTGCTTGAAGTAGAATTTATAACAGTGCTAGTAGAAGCTTGTATAGACTGTGGCTAGAACTTTTTCATGCCATGATCAATGTTATTTTAGTTTTAAAGCCTTGTGGTTATTGAGTAGCATGAATAGCCTCAAATAGATGAGATTGTTTAATATGTCTTGAGAGATTCATGAGTTGTTCTTGTCATAGTAAAGCATCAATATATGGTATTCTCTTTCGAATGTTTTATTTGGTTGACTTGGCGCATGCTCACACCATGTTTATGACTATTAACCAGTCACGAATAGCCTCCATGACCACTTAGTTTTTGAACTTGTGATAATGCTTATGTTTTAATTAATGATGCTTATGTCGCTATGCATGATTATGGCTCTTATGCTCTCTTGATTTGTCGCTCCCAGTCTATTGCTAGCCTCCACATGTACTGAGTATGAGCTCTACTCGTGCATCCAAACTCCCTTAAACCAAAGTTTTTCCTATTGTGTACACCATACCTACCTACATGTGGTATTTAACTGCCACTCCAAGTAAATTGCTCATATGTTACCTTTAAAACTTTCAAAATTACTCCCGCTTTATGTTCCTATTTTTGCTCATGAGGACGTCAATAGAGAATTTTTATCTCACTTGTTGATTGGATTTCACATCCTGGACTAGTGGATTCATCCGTTTCTCCAAATGATAGAAGAGCTGGCAGCGGGGTGCCCATCCCCAAGTTAATACAAACAAATTATCTTCACTATTTTTGCCCCTGATTTATCAGTCAAAGCATAATTGTGTAAACAAAAGAGATACAGGGATGACCTTCTACCCAGATGCGTCCTTCACATGGGAGCCGCTCTTGTGAACCAGTTGGCTTGTGACGTACTTTATTTTCTGTTTACCATTCGTTGACATAGAATACATCTCCCAAAATATAGGCACTTAGTGTCAAACTTTTAATACCTCTGTCTAATAAAATAAAGCTCTAGCACATGAGTGATCCCCGTTTCCCTCTACGAAGGGCCTTTCTTTTACTTTTATGTTGAGTCTCCATCTTCTAACTTTATGCACAGTTGAGAGAGCATTTTTGCCATTCTGAGTTCTATGTGTATTTGTCCCACAAACATCAATAATTACTTCATGATGTGATATTATTTGTTCTTAAATTATTTGCTCTAGTCTTCCTCATGAACTTTGAAGGTGTCCTGGCATTTATGTTTTGCCCCACTCTTAAGGACTAGCGAAATATCACTTTGCCATGCTTTCTCTATACCTGAAACAAACGTTTACCTTTCTTTGCATTATTATTCATGATCCTTTATTTGAGATACTCTTCGTGATGCAAAGTAATTACTATGCTTTATAATTAAAGTTCTATTTATCATGTTTGTGTACGAAGTTCTATGATCTCAGCGTGCATATGCTTTTACATTAGATTGATCAAGTTTATGTTAGTAGCATGTCACCTCAGAAATTATTGTGTTTTATCGTTTACCTACTCAAGGACAAGTAGGAACTAAGCTTGGGGATGCTTGATACGTCTCCAACGTATCTATAATTTCTGATGCTCCATGATCATATTATGTCAATTGCTACTTGTTTTCTCCCTTATTTATAGCATTTTTATACGTTCTCCTGGACTAACCTATTAACAAGATGCCAAGTGCCAGCTCCATGTTTTCTGCTGTTTTTGGTTTCAGAAAAGTTATCCTGGAAACATTCTCGGAATTGGACCCCACAAAGCCCGAAGTGCCTATTTTCCTCGGAAGCATCCAGAAGACCGAAGGAGAGTCGAAGGCGTGCACCAGGGGGCCCACACCATAGGGTGGCGCGGCCCCCTGGCCGCGCTAGCTATGGGTGTGGGGCCCCTGGAGCTCCACCGCATTTGCCCTTTCACCTATTTAATCCCCCCGGATGGAAAACCCTAGACACCTAATAAAAAATCCCCGAAAAGTTCCACAGCCCCCGTCACCGACAAGCCTAGATCAGGGGGTTCTGAAGCTGTTTCCGGCACCCTGCCGGAGAGGAAATCATCACCGGAGGCTTCTACATCACCATGTCTGCCTCCGGAGTGATGCGTGAGTAGTTCATCCTTGTACTACGGGTTCGTAGCTATAGATAGATGGTTGTCTTCTCCTCGTATGGCTCCATGTTTAGATCTCGTGAGCTGCCTATCATGATCGAGATTGATCTTATGTAATTCTATATGCTGTGTTTGCTGGGATCCGATGAATATTGAACTTATGACAAGTTGATTATAGTCTTTATTGCATATGTTATTTGTGATCTTGCCTGCTTTCTGTTGCCAGTGGTTGCTCTGGCCAAGTAGTTGCTATTGACTCAAAGAGGGAGTATTTATGCTTTATAGTGGGTTCATGCCTCCTCACCACCTTGCTCAAGTGACAGAAAAGTGAAGGGGGAGGATACGTTGTTGCCATTAGGGAGAAAACAACGGTGAGAGTGCCCGCGTGCATAATCATTTCTTACATTACACACATTGTTTCATGCAGTTATTTGTTGCTTGCAACTTAATACCTAAGGGGGGTCGGATGATAACCTGAGGGTGGATTATTAGTCATAGATGCAGATGGATTTCGGTCGATGTATATTGTTGTCATGCCCGCACTAAATATCATAGTAGTCATCATGTTATATTGTGCACTACGGTGCAACCTCTATTTGTCAATTGCCCAGCTGTAATTTGTTCACCCAGCATGCTATCTTTTATGGAGAGACACCACTAGTGGACCTATGAACCCCGGTCCATTTTCCTACATTGTAAAACAAACCACTGATATTTCCTGCTTTCTTTACTTACTGCAAGCATACACCATTTTCCACACTATACGTCTAATCTTTGTTTTCAGCAAGACCGGTTAGATTGAAAGCCTCACTGTACCATTGGGACAAAGTATTTTGGTTGTGTTGTGTGCAGGTTCCACGTTGTTGCTAACACCGGTGAAGCGCCAGCACCACCGTCAGTGGCATCAACCTTCCGAAGGTCCTGTTCCTCCTACTGGATTGATAACCTTGGTTCTTAACTAAGAGGAATTTCCTACTGCTGTGCTCATCACACCCTCCTCTTGGGGTCTCCCAACGAGTGCACGATCTCTACCATCAAAGGTGCATAAAGTGAGAAGGTGAAGACTCAACATAAAAATAAAAGAAAGGCCCTTCACAGAGGGGAGCAGGGATTAACTCATGTGGTAGAGATTTTTATTTTATTAAATAGAGGTATTGAAAACATTTTTAAGAGAGGTGTATGCTTATGTCAACGAATGGTAAACATAAAATACAGTACGTCACAAGACAACTAGACTCCACAAGAGCGGCTCCCATGGAAGGACGCATCTGGGTAGAAGGTCATCCCTCTTTCTCTTTTGTTTACACAATTATGCTTTGACTGATAAATCAGGGGCAAAAAGAGTGAAGAGAATTTGTTGTATTATTTTGGGGCTAGGCACCCCGCTGCCGGCTCTTCTATCATTTGGATAAGCGGATGAAGCCACTAAGCCAGGGTGTGAAATCCAATCAACAAGTGAGATAAAGATTCTCTATTTACATCCTCATGAGCTTAAACAGGGGCACAAAACAGGAATAATTTTTTGAAGGTTTTAAAGGTAGCACGCAAGAAATTTACTTGGAGTGGCGGTTAAATACCACATATATAGGTAGGTATGGTGGAAACATTTGGCAAACTTTGGTTTTTGGGAGTTGGATGCACGAGTATAGCTCATACTCAGTACAGGTGGAGGCTAGCAATAGACGAGGAGCGACAATCAAGAGAGCAACAACTGTCATAATCATGCTTGCGACAAAACAAAATTAACAGGGGCATAACAGTGATGCAAATACTCTGAGGCAAAATAAATCATCGAGGCTTAATTGACCTTTTGTTTTCAGTCATATGCATGTGTGAGCATGTGCCAAGTCGATTCAAGCGAAACAATCATAGGGAGATACCACAATGTTATACCCTTCTATGAATAAAACAATGCAAGAAAACACTCAAACGACATGCTATCTTATATTAATAAGTTGGAACTAACACGTGAGAGCACAAACTACTAAGCATCAATTAAATAACATAGACCTTACATGACAGGACTAGCATGTTCACACAATGAGTATATGTAAAAAAATAAAACAAATAGAGTTCATACCAGCCTCTCACCACAACTCGGATTGTCGTAAATCATCATTACTGCTCTTCACTTGTAGATTGAATAATATAGAATGATAATCAAGATCCAATGGAGACACGGAAGTCCGGTGAACTCTGCAACAAAATTTACAAAACCAAAGAAGAACAACAAAATTTTTGGGTTTTCGAATTAAAACAAGAATAGAAAGAAGCAAGCAAACAAAGCAAAATATTTTTGGATTTTTGAATACTAAACCAAAACGAGAAAACAAAGCAAACCAACAAAATAAACTAAAGAAGCAAACAAAGAGAAACAATAGAAATATTTTTGGTCTTTTTGTGTTTTGGAAAACTAGAACAAAACAATAAAACAAAGAGAAACGAAAGAAGCAGAAGAAAACGAAAACAAACGCAAGAAACGAAAACATGGATATACAAAGAACTAACAGAAACATGATATATATATATGAGTGTGATGTCGATATACCTCCCCCCAAGCTTAGGCTTTCTGCCTCTTCTTGATTACATTGTATCACCCTCTTCTCTTGACCCTTGAAAACCTCCTTCACACCACACTCAAAGTAATTCACATTAGAGGGTTATTGCGCAATCAAAAATTCATGGGTTATGCAAGGGCACAATTGATATTGATACTTTTAAACATTAGCTACAGCCACTGATGTTTCGTGAAGCAAAGAAATCCACTCGACATAGTAAAAGAGCAAATACAAGAAAAATGACAGAATCCGGCAAAACCAGAATAGTCTGTAAAGACGAATTTTTTCGGGGCACTTAAGTTGCTCAGATTGAAAATGTAAGGAACAAATAAGTTTTAGAATTAGCTGAGGAATAAGCACAAAAAATTTCAGGTCATTTCGATCTTTTTGTGAATTATACAATTTTTTACGGTGGACAACAAAAATTTGTTTTCTGCGCAGAAATCCAAAACCAACTCCAACTTTCGCTAGAAAATTATGGAAAGGTGGAAAACAAAACGAAAATCAGAATTACAGAGGTTCTAAAATACTCCAATGGAAAAATATCCAAAGAAAACAAAGGTGGAAGTGGTGAAAACAAAAGTATGGGTGATGAAAACATGCATAACCAGAGTAATCAGGGTGAAAACATGATGGAAACATGAATATGGATGATGGAAAACATGATTATACTAAAGTGGAAAGGTGATAACAGAAGTAAACATGGTAAAAACATAATGGGGAAGGTGAAAACATAGTGAAAACATTGCCCTCTTCATTAAAAATCATTTTGTTAACGAGGGTTATCAAGTCTTGTTACTAGAACAATTTTCATATGAAGAAAAACTTTGCTAATCACTAAATAATTATGTTACCTCAACCTTGATAGACATAGTCCCAATCATAATAATTTCATATTCTTTTGGTTGTACTAGAACGTGACAATAAAATTCTCCAATCTTTATGGTCTCAATATTTTCAATTGAATTTAAACCATATCGTCTATCAATCTTCTTGGGAAAATAAATAGTATGCTCTTTATCATTAAAATTAAAAGTTACTTTTCCTTGATTGCAATCAATAACACCCCCTGTAGTATTAAGAAAAGGTCTCCCAAGAATAATAGACATATTATCATCCTCATGCATTTCCAACACAACAAAGTCAGTTAATATCAAACAATTAGTAGCAACTTGAACATGAACATTCTCACATATACCAACACGAATAGCAAAAGATTTATTGGCCATTTGCAAAGATATATCAGTATGTATCATTTTTTCCAGACAGAGTCTCTTATAAAGAGAGAAAGGCATAACACTAACTCCAGCTCCCAAGTCATATAAAGAAGTTCTAACATAATTATTTTCAATACAACAAGGGATAGTAGGAATACCAGGATCTCCAAGCTTCTTTGGAACTGTAATGTCCCAACGTTTAGGAACTTACGGGGGGTAGAATATTAATTTGTGCATCTGCATGCATGTGTTTGCAAAACCTGAATAAAGTTTTCGCAAAACCAAAACCCTGGAGTGATTGAGGTTCCATCAATATTATGATTCTTACATAGAGGTAGACACTAGAAGTTGATGGAATTTTGACATGACCTTTAGGTTATATTTTGAATTTGGGAGTTAAAAGTTTGAATTATTTAAATTTAGGAATGTTGGAGTTTAAATTTGAGTTGTATTTGAATTTGGAATTCAAATTGGATAAATAGGATTATATCCTAAATATAATTCAATGGACACATACATGAGATAACAAATATTGAATATTTCCAATATCAATAAGTATAGAAAAAGGAAAACAATTAAATTTTATTAATAATAACACAAGATACAAAGTCTTTACAATTGATTCCCATAATAGAAATATTACAACAATATTACATGAGTCCCATTATAGGAATTTGTTCCTAAAACTAAGACCTATCTAATCCTTAGTATCTGGTATCTTCTTCACCTCATCAAGCTGGAAGCCAAATAGCTACTGTATCACATCATCCACCCTTAATACAGTTGCTGGGCACCAGATCCAAGGATCTGATACCTCAACACAACCTCATAAGGGCATGTAAGCAGAAAAAGGAAAATGATGGATGATGGCATATTCTCTGAACTTATGATTCGAGTAACACCTATCAAAATATAATGCACCCATAGAAGTTATTAAAGCAACACATATTGGTAAGCTCTGTCCAACAGACAACAAGCCACAGTGTCTAACCACAGGGAGATATCCTAGGGGATTTCTTCACAGCATAGGCACATGGAATAATCCCAGATAAATTTTCCGTCACAAGCACAAGGAATAATACCCAAAATATTTCCCACAACAGATAGCATCGGAAAGATAATTCCTAAGTGCAAATCATTCCACCTAAAGCATCTGTATCTCCATTCCATCATAGAATAGAACAATTCCGCCATAACCTCTGTACCAAGGGTTCAATTGGAAAAATTCCGAAAACCTAAACAATCCAGCAACAAACTCACAGATCTACCTCATGGAATCATGGCATGAACACTGGCTCGAGGGCCAGGCTCCAGAGCAAAGGAGGGAGGAGGCACAGAGAGTGGGGGAAGGAGACAGAGAGAGAAGAGGGAGGTGAGGCACTCACAGGTGGTCACCATCGTGGTGACCACAGCCAGTTGGAGAAGCGCAGAACAATAGCGAGGCCCGCGGTTGCACTCCAGGAGGCCGTCCCGGCGACGCCTTGTCGCCGCAACCATCAAGAACCACGGGGAAGCAGTAGCAACGCTAGAGCAGCACGAGAGCGCTCTGGATCACCTCGAGAAGCAGGCACACACCAGAGAGGGGTGGAGCGCCTCGGGCTCCCGAACCCTAGGGTTAGGGTTTTCAAGAGCACGAGAGGCACAACGAGCAGAAAGCAGATCGAGATGGAGGAAGAGGTAGAGGGCGAGGTGGCGCATCGTTTGCGTCCATCCACAACGGCTGGGGTGGCCGGGATTTAGTAATAAATAAATAATCATTAATGAATAATAAATTCACCAACAATTGATGACCACAAAAGATTTAGTAAACCAAACAATTATTTAGATGAAAAATGCATACATATCATTATTATGCATAACGGCATCATTTGCTTCTTTAAACATTGTCTTTACCAGACAATGATGGTGTTTTGTAGAACAAGGAAGTCAGGATCTGCTCCAAGCATCAGACTTCATTACCTGTCCATATCAAGGCAAGTTCATCACTTTCTCATGACCTTTGAATTATTTCATAACAACTAATTTCAAAACCCCTATCGTAATACCACCTCCGATCAAAAGAATGCATGATCCTACTTTTATAATAATATGACTAATTGAATGACTACCCGAGTGGTAGTGTTCTGTTTGGTGGGCGGATGGAACCATGGTAAGATGAATAGGTCAAAGGAAGGTTCCATCTGCATGGGAAAGTATTACCTAGGAGTTAACAACCAATGCCGTCAGAACTCGGTGCGCCGTAGATACCGCGTTGACCATGGGTCTTCTATGGGGGGAGTAAGTCAGTTGTGATCTTCTGTCGTTCGCATGTTAACGGGCTGCCAGAGACGTACGCTGTAGGTTTTGCGAGACTACATGCACATGGGTGGGATCCCTTAATTCCCATGGACTCTGGGGTCTATGATGGTCTGCCAGGGGCGCCTAGATATCCATCATGAGGGGTGGAATCAGGGGTTCAACCTGCTGGTGGAAATGGGTGGGAATGCGTTGTGCGGAGAAGCACGGTTTGGTTTGGACCAACAATTGGGCCCCACACCTGAGTGGGAGTGGACAGGATCGCGCACCTGGTTGTGCAATATGGTCTTGGTCGCCCATGGGTAAAGTAACGCACCTCTGCAGAGTGTAAAAGGATGTGGCATGTTACCCCTTGTTCCGGGAAGGAACTGCGAACGCTACAAGAAAGGCAACTCCATGAAGTTCTAGTCCTGTGATGGTCTAGCGGGCATAGTTTTCAGTATTAAAAACCACCTCTTGAAGAAAGATTGACAAAACCTTGCATCTGTCTAGACTCTTTAGAGTCGAGGACTGTAGCTAGTGCATCAATTACTTCCGTACTTAATGAACTTGTTGAGTAACGCTTGTTACTCATTCAATCCCGTTTGAACCCCCTGCTTAGGCTATGAGAATTTAGAAGAAGCATCCTTATCCTCGGAGGCCAATACGACATCTTCTACGAGGAGCCGGATCTCTCCGGAGGAGTGGAAGGGGTCAACTACACCATCCAATACAGAGATGGCCCTGAGGGAGCTGAGTCTGACTAGGTTTAGCCTAGTCTAAAATAAATACATAGCACGGTCGAATCGAGCAGCCTTGGACTCTATAATTGGTTGTTGAGTTCCCGTGTATGCACCTGCCTTAAATTTCAGTTGTCTTTCTAACCTCAATAATGAGATGGCCTCATTCTGTTGTCAGCACATTTTGTTTTGTAATATATCTGTTGTATGACAATCAAGTCCTGCAATGTTACTGCTATACCACCCTGAGGGATGTAATATTTGCGGAACGGTGTTCTATGAGTGTTATATCAACGACTGGTGTACTACAACATGCAGTGGTATGCTGGGTCACCACAGCTAGTATCGGAGCCATTGCTTTGACCTTAGGTTGGAAACCTAGTAAAGGGATATACCCTGTAGGGTTTTAGAACGTAACAAGAAAGAATTCATTGGAAGTATGATAGGTATTCACTTGGGAATATTCTGGTCATATTTCCAGAATGTTGAATCTTTATGATGATCTATTAATAACATCTATGTTACTTGTGAACAGTGACCATGAAAGGCGGGAGTTCCGGGAGAACGGAATGGGTAAAACATGAGAGGCTTGAGCACTATAAAGGGGAGTTTACTAAGCAGCTACAAGATTTGCTCCGAGCTTTCGAGTTTGACACCAACCTCAAAGTCAACACCTACACGTACAAGGACGATGAGACGGTTCTGAAATACCGGGTATTAATCTTAATACCCAGGGAATTAACACCACATATGACCACACCTAGTGGTGAAGGAGTCAGATGGCGGCATACCAACAGGCTTTAGTACAAGCCTTAGCAACCATCAGAGAGCATAAGGCTAATCAGCTGTCAGGTACTATCTTCACAGCCATTCCACATGACCGCCTAAGCACAGAGTTGGCACTCGACCATTCTGTTTTGATAAAAACCAAGCCTAAGTTAGCTACTAGCCTGTTAGATCGTTATAGGAAATTGGTAGGATCTTTCTATAGAACGCATCAGGTCATTGTTGATGACAAAAGATCTGACCAAACCACCTAGCCCAGAACAAAAGGGGAAGAAGAAGGCTCAGGAGATGGATGAACCGTACTATACCCCAGGAGCAGAGTCATCCAAGAAATCAACTCAAGATAGGCAGTCCATGTATTCCACTACCCCAGAACCTATCCATTATCCTGTTATACCACCTAGTGAGCCAGAACCATACGATCCGTATGACATTAACCTAGTGACCTAAAGCCAAATACCTTTGGTAGGGTCTCAGAATCAGATTCTTATATTGAGAACTCTGATGGGTGGAGGTTTGACTGGTATCCTGGTACTAGTCAACATCCTATCGCATGCGACGATATGTCAGAGGATGAGGAGCAGGATAGTGTGGAGGAAGTCGCAGCTGAGGAAGCGGACATTATGGTCATGAATATATCATCTGATGAGGAGGAGCAGGTAGAGACCCAACCGATGCAGGAGGTACCATTTGATCACAGCTACTGCACTAGTACCACTTGTTTTGCAGAAGGGGAAGCCTCGAAGTACACCAGTACTGAGGAGTTTGTGTCTTACCTTGATGATTATCTGGACATGGACGGGCTTTATTTGAGTGATACCCAGTCTATGGACACTTCTGACACAGACTATGTTCCATCTGGGAGGCCGTTTATTCCTGAGGCGGTGCGCAGGACTTCACACTACATGGGGTGTACTCCTGGTATGTACTCTGAGTAGTACAGTGGCATCCATGGAGATGGGTGAGGGCTCGAGTGAGGTAGAAGTTTAGGAGTTTCGAGCCATGTACCATAAGTAAGGGTCGGAGTGTGTGAGCGACCCAGTGGTGCTTTGTACTGCTTTACTTCCTGCAATTCACTACGGTGAAGGCTTGTAACCAACTTATACGTATCTGTATATTATGTGAAATATGTTGTTTGTATCTGGATTTGGATTTTGTTTCTCTTGTGTGACTAGTGTTGCATGTGAAGTGAGGCTCAAAAAGCATGAGCATGATGTAACTATGAGTTTGTTCGCTTCACATTGCAGGACTAGGGGAATATGGAGAGTGGCGGAACCAGTGAGGCTGACGCACAGCGTCTGGAGCGAGAAAAGAGGCGAAGGATGATGAGGATGCTGCAAGAGAAGAGTTACCACCACCACCACCACTCAGGCCACTGGCAGAGCAGAATTTCATGGAATACATGAAGTTTGTACAAGAGAATCAAAACAAGTTCATGCAGGTACTGCTTAACCAGGTGGGGCCTGGGAGAGCAGCTGAACCAAGGATGTTAACATTGTCGGATTTCCTGAAGACTAAACCAGCACCATTTGCCACGGCCAGAGATCCTATGGATGTTGAAGACTGGTTAGTTGATACTGAAAGAAATATCAAGGCTATCAATGCGAATGATGCAGAGAAGGTGCGCTTTGCTACACATCTTCTGAATGGTCCAGCATCAGCATGGTGGGATAATCAGATTATCCTGAAGCCACCCGAGAAGGTATTTACATGGGATGAATTCAAGGAAAAATTCAGGGAGTATCATGTTCCTGACGGTGTCATGGAGCTCAAGAGGAGGGAGTTCGAGGATCTTCAGCAGGGGACACACCATATGATATGGTATGTTAATGAGTTCAGCAGACTTTCTCGTTATGCTGCTGATGAAGTTGACACTGACAAGAAGAGGATCAAGAGGTTCTTGAGAGGGCTAGATCCCTATGCTGCTATGCAGTTAAGGACATCCAAACCAGCTAACTTCCAAGAATGTATGAACAATGCAGTTACCTAGGAGAATGACTACAAGTTGGTTCAGCAGAACCGACAGAAGAAGGCCAAGTTTGAGCCTAAAAAGTTTCAGCCAAGTAGACCTACTTCAACTTTGAGTTTCAAGCCTAGAATAAGGTCAGGAGGAACCCCGATTAATCGTGGACTGTTTAATCCAAGGAATAAGATCATCTGTCACAACTGTGGACTTCCTGGCCACTTTAAGAATGAGTGTAAACAGCCCAAGGTTGTATCCTTCAGGTGTGGAAAAGAAGGACACATTAAGCCATACTGTCCTAACAAGACAACAGGAGGTGGGTTTAACAAAGGTGGAGCAAGGCCCGGAGGAGCAAGTGGATTATCAGCTGGAGGTGGCGGCAGCGGGAAGAACAATAATGGCAAACGAGCAAAACCCTTCGGGAAACTGAATTGCACATCTCTGGAGGAGGCTGGCAACTCAGACACAACCGTATTAGGTACGCTCGGTCTTCTTACACAATACGGCAAAGTTTTATTTGATACCGGTGCCACCACATCGTTCATCTCCAGTTATTTTGTGGATAAGTATGGGGTAAGGTGCTCACATTTAGAATGTCCTCTTACCGTTATAACCGCGGGAGGTACTCTCTTAGTTACGCGTGCAAGGCCAGATCAAGTCATCATGATCTGTGGTTGCACATATTACGCGGATCTATTTGTTATTCCTTTGAAGAACATTGATGCTGTTCTGGGAATGGACTAGATGACGGAGAATGGAGATTTAATTGATTGTGAGGAGAAGACAGTTTCTCTTAGGAGGCCTGGAGGAGGAAGAGTTAGTTATCAAGCAGATAAGCATACTCATGTGGAGGCTGAACTCCAAGTCAACTCACTCAATGAAGCTAAGTTAGAAGATATACCAGTAGTCAATGAGTTTCCGGATGTTTTTCCAACAGAATTACCGGGAATGCCACCATATAGGGAGATCGAGTTTACCATTGACTTGATACCAGGTACATTACCTATTGCTCAGGCACCATACAAGATGGGTCCTAAGAAATTAAAGGAACTTAAAGAATAGTTAGATGAACTGGAAACCAAGGGATTTATCAGAGAAAGTGTATCACCAGTGATATTTGTGGACAAGAGAGATGGAGGTAGAAGAATGTGTGGTGATTTCAGAAATCTGAACAATGTCACTATCAAGAACAAGTATCCATTACCAAGAATTCAAGATTTGTTTGATCAAGTCCATGGAGCTAGAGTGTTCTCCAAGATTGATCTCAGATCAGGGTACCATGAGATCAAAACTAAACCAGAAGATGTACCCAAAATAGCTTTTGTTTCAAGGTATGGACATCATGAATATTTGGTTGTTCCTTTTGGACTGACCAATGCACCAGCTATTTTCATGAATTTGATGAACAAGATCTTCATGCCATACTTGGATAAGTCCGTGATTGTGTTCATCGATGATATTCTGATATATTCGAAGAACAAAAAAGATCATGCCAAGCACTTAAGGATAGCATTACAAGTTCTGAGGGAACATCAGCTATATGCCAAATTCAGTAAGTGCGAGTTTTGGTTAGACCAAGTAGAATTTCTTGGACATGTTATTAGCAAAGAAGGTATTGCAGTAAATCCTGACAAAGTACAGTCAGTTATGGATTGGAAGGCACCAACCAATATCAAGGAAGTTCGAGGATTCCTTGGAATGGCCGGGTATTATAGAAGATTCATTGAAGGATTTTCTGAAATAGCTGGGCCTATGATCAATATGTTAAGAAAGAATACTCCTTTTGTATGGTCAGATAAGTGCGAAGCCATTTTTCAGGAGTTGAAGAAACGATTAACAACAGCTCCAATTCTAGCAGTACCTGAACCAGGCAAGGATTACATCGTATAATTTGATGCATCTAACAATGTATTGGGATGTGTACTGATGCAGGATCGTAAGGTAATAGCTTATGGTTCGAGACAGCTCAAACCACATGAAGTTAACTACCCGCCTCATGATCTGGAATTGGCAGTTGTAGTGTTTTCTTTGAAAAGATGGAGGTCATTTATCTATGGAGCAAAGTGTGAGATTTACACGGATCATAAGAGTCTCAAATATTTCTTCACTCAGAAAGAATTGAATATGAGGCAAAGAAGATGGTTAGAATTGATCAAAGATTACGATCTTACCATCAACTATACACCGGGGAAAGCCAATGTGGTAGCTGATGCTTTAAGCCAGAAGAGTACTTACAGTCAACCAATTCAATGTGAATTGCCAAAAGAGCTGAAGAGAGAAATAGAACAAGCAGAAATTGAGATACTGGAGGTACAATATTTGGGGGGTTTGTATACCATGAAGGTCATGGAGGAAAGAAAAAGTGATCTCAGAAATGAGATAATTCGGCGGCAAGACGAAGATCCTTTCATAAAAGAAGAACTCCAAAGAATTGATGAGGGAAGACCTTCCGTATTTCATTTAGGTGAACATAGCTCATTATGGTTCAACAAGAGGCTTTGTGTACCTGATATTCCGGAGATCAAAAAGTTGATACTTCGGGAGGCACATGAGACACCATACTCTATTCACCCTAGGAGTACCAAGATGTACATGGATCTCAGAGACATATTTTGGTGGAATAATATGAAGAGAGATATTGCCAAGTATGTTTCTGAATGCCACACATGTCAGAGAGTGAAGGCTGAACATCAAAGTCCAGCAGGACCATTACAACCCTTAGATATTCCAGAATGGAAGTGGGAGGAGATTGGTATGGATTTCATTACTGGTCTACCAATGACTAAGACCCAAAAGGATATGATTTGGGTTATTGTGGATAGATTGACCAAAAGTGCACATTTTCTAGCAGTAAACCAGAAGGATAACAACGAGAAACTGGTGGATATTTATGTCAAGGAGATAATCAGTAAACATGGTGTACCGGAGAGAATAGTTTCAGATCGAGGATCTGTGTTTACTTCAGAATTTGGGAAGAAGATACATAAATCTTTGGGATCTCAACTAGAGTTCCGTACTGCTTATCACCCACAGACCGGAGGGCAAACTGAAAGAACTAATCATATATTGGAAGACATGCTTCAGGCATGTGCTCTTGATTTTGGTGGATCATGGGATGAACATCTACCATTAGCAGAATTCTCATACAATAACAGTTATCAAAGCAGTTTGAAAGCTCCACCCTTTGAAGTACTTTATGGACGGAAGTGTAGATCACCAATATGTTGGTTCGAGACCGGAGGCAAGTCTGAGTTTGAACCAGACTATGTCAAGGATCAACAAAATATTGTTGAGATCATCAGAGATCGTCTGAAAATAGCTCAAAGTCGTCAGGAAAGTTATGCTGATCAGAAGAGAAGGACATGGGAACCAAAAATCGGGGATATGGTCTATCTCCGAGTTAGTCTGATGAAAGGGCTTATGAGGTTCGGAGTTAAAGGAAAGTTAAGTCCTCGATACATAGGACCTTACAAGATTCTGGCACAGAATAGGAATGTAGCTTATACTCTACAATTACCCGAGAGATTGAAGCAAGTCCATAATGTTTTCCACGTATCCCAAATCCGGAAGTGTTTGAAGGAACCGGAAGATTCCATTAATCAGGAGGAGCTAGAATTGGAATCAGACCTCACATATGTGGAGGAACCGGAAAAGATTCTAGCAGAAGACTGGAAGAGACTCCGAAATCGAGCAATAAATTACTGCAAAGTACAATGGAAGCATCATCCTGAACGTGAAGCTACCGGGGAGAAGGAAGAGGAGTTACGACAAAACTACCCGAGCTCTTCAGGTATTGTTTATACAACTTCGGGACGAAGTTCTCGTTAAGGAGGGAAGACTATAATGTCCCAACGTTTAGGAACTTACGGGGGGTAGAATATTAATTTGTGCATCTGCACGCATGTGTTTTCAAAACCTGAATAAATTTTTCGCAAAACCAAAACCCTGGAGTGATTGAGGTTCCATCAATATTTTGATTCTTACATAGAGGTAGACACTGGAAGTTGATGGAATTTTGACATTACCTTTAGGTTATATTTTGAATTTGGGAGTTAAAAGTTCGAATTATTTAAATTTAGGAATGTTGGAGTTTAAATTTGAGTTGTATTTGAATTTGGAATTCAAATTGGATAAACAGGAGTATATCCTAAATATAATTCAATGGACACACACATGAGAGAACAAATATTGAATATTTCCAATATCAATAAGTATAGAAAAAGGAAAACAATTAAATTTTATTAGTAATAACACAAGATACAAAGTCTTTACAATTGATTCCCATAATAGAAATATTACAGCAATATTACATGAGTGCCATTACAGGAATTTGTTCCTAAAACTAAGACCTATCTAATCCTTAGTATCTGGTATCTTCTTCACCTACAAAATAAAACAAAAAACAAGAACAAAAAGATTAGGAGGGATTAGTACCCTCAGTTTGTCAGTGTGTTGCACGATGAACTCATCATTGGGTTAATAAACATGTGTAGTATCTGTTCTAATAAGATGGCCTCAGACCAGCATCACAGGCAGGGTCAGGAAATACAACTGGCAGCATAAGAAAAATAGCAGACTAGGATAAGACCAGCCGCACTGCCTAGTAAAAAGATCTTCTCAGCCTAGCACACAAGCAAACAACACACTCATCAACATACTTTGGTGATGTCAAGACCACTGTTGTGGTATAAATACCACATCAGCCGCAAGGGGAGGGGATCACATCACACTTTCCCCTGTTACTGCTTGGGTTGTAAAAGCAACCAAGAACAGGAAGAAGCAACACCACCAAATCATCCACCCATAAGCTCCCATAGGTACTGGAGCATCTGATTGCAAACTAGCAACCAAGATCACAAGGCCAAGGCACAGGGAAGCAGCAGGAGTAAATCAAGAAAGCCACAAGCACCAAAAGCCACCAACCTTTTGCTCATCACATAAGGTGAAAATCTATGTACCATCTAAGCCATTTACTGGCTAGTTGCACACAGGGATGAGTTGGGGTTTAGTACCCTCAGAGAGGCATAGAAGTGCTATGCTATAACTCGTCATAGGGGATAAAAGCATCAAGTTAGGCATCTGTTCTTATTAGAGAGGGGCCTCAGGCTATGCATCATAGGCTTAGGGGCAAAAGAAGCAAGGGAAAGTAATATGTTCTTAGTAAGTAAATTCCAAAGAAATAAAACCATCAAGTGTAACAATCTGTTCTTATCAAATGATGCACAAGGACAGCAGATCAATAGAGCATAGATCTTATCAATAAATAGGATCCTGAATCAAGCTGGGAGCCAAATAGCTATTGTATCATATCATCCACCCTTAATATAGTTGTTGGGCACCAGATCCAAGGATCTGATACCTCAACACAACCTCATAAGGGCATGTAAGCAGAAAAAGGAAAATGATGGATGATGGCATATTCTCTAAACTTGTGATTCAGAGTAACACCTATCAAAATATAATACACCCATAGAAGTTATTAAAGCAACATATATTGGTAAGCTCTGTCCAACAGACAACAAGCCACAGTGTCTAACCACAACGAGATATCCTAGGGGATTTCTTCACAGCATAGGCACAGGGAATAATCCCAGATAAATTTTCCATCACAAGCACAAGGAATAATACCCAAAATAATTCCCACAACAGATTGCATCAGAAAGATAATTCCTAAGTGCAAATCATTCCACCTAAAGCATCTGTATCTCCATTCCATCATAGAATAGAACAATTCCTCCATAACCTCTGTACCAAGGGTTCAATTGGAAAAATTCCCAAAACCTAAACAATCCAGCAACAAACTCACAGAGGTACTTCATGGAATCATGGCATGAACACTGGCTCGAGGGCCAGGCTCCAGAGCAAAGGAGGGAGGAGGCAAAGAGAGTGGGGGAAGGAGACAGAGAGAGAAGAGGGAGGTGAGGCACTCACAGGTGGTCACCATCGTGGTGACCACAGCCAGTTGGAGAAGCGCAGAACGGCCGCGAGGCCCGCGGTTGCACCACAGGAGGCCGTCCCGGCGATGCCTCGTCGCCGCAACCATCAATGACCACGGGGAAGCAGCAATGCCAGAGTAGCACGAGAGCGCTCTGGATCACCTCGAGGAGCAGGTACACACCGGAGAGGGGTGGAGCGCCTCGGGCTCCCGAACCCTAGGGTTAGGATTTGCAAGGGCACGAGAGGCACATCGAGCAGAAAGCAGATCGATATGGAGGAAGAGGTAGAGGGCGAGGTGGCGCATCATTTGCGTCCATCCACGGCGGCGGGGGTGGCCGGAGTGAGGCGGGGAAAATCGCCGGAGGCGGGGGCGACCCAATCGCCTGGGAGTCGCCTGGGGGCGAGGTGGAGGTGAGAGGGGGCGCGCGAGTGTGCGTATGGCGTGGCTCGGCCAGCCGAACGGTTTGGGTTCAACCCTAAAGGGTTGACCCACCTGTGAACCCTAGGGTCATATTGGTCATTTGACCAATTCTTTGATAAAAGAATTAAAAGATAATAATAAATTATAAATAAAAATTCTATAAATTACAAAAAAATTACAATAAAATTAATTTTAAATCCAGTAAAGAATTTGTATAATAAATTATAAGAAAATAATTCAATAATACTTATAGTCTTAAAATTAAGATTTTAAAATAATATTTTAATAAAAAAACCTTGATAATAAAATTTAAAAGAATTCAGATCTATTTAATCAAATATAAATATATTTTCTCAAACTTATTTCAATGATTTGACTATTTCAAAACACTCCAAAATAAATGTTTTCTGTGAAAACAATAAGTACTTAAACAATAAAATAAATAATAATGAAATAAAAATAAAAATAATAAATAAATAATCATTAATGAATAATAAATTCACCAACAACTGATGACCACAAAAGATTTAGTAAACCAAACAATTATTTAGTTTAAAAATGCATACATATCATTATTATGCATAACAACATCATTTGCTTCTTTAAACATTGTCTTTACCAGACAATGATGGTGTTTTGTAGAACAAGGAAGTCAGGATCTGCTCCAAGCATCAGACTTCATTACCTGTCCATATCAAGGAAAGTTCATCATTTGCTCATGACCTTTGAATTATTTCATAACAACTAATTTCAAAACCCCTATCGTAATACCACCTCCGCTCAAAAGAATGCATGATCCTACTTTTATAATAATATGACTAATTGAATGACTACCCGAGTGGTAGTGTTATGTTTGGTGGGCGGATGGAACCATGGTAAGATGAATAGGTCAAAGAAAGGTTCCATCTGCATGGGAAATTATTACCTAGGAGTTAACAACCAATGCCGTCAGAACTCGGTGCGCCGTAGATACCGTGTTGACCATGGGTCTTCTATGGGGGGAGTAAGTCAGCTGTGATCTTCTCTCATTCGCATGTCAACGGGCTGCCAGAGACGTACGTTGTAGGTCTTGCGAGACTACATGCACATGGGTGGGATCCCTTAATTCCCGCGGACTCTGGGGTCTATGATGGTCTGTCAGGGGCACCTAGATATCCATCGTGAGGGGTGGAATCAGGGGTTCAACCTACTGGTGGAAATGGGTAGGCATGCGTTGTGCGGAGAAGCACGATTTGGCTTGGACCAACAACCAGGCCCCACACCTGAGTGGGAGTGGACATGATCGCGCGCCTGGTTGTGCAACATGGTCTTGGTCGCCCATGGGTAAAGTAACGCACCTCTGTAGAGTGTAAAAGGATGTGGCATGTTACCCCTTGTTCCGGGAAGGAACTGCGAACGCTACAAGAAAGGCAACTCCATGAAGTTCTAGTCCTGTGATGGTCTGGCGGGCACAGTTGTGAGTATTAAAAGCCACCTCTTGAAGAAAGATTGACAAAACCTTGCATCTGTCTAGACTCTTTAGAGTCGAGGACCGTAGCTAGTGCATCAATTACTTTCGTACTTAATGAACTTGTTGAGTAATGTTTGTTACTCATTCAATCCCGTTTGAACCCCCTGCTCAGGCTATAAGAATTTAGAAGAAGCATCCTTCAATATCCACGGAGGCCAAGACGACATCTTCTACGAGGAGCCGGATCTCTCCGGAGGAGTGGAAGGGGTCGACTACACCATCCAGTACGGAGATGGCCCTGAGGGAGCTGAGTCTCACTAGGTTTAGCCTAGTCTAAAATAAATACATAGCACGGTCGAATCGAGCAGCCTTGGACTCTATAATTGGCTGTTGAGTTCCCGTGTATACACTGGCCTTACGTTTCAGTTGTCGTTCTAACCTCCATAATGAGATGACCTCATCATGAGCTCATTCTCTTGTCAGCACATTTTTTTTTGTAATATATTTGTTGTATGACAATCAAGTCTTGTAATGTTTCTGCTGTACCACCCCGAGGGATGAAATATTTGCGGAACGGTGTTCTCTGAGTGTTATATCAACGAATGGCGTACTACAACATGCAGTGGTATGCTGGGTCACCACGGGAACCTTGCCATTGAAAGAGTAATTAGCAAGCATATTGGAAATTTCCTCATTAGGAATTTTACTTTTGTTGGAGACAATATCTTTCATATATTTAGAATAAGGAGGCAGTTTAATAGCGTCAGTCGAAGGGATTTGCAAAAACAGAGGTTTCATCCACTCACAAAACTTGTTATAATGTTCTTCTTCCTTCGATTTGTGTTTTTATTAGGAAAAGGCATTGCTTTTGGTACCCAAGGCTCTCTTTCATTACCATGTTTATTAGCAATGAAATCCTCCTTAGTATACTTTGCAGTTTTAGTTTGCTTTTTAGGGTCAGCTACAGGTTCTTCTTTATCAGAAGCATCACTTTTATCATTACCACTTTCAGTTTCAGCATCAGAAATAGATATACTATTAGGATCTTTAGCAGGTTTAGGAGATTCTACAAAAAAAAAATGTCTCTTCTTCTTTTTCTTAGAAGGAGAACTATTATTTTTAGGTTGCTGAGAATCTTGTTCAATTCTTTTAGGATGTCCTTCAGGATACAAGAGGTCCTGAGTAGAAACACCACTTCTAGTAATTATTTCACAAACATGTTTATCTCTAGAAGCATTAGCAGCATGTATTTTTGCACTTTAGTAAGTTGATCAATACAGTTTCTATGTCTAGAGTGTTGCTTTGATCGGTTGTTGGTTTTGAGCCCGTTGTTATACAGTTTTGGCTATGCCTGCATAGTTGTCGCAGTCGAGGGGTTGTGGAGCCGATAATCCATGTCCGAGCCCGCCTGCCGAAGATATTCGGCCTGGGGCGAGGTAACCCCAGTAACCCTTGATTGTTGTTGCACTTTCTGGACACATAGCAGCTTTGTATAACTTTTTTCCCGTTCCTTCAGTTTCATCCGACTCGTGGACGCTTGGGTATACATATCTGGTTATGACTAGCATGGACACAAGGAGTAGTAGACCGGGGATCCGGACTACGTGCCGATGAATCCGGTCGGCCTGCTATTGTTTGTTGTGGCCGGGGCTGGTAACCCTGAAGCCCTTGTGGGTCCATTGCTAGGAGCACATGACAGTTTGTATATCTCTGGGTCCGAGGTCTGACAGGTCAAGGTATCAGAGCAGGACTGCCTGTAGGAAACCCTTTGCTATTGATCGATGTTGAGTCTAGTGTTTGTGAAAACTATTTTGAACTTGCAAATGAATTGTGAAAACCTTCTTAGGAACTCTTTTTACTCCTTAACTGGTGTCACTTCAACTCTGAGTCATCTTATCCCATTTGATTTGAAAAGGTGTTCCTCTCTTCTGTTACCTTCAAAACCAGGATCAAAACCGTTGGGTGTTCTCTTTCCGGTACTTCGTGTCAGGTTGCTAACCTCTCAAGTTTTGACTAACTCAAGTCATCCGATCTATCAGTTCCATATCCGGGGTTGCATCTCTGTGTGATTCCGAGTTGTTCGTTTATGTGATATGGCTTGTTTCCTCCACATAATGTCCTATATCTTGCCTCTGTTGAACTATCATGTACCATTCCGTTCTTTTCTCCTTTCATGAATGTGTTATTCATGGTTCCTTTCCTTTTTACTCAGGATGTCCGGTGGTACTCGTAGACGTCGTGGACGTAATCCGCCCGAGGCAGAAGTTCCGCCTTCTCCCACAATGGCGCATGTTCTGCAGAATATCGAGACCAACCGCCTGAGAAGTGAACATCTTCTTGAACCCGTGGCGCAGAATACCGAACGTCGCACTGAAGGTGTTACACTTGGGAGTTTTCTCAAAGCTCACCCTCCTACCTTTGCTGATTCCAAGGAGCCTCTGGATGCTGATGACTGGCTCCGTACAATCGAGCGCAAGTTTGTTGCTCTCCATGTCCAAGATAATGACCGTGTGAACTTCGCCACCTACAAGCTAGAAGGTGCTGCTGGTGCTTGGTGGGAAGGTTTCTTAGCGTTGTAGGCGCCAGGACATGAGGTCACATGGGCAGAGTTCTGTATTGCATTCCGTGATGCTTATATTCCAAAGGCAATCATGGACTTTAAAAGGAAGGAATTCCTCGATCTCACTCAGGGAAACATGAATGTTGAACCTTACGGGCGTGAATTCATCCATTTGGCTCGCTATGCTCCTCGTGATGTCAGAAATGATGAGGACAAGCAGGAAGTGTATCGGAAGGGTCTGAATCCAACCCTCCATTACGAGTTGCTTCCTTTCAAATTCAAGAGTTTCTAGGTGTTGTAT
Organism: Alopecurus myosuroides; assembly: GCA_028641055.1. Taxonomy (NCBI): domain Eukaryota; kingdom Viridiplantae; phylum Streptophyta; class Magnoliopsida; order Poales; family Poaceae; genus Alopecurus; species Alopecurus myosuroides. The sequence continues at coordinate 177,236,113 of CM054062.1, forward strand.
AACCAGGCTATTACCCTTGAATATGGCAGAAAGGAGATGGAGACTGCTGTAAAACGGGATGCTGATAATTCTTGTGCAACTTCCTCTGGCTCCAAGAAGCGTCGTGTGTTCATACCATACAATGCTATTCGTAGAGCCCCGTTTGCACCTAGTTATGAGGGACACGTTCCTCATCCGCCTCCATCAGTTGCTAAACCACCTGATCTTATGTGTTTCAAGTGTGGTCAGCCGGGTCATCTTTCTCGAGAGTGTCTTTAGAAGAAAATTGGTCGTGGAGTTCCTCCGCCCAAGAAAAATGTGGAGAACACTGGTACAATACATGCTTGTTTAACACATGTTACACTTGAGAAGGCTCAAGATGATCCAAGCATTCTCTAGAGTACAATTCGAGTTAATTCCATTCTGGCTACAACGTTGTTTGACTCTGGGGCATCCCATACCTTCATGTCAGAAAAGTTCGCTGAAATGCATGGGATACCTTTCCAAAACATGTCCAAGTCTTTGGTGGTCCAGTCCCGAGGGCTTAGTTGGCGAACCACGATGGTTACCCCAGAGCTCATGATCGATTTTGGGTATCGGTGGTTCCCTGCCACCTTTTATGCCTTAAAGTCAACTGACATTGATGTCATTCTAGGCATGGATTGGCTCAAAAAGTTTGGAGCTGTAATTGACTGCGCAGACAAGTCCATCATTTTGACAGATCCTTCTGGTGCTAGTGTGAAATGTTGGACGTGTGCAGATCTAGCTCCATCAGCGTGTCATCAACTTTCACCCGAATCACAACTATACTCTATGCAAGCTGACTACCCTCCTGAAATTCATGAGTTGCCAGTAGTCAGTGAGTTTCCTGATGTGTTCCCTGAAGAGTTACCTGGCATGCCACCTGATCGAAGTGTGGAATTTGTCATCGAGCTGGTCCCTGGCACCGCTCCTATGTCCAAAAGACCTTATCGTACGGCCCCAGAAGAGTTGGCTGAATTGAAGCGGCAAATAGAGGAGTTAGAAGAAAAAGGTTTCATCCAACATAGTACATCTTCTTGGGGTTGCCCTACCATCTTTGTTAAGAAGCGGGATACAAATGTTCCGCGTCTGGTTGTTGATTATCGGCCGCTGAATGCAGTGACCATCAAAAACGAGTATCCTCTTCCAAGAATCAACGACCTGTTTGATCAGTTAGCTGGTGCAACTGTCTTCCTACGATCGGGATACCATCAAATAAAGATCAGAAAAGAGGAAATTCCTAAAACTTCTTTCACTACTCGTTATGGTCTTTATGAGTACACCGTTATGTCCTTTGGTCTTACCAATGCTCCAGCTACATTTATGAGGCTTATGAACTCGGTATTCATGGATTATCTCGACAAGTTCGTCGTGGTCTACATCGATGTTATCTTGGTCTATTCCAAAACCGAAGATGAACATGTCGAACACTTGCATTTGGTGTTATCCAAACTCCGTGAGCACAAGTTGTATGCCAAGTTCTCTAAATGTGAATTCTGGTTGAAAGAGCTCATCTATCTCGGACACGTGGTGTCTGCCGAAGGTGTTGCCGTGATCCTAGATAAGGTCCAAACAATTCTGGATTGGGAAGCACCTAAATCAGTCAAGGATGTTTGGAGTTTTCTCGGGATGGCAGGTTATTACCGTCGATTCATCGAGAACTTCTCCAAAATTGCTAAAAATATGAATGAACTTCTTAAGAAGGGCAACATGTTTGAGTGGTCGGAAAAGGCAGAAGAGAGTTTCCAAACTCTAAAAACTAAACTGACTACCGCTCCTGTGCTTGCTCTTCCTGATACGAGCAAGGACTTTGTTATCTTCTGTGATGCCTCGCAACAAGAACTCGGTTGTGTGTTAATGCAAGAGGGTCATGTGGTGGCCTATGGTTCTCGTCAATTGAAACCACATGAGCACAACTACCCAACTCATGACCTCGAGCTAGCATCCATGGTCCATGCTCTCAAGCAGTGGCGTCATTACCTTCTTGGTAACCGTTGCGAGCTATACTCAGATCATCAAAGTCTGAAATATCTGTTCACCCAACCGGATCTAAATCTCAGACAGAGAAGATGGTTGGAAGTAATCAAGGAATTTGATTTGGGTCTCAACTATCAACCCGGCAAGGCCAACGTCGTGGCTGACGCGCTAAGTCGGAAGTCTTACTGTAACAACGTGATGATACAGAAAGCTCAACCTTCTCTTCATGAGGAGTTTTCCAAGCTCAACCTTGAAATTGTTCCCTCTGGGTACCTAGCTAACCTGGAAATAAAACCTTCTCTTGAGGATCAAATCAAAGAGGCCCAGAAGCATAATGTGGGCATTGCCAAGATCAAGAAGAACATTGCTAGTGGAGTTGCTAAATGTTTCTCGGTTGATGATCAAGGCATCGTTTATTTCAACAACCGTCTGGTTGTGCCAAAGAATCGAAGTCTGAGAAATCCAATACTCCAAGAGGCTCATGATACACCTCTTTCCATTCACCCTGGTAGTACGAATATGTATAAGGACCTACGTCCAAAGTTCTGGTGGACCCGGATGAAGCGAGAAATCGCTCAGTATGTTGCTGAATGCGACGTCTGTCGTCGTGTGAAGTCTGAACATCAAAGACCAGCCGGTGTTCTCCAACCTCTACCGATTCTTGAATGGAAATGGGATGAAATTGGTATGGACTTCATTACCGGTCTTCCCAAAACCAAAAAGGGTCACAATGCTATTTGGATAGTGGTTGATCGACTGTCCAAGGTTGCTCACTTCCTTCCTATTCGAGAGGCTATCACCACTAGTCAGTTGGCAGATCTATACATCTCCCGAATAGTCAGTCTTCATGGAGTTCCTAAAAGGATTGTTTCAGATCGTGGGAGTATTTTCGTCTCCAGGTTTTGGGGATGTCTCCAAGAATCTATGGGAACTCGACTTTCCTTCAGCACCGCTTATCATCCACAAACCGGTGGTCAAACCGAAAGAGTGAATCAAATTCTTGAGGATATGCTTTGAGCTTGTGTTATCTCCTTCAGTAAGGATTGGGAAAAGTTCCTTCCCTTTGCAGAGTTCACCTATAACAACAGTTATCAATCCAGTCTGGGCAAGGCTCCTTTTGAAGTTTTGTATGGCCGTAAATGTCGAACTCCGCTGAATTGGTCTGAAACCGGTTTAGATCATTCTTCCGACCGGATACAATCAAGGAAGCAGAAGAAACTGTTCGCATCATTCGTGAATGTTTGAAAACAACTCAATCTTGTCAGAAGAGTTATTATGATCGTCGTCATCAAGACGTTCGTTACAAAATCGGCGAGAAAGCTTATCTTCGAGTCACACCTCTGAAAGGTGGAAAACGTTTCGGAATCAAAGGCAAACTGGCTCCTCGTTACGTTGGTCCATTCCCCATCATTGGAAAACAAGGTCAAGTGTCGTATCAGCTACAGTTGCCTCCAGGGTTTACAGATGTTCATGATGTATTCCATGTCTCCCAACTCAAACGTTGCTTCAAAGATCCCGTCCATGGTGTGGACCACGAGACTATCAAGCTCAAGGATGATCTCTCTTACAAAGAGGTCCCTGTCCGTATTCTTGATGAGGCCGAACGAAGAACTCGCAGTCAAACCATCAAGTTCCTCAAATTTCAATGCTCACATCATTCCGAGAACGAAGCAACCTGGGAACGAGAGGATCGCTTGCGATCTAAGTACCCCGACTTCTTTTCTAAAACCTAGGAATCTCGGGACGAGATTCTTGTAAGGGGGTAGACTTGTAACGGCCCTACTTTGTAATAAAGTTGTGTTGTGTGTTGTGTACATGGCATACATGCATGGAAAACTTTGGTAAATTTTTGCATTCGTAATAACAAGTGAAATGAAAAAAATCACTTAAACAAGCAACCCACAAAGTTGTTCTAACAAGTTTTTCAAAATGAACAAACTAAGGTATGGTTTTGTTGGAAATTTGAAGAGCTTTTCAAAACTTATTTTTGTGTTTTTGTTTCACAAAAAGGCCCTCAAAACCAGCTTTTGGGTACTGTTTTTAAAAAGAAAAGGACCAACTTGTAGTTTTTATTTCTCCCAGGGGGTTATTGCAGATGTGCTTTGTCTTCTTCGTTGGGACAGGAAGCAGCTGCGTGGCTGCCATGGAAGTCGCCGTTGCCACGTCCATCTCTCAGCGAACGTGCCCGGATAAGCCACAGGAGGCGTCTCCAGGTGCCCCGCTGCACCCTCTTGCCCCCTCCCTCACGGCTCCCTCTCTCCCTGCGCTTCGTAACCCTAACCCGAACCCTAACTCCGGCGAGGTTGCATGTCCCCGCCGATGTGCACTGCCCCGGCGAAAGCTGGCGACACCACGAGCTTAGCACGGCCTCCAACCACCTCCCTACCAAAGGAATCGGGCCGGGATGCCCTAAATCGCCGCCGCCATCCATCATCTTCCCCACGGCCGGCGGAGAAGGCCGCCGTCGATTCGCCACTGCCGTTGCTCCCATGCCTTCCCCGACCTCACCATCACCTTCCTGGTGATCTCTCGCACCTTCAGGTGCTCTCCCTTGCTTCCCTCCTCTCTGGTTCATCCTCGCGGCACGCACCGCCGGCCACCGCCGCGGTTGGTGCTCGCCGGAGCAACTCCGGCGACCATCCGGCGAGCCAACGCCACCCTTAGGTTCCCCTCCACCTCCTCTTGCTAGTGGTACAACCTAATTTGGGGTTTACGCGCACAATCGATCAATTGCTTGATCAACAGAGGAGAGATTCTTCGAGTGATGTCACTGTGACGTCACTATGATGTCACAAATACTAATATCTTATTTTTCCAGAACTAATTAATAATTACAGAATTTGAATTAAAATAAAATAATTAATAACTTCATTTTGGTAACTCAGAAAAATATGAAAAATACATGGTTGAGTTCAGAAAAATATTTCCAACCCAAATATGTCACTTGCATACATGTTTGACAAACTTTATTTTTGGGCGTTATTTAAATGCAATTAAATCATCTAAAATAAAGAAAATAAGATTTTAATCAATAAAATCAGAAAAATACAAGTTATATACCAAAATGCTCAAAATGATAAATGCAATCCACGTATGATGTTTTTAAACCTATTTGAGCTATTAAAATTGCACTCACTTTTAGAATTGCCGAATTGCCCTCCGGGGTCTATTTCGGGACTGTTTTCCGATAAAATGCCTAACCATCATATGAACCGTAGCAAACCCTTGAACTTGTTTAGGTATTTCATTCAAGTGCATTAACTTTGCCACGAATACATATTGTGCATTGCATCGATGCGATGTGTTGATTGTTTCTTTTCCTGTTTCTGCTTCTTATCGGTAGAACGTTGTCCGAAGAGAAGATCAACAACTCCAGTGCCGAATACTTGATCTTAACCGACAAGTCAAGCACTTATCCAGAAGATCTATCTATTTGGTTTTATTTAAGCAAGGCAAGCATAACCTCTTATCTTCTCATATATATTTTCCAATGACTTTTGGTTCTCGTATTTGCACTCGATTTCAAAGTATTTGGTGTCTGTAGGTAGTGTTCTTGTCGCACCCTGGGTTTCTAGAGGATACTCCTCGCACGAACTGGAAGTCAGGTGCTTGGATTATGGGGCATAACTGCTCCCACGTCCCAGCTTCCTGGTAGGCCTGCGCTTATGCGCGACAACACAAGCCCTGCTTCCACCGTCGAGGTAAACTATCCGCTAGGAACCTAAGGCACTACTGTCGACGTACTTCATAATCAAACACGCACGGTACGTCAACAGTAGTGCCTTAGGTTCCTAGCGGATAGTTTACCTCGACGGTGGAAGCAGGGCTTGTGTTGTCGCGCATAAGCGCAGGCCTACCAGGAAGCTGGGACGTGGGAGCAGTTATGCCCCATAATCCAAGCACCTGACTTCCAGTTCGTGCGAGGAGTATCCTCTAGAAACCCAGGGTGCGACAAATGGTATCAGAGCCTGTCTGCCTGTAGGATCCCTTTTACTGGTCGCAGTTGAGTCTAGAAACTATTTTGTAGCTATATAGGAAAAATGAAACGTGAGAGTAGGAATCTTGCCATTTTTCTTCTTTCCCCACCCACCCACCCTTTTCTGGTAAGGGAGTGCAACGTTGTTTTCTGTTCTCACCTAAACTTTCAAGTTAGGATTTCACGTGTTTTGGGTTCTCTGTAGTACCTCAGGATTTTTTTGGTCTCGTTTTCCCGATGTTGCTTCGATATCATGTTCTTTTCAACATCATTATCGTCCGTTGAACCTTGTTGTTGTTTTCCACATCCTTTTCCTTCTACCGGAGTCTAATCAAAACCTTCCAAATAATCTGCAGATGGGTCTCAACTACTATCCGCAGGTGGTTCGCATGACTCGCTGTGAGAGCACCGCCGGTTTTCCGGAGTTGCTGAGAGACATGGTTACCTTTCTGGGGTTCCGTTGGGCACCAGAGTACCAGGTCTACGAGCACCAGCGAGAGTTTGACCAGACTTGCTACCGGGCTATCGTCTACATTCTGTCGGATGATGGCAGGAGCATTGCACACCAGTACGAGGCAGTAGGGTCCACAGTGGATATGGCCGTGCAGCAGGCAGCGTACGTGAGTATCACCGTTCTCCGTGCTGACTACTGGGGGTTTGATAAGTCCAGTTTTCGTCACATCCCCCGTGGTTACATCACGGCAGCAGGAGCTCACTTCACTATCCACCGCGACATGGATACCTACGAGACTGATAGCTCCAGGCTCCAGATCACTGCCCAGTTCGCTAGTCACAGTGACGCCGTTGCTTCCGCACTTTCTCAGGAGTTAGCCTCAGTCAGGGAGCAGCTCCACCTTGCTCTCACTCGTCTGGCGACGTACACCACAGACTTTGTTGGAGACGAGCGCTTCGCACGTGTCGTTCAGCCAGCTGGTCTTCCGTTGCCAGATGCAGGAGGTTACGAGCCGATCAGAGGCCCACTTCTCGACCTCGGAGCTGGTTACACAGGGATTCCCCGCTATGGAGCACAGGGAGAGGACGCTTTCCACTTCACTACACCGAGAGTTGCTCTCAGAGCAGTTCCTATCTACATGGATCGTCGTGATACCTACTTCCGTGGGATTCCTCCTCACCGTATCTCTCGTCGTACTACTCACCGCCGTCCTGCGTGATGAGCATGGGAGTACCGTTGTATCCATTACTAGCTGTGTCTAGTTTATCCTTTCGTTTTCGAACCATGTATTTGGTCTGCTGGATATTCTGATGTATTTGAACATGTGATGATGTACCTGTTGGTTATCTATTCATGCGTCGGAATAATCTATCTTTCGGTTACCAAGTCTATCCTTTTCTGTTGTTGTGCTAAAATGAATTTCTGTTCAGGATGCCTCCAACCAGGAACAACCCGCCTCCGCCACCACCAATGGGGGAGCTGTTGGCTCAGATGACCCAAGTGGTGACACAGATGGCCCAGATCCAGGCTAACCAGCAACACAACCAGAATGCTCCAAGGGTCACCATCAAGGACTTCCTCAGCTTGGGCCCAAAAGCTTTCGTGGCAACACGTGAGCCCCTGGATGCTGATGACTGGATCCGTGACGTAGCAAGAGCTCTGGAGATAGCTCATGTTGCTGAAGAGGATAAGGTCAAGTACGCCACCTACCTACTGAAGGGTCAGGCAGCTACTTGGTGGGAGAACTACCAGGCCATGAGGGCTGGCTTTCCTATCAACTGGGGATGTTTCAGAGATGCCTTCCTGAAGCACCACATCCCGGATGGTCTCATGGAAAGGATGCGTGAGGAATTCTGCTCTCTCAGACAGGGCAAGCTGGACGTTCTCGGCTACCAGAACGAGTTCAATCGTCTCGCTCGGTACGCTGGTGATGAAGTGTCCACCGAAGCCAAGAAGATGGCAAGGTTCCGCCGAGGTTTTAACCCGGAACTGAAGTACGCTCTCACCAACATCAAGTGCAAGGACTTCGTGGAGCTCGTGAACACCGCGCTCAATGAGGAGAATGGGCGCAAGGCGTTCGAAGAGTCGCGCAAGCACTCGCGTGAGGGTGGTTCCTCCTCCAACATGACCACCCCTCCGCAGAAGCGCCGCATCTGGGTGCCAAATGGTGCTGTCACTCGGGCTCCAAATACCCAAGTTTCTCCAGGCTTTGGTCCCCGCCCACCCAACCCATCTCAGATGCAGGGTCAGAGGTTCCCGATGGGACAGCCAAGGCCAGGTCCTTCTCGTATCGTCACTTGCTACAAGTGCAAGGATACTGGACATTATGCTGATAAGTGCACTCAGAAGCAGCTACCCATACCTCCTCGCCCCAACACCAACCAGGCTATGGTTCGTGCTCCTCCGGCTAAAGCCTTCAACTCCAACAATAGGCCTGTCGGGAGGAACGCGAGGGTGAACCATATCAAGGCCGACAAAGCCGAGGAGGCTGCTGACGTCGTTCTCGGTATATTACCCGTAAACTCTATTCCAGCTAAAGTGTTGTTTGATGCTGGAGCATCGCATTCATTTGTGTCAAAGATTTTTGCAAAAGCATACAACCTAGTTCTGGTTCCGCTAAGCAATCAAATGACTGTTCACTCTCCGGGACCGCAAATGTTGACTTCCAAGATAAGCATGGACAATGAGATCCTAATTGGAGGTCGTGTATTCCTTGCTTCACTCATGTTGCTGGGAAATTCTGACATTGATGTCATTCTGGGTATGGATTGGTTGAAGACCCACAAAGCAAAAATTGACTGTGCTCAAAAGTCAATAACTCTCTCCCACACTTCAGGCCAGATAATCTATTCTCCATATGGAACAACTTCTGCTCAGCTGTTCAGCCTCGATGCCAAACCCCTTCCTGCAATTGAAAATGTTCCGGTGGTTTGTGAATTCCCTGACGTCTTTCCAGAAGAGTTGCCAGGAATGCCCCCGGACAGAGCAGTTGAGTTCGTGATCGAGCTTGAGCCAGGTACTGCTCCAATCTCTAAGCATCCATACAAGATAGCTCCTCCTGAACTGAAATTGTTGAAGGAGCAAATCGATATGTATATGGACAAAGGTTTCATTCAGCCTAGTTCTTCCGCTTGGGGTTGCCCAACTCTGTTTGTTGCCAAGAAGGATCAAACTAAGAGACTCGTGGTTGACTATCGTCCTCTCAACGAGAAAACCATCAAGAACAAGTATCCACTTCCTCGTATCGATGATCTTTTTGATCAACTTGCTGGAGCCTCAATATTCTCAAAGTTGGACTTGAGGATGGGGTACCATCAGATAAAGATCAGAAAGGAAGATATTCCTAAGACAGCTTTCACCACTCGTTACGGTCTATATGAGTACACCGTCATGTCCTTTGGTCTCACCAATGCACCGGCAACGTTCTCAAGACTCATGAATTCTGTCTTCCATGAATACCTCGACAAGTTCGTTGTGGTATATCTTGATGACATTCTAGTCTACTCAAAATCCGAGGAAGAGCATGGAGAACACCTTCGTCTCACTCTCATGAAACTTCGCGAGCATCGTCTATATGCCAAGTTTTCCAAATGTGAGTTCTGGATTCCAGAAGTTGCATATCTTGGTCATATCATCTCTGCCAAAGGCATTGCCATTAATCCTGAAAAGGTTAAGGCAATTGTTGATTGGAAACCCCCTAAGACGGTGAAGCAAGTTAGAAGCTTTCTTGGCTTGGCTAGCTATTGCCGTCGTTTCGTTCAAAACTTTTCCAAGATTGCCAAACCTCTCACTGATCTCACAAAGAAGGACAAAAAGTTCGTTTGGACTCCACAATGTGATGAGAGTTTCAACCTCCTGAAGACTAAACTCACTTCCACACCTGTTCTAGTTGGCCCCGACACTACCAAACCTTTCCAGATATTCTGTGATGCATCTCTCCAAGGCCTAGGAGCAGTTCTTATGCAAGAACGTCAAGTTGTCGCTTATGCTTCACGTCAGTTGAACCCACATGAGCAAAACTATCCCACTCATGATCTTGAACTTGCAGCAGTTGTGTTTGCCCTCAAGAAATGGAGACAATACTTGTTGGGTAACAAAACTGAAATCTTTTCCGATCATAAGAGTCTGAAATACATCTTCACTCAGCCAGATCTGAATCTCAGGCAAAGGAGATGGATTGAGAAGATTAAAGACTTTGATCTCACCATTTCTTACACTCCAGGCAAGGCTAATGTTATGGCCGATGCTCTCAGTCGCAAATCCTATTGCAATAATCTCATGATCATGGAAAGCCAACCTCCACTTCATGAAGAATTCCAGAAACTGAACCTTGGTCTTGTTCCTGAAGGATACCTTGCTAGCTTGACAGCCAGCCCAACTCTCGAGGACAAGATTCGTTCTGAACAACTTCGTGATAATGAAATCAAGAAGATTGTGGATCACATCAAGGAGGGCAATGATAAATTCAAGTCCTTCTCAATTGATGACAAGGGAACTGTGTTCTTCGAAGGACGCATTGCAGTCCCTCAGATTCAAAGTCTCAAGGATATCATTCTCAAGGAGGCTCATGAAACTCCTCTATCCATTCACCCTGGAAGTACAAAGATGTACCAGGATCTCAAGACTCTGTATTGGTGGTCTGGCATGAAACGTGAAATTGCTCAATACGTTTCTGAATGCGACGTTTGTCAACGTGTTAAGGCAGTCCATCAGAAGACAGCAGGTCTACTCCAACCTCTGAAAATTCCTGAGTGGAAGTGGGACATGATTGAAATGGACTTCGTTACTGGGTTTCCAAAGTCCAAAAAGGGCAACGATGCAATCTTCGTTGTTATTGATCGTCTCACTAAGGTTGCTCACTTCTATGCTGTAAAGGAAACTATCTCAGCTAGCCAGTTAGCAGAGCTCTACACAGCAAAGGTTGTTCCCCTTCATGGTGTTCCATTGGAAATAAGCTCAGACCGTGGAAGTATCTTCACTTCTCATTTCTGGAAAAGCTTTCAAGAAGCATTGGGCACTAAACTTCTGTTCAGCACAGCTTATCACCCTCAGTCTCAAGGGCAAGTCGAAAGAGTCAATCAGATTCTCGAGGATATGCTCAGAGCATGTGGTCTCTCCTTTGGCATGAAATGGGAGGATTGCCTTCCATATGCTGAATTCTCCTACAACAACAGCTACCAGGCAAGCCTAGGAATGGCACCATTTGAGGCACTGTATGGTCGCAGATGCAGGAGTCCAATCAATTGGTCTGGAGCTGGTGAACGTTCACTTTTAGGCCCTGACATTGTTAAGGAAGCCGAGGAGAAAGTTCGTATCATTCGTGACAATCTCAGGATTGCTCAATCTCGTCAGAAGAGCTATTATGATAGCAAGCACAGGGATATGGTCTATGCACCTGGTGATAAGGCATATCTCCGTGTAACTCCCCTCAGAGGCACTCATCGTTTTGGTGTGAAAGGAAAGCTTGCACCAAGATACATTGGCCCTTTCAACATCCTCTCAAGACGTGCAGAGAATGCTTATCGTCTTGAACTTCCAGAAAAACTTTCCAAGGTGCACGATGTGTTCCACGTGTCACAACTCAAGAAGTGTTTCAAAGATCCAGATCGTGCAGTTGATCATGATTCCATCGAACTGCAAGATGATCTGTCTTATGAGGAGCACCCTATTCGTATTCTCGATGAGACCGAGCGTAAGACTCGCAACAAGAGCACCAAGTTCTTGAAAGTCCAATGGTCGCATCATTCTGATAAAGAGGCAACGTGGGAGACCGAAGAGGATCTTCGCAAGAAGTATCCGGACCTGTTCATTTCTCAGTAGGGAATCTCGGGGCGCGATTCCTTCAAGGGGGGGCGTTTTGTAACATCCCAAGTATGAAAATACCCTAGAATGCTTTGTTCCTTGTTTTATTTCAAGCAATGCATCATGTCATCATGTTTACTTATTGTTTGCATTTGTTTTCCATCTGTTTTATTCTGTTTTCACAACTCAAATTCAAACCTTTTTCAAACATGGTTTCATACTTGTCTGTTACAACCTTTCAAATAAAGAAGTACAAACTTAAAACCTCTTTTGTTTCCAAGCAATCCTTTTTAATGCACCTTTTCAGTTGTTGCTTAAAATCAATTAACCAAATTAATCATTTAATTCCAAGTCTTTCTCTAAACTCAAAACAAGTCTCAATTCATCAATCCTTTTGAATCCAGGATGTTCAACACATTTTGGTATTCTTCAAAACATTCTAAACCCTAAGGTAAACCCTATTGAAAACAACCTATTTTCTAAATAATAATTAATATGGCAAAATTTATTTATTTTGGTTCAAATTTCAATACAGCAATCAAACATTTGAAAATTGGAAAACTAAAACTGCCAGGTGGTTTCTTTTCACTTAAGAAGCTTACCTAAATTTTTCCAAAATTTTATCTATTCAAAAACCCATCTATTTTATCCAAAAGCAAAACTACAAAAAAAAAAAAACAGAAGGAGAAAAAAATAAAACGCAAGCCAACTCTCTGCGCGCGCAGCAGCTAACTGGCCCAAGCCCAACTAAGCCCTAGCGCGCGCAGCCCAATCCCTTCTCCGCTCAGGATACCGCTTCGAGATTCGTGCTCGGTTCTAATCCGTCTTCGTCACGCAGTACGGCGTGCATCGGAGGCCTCCACGGCGACCCCGCAGCGACCACGGCGGCCACCAGGCGCCAGCCGCGCCTATAAAGCGCCTAGGGCACCAGGCACAAGCCCTAGCCCCCCCTAGGTTTCCTCTCCTCGCGCCGCGGCCGCCAAATCGCTTCCACCTCGCCGTTCTCCTCCTCTGCTGCTAGCTCGCCGGAGCTTTCCTCTGAAACCGGCCACCGCGACGGCGCCATGGCTCACCACCACCCAACCTGAGCTGCTGGATCGTTTCCCCACTTCCCCTTCTCCCTCTTGGACACCAGAAGTAACCCTGGTAAGCCCTAGAACGCCGCCGCGATCTTCTTCTGTTCCGGCCAGCCGCGCCACCATGTTCTGAATCCGTTGCTCTCGCCGCCGTTGCAGGGCCTTTCGTCGACAACCAGTTGCTGCATCTGCACCGCCTCTCCTTCCTCTACACAGCGAACACCAGAGGGAGCCCTGAGGAGCACCACGTCGACGGCGCCATCCTCGACCTCGCCGCAGTACCTGTCGTCACCGTACGTCACCGTCCGCCTCCGCGACGAATTGCGCCGGTGGTGAGCATCGCCTGCTCCTCCTCCCTTATTGCATACATCCAGTGCATCCTTGCGCATCCATCTGCACCACCCACGCGAGCAATCGCTAGAGATCAGCGTGTTCCTCTCCGGCGAGGTACTGTCTGACGGCGAGCAATCGTTTGTTCGTCAGAAAGTTCAGGGTTCTCAACTGAACCTTAACCTGCAACCTACCCTTCTGCTGTCAACACACCGCAGAGCAGCGCAGTGGTTGCGTTCTTTTCTGAACTTGTGCAGGGCGCGGGTTCGAGGCCTGAGCGCCCCAAAACATTTTTTTTGCTCCTTTTCTGTCGCAGCGAAAGCTGGCCCACTGTCAGCGACCGCTGTGGCCACGTGTGCTCGCGCAGGGCCACGCTGTCCCCTGGCCCGCTGCGCAGTGGCAGCGTGTAGGCTGCTGCTGCGTAACAAATGTTTCTCAGCACAAATCAAAAATTCCAATTCCTTTTTAAATAAACAGATTTGAATAATAACTTCTAAATTCAATATCTTTTATTTTATAAATCCAATAAATATAAACTTGATGTCTATTCTGATCCAAATTTTATAATCTTTCCATCTAGCTCATTTGTGTTCTGTTTTGAATTTTCAAAATTCTTTTAAATTTCAAATTTGAATAATTCAAATGCAAATTGAAATAATTCATAACTAATTCATACTGTTTTCAAATAATTCAAATAAAATATGTTTTTCACACCATTTTGAATGCTCTATTCAAATATAAATTTTGTTTTCTGGTTTGAACAATTTCAATTGCCTAAACTATTTAAATCTTTTTTAATTCACCTAAAAAATTGTTTAAAATTGATTAATTCATAATTAATTACTCCAAAGTCCAATTTCAAATTGTGAAACATGTAATCCAACTAAACTTTGATAAGCTTTTCAAATATAAAATTTGTAATTGATTTTGCATACTTTAAATTGTTGAAAACAATCAATACTTGTTCAACACCACTAAGTACCAATAATTCCAAACTTGTTAATGTTTTCTAAAATGGTTAACTATCATTCCAATTGCATTCAATTTTGTTATCTTATTGTTCCTCATCATGCATGCATCATACTAAGTCACCTACACATGATGCTTAGTGATAGAACAATTAATTCAACTCTAAAGCATGGGCTTCCATATGCAACTTTTGCATATGGAATCCATTTAAACTTGTGTCTCATGTCAAGCAAGTTATTTTGGTGCATCTATTAAACATGACATGCATCATCCAATGTTTGTGCACCTATGCCATGTATTGATTGCCCGTCTTCCTTCGTTGTTGTTTTTGCTTCTTCTCGTTTAGACGACGACGTTGGTACCGACGAGCCTTACGACACCACTACTCAGGACCTAGCCCAGTACGAGGCTGAGCTGCCAGGCAAGTTATCACTCACATGAATCATTGAGTTCCTTTCCACACTTGTTGTCGATACTATCTTTTTGTCTACTATTTCTATCCCTATGTATCGTTGCTTGTTCTCCGAACCCATCACATGATACCTTGAGCCATGATATTGCCACCACCTCCATACCTACAGCCATTGCTTGTGCCTGTTATTATCTAGCATGCTTAGGGTTGCTTTTACTCGAGTCTGTTGTCGGTTACTACTTTTACTATCTTATTATTTTGTACCGGGGCTCGTTGTTAATCAATCAATCCTGTTAATTGCTAATGGTAATAATAATTTGATGATAAGGCACCGGCAGGAGGCCCATGAGTGGTTTTGGAGCCTGCTAGTGTCGACCCTAATAGGAAAAGGGTCTTGTCTACTGATCCATGATGAGCGCACTACCCGCATTTGGGAAGCGAGTATGGGCGCCCCCCTCAACTTGACCTGATTCGCATCTCGTCCAAATCGCCTCATTTAGTTCGTGTTTTCCATTTGCCGCATGCATGTTTTTGCGAGCCCAGCGCAGGGTGGAACTTTCGTAGTCGGCATATAGGGGGACACGTTCTTAGAGTGCTATGAGGGTCCATTTTCTTCTGGGCTCGATTAGCCGTGCGCCCAAGGTGCTTTGGGCTTGATGCGAGGAATGGTTGGTTGTGTAGAGTACCCCGCTTGGTGGAAGTGCATTTCCATCTGGCGGGTTATTCTTGAGTGTACGGCCAAATTGGTGCAACCCTGCAGGGATAATCTTCTCGAGAAGCCGTGTCTTCCGCGGTTATGGATTACTTGGTGAAAGTACTGGCTAACAAGTACTCAGGACAACTTCAACATAATGATCAATCATGTTTCACCCAATGATTAATAATCTGACTAGTAATAGGTTATTCACACAAATAACTTGATTCACCTTATCACAACTGTGTGAGTTATCCTCGGATTGCTTCTTTGGATAAGGGGCGAGATCCAGGATGGGTTTGGTTGAAGTTACCTTCCAGTTGGTTACAATCCTCGATCTTATCTTTTCTGTTAGCCGGAACTTGTAGTTACCTTCTGTAGTTGTTTAGAGCAGCCAGCAGCAACTTTTATATCACCCCTTCCTTCCGTTGATCCCAAGCATCAAAGCTTGTGTTGACGGGTAACTCCTTGATGAACTGTGAGTCTTGCTTGCCAGTACTTGGATGTACTGACCCCGTTGGGGCTGTGGTTTACGCAGAGTACGACTACGACTACGAAGCTTCCCAGGATGGCTACTTTGTGGAGTTCGACGACGCTGCAGACGAGTAGTTAGCTGGACCAGGGCAGGATCCAGACCTACGTGGATGGGCTTCGCTTCTATTTATTTTCTCCGGCTTCTTAAGCCATGGATTTGTCTGTACTCAGACCCCTTTGATTGCTTCCGCTGTTGTAATGGATGATATGTTGGGACATGTGTCCTCTGGATGACTGTATTCGATATTTTCTGCCTTAGTGAAGGCCAGTTGCACTTATTTCATTCTTTTGTGTCTTAGGGACATTCTGTGCTATCATTCGTACCAAACTGTTGACGTACCGTGCGTGTTTGATTATGAAGTACGTCGACAGTAGTGCCTTAGGTTCCTAGCGGATAGTTTACCTCGACGGTGGAAGCAGGGCTTGTGTTGTCGCGCATAAGCGCAGGCCTACCAGGAAGCTGGGACGTGGGAGCAGTTATGCCCCATAATCCAAGCACCTGACTTCCAGTTCGTGCGAGGAGTATCCTCTAGAAACCCAGGGTGCGACAGTTCTCCTATACTTTGCATAGCCAAAATACCATGATCCACTGCGTCTAGCCGCCTAGATTTGATTGTGCGCATCGCCAGAGCCTTATATATGCTATGCTTAGCTTTGTATACTTGCTTAGCTCTGCTCCATCCGGTTGATGAATCAGAGTTGCGGATGAATCTAGTAAGGCAGGATAACGTGGAAAGATGAGCTATGTATGTTTAACCTGACTAAGGCTTGGATAGGAGGCCACTTGGGAAGTCGTTGTTCGTCCTATACTTGCCACCCCGGACTAAGGTTTCGGGCGGAAGCCAAGACTGAGCGTGCAACCACACGCGGGGTCTAAGTAACCGCGCTCGACTAACTAACTTGTTTGGCCACATCCATGGGTCACGTAGTTTGAGAGTTCCATTCGGCAACGCAAATAAAAGCTTTCAAACGTTTTGGAAAAAATGCTCCGCCTAGGGCGTGACCGGGCACAAGTGATGGACGTACACGGATCTTGACCCCGCCTCACAGAGACAGGTGCCGTCAGGAGGATGGCCAACTCCCTGTTGACGGGGTGGCCCTGTCTTGGGTTGACTCATGGATATGGCTGGCAAGGTAAAGGTCGTGGCCAACCACCCTCTGTCGCGCTCCCTTGGGAAGAGCGTTACCGCCTGGCGTTAAGAGTCGGTTGGTACGTGTGGGTAAAGTGTACATCCCTGCAGGGCAATCTTTTCGAAAAGCCATGTCCACGGTTATGGACGACTTGGTGAAGGTAGAGACCATAGACAACTTGAACATGACGTAAAACATGTTGGCAATGAATGAAGGGTGCCTCCTCGGAGATGCCGAGAGGGGTGATCCTTGTAGCAAGTGAGATGCTGGGAAATGAAGTTGGTGGTTTCAAAAGATGATGATCTACAAGAGTGGAGTCCTTTCTCATCTGTTTTAAAAACCCTCTACAATACGTGCTATTCTTCCTCGATTTGGAAAACAAACATTGCTTTACGCAAATCAGCCTTCATAAAACCCTTTATGAAATTAGCAGATATATAATAGGTTAACTAAGTCTTGTTGAGTACCTCCAGTACTCAGGTTTGCTTAAATTTGGTTCAGGTGAAGGTCTCACATCGGTGGTGTTTCAGCATGGACATCGACGAGTAGTTCTGGGGTTCCCAGGTAGCAGCCTGGAATCTATGGTCTGGGACGTCGCTTTATGTTGCGGCCTCTTAGGCCTTTTTGGTTCTTGTTGATTAGCAACATAATTTGCCTTCCGTTGTCTGATGTAATGTTGGGTCATGTGACCTCTGGTTGTAAAGCTATACTCTAGTAATACATACTCAATACAGTTTCTATGTCTAGAGTGTTGCTTTGATCGGTTGTTGGTTTCGAGCCCGTTGTTATACAGTTTTGGCTATGCCTGCATAATTGTCGCAGTCGAGGGGTTGTGGAGCCGATGATCCATGTCCGAGCCCGCCTGCCGAAGATATTCGGCCTGGGGCGAGGTAACCCCAGTAACCCTCGATTGTTGTTGCACTTTCTGGACACATAGCAGCTATATATAACTTTGGTCCCGTTCCTTCAGTTTCATCCGACTCGTGGACGCTTGGGTATGCATATCTGGTTATGACTAGAATGGACACAAGGAGTAGTAGACCGGGGATCCGGACTACGTGCCGATGAATCCGGTATGCCTGCTGTTGTTTGTTGCGGCCGAGGCTGGTAACCCTGAAGCCCATGTGGGTCCATTGCTAGGAGCACATGACAGTTTGTATATCTCTGGGTCCGGGGTCTGACAATTTTCAACAGAAATTTCAGCATTTTTAATTTGTTTGGATTTAGCAATAGTATCATCTAGGAAAGAACCTAGAGAACCGGTATCATCAAGCACAGTAGAAGCATCATCAAAAGTATCAGAAGAATTCTAAGACTCAGCAGAAGTAACAACACGTGTAGCATCTGGTGGAGTAAGAAGCTTACTCTTAATAGACGGTGAATCAAGAGCAGCAGAGGTGTTCAGAGTTGTATCTCTTTTTGTAGTGGATGGTAATATATGAACTTTTCCATCACTAGTCTTGCCCATGTTGAAAGGCTTGCAGAAAAAAATATCACGATCAAGTGAGCAAATAAATAAAGCTATGCACCCCAGCAACATCGCCAGAAAATAGTCTTGATGACCCACAAGTATAGGGGATCACAAGAGTCTTCGAGGGAAGTAAAACCCAAATTTATTGATTCGGCACAAGGGGAGCCAAAGAATATTTATTAGCCTTAACAATTGAGTTGTCAATTCAGCTGCATCTGAAAGTAGACTTGCTCGCAACAATTTATCAGTGGTAACATTTTTATAGCAGCAGTAGAAATAAAATAAAAGCAGTACTAAAATAGTAACATCGGTAGCAATCGCGGAAAACGGCAGTATGGGAAGTACCTCCCGCAGGGTCCGGAAGACAAACACACGCCAAGTGGTCATGGCAGTACAAGCTCCACCGTCCAAACCTGAATACTTGAAAATGGCGGACCAGTCAATAACTTTCTCCAAAGCTGACCATCCTCGGGTATATCGACCAGGACACGCCGCGCTCGTCATTCAAGCACAAATAGGCAACTACGAACTCGCACAAGTGTTCATGGACGGCGGAGCGGAATCAACATCATTTACGCGGACACACTCCGTAAGATGAATAGGAACCTGGACGGACTCGCAGAATCAGAAACATCCTTCCACGGGATAATACCAAGCAAAGCAGTCCGACCACTCGGAACAATCAACTTGGAGGTGGTGCTCGGAAACCCAAGAAACTACAGGCGAGAATTCCTCGAGTTCAAAGTAGTCGATGGGCCCTCACAGTACCACGCCATTCTCGGCCAAACAACATTCGCAAGATTCATGGCAGTACCCCATTACGCCTACCCGAAGCTCAAACTTCCTGGGGAATACGGCACCATCACCATACATGGTGACTTCCAAAAATCCGATAAGTGTGACATTGAGTTCAATGAGATCGCGAAATCTTTCGGGATGCGGGAGGAGCTGGCAGAACTGGCAAAGACCATGGACCACTCCGTTATGCCACTCACCAAGAAGAACGCTCCAGAATATCGCACCCGGACTTCTAAAGGATACTCGTCGTTCCGTTGAACAGTAGTAGATTGGATTACGGGGCTTACCGGCACCCGCGTCCTCTTACGAGTAGGCCAACACACGTATGTGTGACAACCAACCCCTATCTGTTCAGCGTCGACGTAAACTATCCCATAGAAATCAGGATACTTCCGTTGACGTACTTCAAAACATACACACATGGTACGCCAACGGCATTGGAACAAGTGATATCACAACAGATCTCTACGACACAAAAGATTGAGATAAGTTGCAAATGGCTCTCATTAGAGCAGAGATAGCAAATACAATCATCCAGAGGACACATGTCCCAACAATACATCATTACAATACAGCGGAAGCACTCAAAATGTCTGAGTACAGACAAGATCCAAATAGGCCTAAGAGGCCGGAAACGAACAGACGGAGCCCATCCACGAAGTCTCGGATCCTGCCCGGGTCCGCTATCTACTCGTCAGCAGTCTCGTCATACTCCACGTAGTAGCCACCATGTAGATCCTCGAAAACGTAGGTCTGCGGAAACCACAGCCCCAAAGGGGTCAGTACATAAACGTACTGGCAAGCAAGACTCACAGTTCACCAAAGTGTAACCCGTCAACACCCAGCACAGATGCTTTGGGTTCAACGAAAGAAAGGGGATATAAAAGATGCTGCAACTGGCTGCTCTAACCAACTACAGAGTTACTACCACTTCCGGCTAACAGAAAGGAGATAAGATCGCGTATAGTAACCAACCTATCAACTAATTCCAAACAAACCCATCCTGGATCTCGCCCCTTATCCAAAGAAGCAATCCAAGGATAACTCACACAGTTGAATTAATGATGGTTCAGATTATTGTGTCAATAAGCCTATTACTAGTCAAGTTGTTAATCATTGGGTGTAAGGTTGTTAATCATTAGGTTTAAGTTGTCCTGAGTACTTGTTAGCCAGTACTTTCACCAAGTAGTCCATAACCGCGGCAAACACGGCTTCTCGAGAAGATTTATCCCTGCAGGGGTGCACCAATTTGGCCGTACACGTAAGAATAACCCACCAGACGGGAATCAAACCCACCAAGCAAGGCACTCTACACAACCCAACTCTTCTTCGCATCAAGCCCAAAGCACCTTGGGCGCACGGCTAATCGAGCCCCGAAGAAAAGGGACCCTCATAGCACTCTAAGAACGTGTCCCCCTATATGCCGACTACAAAAGTTCCCCCCTGGCCTGGGCTCGCAAAAACATGCATGCGGCAAATGGAAAACACGAACTAAATGAGGCGATTTGGACGAGATGCGAATCGAATCAAATTGAGGGGGGCGCCCATACTCGCTTCCCACATGCGGTTAGTGCGCTCATCATGGATCAGTAGACAAGACCCTTTTCCTATTAGGGTCGACACTAGCAGGCCTCAAAACCACACAGGGCCTCCTGCCGTTGCCTTATCATCAAATTATTATTAACAATAACATTAGCATGATTCATTGTTTAACATCGAGCCCCCAGAACATAATGAAATAGTAACAGAAAGTAACGGGTAACAGACTCGAGCAAAACAACCCTAAGCATGCTAGTAAGACACTGGCTCAAGCAATGGGGTTGTAGGAGTGGAGGTGAGGCAATATCAGGGTTAAGGGATTCATGTGATAGGTTCGTAACAGAAACAACTATTCATAGGGCTAGCAGAATAGACAACGGAAAGTATCGGTAACCAATGTTGAAAGGAACACGATGGTTCATGTGAGTGAATACTTGCCTGCAAACTCAGTAGCCTGGTACTGAGCTAAGTCCTTAGAAGGGGTGTCGTAAGTATCGTCGGTCTCAACGTCGTCGTTTATCCGAGAAGAAGCAAACAAACAACGCAGAGAGATAAACAATCAATAACATGGCATAGTGCACAAACATGGGATGATGCATGACCATTTAATTGATGCATAGAAATAAACTAGTTGACAAGATAACAACATGGTTAAATGGACCCACATGCAATTTGGATTGCATATGGAAAGCCCATGAATTATGGTTGAATTAATTGTTCTACAACTAATCATGATGTGTAAGTGAATTAGCATGATGCATGGATGAGGAAAACAACAAAATAACAACAATAGAAGCAATTGGAAATAAGGTTTACCAAGTTTAGAAATTCATTTATTAAGTTATGGAATTTTGGTTACTTAAAGGTGTCACTCAAGCATTTGTTGTTTTCATCAAGTTAAATTGTTCAAAACAGATCACAAAGTTCATATTTGAAAAGAACACACAATTTTAGGTGGATTACATGTTTCACTTGTTGAAAAAGGATTTCAAATAAATTATTTATGAATCAAACAAGTTTAAGCAAGAATTAAATGAATTTAATTCAAACATGAACTTATTTGAATTTTTATTTGTGCAAAACATTGAGTTAAGTTCATATTTGAAAAGGTTATGCTTTTATGGTTTGAAAACATATTTTATATGTCCCAAAAGAATTTAATTTGATCAAGTTATGAATTTAGCAATATTAAATGATTTAAACAAGGTTTAAATCATTTAACCAATTTTAATTATTCAAAACATGAAACAAATTTTATATTTGGAAATGTGGTTTAATTTTGCATGGAAAACATATTTCATGTGTTGAAATTGGATTTAAATTGAGCAAGTTATTATTTTGGCAATTTTAAATGCAATAAATAAGAAACAGTTGTTTTCAGCAATTTAAAATATTCAAAACAGTAAACAAAATTTATATTTGGAAAGTACATGAAAATTTGATTGGAAAAAATATTTAGTTTGTTGAATTTGGAATTTTTATGCCCAAGTTATGAATTTTGCAAGTTTAAGCGAATTTAACAAGTTTTCAAATATTGCACCAATTTAAAATATTCAAAACAGTAAACAAATTTTATATTTGGATAGAACATTCAATTTGGGACAGAAAACATGTTTAAAAAGTTAAATTTTGAGTTAAAATGAAACAGTTATGCAATTTACAAGATTTGGTGCAAATCTGCCATTTTTTATTAACTAGGGACTTAGGAAAAATATTTCAGGGGTCTAGAATTAATTTACAAGGGCCTATTGGTGATTTGTAGAAGTTTCTGTAACCAAAACAATGGGAAAAATAAAAGTTGGTTTTATTGTGGGAGGGGGGATTCGAACCCCCACCTCCTGCTGCGCCAAGGGGACACTGACCAGATGGGCTACTGCTCTGTGTGTTGACAGTAAGGGGCTGCAGGGGGGCTTAGGTTCAGGTTGCGGGTGCGATTTTTCTGAAACTGAATCTGCAACCACCGCTCGCTGACAGAGAAGGACGCAGCGATCCTCGCCGGCCATCCGCGCTGCTGCAAGCACGGGAGGGCGCCGTGGGCGCTGCCAAGGGAGAGGGAGGAGGCGATAGGAGGGAGGAGCGAGTGGGAGACGAGGGGCCTCACCTGGCAGCGATCGGGAGGAGACAGGCGTGCAGGCTCGGGGCAGACAGAGGTGATGGTGGCGACTAGGAGGGGATGGCGCCGGCGGTGGGAGGCCTCCCGGCCAGCGCCGAGGGGGTGGAGAGGGAGATGGAACCCTGGGGGTTCCATTCCCATGCTTTGCCCGGCCGGAGGAGGTTGCTGGCGGCGGCGATCGCCGGAGGAACTAGGGAGCTCGGTTGAGGTTCAGGTTCAGTAACTGTAAGGGTTCAGAGGGAGAGCAGAGGGAAGAGGTGGAAGGAAAGGGAAGATGGCGGCGGCTGGTGAGGGAGAGGGCTTAGGGCTAGCGAGAGGAGGATGAGGTTGGTGCTTTAAGGGGGGAGGAGCTAGGTACGGCAGGCCATCGGAGAGGTTAGGCGATCATCATACGGTGGGGAATTGGCCGTACAGGAGGAAGAAGACAAACGAGGGGGGGTACAGGCCAGAAGGGAAAGTTGGCTTGGGGGGAGAGTTGGGCCTCTCTCTCTCTCCCTCTTGTTAGCTGTTAGGTTTATTATTTTCTTTGTTTCTTTTTTTTTTGCTGATTTGGAAAAAGAAGAAAAAGAGAGGGTTTAGGGTTAGAAATTTTTAGGGAAAAATTTTATAATGCTTATTTAAGTAATAGCAACAAATTGCAAGTTTTTGTTTTTCAAAAGTCCAAAATTAAATTGCTGTTATTGGTTGGATTCAAATTTGAATGCATTTGAGTTTAAGTGGTTTATTGAAAACAAGATTTACATGTAGGGATCATATAGTTTTAATTGGAGGCAAAAGATTATAATTGTTTTGGGTAATTTTCAATAATTCCAAAAGGTTGCTGTTTGAAATTTGATTGGATTTGAAGTATCATTTGAATTGAGTGAATTTTTCAAAAAAACATTTAAATGGTTTGAACCTTATAGATTAATGGAAACAAATGATGGATTTGTTTTGCAATTTTCATAATTTCAACATGGTTGCTGTTTTGGACAATGTGATTTGAATTTGAATGTGAATTGATTCAAATGAGTTATTAAATAGAAATAACAAGTTAATGGTTCTATTTAAATAGAAACAACTAGTTGTTTTAATTGAAACTTTTATTTGGAAATTTGTAACATAACAAGTATGAAACAAGGCATTTGGAAATTGGTTTGGAATTTCAAATGTTTTTGGTATTAGATGAATTTTTGTTAGAAACAAAACAACAGTTTTGAAATCACACTTTAATGGAAACAATTGATTGTTTTATTTGAATATTCATTTGGAAATTGTAACATCACAAGGATGAAACAAAAGGTTTGAATTTTGGTTTGAAATTCAAATAGAAAACAAAGGAAAACAAATGAAAACAGAGGAAAACAATTGCAATCAACATGATGCCATGATGCAAAACATAAAATAACAGATAGCAAACATTCTAATGGCTATTTTTTCATACTTGGGATGTTACAAAACGCCCCCCCCCTTGAAGGAATCGCGCCCCGAGATTCCTACTGAGAAAAGAAAAGGTCCGGATACTTCTCGCGAAGATCCTCTTGAGCTGTGACACGTGAAACACATCGTGCACCTTGGATAGTTTTTCTGGAAGTTCAAAACGATAGGCATTTCTGGCAACTCTTCTGGAAAGATGTCAGGGAATTTGGAAACCACCGGAACATTTTCAGTAAAGGTAGAGGTTTTGTATCAAGGGTGTATAGCTGAAATGAATTTGATTCATTCGTAGAATAGACTATCTGGAATGTGGTGCTTCAGGAATGCTTCCTCGAAACAACCCCAGGTGATAGGAATGCCAGCTCTCATAGCCTGGAATCAACAACAACAACCTTTCTGGCCAGATAGACTTGATATTTGGGAAGTTTTGATTAGACGCCGGTAGAAGAACTGAAATGGAAAACAACAACAAGATTTCAACGGACGAAAAGGATGTTGAGAAGAACAGGATATCGAAGCAACACCGGGAAAAACGAGAGCAAAACACTCCTGAGGTACTACGGAAAACCCATCCGGGCTTCTAAAGGATCAATATCTATTGCTTAAGGAATAGAGGATCTGCTTCCGGGGCTTACACGCCTCCGTTCTCAATCATGAGTAGGCAACATGATAAATCATGTCACAACCACCTCCATTCCTATGGTCTAGTAGATATAACTATCCTAGAGAAACCAGAATTCGTGAAATCCTAACTTGAAAGTTTAGATGAGAAGGGAAAAAAAACAACGTTGCACTTCCTTACCAGAAAAAGGGAGGGTGGGTGGGGAAAGAAGAAAAAGAACAGAATTCCTACTCTCACGTTTCATTTTTCCTATATAGCTACAAAAATAGTTTCTAGACTCAACTGCGACCAGTAAAAAGGGATCCTACAGGCAGACAAGCTCTGATACCATTTGTCGCACCCGGACTTGTAAAGGATACTCGCCGTTCCCTTGAACTGTAGTAGATTGGATTACGGGGCTTACCGGCACCCGCGTCCTCTTACGAGTAGGCCAACACACGTATGTGTGACAACCAACCCCTATCTGTTCAGCGTCGACGTAAACTATCCCATAGAAATCAGGATACTTCCGTTGACGTACTTCAAAACATACACACATGGTACGCCAACGGCATTGGAACAAGTGATATCACAACAGATCTCTACGACACAAAAGATTGAGATAAGTTGCAAATGGCTCTCATTAGAGCAGAGATAGCAAATACAATCATCCAGAGGACACATGTCCCAACAATACATCATTACAATACAGCGGAAGCACTCAAAATGTCTGAGTACAGACAAGATCCAAATAGGCCTAAGAGGCCAGAAACGAACAGACGGATCCCATCCACGAAGTCTCGGATCCTGCCCGGGTCCGCTATCTACTCGTCAACAGTCTCGTCATACTCCACGTAGTAGCCACCATGTAGATCCTCGAAAACGTAGGTCTGCGGAAACCACAGCCCCAAAGGGGTCAGTACATAAACGTACTGGCAAGCAAGACTCACAGTTCACCAAAGTGTAACCCGTCAACACCCAGCACAGATGCTTTGGGTTCAACGGAAGAAAGGGGATATAAAAGATGCTGCAACTGGCTGCTCTAACCAACTACAGAGTTACTACCACTTCCGGCTAACAGAAAGGAGATAAGATCGCGTATAGTAACCAACCTATCAACTAATTCCAAACAAACCCATCCTGGATCTCGCCCCTTATCCAAAGAAGCAATCCGAGGATAACTCACACAGTTGAATTAATGATGGTTCAGATTATTGTGTCAATAAGCCTATTACTAGTCAAGTTGTTAATCATTGGGTGTAAGGTTGTTAATCATTAGGTTTAAGTTGTCCTGAGTACTTGTTAGCCAGTACTTTCACCAAGTAGTCCATAACCGCGGAAAACACGGCTTCTCGAGAAGATTTATCCCTGCAGGGGTGCACCAATTTGGCCGTACACGTAAGAATAACCCGCCAGACGGGAATCAAACCCACCAAGCGAGGCACTCTACACAACCCAACTCTTCTTCGCATCAAGCCCAAAGCACCTTGGGCGCACGGCTAATCGAGCCCCGAAGAAAAGGGACCCTCATAGCACTCTAAGAACATGTCCCCCTATATGCCGACTACAAAAGTTCCACCCTGGCCCGGGCTCGCAAAAACATGCATGCGGCAAATGGAAAACACGAACTAAATGAGGCGATTTGGACGAGATGCGAATCGAATCAAATTGAGGGGGGCGCCCATACTCGCTTCCCACATGCGGTTAGTGCGCTCATCATGGATTAGTAGACAAGACCCTTTTCCTATTAGGGTCGACACTAGCAGGCCTCAAAACCACACAGGGCCTCCTGCCGGTGCCTTATCATCAAATTATTATTAACAATAACATTAGCATGATTCATTGTTTAACATCGAGCCCCCAGAACATAATGAAATAGTAACAGAAAGTAACGGGTAACAGACTCGAGCAAAACAACCATAAGCATGCTAGTAAGACACTGGCTCAAGCAATGGGGTTGTAGGAGTGGAGGTGAGGCAATATCAGGGTTAAGGGATTCATGTGATAGGTTCGTAACAGAAACAACTATTCATAGGGCTAGCAGAATAGACAACGGAAAGTATCGGTAACCAATGTTGAAAGGACCATGATGGTTCATGTGAGTGAATACTTGCCTGCAAACTCAGTAGCCTGGTACTGAGCTAAGTCCTTCGAAGGGGTGTCGTAAGTATCGTCGGTCTCAACATCGTCGTTTATCCGAGAAGAAGCAAACAAACAACGCAGAGAGATAAACAATCAATAATATGGCATAGTGCACAAACATGGGATGATGCATGACCATTTAATTGATGCATAGAAATAAACTAGTTGACAAGATAACAACATGATTAAATGGACCCACATGCAATTTGGATTGCATATGGAAAGCCCATGAATTATGGTTGAATTAATTGTTCTACAACTAATCATCATGTGTAAGTGAATTAGCATGATGCATGGATGAGGAAAACAACAAAATAACAACAATAGAAGCAATTGGAAATAAGGTTTACCAAGTTTAGAAATTCATTTATTAAGTTATGGAATTTTGGTTACTTAAAGGTGTCACTCAAGCATTTGTTGTTTTCATCAAGTTAAATTGTTCAAAACAGATCACAAAGTTCATATTTGAAAAGAACACACAATTTTAGGTGGATTACATGTTTCACTTGTTGAAAAAGGATTTCAAATAAATTATTTATGAATCAAACAAGTTTAAGCAAGAATTAAATGAATTTAATTCAAACATGAACTTATTTGAATTTTTATTTGTGCAAAACATTGAGTTAAGTTCATATTTGAAAAGGTTATGCTTTTATGGTTTGAAAACATATTTTATATGTCCCAAAAGAATTTAATTTGATCAAGTTATGAATTTAGCAATATTAAATGATTTAAACAAGGTTTAAATCATTTAACCAATTTTAATTATTCAAAACATGAAACAAATTTTATATTTGGAAAGGTGGTTTAATTTTGCATGGAAAACATATTTCATGTGTTGAAATTGGATTTAAATTGAGCAAGTTATTATTTTGGCAATTTTAAATGCAATAAATAAGAAACAGTTGTTTTCAGCAATTTAAAATATTCAAAACAGTAAACAAAATTTATATTTGGAAAGTACATGAAAAGTTGATTGGAAAACATATTTAGTTTGTTGAATTTGGAATTTTTATGCCCAAGTTATGAATTTTGCAAGTTTAAGTGAATTTAACAAGTTTTCAAATATTGCACCAATTTAAAATATTCAAAACAGTAAACAAATTTTATATTTGGATAGAACATTCAATTTGGGACAGAAAACATGTTTAAAAAGTTAAATTTGGAGTTAAAATGAAATAGTTATGCAATTTACAAGATTTGGTGCAAATCTGCCATTTTTTATTAACTAGGGACTTAGGAAAAATATTTCAGGGGTCTAGAATTAATTTACAAGGGCCTATTGGTGATTTGCAGAAGTTTCTGTAACCAAAACAATGGGAAAAATAAAAGTTGGTTTTATTGTGGGAGGGGGGGATTCGAACCCCCCACCTCCTGCTGCGCCAAGGGGACAGTGACCAGATGGGCTACTGCTCTGTGTGTTGACAGTAAGGGGCTGCAGGGGGGCTTAGGTTCAGGTTGCGGGTGCAATTTTTCTGAAACTGAATCTGCAACCGCCGCTCGCTGACAGAGAAGGACGCAGCGATCCTCGCCGGCCATCCGCGCTGCTGCGAGCACGGGAGGGCGCCGTGGGCGCTGCCAAGGGAGAGGGAGGAGGCGATAGGAGGGAGGAGCGAGTGGGAGACGAGGGGCCTCACCTGGCAGCGATCGGGAGGAGACAGGCGTGCAGGCTCGGGGCGGACAGAGGTGATGGTGGCGACTAGGAGGGGATGGCGCCGGCGGTGGGAGGCCTCCCGGCCAGCGCCGAGGGGGTGGAGAGGGAGATGGAACCCTGGGGGTTCCATTCCCATGCTTTGCCCGGCCGGAGGAGATTGCTGGCGGTGGTGATCGCCGGAGGAACTAGGGAGCTCGGTTGAGGTTCAGGTTCAGTAACTGTAAGGGTTCAGAGGGAGAGCAGAGGGAAGAGGTGGAAGGAAAGAGAAGATGGCGGCGGCTGGTGAGGGAGAGGGCTTAGGGCTAGCGAGAGGAGGATGAGGTTGGTGCTTTAAGGGGGGAGGAGCTAGGTACGGCAGGCCATCGGAGAGGTGAGGCGATGATCATACGGTGGGGAACTGGTCGTACAGGAGGAAGAAGACAAACGAGGGGGGGTACGGGCCAGAAGGGAAAGTGGGCTTGGGGGGGAGAGTTGGGCCTCTCTCTCTCTCCCTCTTGTTAGCTGTTAGGTTTATTATTTTTCTTTGTTTCTTTTTTTTTGCTGATTTGGAAAAAGAAGAAAAAGAGAGGGTTTAGGGTTAGAAATTTTTAGGGCAAAATTTTATAATGCTTATTTAAGTAATAGCAACAAATTGCAAGTTTTTGTTTTTCAAAAGTCCAAAATTAAATTGCTGTTATTGGTTGGATTCAAATTTGAATGCATTTGAGTTTAAGTGGTTTATTGAAAACAAGATTTACATGTAGGGATCATATAGTTTTAATTGGAGGCAAAAGATTATAATTGTTTTGGGTAATTTTCAATAATTCCAAAAGGTTGCTGTTTGAAATTTGATTGGATTTGAAGTATCATTGGAATTGAGTGAATTTTTCAAAACAACATTTAAATGGTTTGAACCTTATAGATTAATGGAAACAAATGATGGATTTGTTTTGCAATTTTCATAATTTCAACATGGTTGCTGTTTTGGACAATGTGATTTGAATTTGAATGTGAATTGATTCAAATGAGTTATTAAATAGAAATAACAAGTTAATGGTTCTATTTAAATAGAAACAACTAGTTGTTTTAATTGAAACTTTTATTTGGAAATTTGTAACATAACAAGTATGAAACAAGGCATTTGGAAATTGGTTTGGAATTTCAAATGTTTTTGGTATTAGATGAATTTTTGTTAGAAACAAAACAACAGTTTTGAAATCACACTTTAATGGAAACAATTGATTGTTTTATTTGAATATTCATTTGGAAATTGTAACATCACAAGGATGAAACAAAAGGTTTGAATTTTGGTTTGAAATTCAAATAGAAAACAAAGGAAAACAGAGGAAAACAATTGCAATCAACATGATGCCATGATGCAAAACATAAAATAACAGATAGCAAACATTCTAATGGCTATTTTTTCATACTCGGGATGTTACACAGAACTCGAGTTCAGTGCAAACATTGACACTCGAAAGCATCAAGTGCACCCGACAGAACCCGCAAAGACGACGATGGTGTCCACCACCCTCTCGCCTGCATAGGAAGGCGCACTCGTCGAACTCCTCCGTGAGTACTGGGAAATCTTTGCCTGGCATCCTTCAGATATGCCAGGGATACCCAAGGATTTCGGCGAGCACTCACTCAAAGTATTCAAAGACGCCAAACCTATCAAGCAAACGACCCGACAATTCTCCGAGCCAAAACAGAAGGCACTCGGAGAAGAATTGAATCGATTACCCGCTGCAAAATTCATCAGAGAGATAAAAATATCCACCTGGTTAGCAAACCCGGTGTTGGTTCCGAAAAAAAGCACTGACATCCTTCGCGTGTGCATCGACTATACGTCGTTGAACAAACACTGCCCCAAGGATAACTTCCCCTTGCCACGGATCGACCAGATCATGGACTCCACTGCAGGCTGCCAGCGACTCTTCTTCTTGGACGACTACTTGGGCTATAATCAGATCAGGATGAAAGAGGAGGACGAGGAGAAGACATCGTTCATCACACCTCACGGTGTCTACTGCTCCACGACAATGCCCTTCGGGCTAAAAAAACGCAGGCGCAACATATCAGCGCTGCATGCAAAAATGCCTCGCCAAGCTCATTGGCAAAAACGTACAAGTGTACGTTGACGACATCGTCATCAAAACTCGGGTAGAAGATACGCTCCTCGAGGACATCCGGGAGACATTCGACGCTCTCAACGCCTACAGGATCAAGGTCAACCCGACAAAATGCGTCTTTGGCGTTCCTGCGGGACAACTCCTTGGGTATTTGGTGTCTGCCCGCGGAATTGAAGCCAATCTAGATAAAATTCAAGCAATCTTGACAATGAAGGAGCAAACCAATCTTCGCGGAGTACATCAGCTCGCAGGGCGACTAGCCGCCCTGAGCAGACTCATCGCAAGATTAGGCGAGCAAGCATTGCCCTTCTACAAGTTGTTGAAGAAAACGGATAAGTTCGAGTGGACACCCGAAGCAAAAAAGGCGTTCATCGACTTGAAAAGAGCACTGCAGAGTAGGCGCGTCCTGGCAACGCCACTGGAAAGGGAGCCCCTATACCTATACCTAGCCGCAACAAACCAAGTCATCAACACGGTCATCGTCGTCAAGCGACCAGAAGATGGCACGGCGTACGGAGTTCAGCGGCCAATATATTATGTAAGCAAGGTGCTTTCGCCATGCAAGCAGCGATACCCTCACTATCAGAAGCTCGCGTATGACGTAGTCCTCACAGCCCGAAAGTTCAAGCATTACTTCCAGGAGCATATCGTCACGGTGCTAAACGATGCATCACTCGGTACCATCATGAACAACCCAATGGCATCCGAAAGAATCGCAAAATGGACTATCGAGCTAGGCGCTTGGGATATCATTTATGCAGGCCACAAATCCATAAAATCCCAAGTTATTGTGGAATTCCTAAGCGAGTGGACGGAGCTGCAAACACCAGGACCCCCAGAATACACGAGCAACTGGATCATGTCTTCGACGGGTCGAAAAGAAACGAAGGAGCCGGAGCCGGAGTTATTCTTATATCTCCCCAAGGCGACAAGCTGAAATACGTCCTACGACTAGATTTCCCTCCTGATGACCCAGCGTCCAACAATGACGCGGAGTATGAGGCCCTCCTACACGGCATGAAAATGGCGATCGCCTGCGGAGCCACCCGATTGATGATATATGGAGACTCAAATCTCATCGTGCAGCATACGATGAAGGAGTGCGATGCTATTGCGGATAACATGGTCGCTTATCGTGACATGTACAATCTACTCGAGGGAAGTTCCAAAGGGTGCGAACCGAAGCACACCGCGCGATCATGCAATGAGGAAGCAGACAAGTTGGCTAACATGGGATCAACTAACACTCCCATCCCTCCAGGAATCTACTTCGAACGAATGATCGAGCGATCATTCAAGGTCAGAAAGCCAGCAGGAGCACCCGCAACAGTGGAAACCGACGACAGCCCGCAAATTGCTATGATCGAGCTCATCCACAATATTTCAAGTCAAGTCTTTTTGGTCGAGCCAGTATGGACGCAGAAATACCTCGACTACTTGTCCAACAAATAGCTCCCAGCAGACATTTGCGAGGCCCGACAAATAGTACAACGCAGCAAATCCTTTCGGGCGATCAACGGCGAGCTATACAAGCAAAGCATATCGGGCGTATTGCAGAGATGCATAGCACCCAAAGATGACAAGGAATTACTCTGGGATATACGCCAAGGAGACTGCGGTCACCACGCTAGTTGGAGGGCCATCGTGGGCAAAGCCTTCAGGGAAGGATTCTATTGGCTCACAGCAGCAAGGGACGCCAAAGATCTAGTCGACAGATGCAACGCCTGCCAAAGGTTTGCACCCAGACCACATGCTCCTGCGACAGAACTGCACATGATCCCCATCGCCTGGCCCTTCTCCCAATGGGGGCTCGACATGGTGGGACCACTGCGCAAGTCAACACCTGGAGGATACACGCACCTGCTCGTAGCAGTGGAAAAATTCACAAAATGGATAGAGGCCATGCCAGTCACTTCCGCGCATGCACGGTGCGTTGTGCTATTCCTCGATTCCATCGTGTGCAGATTCGATGTACCGCACAACATCATCACAGACAACGGCAGCAATTTTACGGCCAAGGAAACACAGGAATTCTGCGAAGAAAAGGGAATCACCCTCAGCTTCGCCTCGGTAGCTCACCCGCAAACTAATGGCCAGGTCGAGCATTCCAACGGATTAGTTTCGGCTGGTCTAAAGAAGCGTCTACTTGATCGCCTGAAACCAGCGGCAGGGCACTAGGCCGAGGAACTACCATCAGTATTGTGGAGCCTACGCACAACACCAAATCGGTCAACAAACTATACGCCATTTTTCATGGTCTACGGAGCTGAAGATGTCCTACCCGAAGATGTCAAATTCAGTGCTCCACGAGTCGTTGCATACAGCGAAGAAACCTCAAACAGGGCACTCGCAGAGGACGTAGACGCACTTGACGAGATTCAGGATATTGCACTCGCAAGATCTGCAGTATACAAGCAATCGCTGCGCAACTATCACAGTCGCCGTATATGCCACAGATCTTTCGTGGTAGGAGACTTCGTGCTGCGGCTCAAGCAAAAGGAAGGACACAAGCTCGAGCCACCATGGGAAGGACCCTTCATAATACATGAAGTTATCCTAGATGGCGCCTATCGATTGAAGAACCCGAAGACCGGTGGTATCTACTCCAACCCGTGGAACGTTGCGGATCTCCGCAAGTTCTACCCCTAGGATTATCCTACTCGCAAGAAATAAGACTGTACCAGCCACGCTGTAGCTCGATCAAACACATGGCTTCTTAGCCATATCAATAAATACATGGTTTCTCAACCATAGCAATCGTGATTTCTTTCTCTCTCTAAACATGCTAAAACGACAGGTACACACCCCAAACACACGGGGGCTACGCCTAACTAGCATCAGAACATACCTTCGAGTAATATCACTCGATAAAAATAATACAAGGTATAACAAGGTCCACACCTTATAAACACCTTTAAAACAATCGAACAAAATATACAAGTTTACAAGGTTTACACCTTAAAAACACCTTACATCAAAATATTTACATCTTGGAATTACATTTAACGGCGACCAACCTCATCTGCAAGTATTTGGTCAATCTCCTCGGACGTCAGTCGAACAATCTGTTCCGCTGCTGGACGCACAGCCGCATAGTGAGGAGAAAAATCGACTGGTGCACCTCTCGATTCAGGGAGACGCGCCACAGAAAGTAAATTGACCTCAGGGTGCCACAACCGAACGAAGGCAAGTGCCACCTGGGCTCCACTAACAAGTTGTTGGCGTACGCACTCTCGAACCTCTCCCACTCGACCGAACATCCTGAGCAAACTACTCAAGCTATCTGGGACAACACCCAAAGGGTAAAATGTCCGATGGACAGAGGACAGGGCCTTGCGACAAGACTCAATGATTACTTGCGCCTGGCTCGCCTGATACTTCAGGGTAGCAAGGATGAAGCCTCGCTTACGGTCAGACCAGAACTCACTCGCATGAGGATTGGAGCTACCTGACTCGTGAATAATGTGGTTATTCACCCAATGGGTTTCACAAACTCCGTCAGGTTCAACAACTGCAAGAACAACAAAAGCGTCAAAACAAGGGAGGAACCAACGACAAAGTACTCCGGGGCTTGCAAACTTATAGAGCATGCCCTTGGCAACAGCCGCCAGTTCTTCCATCACAAACTGCTCACGCTCCGCAGCAAGTTTCTGCTTCGACTTGGCAGCATCGGCCACACCT
Source organism: Alopecurus myosuroides (assembly GCA_028641055.1). Taxonomy (NCBI): domain Eukaryota; kingdom Viridiplantae; phylum Streptophyta; class Magnoliopsida; order Poales; family Poaceae; genus Alopecurus; species Alopecurus myosuroides. The sequence goes on from CM054062.1 coordinate 177,270,493, forward strand.
CGCATAGCCTTCAACTTGCGCTCACCATCCGCAACACAATCGCGGAGTGATGCAAATGTGCTGGCCGCGGAAACAAGGGCATTAACCTGCGAAGCAGACCCACTCGAGGACTCTATGTTGGGATCCACTACCTGGAAAGAAAAGAAGAAGGTTCAGAAAAATCACAAGACCCCACTCGAGAACATACCACCCATTCCTCGGGTGCTCGGGGGCTACTCCCATCGGGAGCATACAAGAGTAACGCGCAACAATCACACACTGGGGATTTCATAAAACACTTCGATTACGCAACATAAAAGTACGGGAATACATCCCAGGATTCATTACATCGACAAGCAAAATGAAATAAAGAACTATCCTAGGGGGCTGCAGAAGTGGTTCCACTCGCGGAAGGATGCCTCTTGCGGCTAGCACGAGCGAGTACCTCAGAAATCATCTTCACGAGGACTTCAACACGAGCGCCAAAAGGACGGAGGGCTACCTTTTTTCCATGGGTGTCGTAAGGAACACTCAAATACACCTTCTCGAGGTCAACCGAGACTCCATGCGCCAAGGGAAATTGAATAGCCATCTTGGCCCCGCACTCGGACTGGGCGATTGAGTATCCATGGAGAAGATCTTCATCACCCAGGAACACCTTCAGGAGGCCATCCAACGTAGGCGGAACCGCCACGTCCACCAGTAAACGCTCGTGGAATCGCGTCAACACTCGGGTGGCATCACCAACGAGGGCGCAGATTCTACTCACATGTTCCTGGAGCTGAGTGCAAGAGTCCGTGAGGGCATCCAGTCGCTAGTTTCCAGGCAACTCCAGTCCAATCCCAAGGGCGTCTGGAACAAAGACAGATTAGAACTCTAAGAAAGCAGGATAAAATCAAATCACAGTACAAGAAAGGTGAAACACAGCTTACCCGCAAGATTCTGAGCCGAAGGACGAATGAGGTCGACCAGATCGCTATCATGCTTGGCACCCGCCTCCTCCAGCTGCTTCAGCGCTTCCTGAGCCTTCTCGAAGCTCCCCTCAAGATAAGTTGAATGCTTGCGAGTGGTTTCCAACTCCTTTCGGGAGGACTTCAACTCCGCCTCAAAGGTTTTCACCCGAGCGACAGCTTCAACCTTTTCAGCTTTTAGGCAGGTAACTTCGTCTCCAGTACAAAGCATAAGGCTGGGGCAATCTTTACAATCAAGAGAAACAATAAAGACAAGAATGGCACATTAGACTACCTTGGAGAGACTAGCCATCTTGGACAAGCCTATCGCGATCTGCCCTAAGGGAGATGCAGTCCGCTTCTGCTGAAAGTACTCGGCGTCTGAAAGCAGCAAGGGAGTCGAGAAGAGCGTGCAAAATACCCAAGGCAGAAATTCAAGTTAAAACAAAATCACTTGAGCCTATACACGACTGTACATAGTCGAGTATAGCCTCGGGGGCTACTCCCATCGGGAGCACTACCGTGCACCCGATAGAATTCAAGAAGAAAAGGAGGAGAAGACTTCGACTTGAGCCTGTGGCCAAATGCAAGCAATTAACCACAGACTCGGGGGCTACTCCCATCGTGAGCACTGCCGTGCACCCGATAAAATTTCGAACGAGCAAGGAAAAGAAAAGTGGACTTACTTTGCCCTGAGCGGTAGACAAAGGCTCTGCCGAGCTGCCTGAAACTTCCTTACTCACGAACTCCCCACCCCCAAAGCTGGGAAGCTCGTACTCCGGAGCGGCGGTTGCTCTCGCAGGTCTTGGAGATCTTCGGGCGGCCTCAACAACTACGGCATTAGTCGCGGCTGCCTCTTTCCTCTTCACGGCAGGAAGGGAAGAATCAAACCGGCCAGGGCTAATGGTTGCAAGGCTGCTGTTGAAAGCGAAATCAGAATAAAGAACAAGGAACGAGAAAGAAGATTCACGATTAAACGTGAAACACAGAAAACTTACTCATCCTCGTCATCATCGTCTAGAACGTCCATGTTCCAGGCGGTGGAAACCTTGGGTGGACGACCAAGAGGCGAAAGCATACGGGGAGGAGGCACCTGAAGAGGCTCGGTCGCCTTGGTGGACCCATCACCCAAGGAACTATCCTTAGAAGTGACTTCATCATCCTCGTGCCTGCGGCGCTTGCGGTGATGGAGTTGGTCGCTGCCCGACTCCTCCACATCGTCCGAAGAGTCGCGCTCGGAGCTCAAATCGGCTTCTGCGACGCTAGTTTCGAGAGGAACCTCGATGTTACTCGCTAGAAGGTCCGAGGCGTCTTCAGCAGAAACTGGAGGGTAGCACGTCGTCACCTTCAAGCTCTACGGAAAAAGAAGAGGAAAAACAGAGAAGGACTTCAGTCGATATAACTTCAGACTACAAAGAAACCAAAGAAGAACAAGAAGAAACTCACCTCAGCTGGAGGAGGTTTCACTGCCTCGAATGGCTCGAGAGAACATGCCGAGTAGGCCTCTCCCTTCTTCAACTTGGTGATGGCCGCAATCTTTTTCTCGATCTTAGCGTTCGAGAGAAGGTCTTCGCAGACGCGGCTCGGGTCCTGGGTGCCTTGGTACTCCCACATGATGGAGGGCCTTGCTTGAAAGGGCTGAATCCTTCGTCGAATAAACACACTCGCGATGTGTATTCCATTCAACAGAACACCCAACGCCTTGTCGCGGAAGTTCGCCACTTTCGCGAGTAGAGGGGAGACGATCTTGCTGTCTTCGGCGGAGATCTTGTGCGACCAGGACTTCCTCCGCTTCAGAATAGCGAATGGGTGGAACTCAGGAGCTCCACCCTCGCTGTTGTCGACGACGTAGAACCACTTCTTTTGCCACCCTTGCGCCGAGTCAACGAAATACATCTCCATGTAGGGGAAGTCGGTTCTCGCCTGGATCCCGAAGCCTCCGGTGCACAACAGCTCCCACAGCTTCTCGCCTGGCTGCTCTCGCTCCCGAAAGATTCGCACCTTGAAGAGGGCCTTCCAGAGGCCCCAGTGTGGGCAGATGCCCAGAAAGCAATCGCAAAGCACGATATGTGCTGAATCGCGTTGGGAGGAAAGTCGTGGAGCTGTATGTCGTAGACATATAACAAACCGAGGAGAAAAGGATGGAGAGGGAGAGAGAGATCACGCGAGACGTGCTCCGTGAAGAGCACGCGCTCGTTCACGTGAGGATTGGGTACCTCTTCCTTCTTGGACAAGCACACGCGCTTGTCAGTGTCAGGCGGGAGCAGTCCTTCCCGCTGCATCTCCGCGAGGCTCTTCCTGGCGGTGTTGGCGGCGCGCCAATCGCCCGTCCTCACGAGGGGCGGCCCGGAGGCATCCGCCACTTCCTTCGACGACAACGCGGTAGCACTACGTTTCTTCACGCCCTCCATGGGAGCACTCTTGTGCTTACAGAACAGGCGGTGTGCGCGAGGAGGAAGAAGATGAGCAAATGACCGGAATATTTACCCATCTCTGTAACATCCCAAGTCTGAAAAATAGCCTTTAGAATGTTTGCTCTCTGTTATTTTATGTTTTGCATCATGGCATCATGTGATTGCATTTGTTTTCCTCTGTTTTCATTTGTTTTCCAATTGTTTTCCTTTGTTTTCTATTTGAATTTCAACTCAAAATTCAAACCTTTTTGTTTCATCCTTGTGATGTTACAATTTCCAAAATGTTATTTCAAATAAAAACAACCAAATTGTTCCATTTTATGCCATGTTGATCACTCATTAAATTGTTGGTTTGATCAATCAATTGTTTCCAAATTGCAATCAAAAATTCAACTCAAAGCACCAAAACAAAAATCACTTTGAAATCATGTTGAGGTCAAAACAAATCTACTCTATTTGTGTTAAATAACATAGGGGTCACCCTATTTAAAAGTGTGTTCTTATTAATATTCATCTAATAAAGAAACTCTTTCAATTTTGGTTATTTTTCTAAACAACACCAATTTCCAAGTCATTAAAACTACCAATCTATTCTAATAACTTTAATCACATTAATCAGTAGGGTTCACCCTACTAAAACCTTTGTTTTCAATATTATTTTATTTAATAACAAATAGCTCTAAATTTGAATTAATTTCTAACAGCACCTTAAATTTGCAAGTTTTGGAAAAACAAAGTTGTCAATTAGTTGACATTATAAAAACTAAGCTAACTATAATTTTTACCAAATTTTTCCTAACCTAACAACCATCAATTCCTTCCAATTTCTTTTGCTACAAAAAAAAGAACAAAAACAAAATAGAAAAAGGGAGAAGGAGAGGGCAGCCCATTTTTTTTTCCCTTTCCACCCCCCGAGTCCCTTACTTCCAACAACCGCAGCGCAGCACAGTTGGTTGGTTCCCTGTGCGCGCAGCAAGAGGTGAGGGGATCGAATCCCCCCTCCCTCAATTAAACCAACTTTTGTTTTGTTTTTTCCAGAGCCATAACAAACTGCAGAATCACATCCATGCCCCTGGTAATTAAATATAGACCCTGTAAAATATTTTCCAAGTCCCTGTTAATCTTTCTAGGTCCCTAAATATTGTAAAAATGGCAGATTTGTATCTTTATTTGTAAAATGCATAAGAAATTCATCCCAACTCCAATTTTAACTTTTTAAATATGTTTTCTGTCCCAAATTAAATGTTCTATCCAAATATAAAATTTGTTTACAGTTTTGAATATTTTAAATTGGTGAAATATTTGAATTCTTGTTAAATTCACTTAAACTTGCAAAATTCATAACTTGGGCATAAAAATTCCAAATTCCACAAACTAAATATGTTTTCCAATCAATTTTTCATGTACTTTCCAAATATAAATTTTGTTTGCTGTTTTGAATAATTTAAATTGCAGAAAACAACTGTTTCTTAATTATTGCATTTAAAATTGCCAAAATAATAACTTGCTCATTTTAAATCCAATTTCCACAAATGAAATATGTTTTCCATGCAAAATTAAACCCTCTTTCCAAATATAAACTTTGTTTTCTGTTTTGAATAATTAAAAATTGGTTAAATAATTTAAACCTTGTTTAATTCATTTAAAATTGGTAATTTCATAACTTGATCAAAACAAATTCTTTTGGGACATATAAAATATGTTTTCCTACCCTAAAAGTATAAAATTTTCAAATATAAATTTGGTTTAATGCTTTGAACAAATAAAAATTCAAATAAGTTCATGTTTGAATTAATTTCATTTAATTCTTGCTTACACTTGTTTAATTCATAAATAATTTATTTGAAATCCTTTTTCAACAAGTGAAACATGTATTCCACCTAAAATTGTGTGTTCTTATCAAATATGAACTTTGTTATCTGTTTTGAACAATTTAACATGATGAAAACAACAAATGCTTGTGTGATCCCTTTAAGTAACCAAAATTTCTTAACTTAATAAACAAATTTCTAAACTTGGTAACCCTTATTTCCAATTGCTTCTATTGTTGTTATTTTGTTGTTTTCCTCATCCATGCATCATGCTAATCCACTTTCACATGTTGCTTAGTTGTAAAACAATTAATTCAACCATAATTCATGGGCTTTTCATATGCAATCCAATTGCATGTGGGTCCATTTAATCATGTTGTTATCTTGTCAACTAGTTTATTCTGTTGCATTCAATTAACTGGTCATGCATCATCCCATGTTTGTGCACTATGCCATGATATTGATTGTTTATCTTTCTGCAATGTTTGTTTGCTTCTTCCCGGATAAACGACGACGTTGAGACCGCCGATACTTATGACACCCCTTCTAAGGAGTTAGCTCAGTACCAGGCTACTGGGTTTGCAGGCAAGTTATCACTCACATGAACCACTGTGTTCCTTTCAACATTGGTTACCGATACTTTCCGTTGTTCTTTTCTGCTAGCCTTAGTAGTAGTTGTTTCTGTTACGAACCCATCACATGAATCCCTTAACCTTGATATTGCCTCACCTCCATTCCTATCACCCCTTTTGGTTGAGCCAGTGTCTTACTAGCATGCTTAGGTTGTTTTGCTCGAGTCTGTTACCCGTTACTTTCTGTTACTACTCTTTTACGTTCTGGGGGCTCGATGTTTAATCAATCAATCATGCTAATGTTATTATAATAATAAATTTGATGATAAGGCACCGGCAGGAGGCCCAGGGTGGTTTTGAGGCCTGCTAGTGTCGACCCCCTAATTAGGAAAAGGGTCTTGTCTACTGATCCATGATGAGCGCACTACCCGCATGTGGGAAGCGAGTATGGGCGCCCCCCTCAACTTGACCCGATTCGCATCTCGTCCAAATCGCCGTACTAGTTCGGGCTTTCCATTTGCTGCATGCATGATCTTGCGAGCCCTTGGCGCCCGGGTGGAACTTTCGTAGTCGGCATTTAGGGCGGCGTGGTCTTCCAGTGCTATGAGGGTCCTCCTTTTCTTCGGGGGGCTCGATTAGCCGCGCACGCACAGCACGCGGTGCTTTGGGCTTGATGCGAAGAAGGGTTGGTTGTGTAGAGTGCCTCGCTTGGTGGGTTTGATTCCCGTCTGGCGGGATATTCTTGCGTGTACGGCTAAATTGGTGCAACCCTGCAGGGATAATCTTCTCGAGAAGCCGTGTTTTCCACGGTTATGGACTACTTGGTGAAAGTACTGGCTAACAAGTACTCAGGACAACTTAAACATAATGATCAAACATGTTACACCCAAGGATTAATAACTTGACTAGTAATAGGTTGATGACACAATAACTTGATTCACCTTTAATACAACTGTGTGAGTTATCCTCGGATTGCTTCTTTGGATAAGGGGCGAGATCCAGGATGGGTTTGTTTGAAGTTATCTTTCAGTTGGTTACAATCCTCGATCTTATCTCCTTTCTGTTAGCCGGAAGTGGTAGAATCTCTGTAGTTGGTTAGCGCAGCCAGTTGCAGCATCTTTTATATCCCTTTCCTTCCGTTGAACCAAAAGCATCTGTGCTTGGTGTTGACGGGTTACACTTTGGTGAACTGTGAGTCTTGCTTGCCAGTACGTTTATGTACTGACCCCTTTGGGGCTGTGGTTTCCGCAGACCGACGTTTCCGAGGATCAAAATGGTGGCTACTACGTGGAGTATGACGAGACTGCTGACGAGTAGATAGCGGACCCGGGCAGGATCCGAGACTTCGTGGATGGGCTCCGTCTGTTTGTTTCCGGCCTCTTAGGCCTATTTGGTTCTTGTCTGTACTCAGACATGTTGAATGCTTCCGTTGTATTGTAGTGATGTATTGTTGGGGCATGTGCCCTCTGAATGATTGTATTTGCTATTTCTGCTCTAATGAGAGCTATTTGCAACCTTATTTCAATCTTTTGTGTCGTAGAGATTTGTTGTGATATCAGTTGTTCAACGCCGTGGACGTACCATGTGTGTATGGTTTGAAGTACATCGACGGAAGTGCCTTTGATCTCTAGTGGATAGTTTACATCGACGATGGAATAGCAGGGCTTGTGTTGTCGCGCATAAGCGCAGGCCTACCAGGAAGCTGGGACGTGGGAGCAGTTATGCCCCATAATCCAAGCATCTGCTATCCAGTTCGGCCCGATGAGTATCCCCTAGAAATCAGGGTGCGACAAATGGTATCAGAGCCTGTCTGCCTGTAGGATCCCTTTTTACTGGTCGCAGTTGAGTCTAGAAACTATTTTGTAGCTATATAGGAAAAATGAAACGCGAGAGTAGTAATTCTGTTCTTTTTCTTCTTTCCCCACCCACCCTCCCTTTTCTGGTAAGGAAGTGCAACGTTGTTTTTCCCTTCTCATCTAAACTTTCAAGTTAGGATTTCACGTATTCTGGTTTCTCTGGGATAGTTATATCTACTAGACCATAGGAATGGAGGTGGTTGTGACATGATTTATCATGTTGCCTACTCACGATTGAGAACGGAGGCGTGTAAGCCCCGGAAGCAGATCCTCTGTTCCTTAAGCAGTAGATATTGATCCTTTAGAAGCCCGGATGGGTTTTCCGTAGTACCTCAGGAGTTTTGTTCTCGTTTTCCCCGATGTTGATATCCTGTTCTTCTCAACATCCTTTTCGTCCGTTGAAATCTTGTTGTTGTTTTCCATTTCAGTTCTTCTACCGGCGTCTAATCGAAACTTCCCAAATATCAAGTCTATCTGGCCAGAAAGGTTGTTGTTGTTGTTGTTGTTGTTGATTTTAGTATGCCTCCCACCTACTGAATCACCACATTCCAGATACTCTATTCTCCAAATGAATCAAAGTCTATCCAGCTATACACCCTCCATACAAAACCTCTCCCTTTACTTGATAATGTTCCGGAGGTTTCCAAATTCCCTGACGTCTTTCCGGAAGAGTTGCCAGGAATACCTATCGTTTTGAAATTCCAGAAACTATCAAAGGTGCACGATGTGTTTCACGTGTCACAGCTCAAGATGATCTTCCCAAGAAGTTTCCGGACCTTTTCTTTTCTCAGTAGGAATCTCGGGGCGCGATTCCTTCAAGGGGGGGCGTTTTGTAACATCCCAAGTCTGAAAAATAGCCTTTAGAATGTTTGCTCTCTGTTATTTTATGTTTTGCATCATGGCATCATGTGATTGCATTTGTTTTCCTCTGTTTTCATTTGTTTTCCAATTGTTTTCCTTTGTTTTCTATTTGAATTTCAACTCAAAATTCAAACCTTTTTGTTTCATCCTTGTGATGTTACAGTTTCCAAAATGTTATTTCAAATAAAAACAACCAAATTGTTCCATTTTATGCCATGTTGATCACTCATTAAATTGTTGGTTTGATCAATCAATTGTTTCCAAATTGCAATCAAAAATTCAACTCAAAGCACCAAAACAAAAATCACTTTGAAATCATGTTGAGGTCAAAACAAATCTACTCTATTTGTGTTAAATAACATAGGGGTCACCCTATTTAAAAGTGTGTTCTTATTAATATTCATCTAATAAAGAAACTCTTTCAATTTTGGTTATTTTTCTAAACAGCACCAATTTCCAAGTCATTAAAACTACCAATCTATTCTAATAACTTTAATCACATTAATCAGTAGGGTTCACCCTACTAAAACCTTTGTTTTCAATATTATTTTATTTAATAACAAATAGCTCTAAATTTGAATTAATTTCTAACAGCACCTTAAATTTGCAAGTTTTGGAAAAACAAAGTTGTCAATTAGTTGACATTATAAAAACTAAGCTAACTATTATTTTTACCAAATTTTTTCTAACCTAACAACCATCAATTCCTTCCAATTTCTTTTGCTACAAAAAAAAATAACAAAAACAAAATAGAAAAAGGGAGAAGGAGAGGGCAGCCCATTATTTTTTTCCCTTTCCACCCCCCGAGTCCCTTACTTCCAACAACCGCAGCGCAGCACAGTTGGTTGGTTCCCTGTGCGCGCAGCAAGAGGTGAGGGGATCGAATCCCCCCTCCCTCAATTAAACCAACTTTTGTTTTGTTTTTTCCAGAGCCATAACAAACTGCAGAATCACATCCATGCCCCTGGTAATTAAATATAGACCCTGTAAAATATTTTCCAAGTCCCTGTTAATCTTTCTAGGTCCCTAAATATTGTAAAAATGGCAGATTTGTATCTTTATTTGTAAAATGCATAAGAAATTCATCCCAACTCCAATTTTAACTTTTTAAATATGTTTTCTGTCCCAAATTAAATGTTCTATCCAAATATAAAATTTGTTTACTGTTTTGAATATTTTAAATTGGTGAAATATTTGAATTCTTGTTAAATTCACTTAAACTTGCAAAATTCATAACTTGGGCATAAAAATTCCAAATTCCACAAACTAAATATGTTTTCCAATCAATTTTTCATGTACTTTCCAAATATAAATTTTGTTTGCTGTTTTGAATAATTTAAATTGAAGAAAACAATTGTTTCTTAATTATTGCATTTAAAATTGCCAAAATAATAACTTGCTCATTTTAAATCCAATTTCCACAAATGAAATATGTTTTCCATGCAAAATTAAACCCTCTTTCCAAATATAAACTTTGTTTTCTGTTTTGAATAATTAAAAATTGGTTAAATAATTTAAACCTTGTTTAATTCATTTAAAATTGGTAATTTCATAACTTGATCAAAACAAATTCTTTTGGGACATATAAAATATGTTTTCCTACCCTAAAAGTATAAAATTTTCAAATATAAATTTGGTTTAATGCTTTGAACAAATAAAAATTCAAATAAGTTCATGTTTGAATTAATTTCATTTAATTCTTGCTTACACTTGTTTAATTCATAAATAATTTATTTGAAATCCTTTTTCAACAAGTGAAACATGTATTCCACCTAAAATTGTGTGTTCTTATCAAATATGAACTTTGTTATATGTTTTGAACAATTTAACATGATGAAAACAACAAATGCTTGTGTGATCCCTTTAAGTAACCAAAATTTCTTAACTTAATAAACAAATTTCTAAACTTGGTAACCCTTATTTCCAATTGCTTCTATTGTTGTTATTTTGTTGTTTTCCTCATCCATGCATCATGCTAATCCACTTTCACATGTTGCTTAGTTGTAAAACAATTAATTCAACCATAATTCATGGGCTTTTCATATGCAATCCAATTGCATGTGGGTCCATTTAATCATGTTGTTATCTTGTCAACTAGTTTATTCTGTTGCATTCAATTAACTGGTCATGCATCATCCCATGTTTGTGCACTATGCCATGATATTGATTGTTTATCTTTCTGCAATGTTTGTTTGCTTCTTCCCGGATAAACGACGACGTTGAGACCGCCGATACTTACGACACCCCTTCTAAGGAGTTAGCTCAGTACCAGGCTACTGGGTTTGCAGGCAAGTTATCACTCACATGAACCACTGTGTTCCTTTCAACATTGGTTACCGATACTTTCCGTTGTTCTTTTCTGCTAGCCTTAGTAGTAGTTGTTTCTGTTACGAACCCATCACATGAATCCCTTAACCTTGATATTGCCTCACCTCCATTCCTATCACCCCTTTTGGTTGAGCCAGTGTCTTACTAGCATGCTTAGGTTGTTTTGCTCGAGTCTGTTACCCGTTACTTTCTGTTACTACTCTTTTACGTTCTGGGGGCTCGATGTTTAATCAATCAATCATGCTAATGTTATTATAATAATAAATTTGATGATAAGGCACCGGCAGGAGGCCCAGGGTGGTTTTGAGGCCTGCTAGTGTCGACCCCCTAATTAGGAAAAGGGTCTTGTCTACTGATCCATGATGAGCGCACTACCCGCATGTGGGAAGCGAGTATGGGCGCCCCCCTCAACTTGACCTGATTCGCATCTCGTCCAAATCGCCGTACTAGTTCGGGCTTTCCATTTGCTGCATGCATGATCTTGCGAGCCCTTGGCGCCCGGGTGGAACTTTCGTAGTCGGCATTTAGGGCGGCGTGGTCTTCCAGTGCTATGAGGGTCCTCCTTTTCTTCGGGGGGCTCGATTAGCCGCGCACGCACAGCACGCGGTGCTTTGGGCTTGATGCGAAGAAGGGTTGGTTGTGTAGAGTGCCTCGCTTGGTGGGTTTGATTCCCGTCTGGCGGGATATTCTTGCGTGTACGGCTAAATTGGTGCAACCCTGCAGGGATAATCTTCTCGAGAAGCCGTGTTTTCCGCGGTTATGGACTACTTGGTGAAAGTACTGGCTAACAAGTACTCAGGACAACTTAAACATAATGATCAAACATGTTACACCCAAGGATTAATAACTTGACTAGTAATAGGTTGGTGACACAATAACTTGATTCACCTTTAATACAACTGTGTGAGTTATCCTCGGATTGCTTCTTTGGATAAGGGGCGAGATCCAGGATGGGTTTGTTTGAAGTTATCTTTCAGTTGGTTACAATCCTCGATCTTATCTCCTTTCTGTTAGCCGGAAGTGGTAGAATCTCTGTAGTTGGTTAGCGCAGCCAGTTGCAGCATCTTTTATATCCCTTTCCTTCCGTTGAACCCAAAGCATCTGTGCTTGGTGTTGACGGGTTACACTTTGGTGAACTGTGAGTCTTGCTTGCCAGTACGTTTATGTACTGACCCCTTTGGGGCTGTGGTTTCCGCAGACCGACGTTTCCGAGGATCTACATGGTGGCTACTACGTGGAGTATGACGAGACTGCTGACGAGTAGATAGCGGACCCGGGCAGGATCCGAGACTTCGTGGATGGGCTCCGTCTGTTTGTTTCCGGCCTCTTAGGCCTATTTGGTTCTTGTCTGTACTCAGACATGTTGAATGCTTCCGTTGTATTGTAGTGATGTATTGTTGGGGCATGTGCCCTCTGAATGATTGTATTTGCTATTTCTGCTCTAATGAGAGCTATTTGCAACCTTATTTCAATCTTTTGTGTCGTAGAGATTTGTTGTGATATCAGTTGTTCAACGCCGTGGACGTACCATGTGTGTATGGTTTGAAGTACGTCGACGGAAGTGCCTTTGATCTCTAGTGGATAGTTTACATCGACGATGGAATAGCAGGGCTTGTGTTGTCGCGCATAAGCGCAGGCCTACCAGGAAGCTGGGACGTGGGAGCAGTTATGCCCCATAATCCAAGCATCTGCTATCCAGTTCGGCCCGATGAGTATCCCCTAGAAATCAGGGTGCGACAATCTCCTAAGGATTGTTACTTATACACAGGCCAGGCTGAACCAGGTCGTGGATTTGGCAACATGGCACCCATCGCGGCCGCCACGAGTGAAGTGGAAATGAGGCGGCGGCGAACAGTTACGCTGGCACGATCTTTAAGAAGATCGTGCGCATTTACAGCGCGTGGCTCGCGGAAAAACCAGACACGACCTATCGTTTCAGGTCAAAAGGCTGACAAGGTCGGCCCGAATGCTCTGTTTTGCTTTGTCACGTCCCGTCGGGAGGCGTCAGAGCAGATGGGTGCGCAGTGACATCCCTGCATATATCATCAAGACGCAAAAACTTTTTCGCATAAGCTCCCTAACACGAAATTTCTTTCGTATGGGTACATCAAGGACGTGAAATCTCTTTCGCATAAGCTCCCTAACACGAAAATTCTTTCGTATGGGCACATCAAACACGCGAAATATCTTTCGCACAAGCTCCCTAACACGAAAATTCTTTCGTATGGGCACATCAAAACGCGAAATCTCTTTCGCACAAGCTCCCTGGCACGAAATTTCTTTCGTATGGGTATGTCAAGGCGCAAAAATTTCTTTTGCATAAGTCCCTAGACACGAAAACTCTTTCGTATGGGCAAGGCAAAAACAAATTTATTACAAACGCAAAAATCTCTTTTTGCACAATTACAACAAAGGAAGGAGATCTCTTCACTCGAAGATTCACAGGAAGGCAATCAAAGAAAAATCGCGAGTACGCGGCTCCCGCCACTCTATCACACGATGTATCTACACATCTCTATCCTGGATCATTCGGCCGACTAGGAACGTCCGGATGCCGTATTCTTTCGAGTATGAAGGTAAGACCCAAAGATCTCTCTTATGGGCCTGGAATCGCACTCAAGCTGCATCCTCCGGTAAATTTCGTGTCAACAACACGAAGAAAAATCCTAGCGGACGCGCCGGGTACCCCTATAGGTTAAGTTCGACTCGGTAAGACCTCCACGGCCCAGTCGCAATGATCAGCTCACCGGATTCGAGTCGGAGGTCTCGAGTCTGTGTAGGCCAGAACTGTTTTTGCCCTAGATGCAATTTATTCGACCTGAGCTTTCGGGAGAGCCAAGCAACTGAGCCACATCCTTCTGCGAAAACAGCCAGTACATAGGCACATTTATTGCTCGATGCTCAAGTACAAGAAGCTCATCGTGAACAGGGTATACGCCCTCCAAATTCAAGTGACTGAAACAATCAATCGAAGGATATCAAGATGAACTTTGAGTGTCCACCCGACAGATTCTCAATCGAGTAAACACTCGGGGGCTACTGACGAGGGGATGAGTACTGGACCTATTGGGTGAGGCTACCATATCGAAGGCCCAAGGCCCAAGACCTAAGCCCAAGGAAAGTGCCACCAACAGTTCTAGAAGGCCCAATGGAAGGCCCACCCGCAAAGCCTTGCGGATCAAGATGGAAACTTGTAACCGACCTAAACTAGGGTTTGTAACCCCCCCGGGTACGGTTTGAGACCTAGCCATCTATATAAGGCCAGGAGAACCACCGGGAAGGGGATCCAAGCAATCACGCACCACCAAAGCCTTGAACTCGAGATCATAATCTCGATTCGCGCACCCCCCATTGTAACCGATCTATCGATAATACAGATCGACGGAGCAGGAGTAAGGGTTTTACCTCTACGAGGGCCCCGAACCTGGGTAAATCTTGCCCCCTGTTAGCCTACGATCGTCACGAGGGCCTACACGTTTTCCTAACCGAAACCCTATCGGTTCATCCGAGGGACTTGTTGAGATGACTATTCGACACAGTAGGCATAGAGGGAATGGATGGACGGGCGTTGCATGGATAGCATAGGCATGTAATAATCTAACATGGGCATTGCAGATAATAATAATGAAGCATCAAACATGTAGGGAAACCATAGGCATGTGTTCCAATATAGTCGTACGTGCTCACAATGAGAAACTTGCACAACATATTTTGTCCTACAAGCCCGTGGCAGCGGGGCCTCTAGGGAAACTACTGGTAATTAAGGTGCTCATTTTAATAAAGCACCGGAGCAAAGAATTAACACTCTGTGAACACACGTGATCCTCACATCACAACCATCCCCTCTGTTTGTCCCAATTTCTGTCACTTTGGGGCCTCGGGTTCCGGACAATGACATGTGTAAAAAAACTTGCAGATATGATCAAGAAACATAATTATACTCATGAAACAATAACATGTTCAGATCTGAGATCATGGCACTCGGGCCCTAGTGACAAGCATTAAGTATAACAAGTTGCAACAACGGTAGAAAACACTAACAATGGATACTAGGCACTATGCCCTAACAATCTCGCATTATTACATGATAAATCTCATCCAATCCCTTCCATCCCTCTCAGCCTACAACGGTGTTTACTCACACATGGACGTGGGAATCATGGATGGTTGATGGAGAAGAGGTGGCAGTGTCGATGGCGATGACTCCTTCAAATCTCTGTCCCGGCAGGGAGCCAGAATAGGAACTTCTGATCCCCGAATCAAGGTTCGGGGTGGGGTCAGCGCTCTATTGTGTTTCTGTGGAATATGATGAACCCCCTCGGTTTTTAGGTTATGGGGCATATGTAGTCGAAAGGGGAGTCTGAGGGGGTGAGGGAGTGGCCCACACCACCTGGCGGCACGGCCAAGGAGGGCGCCGAGGGGTGGTGTGGCCCCCTCCTGGCTCCTCTCCTGGCCCCCTTTTGGCTCCCGGGGTCTTCTGGTGTTTTAGAACCAATAGGATTTTTGTGGGCATTTTCCCGAAAGTTAATTTTTCTACACAAAAACGAGACACCAAGGTAATTCTGCTGAAAACAGCGTTAGTCCGTGTTAGTGGTATCCAAAACTCACAGGTTTAGAGGAAAACAATAAGAAAAGTTTTCGGAAAAGGAGATACGTTTTGGACGTATCAACGCGCTACGGTCGGGGTAGCAAACAATGACTTTCCATTGCCACAGACGATCTTGGAGTGATTTTCATTATGTCTTGTAAGATCATATTTCTAGTTGGAGTAACTTGTGAGTTCTAAGTTACGGTTTTATGGCACTTCCAGCATCCATATTTGCTAGAGTCAACGCTACTGTGCATTGCCCATTCTCACATCGAGAGTAGGTGAAAATTCGCTGGTACATCCAAACCCCGTGGGAGGACTTCATCATGTTCTTCTACACATAAGCCCAAATATCTTCCTCAAAACAGCTACCATATATACCTACCTACCACGACATTTCCATAGCCGTTCCAAGATATATTTCCATACAACATCCATCTACATTATGTGACTTGATGACGTGTTTTATTGTCATATTGCATAGTCTACACTGGCATAAGCATGCAGTTTGATACATCAAAGACGTGCTTTATTGTTGTATTGCATACTGATACACTGGCAGGAGCATTCAGTTTGGTACATCAGAGATATTTTATTATGAGTTATGAGTACTAAAAGTGTGATGATTCATTGCAATATAGAGTGTTGCCTCTACCAGTGAGGATTCGAAAAGTGCCCAAAAACAAAAAGATAAAAAATAAAGAGCCAATGAGAGATAGAAAAATTAGAAGAGAGAGGGGACATCACTACTATTATTTATTCCACACTCGTGCCTATGTTTATCACCAATACTTCAGTTTGGAGAGAGTTTTCATATTATGACTTGCGTAACTATCTAGAGAACTTTAAATTATAGAACTTGGCTTGTATATTCCAATGATGAGCCTCCTCAATAGTGCTCTAGGTCTTCGTGATCAAGAAAGTTGGATGCACCCCCACTAGTTCCATTGGATAGCTTTCATACACTTATAGCATGTCGGGGGGCGACCCCCGGGTAGGCTCAAGGAAGGCACAAGGTGATGTCCAGGAGCGGACTGGGTCAATGTTGAACGACATAGCAAGAATCGGCTTATGGCTGGTATAGTCATACCGGTATGAACCGACATACCGTGACTGACATGCGTATGGTATGTCGGAATAGTCCTTTGGTATGTTGATTACAAGAGAGAATCAACCTAGTTATGTATGGAAAAGCCGGCATAAAGAAGGTGCAAGTGAACTCGGATGTGGGTCAATGCTACTATCATATCCCTGCTGTTGCGGAGCAGGTACTGGCGTGAAGGTTCAAGTTACTAGGAGAAAGGGTATCTCCCGTACCGCTGACCGCGTATAATCGTGGGAGCAGTGGCCAGGTATGGTAGGGCGCACTACCGGTTCAGCAGCAACATGGAACCTACACAACACAATCAAATCACTTTGCCCCCAATGAAGCTGGGAGGTTGTCAATCTCACCGGTTTTGCTGAACACAAAGAGGTTAAACGTATGGTGTGGAAAACAATATGAGAATATCATGAAAGCAATAGCAGCAGTGTGAAAATAGTGGAAGCAGTGTGTATTATCAGTATGAGAAAATGGATCAGGGTCCATAGTTCACTAGAGGTGTCTCTCCATAAAAGATAAATAACATGTGTGGTGAACAAATTACAGCTAGGCAATTGACATAAATGAAGGCTGCACCGTAGTGCATATGCAAGACATAAAGATTACTACGTGATTCATGCGGGCGTTACAACAAGATACATAGACAATCATCCAACAACATCTATGACTAATAATCCACCCTCTGAATATCATACGAGCAAACATTGGGTATTAAGTTTGTAACATCCCAAGTATGAAAACCTACCATTTAGAATGTTTGATTTCTTGTTACTAAAGTATTGCATCATGTCATCATGTTTATTTCATTGTTTGCATTTGTTTACTAATTGTTTTGCATCTGTTCTCAATTGTTTTCACATTTGAAATTCAACTTATTTCCAAACCTTATTTCATACTTGCTCTGTTACAACATTTTAAATAGAAATCTCAAATAAAAAACAACCCATTTGTTTTCATATTATTTCCATATTGATCAATTAATAAGATGGTGCTTTTTATTTCCACTAATTAGTTCCAAATTGGTTTCAAATTCAAAGCAAATCATCTACAGCACCTAATTTGGAAATTATAAAAATACCAAACTATTCTAATGTTTTAATCCAATTAATAATAGGATTCACCCTATTAAACTTGTTGTTTTCAAATATAAATCAATTAATTTGCAATTTATTCCAATTCAAACCATTTTGCAAAAACAGCAACTAAATTTGAATTTCCAAAAACTTAAGTTGTAAGTGGTAGATATTGAACTAACAAACTCACCTGATTTTTTTTCCAAAATTTTATAAACTCACAACCCTATCAAATTCTTCCAATTCTCTTTGCTGCAAAAAAAAGGGGGAAAAGCAGAAATAAGAAAAAGAAAAACGGCCGCGCGGCACCTAACCTACCCAGCCAGCCCGCTCTCCTAGCGCGGCCCAGCCCGCTAACACCCCCCCCCCCCCGCGTACCGTTTCGCTTGGCCGCCACCGTCGCCCCGCAGTACGGCAGGGCATCGGAGCATGCCACGGCGGCAGTGGCTCGCCCCCGACGGCCAGGAGCTCGCCCTACTCCCTATATATCACCCTAGGGCAGCGCGCCGCCTAACCCTAGCCCCTAGGTCCTGTTCCCCCTCGTTTTCCGCCGCCGATCGCCACCATCTACTCCAGTTTCCCCTCCACTGCTACCTCACCGGAGTTCATCGACTGAATCCGCCGTGATCGCCACCTCCGTAGCCACCAATCCTCCTCGCTAAGCCCTGGAACCGCACCACCTCGTCTTCTTCTTCCTTTTGAACACCGGAGGGAGCAAGGATAGCAGCCAGGACGTCGCCTCCGTCCACGACCACGCCGCAGTCGCCGTCAGCCGTACGTCACCGCGCCTCTGCATCGTCTACCTCTGGTGGTGAGCGCACCGTCTCCTCCTCCCCTCTCTCTGTTGCATCTGCACTCGCATCTGTGCACGCACCCAAGCACCACAGCCACCGCAGCACGCCACCGCTCGCCGTCGTTGTTTCTCTGACGAAGTTCAGTCGTGGCGCGCGACAGTTAAGTTCAGTCAAGTGCAGATCTGAAACTCATCCTCCCTGAGCACGGTTAACTAACAAACGAACGCGAGCAGCGCACTGGTTCAGGCGCAGCGCACGCTAGCGAGAGATCGTGTGTTCGAGCCTTGGGCTCGCGGGATTAAAATCCCAAACCTTTTTTTCGCCGCAGCGCTGACAGGGAGGGCCCCCTGTCAGCCTCCCTGGTAGCCACGCAAGCGCACGGTCCCCCTGGGCCCCCCTGGCAGCGACTGGGGTAGGGTACTCTGCGGTGTAACATGTTTTTCTAACGTTTCTGTTTAAATCCAGTCCTTTTATTTTAGCAGATTGGTCCCTGAAAGTATTTTGGCAATAACTTTAGTTTTATAACTCCAATAAATGAAAATAAAATATGCACACTAATCTAAATTTAATTGTCTACCTATTGGTATCATTTGTTTCCTGTTTTGAAATTTCAAAATGCAACTCAAATTTGAATTCAAATAATTCAATTGCAATTTGATAAAATCAATAACTAATTCATTCTTAATCCAATAAATGCAAATAAAATATGTTTTCCATGCTATTTCAAATAAACTTTTCAAATATAAAATTTGTTGCATGGTTTGAATAATTTAAATTGCCTAAATAATTTAAACCTTGTTTAATTCATTTAAATTTTGCTAAAATCATAACTTGCTCAAAATAAATTATTTTTGAACATGCAAAATATGTTTTCAAACTAGAAAAGTATGAACTTTTCAAATATGAATTTGAATTTATGTTTTGAACAAATAAAATTCACACTTGTTTTAAATTCATTTAAAACTTGTTTAATATTGTTTAAGTCATAATAAATTCATACTAACTCCTATTTCAAAATTTGAAACATGTAATCCAACTAAAATTTGATGTTCTTTTCAAATATAAATTTTGTTATTTGTTTTGAACACTTTAACTTGATGAAAAAACAACTGTTTGTGTTACATGTTTAAGCAACCCAAAAATTTCCAAAACTTAATAAATGTTTTCCAAACATGTTAAATTCCTTTTCCACTTGCATCTATGGTTGTTATCTTGTTGTTATCATCATGCATGCATCATGCTAACAACTTTCACATAATAATTAATTGTAAATCATTTGTTTCCACTTAATTCATGGACCCTTTTTCCATATGCAACTCAAAATTGCATAGGGGTCCATTTAAATTGTGTTACCATGTCACCTAGTTTATTTTGATGCAACCATTAAGTTGACATGCATCATCCCATGATTGTGCACCATGCCATGATATTGATTGTTTATATTTCTGTCTTGTTTGTTTGCTTCTTCTCGAATAGACGACGACGTTGAGACAGACGATCTTTACAGCACCCCTTCTGAGGATCTAGCTCAGTACCCGGCTGCTGAGTTTGCAGGCAAGTTATCACTCACATGAACCATTGTGTTCCTTTCAACCCTGGTTACCGATACTTTCCGTTGTCTATTCCTGGTAGCCTTAGTAGTAGTTGTTTCTGTTACGAACCTATCACATGAATCCTTTAACCCTGTTATTGCCTCACCACCACTCCTACAACCCCGTTGATTGAGCCAGTGTCTTACTAGCATGCTTAGGTTGCTTTGCTCGAGTCTGTTACCCGTTACTTTCAGTTACTATATCTTTATTATGTTCTGGGGGGCTCGATGTTTAATCAATCAATCATGCTAATGTTATTACTTAATAATAATTTGATGATAAGGCACCGGCAGGAGGCCCTGTGTGGTTTTGAGGCCTGCTAGTGTCGACCCTAATAGGAAAAGGGTCTTGTCTACTGATCCATGATGAGCGCACTACCCGCATGTGGGAAGCGAGTATGGGCGCCCCCCTCAATTTGATTCGATTCGCATCTCGTCCAAATCATCTCATTTAGTTCGTGTTTTCCATTTGCCGCATGCATGTTTTTGCGAGCCCAGCGCAGGGTGGAACTTTTGTAGTCGGCATATAGGGGGACACGGTCTTAGAGTGCTATGAGGGTCCCTTTTCTTCGGGGCTTGATTAGCCGTGCGCCCAAGGTGCTTTGGGCTTGATGCGAAGAAGAGTTGAGTTGTGTTGAGTGCCCCGCTTGGTGGGAGGCATCCCATCTGGCGGGTTATTCATACGTGTACAGCCAAATTGGTGCAAACCTGCAGGGATAATCTTCTCGAGAAGCCGTGTTTTCCGCGGTTATGGATTACTTGGTGAAAGTACTGGCTAACAAGTACTCAGGACAACTTAAACCTAATGATTCACAATCTCACACCCAATGATTAACAACTTGACTAGTAATAGGATTATTGACACAATAACTTGATTCAACTGGGTGAGTTATCCTTGGATTGCTTCTTTGGATAAGCGGCGAGATCCAGGATGGGTTTGTTTGAAGTTATCTCTCAGTTGGTTACAATACTCGATCTTATCTTCATTCTGTTAGCCGGAAGTGATAGAATCTCAGTAGTTGGTTAGCGCAGCCAGTTGCAGCATCTTTTATATCCCCTCTCTTCCGTTGAACCCAAGGCATCTGTGCTTGGTGTTGACGGGCTACACTTTGGTGAACTGTGAGTCTTGCTTGCCAGTACGTCTATGTACTGACCCCTTTGGGGCTGTGGTTTCCGCAGACTACGCTTACGAGGATCCAGGTGACGGCTACTACGTGGAGTTTGACGAGGCTGCTGACGAGTAGTGAGCGGACCCGGGCAGGATCCGAGACATCGTGGATGGGCTCCATCTTTATTTCAGTTTTCGGCTTCTTAAGCCTATTTGGATTTGTCTGTACTCAGACCCTTTGAATGATTCCGCTGAGATGTAATGATGTTATGTTGGGACATGTGTCCTCTGGCTGATTGTATTTGCTATCTCTGCTCTAGTGAGAGCTATTTGCAACTTATTTCAATCTTTTGTGTCTTAGAGATATGTTGTGCTATCATTCTGTTACAAACCGTTGACGTACCATGTGTGCATGGTATGAAGTACGTCAATGGTAGTATCCTGATTTCTATGGGATAGTTTACGTCGACGCTGAACAGATAGGGGTTGGTTGTCACACATACGTGTGTTGGCCTACTCGTAAGAGGACGCGGGTGCCGGTAAGCCCCGTAATCCAATCTACTACTGTTCAACCGGCGAGTATCCTTTAGGAGTCCGGGTGCGACAAATGGTATCAGAGCCTGTCTGCCTGTAGGATCCCTTTTTACTGGTCGCAGTTGAGTCTAGAAACTATTTTGTAGCTATATAGGAAAAATGAAACGTGAGAGTTGGAATTCTGCCATTTTTCTTCTTTCCCCACCCACCCACCCTTTTCTGGTAAGGAAGTGCAACGTTGTTTTCTGTTCTCACCTAAACTTTCAAGTTAGGATTTCACGTGTTTTGGGTTCTCCGTAGTACCTTAGGAGTTTTTGGTCTCGTGTTTCCCGATGTTGCTTCAATATCCTGTTCTTTTCAACATCCTTATCGTCCGTTGAACCTTGTTGTTGCTTTCCACTTCAGTTCTCTACCGGCGTCTAATCAAAACCTCCCAAATCATCTGCAGATGGATCTCAGGTTCTACCCGCAGGTGGTTCGGATGACTTGTTGTGAGAGCACCGCCGGTTATCCGGAGATGCTGAGAGACATGGTCACTTATCTGGGGTTCCATTGGGCACCAGAGTACGAGGTCTACGAGCAGCAGCGAGAGTTTGACCAGACCTACTACCAGGCTATCGTCTACATTCTGTCAGATGATGGCATGAGCGTTGTCCACCGCTACGAGGCAGTAGGTTCCACAGTGGATATGGCCATGCGGCAGGCATCTTACGTGAGTATCACCATCCTTCGTGCTGACTACTGGGGGTTTGACGATTCTATCTATCGCCACATCCCCCGTGGTTACATCACTTCAGCGGGAGCTCACTTCACCCTCTACGACAACCTGGATGTCTACGAGCATGATAACACCAGGCTGCACACCACCGCTCAGTTTGTGAGGCACAGTGACGCTGTTGCCACCACACTTTCTCAGGAGTTGGCCTCAGTCAGGGAGCAGCTCTACCTTGCTTTGACTCGTCTGGCTAACTTTGTTGGAGATGAGCGCTTTGCACGTTTCCATCAGACAGTTGGACGTAGTTTGCCAGATGTTGGAGGTTACGAGCCGATCAGAGGCCCACTCCTCAACCTCGGAGCTGGTTACACTGGGATTCCACGCTTCGGAGCACAGGGAGACGACGCTTTCTACTTCACCACACCGAGAGTTTCTCTCAGAGCAGTCCCGATCTATGTGGATCGTCGTTCTACCTACTTCCGTGGGATTCCTCCTCACCGTATCTCTCGTCGTACTACTCACCGCCGTTCTGCGTGATGAGCATGGGAGTACCGATGTATCCATTCCTAGCTATGTTTAGTCATCCTTTGCCTTTCGAACCATGTATTGGTGTGTTGGATATTCTGATGTATTTGAACATGTGATGATGTACCTGTTGGTTATCTATTCATGCGTCGGAATAATCTATCTTTCGGTTACCAAGTCTATCCTTTTCTGTTGTTGTGCTAAAATGCATGTCTGTTCAGGATGCCACCAACAAGGAGCAACCCGCCTGAACCACCTCCGCTCACGGAGCTGTTGACTCAGATGACTCAGGTCGTGGCTCAGATGGCCCAGATCCAGGCTAACCAGCACAACAACCAGAATGCTCCGCGAGTCAGCATCAAGGAGTTTCTGAGTATGGGTCCGAGAGCTTTCGTGGCAACACGTGAGCCTCTGGATGCTGATGACTGGATCAGGTAGATGGCCAGGGCTCTGGACATTGCTCACGTTGCCGAGGAAGACAAAGTCAAGTATGCCACCTACCTACTGAAGGGTCAGGCAGCTACCTGGTGGGAGAACTACCAGACCATGAGAGCTGGCTATCCTATCACCTGGGGTTGTTTCAAGGATGCCTTCCTGAAGCACCACATCCCAGATGGTCTCATGGAAAGGATGCGTGAGGAATTTTGCTCTCTCAAGCAGGGCAAGCTGGACGTCATTGGCTATCAGAACGAGTTCAATCGTCTCGCTCGATACGCTGGTGATGAGGTGTCCACTGAGACTAAGAAGATGGCAAGGTTCCGCCGAGGTTTTAACCCGGAACTGAAGTACGCTCTCACCAACATCAAGTGCAAGGACTTCGAGGAGCTTGTGAACACCGCGCTCAATGAGGAAAATGGGCGCAAGGCGTTCGAAGAGTCCCGCAAGCACTCGCGTGAGGGTGGTTCCTCCTCCAACATGACCACCCCTCCGCAGAAGCGCCGCATCTGGGTGCCAAATGCTGCTGTCACTCGGGCTCCATATGCCCAAGCTTCTCCAGGCTTTGCTCCCCGCCCACCCAACCCAGTTCAGATGCAGAGTCAGAGGGTTCCAATGGGGCAGCCAAGGCCAGGTCCTCCTCGTGTCATCACTTGCTACAAATGCAAGGAGACTAGACACTACGCTGATAAGTGCACTCAGAGGTAGCTACCTCCACCTCCTCGCCCCAACACCAACCAGGCAATGGTTCGTGCTCCCCCGGCTAAAGCCTTCAACTCCAACAACAGGTCTGTCGGGAGGACCGCGAGGGTGAATCATATCAAGGCCGACAAAGCTGAGGAAGCTGCTGACGTCGTTCTCGGTATATTACCCGTAAACTCTTTTCCAGCTAAAGTGTTGTTTGATACCGGAGCATCGCATTCTTTTGTGTCAACGATCTTTGCAACAACATACAACCTAGTTCTGGTTCCGCTAAGCAATCAAATCTATGTTCACTCTCCGGGAACTAAAATGATTACTTCCAAGATAAGCATGGACAATCAAATCCTAATTGGAGGTCACATATTCCTTGCTTCACTCATGTTGCTGGGAAATTCTGACATTGATGTCATTCTGGGTATGGATTGGTTGAAGACCCACAAAGCAAAAATTGACTGTGCTCAAAAGTCAATAACTCTCTCTCACCCTTCGGGCCAGATAGTCTATTCTCCATATGGATCAAGTTCTGTTCAGCTGTTCAACCTAGATGCAAAACCCCTTCCTGCAATTGAGAATGTTCCGGTGGTTTGTGAATTCCCTGACGTCTTTCCAGAAGAGCTGCCAGGGATGCCTCCGGACAGAGCAGTCGAGTTCGTGATCGAGCTTGAGCCAGGTACTGCTCCAATCTCTAAGCATCCATACAGATAGCTCCTCCTGAACTGAAATTGTTGAAGGAGCAAATCGATATGTACATGGAAAAAGGTTACATTCAGCCTAGTTCCTCCGCTTGGGGTTGCCCAACTCTGTTTGTTGCCAAGAAGGATCAAACAAAAAGACTCGTGGTTGACTATCGTCCTCTCAACGAGAAAACCATCAAAAACAAGTATCCAATTCCTCGTATCGATGATCTTTTTGATCAGCTTGCTGGAGCCTCAATATTCTCAAAGTTGGACTTGAGGATGGGTTACCATCAAATAAAGATCAGAAAGGAAGATATTCCTAAAACAGCTTTCACCACTCGGTACGGTCTGTATGAATACACCGTCATGTCCTTTGGTCTCACCAATGCACCGGCGACGTTCTCAAGACTCATGAATTCTGTCTTCAATGAATACCTCGACAAGTTCGTTGTGGTATATCTCGATGACATTCTAGTCTACTCCAAATCCGAGGAAGAGCATGGAGAACACCTTCGTCTCACTCTCATGAAACTTCGCGAGCATCGTCTGTATGCCAAGTTCTCTAAATGTGAGTTCTGGATTCTAGAAGTTGCTTACCTTGGTCATATCATCTCTGCCAAAGGCATAGCCATTGACCCGGAAAAGGTTAAGGCAATTGTTGATTGGAAACCCCCTAAGACGGTGAAGCAAGTCAGAAGTTTTCTTGGCTTGGCTAGCTATTGCCGTCGTTTCGTCCAAAACTTTTCCAAGATTGCCAAACCTCTCACTGATCTCACAAAGAAGGACAAGAAGTTCGTTTGGACTACACAGTGTGATGAGAGTTTCAATCTCCTGAAGACTAAACTAACTTCCACACCAGTTCTGGTTGGCCTAGATACTACCAAACCCTTCCAGATATTCTGCGATGCATCTCTCCAAGGTCTAGGTGCAGTTCTTATGCAACAACGTCAAGTTGTGGCTTATGCTTCACGTCAGTTGAATGCACATGAGCAAAACTGTCCCACTCATGACCTAGAACTTGCAGCAGTTGTGTTTGCCCTCAAGAAATGGAGACAATACTTGTTGGGTAACAAAACTGAAATCTTTTTCGATCATAAGAGTCTGAAATACATCTTCACTCAACCAGATCTAAACCTCAGGCAAAGGAGATGGATTGAAAAGATTAAAGACTTTGATCTCACCATTTCTTACACTCCAGGCAAGGCTAATGTTATGGCCGATGCTCTCAGTCGCAAGTCATATTGCAATAATCTCATGATCATGGAAAGCCAACCTCCACTTCATGAAGAATTCCAGAAGCTGAACCTTGGTCTTGTCCCTCAAGGTTACCTTGCTAGCTTGATAGCCAGTCCAACTCTCGAGGACAAGATTCGTTCTGAACAACTTCGTGATACTGAAATCAAGAAGATTGTAGAGCACATCAAAGAAGGCAGTGATAAATTCAAGTCCTTCTCAATTGATGACAAGGGAACTGTGTTCTTCGAAGGACGCATTGCAGTTCCTCAGATTCAAAGTCTCAAAGATGTCATTCTCAAGGAGGCTCATGAAACTCCTCTCTCAATTCACCCTGGAAGTACAAAGATGTACCAGGATCTCAAGACTCTGTATTGGTGGCCTGGCATGAAACGTGAAATTGCTCAATACGTTTCGGAATGCGACGTTTGTCAACGTGTTAAGGCAGTCCATCAGAAAACAGCCGGTCTACTCCAACCTCTGAAAATTCCTGAGTGGAAGTGGGACATGATTGAAATGGACTTCGTTACTGGGTTTCCAAAGTCCAAGAAGGGCAACGATGCAATCTTCGTTGTTATTGATCGTCTCACTAAAGTAGCTCACTTCTTTGCTGTCAAGGAAACTATCTCAGCTAGCCAGTTAGCAGAGCTCTACACAGCAAAGATTGTTCCTCTTCATGGTGTTCCATTGGAAATAAGCTCAGACCGTGGAAGCATATTCACTTCTCATTTCTGGAAGAGTTTCCAAGAAGCATTGGGCACCAAACTTCTGTTCAGCACAGCTTATCACCCTCAGTCTCAGGGGCAAGTCGAAAGAGTCAATCAGATTCTCGAGGATATGCTCAGAGCATGTGGCCACTCCTTTGGCATGAAATGGGAGGATTGCCTTCCATATGCTGAATTCTCCTACAACAACAGCTTCCAGGCAAGCCTAGGCATGGCACCATTTGAGGCATTGTATGGCCGCAGATGCAGGAGTCCAATCAATTGGTCTGGAGCTGGTGAACGTTCACTCTTAGGCCCTGACATTGTTAAGGAAGCTGAAGAGAAAGTTCGTATCATTCGTGACAATCTCAAGATTGCTCAGTCTCGGCAGAAAAGCTACTATGACAGCAAGCACCGGGACATGGTCTATGCACCTGGTGACAAGGCATATCTCCGTGTAACTCCCCTCAGAGGCACTCATCGTTTTGGTGTGAAAGGGAAGCTTGCACCAAGATACATTGGTCCTTTCAACATTCTCTCAAGGCGGGCAGAAAATGCTTATCGTCTTGAGCTTCCAGAAAAACTATCCAAGGTGCACGATGTGTTCCACGTGTCACAGCTCAAGAAGTGTTTCAAAGATACAGATCGTGCAGTTGATCATGATTCCATTGAGCTGCAAGATGATCTATCTTATGAGGAGCACCCTGTTCGTATTCTCGATGAGGCCGAGCGTAAGACTCGCAACAAGAGCACCAAGTTCTTGAAAGTGCAGTGGTCGCATCATTCCGATAAAGAGGCAACGTGGGAGACCAAAGAGGATCTTCACAAGAAGTATCCGTACCTTTCCGCTTCTCAGTAAGGAATCTCGGGGCGCGATTCCTTCAAGGGGGGGCGTTTTGTAACATCCCAAGTATGAAAACCTACCATTTAGAATGTTTGATTTCTTGTTACTAAAGTATTGCATCATGTCATCATGTTTATTTCATTGTTTGCATTTGTTTACTAATTGTTTTGCATCTGTTCTCAATTGTTTTCACATTTGAAATTCAACTTATTTCCAAACCTTATTTCATACTTGCTCTGTTACAACATTTTAAATAGAAATCTCAAATAAAAAAACAACCCATTTGTTTTCATATTATTTCCATATTGATCAATTAATAAGATGGTGCTTTTTATTTCCACTAATTAGTTCCAAATTGGTTTCAAATTCAAAGCAAATCATCTACAGCACCTAATTTGGAAATTATAAAAATACCAAACTATTCTAATGTTTTAATCCAATTAATAATAGGGTTCACCCTATTAAACTTGTTGTTTTCAAATATAAATCAATTAATTTGCAATTTATTCCAATTCAAACCATTTTGCAAAAACAGCAACTAAATTTGAATTTCCAAAAACTTAAGTTGTAAGTGGTAGATATTGAACTAACAAACTCACCTGATTTTTTTTTCCAAAATTTTATAAACTCACAACCCTATCAAATTCTTCCAATTCTCTTTGCTGCAAAAAAAATGGGGGAAAAGCAGAAATAAGAAAAAGAAAAACGGCCGCGCGGCACCTAACCTACCCAGCCAGCCCGCTCTCCTAGCGCGGCCCAGCCCGCTAACACCCCCCCCCGCGTACCGTTTCGCTTGGCCGCCACCGTCGCCCCACGGTACGGCAGGGCATCGGAGCATGCCACGGCAGCAGTGGCTCGCCCCCGACGGCCAGGAGCTCGCCCTACTCCCTATATATCACCCTAGGGCAGCGCGCCGCCTAACCCTAGCCCCTAGGTCCTGTTCCCCCTCGTTTTCCGCCGCCGATCGCCACCATCTACTCCAGTTTCCCCTCCACTGCTACCTCACCGGAGTTCATCGACTGAATCCTCCATGATCGCCACCTCCGTAGCCACCAATCCTCCTCGCTAAGCCCTGGAACCGCACCACCTCGTCTTCTTCTTCCTTTTGAACACCGGAGGGAGCACGGATAGCAGCCAGGACGTCGCCGCCGTCCACGACCACGCCGCAGTCGCCGTCAGCCGTACGTCACCGCGCCTCTGCATCGTCTACCTCTGGTGGTGAGCGCACCGTCTCCTCCTCCCCTCTCTCTGTTGCATCTGCACTCGCATCTGTGCACGCACCCAAGCACCACAGCCACCGCAGCACGCCACCGCTCGCCGTCCTTGTTTCTCTGACGAAGTTCAGTCGTGGCGCGCGACAGTTAAGTTCAGTCAAGTGCAGATCTGAAACTCATCCTCCCTGAGCACGGTTAACTGACAAACGAACGCGAGCAGCGCACTGGTTCAGGCGCAGCGCACGCTAGCGAGAGATCGTGTGTTCGAGCCTTGGGCTCGCGGGATTAAAATCCCAAACCTTTTTTTCGCCGCAGCGCTGATAGGGAGGGCCCCCTGTCAGCCTCCCTGGTAGCCACGCAAGCGCACGGTCCCCCTGGGCCCCCTGGCAGCGACTGGGGTAGGGTACTGTGCGGTGTAACATGTTTTTCTAACGTTTATGTTTAAATCCAGTCCTTTTATTTTAGCAGATTGGTCCCTGAAAGTATTTTGGCAATAACTTTAGTTTTATAACTCCAATAAATGAAAATAAAATATGCACACTAATCTAAATTTAATTGTCTACCTATTGGTATCATTTGTTTCCTGTTTTGAAATTTCAAAATGCAACTCAAATTTGAATTCAAATAATTCAATTGCAATTTGATAAAATCAATAACTAATTCATTCTTAATCCAATAAATGCAAATAAAATATGTTTTCCATGCTATTTCAAATAACCTTTTCAAATATAATTTTTTTTGCATGGTTTGAATAATTTAAATTGCCTAAATAATTTAAACCTTGTTTAATTCATTTAAATTTTGCTAAAATCATAACTTGCTCAAAATAAATTATTTTTGAACATGCAAAATATGTTTTCAAACTAGAAAAGTATGAACTTTTCAAATATGAATTTGAATTTATGTTTTGAACAAATAAAATTCAAATAAAATTCACACTTGTTTTAAATTCATTTAAAACTTGTTTAATATTGTTTAAGTCATAATAAATTCATACTAACTCCTATTTCAAAATTTGAAACATGTAATCCAACTAAAATTTGATGTTCTTTTCAAATATAAATTTTGTTATTTGTTTTGAACACTTTAACTTGATGAAAACAACAACTGTTTGTGTTACATGTTTAAGCAACCCAAAAATTTCCAAAACTTAATAAATGTTTTCCAAACATGTTAAATTCCTTTTCCACTTGCATCTATGGTTGTTATATTGTTGTTATCATCATGCATGCATCATGCTAACAACTTTCACATAATAATTAATTGTAAATCATTTGTTTCCACTTAATTCATGGACCCTTTTTCCATATGCAACTCAAAATTGCACAGGGGTCCATTTAAATTGTGTTACCATGTCACCTAGTTTATTTTGATGCAACCATTAAGTTGACATGCATCATCCCATGATTGTGCACCATGCCATGATATTGATTGTTTATATTTCTGTCTTGTTTGTTTGCTTCTTCTCGAATAGACGACGACGTTGAGACAGACGATCTTTACAGCACCCCTTCTGAGGATCTAGCTCAGTACCCGGCTGCTGAGTTTGCAGGCAAGTTATCACTCACATGAACCATTGTGTTCCTTTCAACCCTGGTTACCGATACTTTCCGTTGTCTATTCCTGCTAGCCTTAGTAGTAGTTGTTTCTGTTACGAACCTATCACATGAATCCTTTAACCCTGTTATTGCCTCACCACCAGTCCTACAACCCCATTGATTGAGCCAGTGTCTTACTAGCATGCTTAGGTTGCTTTGCTCGAGTCTGTTACCCGTTACTTTCAGTTACTATATCTTTATTATGTTCTGGGGGGCTCGATGTTTAATCAATCAATCATGCTAATGTTATTACTTAATAATAATTTGATGATAAGGCACCGGTAGGAGGCCCTGTGTGGTTTTGAGGCCTGCTAGTGTCGACCCTAATAGGAAAAGGGTCTTGTCTACTGATCCATGATGAGCGCACTGCCCGCATGTGGGAAGCGAGTATGGGCTCCCCCCTCAATTTGATTCGATTCGCATCTCGTCCAAATCATCTCATTTAGTTCGTGTTTTCCATTTTGCCGCATGCATGTTTTTGCGAGCCCAGCGCAGGGTGGAAATTTTGTAGTCGGCATATAGGGGGACACGGTCTTAGAGTGCTATGAGGGTCCCTTTTCTTCGGGGCTTGATTAGCCGTGCACCCAAGGTGCTTTGGGCTTGATGCGAAGAAGAGTTGAGTTGTGTTGAGTGCCCCGCTTGGTGGGAGGCATCCCATCTGGCGGGTTATTCATACGTGTACGACCAAATTGGTGCAACCCTGCAGGGATAATCTTCTCGAGAAGCCGTGTTTTCCGCGGTTATGGATTACTTGGTGAAAGTACTGGCTAACAAGTACTCAGGACAACTTAAACCTAATGATTCACAATCTCACACCCAATGATTAACAACTTGACTAGTAATAGGATTATTGACACAATAACTTGATTCATCTTTAATCCAACTGGGTGAGTTATCCTCGGATTGCTTCTTTGGATAAGGGGCGAGATCCAGGATGGGTTTGTTTGAAGTTATCTCTCAGTTGGTTACAATACTCGATCTTATCTTCTTTCTGTTAGCCGGAAGTGATAGAATCTCAGTAGTTGGTTAGCGCAGCCAGTTGCAGCATCTTTTATATCCCCTCTCTTCCGTTGAACCCAAGGCATCTGTGCTTGGTGTTGACGGGCTACACTTTGGTGAACTATGAGTCTTGCTTGCCAGTACGTCTATGTACTGTCCCCTTTGGGGCTGTGGTTTCCGCAGACTACGCTTACGAGGATCCAGGTGACGGCTACTACGTGGAGTTTGACGAGGCTGCTGACGAGTAGTTAGCGGACCCGGGCAGGATCCGAGACATCGTGGATGGGCTCCGTCTTTATTTCAGTTTCCGGCTTCTTAAGCCTATTTGGATTTGTCTGTACTCAGACCCTTTGAATGCTTCCGCTGAGATGTAATGATGTTATGTTGGGACATGTGTCCTCTGGCTGATTGTATTTGCTATCTCTGCTCTAGTGAGAGCTATTTGCAACTTATTTCAATCTTTTGTGTCTTAGAGATATGTTGTGCTATCATTCTGTTACAAACTGTTGACGTACCATGTGTGTATGGTATGAAGTACGTCAATGGTAGTATCATGATTTCTATGGGATAGTTTACGTCGACGCTGAACATATAGGGGTTGGTTGTCACACATACGTGTGTTGGCCTACTCGTAAGAGGACGCGGGTGCCGGTAAGCCCCGTAATCCAATCTACTACTGTTCAACGGAACGGCGAGTATCCTTTAGGAGTCCGGGTGCGACAAAGTTGCAAGCAACAGATAATTGCAGTAAGGAAAGTATGTAATGTAAACTAAGTAAACACTGTTGTTTTCTCCCTAATGGCAACAACACATCCTCCATCTGTCACGTTTCTGTCACTCGAGCACAGATGCAAAGGAGGCATGAACCCACTATCGAGCATAAATACTCCCTCTTGGAGTTACTAGCATCTACTTGTCCAGAGCGTCTACTAATAACGGAGAGCATGCAAGATCATAAATAACATATGCATGAAGATAACATGATAGATTGATAATCAGAAGACATAGCATTCAACATTCATCGGATCCCAGCAAACACAACATGTAGCATTACATAAAGATAATCTTGATCATGTAGGGTAGCTCACGAGATCTAAACATGAGGTACAAAGTGGAGAAGACAACCATCTAGCTACTGCTATGGACCTGTAGTCCAGGGATAAACTACTCACTGCATCACTTGGAGGAGGGCGTGGTGGTGTAGACCCCTCTGGTGATGAATTCCCCTCCCGGCACGGTGCCGGGGAGAGCTCCAGATCCCTCCCGATCTCTGGATGACGATGACCGCAGCCTCGGGTGTTTCTCGGGACGAAGTGGTATATTTTTAGGGTTGTCCTATCGGGGTGAATAAATAGGCGAAAGGGCGATGGCGGCGGACGCCCGAGGGGCCGACACCACCCCCAGGCGCGGCCAGGGGGCGCGCCGCCCTATGGTGTGGCCCCCCTCAGGGCCTCTTTGGGACTCCATGGAACCTTCGGGAATTCTAAGACTTCCAGGCTTTAAATTTTCCAATTCCGAGAATATTTCCAGAACAAATTTTCTGAAACTAAAAACAGTAGAAAATAGGGAACTGGCTCTGTGGAATCTTGTCAATAGGTTAGTCCCAAAAATCGATAAAAATGACATAAAGTTTATAGCAAACATGTAAGAAATAACATGAAAACAACATGGCGTATCACTGGGCAATTGACAGATATAAAAGCTGCACCGTAGTGCATATGCATGACATGATGATTACTATGTGATTCATGCGGGCATTACAACAAGATACATAGACCGTCATCCAACTGCATCTATGACTAATAATCCACCCTCAGAATGTCGTTCGAGCAATCCTTGGGTATTAAGTTGCAAGCAACAGATAATCGCAGTAAGCAAAGTTTGTAATGTAAACAATGTAAACATCGTTGTTTTCTCCCTAATGGCAACAACACATCCCCCATTCGTCACGTTTTTGTCACTCGAGCATATATGCAAAGGAGGCATGAACCCACTATCGAGCATTAATACTCCCTCTTGGAGTTACTAGCATCTACTTGGCCAGAGCATCGACTAACAACGGAGAGAATGCAAGATCATAAATAACATACACATGAAAAAAACATGATAGATTGATAATCATGAGACATAACATTCAGTATACATCGGATCCCGACAAACACAACGTGTAGCATTACAATAAGATGATCTTGATCATGTAGGGCAGCTCACAAGACCTAAACATGAGGCATAAAGAGGAGAGAACTACCTTATAGCTACTGCTATGGACCCGTAGTCCAAGTATGAACTACTCACACATCTTTCCGGAGGTGGGCATGGTGGTGTAGAGCCCTCCGGTGATGATTCCCCCTCCCCGCAGGGTGCCGGGGAGAGTTCCTGAACCCTCCCAAACTAGGGTTGACGATGACGGCGGTTGCGGATGTTTTTCATGGAAAAGGCTTCTGTTTCTAGGGTTAACCCTTCGGGGACAATATATAGGCGAGAGGGCAACGTCGGTGGGCGAGCATGGGGGGCACACCACCCCTGGGCGCGGCGAGGGGGGCGCTCCCACCCATGGTGTGGTGCCCCTGTGGCTCCCCACCGGGTCTCCTCCTTACTCTGTGTGCACGACAACTTTCTAAGACTTCTGGGCTTCGAATCGTCGAATTCCGAGAATATTTCCACAAGAACTTTTATGAAACTAAAAACATCAGAAAATAGGAATTGTCTCTGTGGCATCTTGTCAATAGGTTAGTCCCAGGAAATCGATAAAAATGGCATAAAGTGTAAAGGAAACATGTAGCATATGGCATGAAATCAACATGGAACATCAGAAATTATGGATACGTTTATCACGTATCAACATCCAAAAGCTTAGTCCCTACTCGTCCTCGAGTAGGTAAACGATAAAAACAAATAATTTCTAAGGTGACATGCTACCAACATAAACTTGATCATCTAGATTGTAAAAGCATATGTACGCTGAGATCATAATACTTTAAACACAAGCATGATAGATATATTTTTAACATTGAAACTTAGCAATCACCTTGCACCATCAAAAGTATAACACAAATAAAAGATCATGAATAATAATGCACTTGAAAGTTATTCATTTGTTTCGAGCATAGAGAAAACATATCAAAGTGATATTTCGCTTGTCCTTAAGAGTGGGGCAAAACATAAATGCCAGGACACCTTCAAAGTTTAAGTGGATGACTAGAACAAATAATTTGAGAGCAAACACTAACACATCATGAATTAATAATGTTTCTGGAACAAATACACATTAAACTCAGAATGGCAACTACGCTCTCTCCACTGTGCATAAAGTTAGAAGATGGAGAAATATTACTCATGTGCCCCCGATTCCTTAGTTCTGCTCACTTTTCCCCACGGTTGAAAGCTTTACTCACTTTTCCCCATCTCCTTAGGTGAAACTCTCATGAATACTCACACATGACGTTGTTGTGTCTTCCGTTAACTCTGACTAGTGAGACCGTGTGGGACTGTTTCGCTCGCTGGACCTGACAAGTGGGACAAGTGCGGCTGCGTTTCTGTGGCATTGTCCGTTGGGCCGTTGTATGCTTCGTACGTCGTAGAACGGTCCGAATTTGCTGATAATTAAATTCAGCCTGCTAGCATACCCACGCGCGCGGTCAGCCTTTTATGCATGCCATCGTTTCAGCCTGCTATGCATGCGCTCGACGTTGGCATTGATGACCGCAGCGTTGACTAGTTTACGTGAATAAAAGGCTGCGATTGAGCTGCCACCTAGCCATGCACGGCTGCGATTCAGTGGCAACCCTGCCATGCACGCAGCCACCTAGCCACGCACGCAGGTGTGATTCGGTCGCCACCTAGCCATGCACCCAGCTTGATTCAGCCGCACACTCGATTAATTTGTCGCGTCGTTTCACGCGCTGAGCCACGCATCGAGGCATGGCCGGACCGAGTGATGAAAAAACGGCGGTTCCTCCACCCCCTCTTCTCCACAGTACAACCGCGACGCCTCGATGCAGTGTGAAAAAACGTCGACGCCTCGATGCAGTGTGAAAAAGTACAACCGCGACACCTAGATAAAGTGTGAAAAAACGGCGGTTTCATCCACCCCCTCCTCTCCGTTGGCTACTTAAACCGCGTCTCGTAACCTCCTCCTCCACATCTTCAATCTTCACCTCCTCCCAATTCTCTTCTCTCCAACCAGAGCGAAAGCACAACCGACGACTCAACGTACGTGAAGATGCAGTTCAACGTACCCACCTTCCGCTTCCCACCCACCGTGCCAGAGGTCCGCTACCCCCCCCCCCGGCAGGGTCGTTGAGACCGCGCTACACGTCTGGGCGTTCTCACGCTGGAGGAACAATACAGAGTTGGCCCGTCTCTTCCTCCGTGCGGGATTTAACCACCTCCTGGCGGGGTCGCCAGTCATGTTCGGTCTGGAGGAACAGTGCGCCCACTCCACTGCTCAAGTGGTAGGCCTTGTTGCCTACTTCACAAACAGGTTTGATGTGTACTACCTGCTCGGCCGCGTGTTCTGGTGTGGATGCGAGTTCATCGCATTCACGACCTACAACATGTACACCGACTTCGAGATCATCTTCCCCGAGGAAAACCACATGCACACCCTCCCCTACTATCTCGGCGATGACGGCGTCGAGGAGCAGTGAAGACGACGAGTACGGCGGCAACGAGGAGTGAAGACGACGACGGTGAAGTCCAGACGGTGTTGGTGTTGCACGCCCGCAGTGTTGCCGGCCCTAGCTAGTGTACCATGCTATGTACCGTATATCATGTGTTCCCTTTACTATGTACCGTACTATATAGGGATCTAAGAATCCCATATCTAAGTTATTTATCGTTGGCCGTGCGTGATGTGTTCTTTTTTATCTGTAATCATATTATTTCCAAGTGGTTTGCCCAAGTTAATTAAGGCATGACTAATAGCACATACAACGCCAGTCTTTTAGAGTAGACGCAGCCTTTTTTATCTTTTCTTTCCTATATTTGAACTAGTAGTTACACTAGTTTGTGAAAAATAAAAGAACCCAAACTAAAAAGTAAGTAAGACAAATTTACGAACTAGTTCTGTGTATGCTGAGATAAGAGCAGAAAATCAAAACATATTTGTGAACTAAATAAGGTTCGATATCAAACTAGTCGAAAATATAACTCATTTTTTTTGCACGTGCATGACAACTAACTTGTGGAAAAAAAAGAAAAATAATATTCTTTCCTTCTTTTTTTGGCATTCTTAAAAGGTCCCTTCTTAAAACCCTTTGCGTTTTGTGAACACTTTGTATTTTACTATCACCTCCAGCAAATAGAATAGGGTGGGCAATCAACCCTCAAATAAATGAAATCTCTTTGAATCGTCGAAAGAAAAAAAAATTAGAGCATCGCGTGTTTATGGATTTTTCCTAGAACTCGGTGTAACCAAACTGAAGCTAAACTGAACCGAAGAGAGTGTTCCTTTGAAGAAGAGATGATCTCGAGGTATTTGTGTTGCGCAAGTAGTACTAACTATCATCTGGTCAACTAAAAAACTAGGTACAGTAACAAACAAACTTAGATGATCTCGAGAGATGCGCTTTGAAATCCATCACATTAAGGTTTCATGACATGGACTTAATATACAGTTAAAAATACACAATGTCTCTAACGAGAGTTCACCGGCACGTATACAAATTCAACAGCAACAATGCAAAAATAAAATCCTAAAGCTATCATATTTGCTTGCTGCATCACTTGAATCATCTGCTTCAAGTTCTTGTTCATCTTCTTCAATTCACCCTTCATATCTACATCCCCAAACTGTCAGAGCACCCTTCAACTCTGCAGTCCCTATGTTCTTCACGGATGGAGGCAGATTGAGCTCGAGGGTTGGATCCCCCTTTAAATCAATCAAGCCCTCCCTTTGAAGCCTCTCCACATACTCGTCCATCTACTCGAAATGATTGCATTTTTTCACGATCTGAAAACGAAATAATGAAGCATAAATCCCAACTCTGTGGATGCAAGAAGAGAACCTAGATCTAGAAACAAAAACTTAGAGCTAAAGGATGCGAGAGGAACCAAGATCTACCTGCCACTCTGTCCTGCTCTCGCATCTGACGAACTCGCGCCCAAAGTTGCCATTTTTGTCCTCCTTCGAAGTCCACCGCTTCAGTGGCACGGTGCATGGGCAGTCCGGACACCGCTGCATCGACACTAGACCATACGTAGGCCACGAGGGGCGGGAGGATGAAGTGGAGGTCGACATTTTGCCAGAGAGGAAGAAGAACTGGTCTGTCGCCGAGATCCAAAGGGGAGGCGAGCACGGGCTGCTGTGTGACTGTGCTGATGGGTGGAGGAGAGCACGGGCTGCTGTGTGACTGTGTCGATGTGTCAGTGGAATACAATGGTGCGGCCAATCAGGATTTAGAACCAGCCTCCCGCGGATCGCCCGCCCTTCTAGAAGACTGAACTCTGATCTCAATCGTCGATGCCATCCAACGGCGCAGAGATGGCGCGGGTATGTCCCCAGAATTCTTCTATAAGGTCAGATCTTACGGCTGGCATTGGCGGTAGGGTATGATCGGATGGCTGACGTTTGGCGCTAGGGTTTTGGGATTACGAGGTTATCGAGGTTTTGGGGTTATGAGGGTATGACAGAACTTCAAATGACCATAACTAATTAAAAAAATCAAAAAATGGAAACAAAGTGTAGTTTGTCAGCTTATAAGATATAGTTACTAGAAAAAAAATATAAACATACTATAGGAACATTTTCAAGAAAAATAATTTTCACAAGCGAGCCATCAAAATCAGGTTCAAATGACCATAACTAATTCAAAAAAAAAATGCACGACAAGCTCACATAGCCGTCATATGTGACATGGTTATGAGAAAAATAAATAAACTTAGTGTCAAGTAATTTTCATGAAAAAGGCTTCTCATAAATGAGCAACCGTGTATAGACTTGTTCATAGTTCGATGGAGAGTAAAGGAGGGTTTTGGTTTTGAAAAAATTCAAAAAACAAATCAAAAAAATCACCAATGCTTCGTCTTGGAGTGAATAAGACGGTTGTGAACTTACTTTCACATTTTCATATCTCAAACGTGTGTTTTGGTGGTTTTCAACTAAAAGGATTTTTTTTCAAAAAATAAATAAATAATATGAAAAATAATTCAATAAATAGTGAGACTTCGATTGGACACTATTTAGATGGAATAAGTGTCACCTAGAAAATATTGGCTCATTTAGAGAAGGTCGAAAAAAAACTTGATTACAAATGGGGCTATTTACCCTAGATTCAGAGCTCATTTGTAGCACGTTTCTCCTTCGGATTGATCACCTTCAAATATTGGGGTTCAAATGTTGGTGAAAGTTCAACTTTAGCTCAAACAAGTACTAAAGAGAAACAAACTTGAAATTTTTGTACAACTTCAACTTTGCCTCAAATTATAATTTTGTTCCAAATTCAAATATTGCTTCAAATTCAACCTTTGTTTCAAATATGCATTCTGCCTAGCATATGATACCAAACCACAAACAATATTACTAAGACTTATAAGT
Source organism: Alopecurus myosuroides (assembly GCA_028641055.1). NCBI lineage: Eukaryota > Viridiplantae > Streptophyta > Magnoliopsida > Poales > Poaceae > Alopecurus > Alopecurus myosuroides. The sequence goes on from CM054062.1 coordinate 177,309,237, forward strand.
TATCACAAGATCTAAAGTTGACAACACAAACACCTAACTACAGATCCATCAAATTCAAATTCATAGTTCAAATTCAAATCTTCGACCTGCTCCTTGTGTGAGAAGATGGCTTCACTGTCTTGCTCCGGGTTTCCCTAGCTGGAGTGCTCTTTGGAATCATCTTGTTCATTCTGATCTTCCCTTGGGGTTGTGGCCGTGGAGATGGTGACGGAGTAATTCCACTCGGCGAGCACTCGACGACAAGTTGACGGTCATCTGTGTGTTCAGTAATCCTTAGAGGAACAACTGGTACAATTACTTTGTCCTCTTCTTCTCTTATAGCTTAAAAACCATCAAGAGCCATGGATTCAAATTCTAAGCCATCCGATGATGACTGAACTTCATTTTCTTGGGCTCTATCCTCTTCTTCTCTTATAGCTTCCTCTCTACACCTTTTCTTCCCTCCGCCTCCATTATCCTAGTGCTGAGAAATAAAATTATAAGACATATGGAGAAAAGAGAACAAAATGCATAAAAAGGGAATGCGCACACATACCAAGGTGCTTCTTCAACGAGGAGTGCATCTTCAGACTCAATTGCTGCTGCATGGTCCCCTCTATCTTCAATCTCCATTGCTGATGCATTCTCCTCTGCATTTGCTGCTGTCCATCGGTCCTCTTATCCAAATGATGCATCCACTGGATTGGAACAAAACCTAGCAATGTGCCCCGGAATTCCACATTTTTTGAACGCCCTTTTTTTTGGTACACGACCCTCTTCACCTGCTCTGTACCTGTTTTTTCTTGGTCTTCCTGGTGGTCTAGTCAGTAAAGGAGAGCGGAGTTTGAACCCTGGATCTACTATGTTCCATTGGTCTTTTCCCACGAGTGCAGGCACATTGTGAGCATAAGCAACCTTAAATTTAGCAACAAAGAAATACTTAGAGAAATACTGATCAACTTCACCATCTTCACCCCCAATCAGAGTCATCAGATGTAGAGCATGTATGCATGGCTTCCCACGAATCTGCCATTGTCTACCACTGCATTCCCTAGTGGCTAGGTTCACTAGATACCTCCATTCCCTATTTTTACTGTAAGTGTATGGTACCTCAGCCTCGTATGTCGACGATCGTATGCATCTCATCTTCAGTCCTCTTGCCTTGTGATGCAATGACTTAATCAGTGATGAGAGTATAACATGGCCAACATATTGTGTTTCAGCAATTCTTTTGCGAAGAGCCATCTTTATCATGATCATCTGCCTCATCTTGTCAAATGCTTGCCAAACCAAATAACCCTTCACTGACTTGAACTTTCATTGAAGCATTCTGCAAGATTACTGGTCACATATTCTACTTTGCATATGGTGTTGAATTTGCTTCTTGACCACACCTTTCCATGATGTGCATCCATATACTCCTTCACCTCTGTCTGTTTCTGAGCATACGACACTCTCAAATGGTGCTCATGCTTCCTTTCGCTGCATGTGTATGATGATGGCCATAAGTTCTCATAAAAAACTTTTCCTTTGAACTTCTTTTTAAAATTTTGCGCTAGGTGTCGCATACATTCCTATGCTCCACTCCAGGGAATACAATTTCTACTGCACTCTCTAGACCTTTTCAAGCATCTGTATGTATAGCTAAACCTGGGGGTGTGCCTATAATGTTGCGCAACTGCTGCAGAAACCAGACCCAACTTTCCTCGGACTCTGCCTCCAAAACACCAAATGCAACTCGGAATAGCTAGTTGTGTCCATCAACTGCAGAAGCTGCTACTAGTTGTCCTCTCCATCTTATAGTCAAATGGGTAGCATCTATAGCCAAATAAGGCATGCATCCATCAAGAAACCCCTGCCAACAAGCCTTGAAACATACAAAAGCCCTTCTGAAGCACTCCTTCTCAAATGACTTCCCTTTTATTTTGAATGGAACTGTATGCTTGTCAATTTCTACAACACTACCTGGACTAGCCATCTCCACTTCAGCTTTGAAGGTGTAAAGCAACTGAAAACTTTCATTCCATTGACCATTAATCCTGTCAAGAGCCATTTCTTTAGCTTTGAAAATCCTCATGTAAGGAATTACAATCTGATACTTCCCAAAAAGCTTCCCTTGGAGTGTTGTTGGACCAAGACCAGGTTTTTCTTTCAGCCAATCCAATATTGCATCTGCCACCCATCGAGTTTTTGCTAGTTTGGATTTTTTTCCTTCCCCCCTCCCCCTCCAGGTGGACATGCGTGCTTGTGTGGAGTTTTCTTTATCCGAAACAAAAGAAAGGGTAAAAAATAATGGATAAGAAACATTACTCAATGATCTGAAATAAAATAATCAATCAACTTGGAGTACCTGAATCAGTTTGCTCTTTAGCATACGGGATGCATGCAACCTCCACATACACCTATCATATGCACAATAAACTATGAACCTTCTTGGCTCACTCTAAATCCTATATGAATTTTCAGTAAGAATGCAATATGTAGTTACTTCATTCCGACAATCCACCATCGATTGGAATATGGTGCCTTCAGTAAGCTCAAGATTCTCCCTGTTCCACTCAATTGTTGGCACGTCGTCACCATCGTTTTCATCCAAAATTAAGTTGTCATTGTTCTACGCATCCTCTTCATCGTAGTGTCATCAAACCTAGCTCGGCTCTCATGGGCTCCTCTGGATATTCATCATCCACTGCTTGCTGACTGGCTCTATCTACCAGTTTAGGGTACATCATCTCGTCTTCATCATCATTTCGAGGCACTTCCTCGTCATGTTCTGCATCTTCTTCTACAAAGACCATAGCAGGTACAGGGGAAGAAGCAGCACTACCGGCAGCAGATTTAGCAGCAGATATGTTGTGGCTCCACGAACCACTCGCTTTATTTTGTCTCGACCTACAAGGAGTCCCAGGGTGCTGGCTATTAGCAGAGACAGATGATTGCCAAACACCCTTCCCCTCGACTGGTTCTGCGCGTGGCTGAAGCACGTCGATATAAAGTTTACCAAAACGGCTGCCAGCATTTAGAGTAAAAAATAACCCGAGATGCTCGTCGCAAGTTAGTGGGATAAATCTTTGCTCGGTACTTCTGAAGTAACTCAATTCAACAGCATCGGCATCGCTCCACGGATAGGCTGAACGAAGGGTAGTGAGAAAATCTCTGAAGAATTTTTTTGTTTCTATCACAACCGGATAGAAAAACGAATGAAGAAAATGCGGTTTAGTACCACGCAGCACACTAGTTTCCATTCTAACCGCCAACCGGAAAGCCAGCGCATGATCAATCCTATTTAGTTCAAACATACGGCTGTAGTTAGGCACGGGACAGAGGAGAGAAATTGGAATGATTCAAGCTAGAAAATGTCAAATATGACCTTACTTACAAACTAGAACACCAATTCAAGGGGAAACGTTGCTTACCCGGGTCTAATCCATGAAGTATCTGCCGTTGATTCGACCCAATCCTCTCCACGGCTGAGGGCATTCTGGGGGTCCTGGATCAACATGGCTGCAGAGATGGTGAGGTGGGGTAGATGAGCTGGAACGCGGCAAAGAGGATAGGGCGGCGGCGAACGCGGCACAACGGCGGCGGAGGGGATGGGGTGGTGGCGCAGGGGCGAGGCTGCACGATGCAGCGGTGTCGATCTGTTTCAGCTTCAGACAAGCTCGCTTATGTGTCTCCTTGCGGTCCCACTAGGCACGCAACAGTCAAAGGATAACCCGGCCCCACTTGTCAGCAAAAACTCACAAGTTGACGGTCAATGCATTGACTGGACGGCAAACGCCAGTTATCAACTTTTGCGAGAGTTCAAGCTAAGAGAATGGGGAAAAGTGAGCAAAAGTTTAGAGCATGGGGAAGAACGAGCAAGACTAACGAATCGAGGGCATAAGAGTAATAATCCCTAAAAGTAAAAGAAAGGCCCTTCGCAGAGGGAAGCAGGGATTAACTCATGTGCTAGAGCTTTTTATTTTATTAAACAAGGGTATTGAAAACATTTTTTAGAGAGGTGTATGCTTATGTCAACGAATGGTAAACAGAAAGTACAGTACATCACAAGCCAACTAGACTTAACAAGAGCGGCTCCCATTGAAGGACGCATCTCGTATAGAAGGTCATCCCTCTTTCTCTTTTGTTTACACAATTATGCTTTGACTTAAGAGAATTTAATAGTAACCAATTTTGGGGCTGGACACCCCGCTGCCAGCTCTTCTATCATTTGGATAAGCGGATGAAGCCACTATTCTAGGTGTGTAAAGTCCAATCAACAAGTGAGATACAAGTTCTCTATTTACGTCCTCATGAGCTAAAACAGGAGCACAAAACATGAGTAATTTTGAAAGTTTTAAAGGTAGCACATGAGAAATTTACTCGGAGTGGCGGTGAAATACCACACGTAGGTAGGCATGGTGGACACATTTGGTAAACTTTGGTTTTTGGGAGTTGGATGCACGAGTAGAGGTCATACTCAGTACATGTGGAGGCTAGCAAAGGACTCGGAGCGACAAATCAAGAGAGCAATAATGGCCATAATCATGCATAGCGACAAAACATTATTAATCAAAGCATAAAGGGTATTACAAGTCAAAAACTAAATGATCATAGAGGCTATAAGTGACTGTTTTGTAGTCATAAACATGGTGTAAGAATGCACCAAGTCAACCAAATAAAGCATTCGAAAGAGAACACCACAAATTCATGCTTCAATATGCCAACAACTCATGATTCTTTCAATGGGACATTAAGAACTCTCAGCTATTTGATACAAGTCATGCTAAAATAACAACTACTAAGCATAGAGTTAAAATAGCATCTAGCATGCCATGAAAAAGTCTAGCCACAGTCTATACAAGCTTCTATTTGCACCGTTATAAGCACGAAAACTGCACTACTACTTTCCAACACCAATCATTTTATACTAAACAAAAACTCTCCAAGAGATATAGCAATGAAGCAAGAAAGTACTAACACAACTATAATAAAACTAACATCTCTAAATAAGAAATGCATGAAAAACAGGAGCTAAAAGGGAATTTTGGAGCAACTAGAAGAAAAACTAAGAATACGAGCATAAGGAGTATTCATATGAAAAAAGCGGAGCGTGTCTCTCTCCCACACAAATAATGCTAGGTTCCAACAATATTATTGCATCAAGAAAAACAAAATAAAAACAAACAGGCGCTCCAAGTAAAATTCATATGATGTGACCGAAAAAAAATAGTTTCACTAGAAGTGACCTGATAAATTGTTGATGAAGAAGGGGATTCCTTGGGCATCCCCAAGCTTAGACGCTTGAGTCTTCTTAGAATTTTCTGGGATGAACCATGGGGGCATCCCCAAGCTTTGGCTTTGCACTCTTCTTGATCACATTATATCACGCTCTTCTCTTGACCCTTGAAAACTTCCTTCACACCACACCAATGTAATTCACATTAGAGGGTAGTGGACATTTAATAATTCACATGTTCTGAAAGGACACAAGAATTATTGATACTTTTAAACATTATCTACAGCCACTGATATTTCGTGGAGCAAATAAATCCACTCGACATAGTAAAAGAGAGGATGCAAGCAAAAAGGCACAATCTGTCAAAACTAGAATAATCTGCAAAGACGATTTTTTCCGGGACACTTACATCGCTCAAAACTCGAAAAACGTAAGGAACAAAAAAAAGTTTTGGAATTAGCTGAGGAAAAGGTACAAAACTTGTCAGGTCATTTTGATCTTTTTTGTGAATTATGCGATTTTTTACCGTGGACATCCGAAATATATTTCCTGCGCAGAAATCCAAAACCAACTCCAACTTTCGCTAGAAACTTTACTTGGCACAACGAATACATGAAAATAAAGATACAAAGGAGTTCCTACAGAAGTACACAACACCTTGACTCAAAGAAAACAGAGTAAAACAAAGAAAATAAATAAAACCATGGGTTATCTCCCAAGAAGTGCTTTTATTTAACGCCTTTTAGCTAGGCCCAGAAAACTTAGAATCAAGTAGATGCTCGCATAAGAAATATGAATTAAGAAAAATAGAGCATCAAGAAGAAATTATAAAACAAATTTAAGTATAACCCACTTTTTATTCATAGAAATATTGTAAAGAAATAAATTAAAGAAGCTCAAATTAGAAATCATGGGAAGGTAGAACAAGAGCAATTTCAAAACTTTCAACAAAAAGAGAGGTGTTCTAGTAACATGAAAATTCCTACAACCATATTTTCCTCTCTCATAATAATTTCCAGTAGCATCATGAACAAACTCAACAACATAATTATCACATAAGGAGTGTTTGTCATGATCTAAAAGCACACAATTCAAATCAAGCTCCAAGAAAGTGGGATCAAAATTTAAAATCAGGTCATCTTTTTCCCCACGTTTAGCAGCAAAACAAGATGATTGGTCACTCTTAACAGGTATGGGACACATTATAGCAATCCTATTTTCAGTAGCATTAGAATTTATAACATCAAGTAACATAGGACCATCATTTAGAGCATTATCATATAAATTTTCTGAACAAACTTCTTCACTATCATGCATATCAATAGTTGGAATAAATAGAGGATTATCATAGGATTTATCAAATTAGCATGGATTTTCATAAATAGCAGTACCAATATCATTCTCACTAGTTTCATTCATAGTAGTATCAAGGTCACAAGTATAGCAAGTATCAATTTCATCAAAAAGGGATATTTCAAAAGAATCAGTAGGATCATCAATATAAAACTCATCCTCCTTTGGTAAGAATGGAGGGAAATCAAATAAGTTATGAGTTAAAGAGTTACTCTCATTGGGAGGTTGACATGGGTAGCTAATCCATTCTTCCTCCTCTTGATCATCACTCTCCTCCTCTTTTTCATCCAATGAGCTTCCAGATTCAGCAGTTTCTTCTTCCATAGGTTCTTGCAAGACATTAGTCTCTCCCTTTGGGGGAGAGAATCTATTAAGATATTTAAATATGTAGCAATTACAATCCTTGCAATTATCAAAGCTATATTCAAGTACAGCATAAATCTCGTATTTATAAGGTGCATCATCAATACTTTCAAGCAACCTAGGCAATTTCGAATGCACCCTTCCAAGCAATAAATTCCTCAATTTATTCCACATCATAAAAGTCATAATTTCCCTTAACATAAGAAGATATGGTAACATTATCATTATACTCACATTAAAAAGGGAGGTGTTTATACCTCCTACAGCAATAAGATTTATCAAAGCAATAAGTAACATTATAAGTAGAGCACAAGTTTTTAGCCTAGTTATACAATTTATTAATTTTCTCCTATAAGTGTATCCCTTTTTGTGATAAGCGGTGTTCCTTATAATATTTTTGTTGTTCATATGTGAACCCACCTTGCCAATAAGATCTAGTTTCAAAGACATCAAACATTGCTAGCAAGCATGATAAAGCAAGTAAAGAGCAAAACAATAACAAAGTAAAAATGATTGGAGGTGAGAGACTCTCCTTGCAGAAATCCTCTTTCTCCCTGGCAACGACACCAGAAAATATGCTTGATAGTGCAGATCTTGCACTTGTTGCGAGACCCCAAGAGGAAGGTATGAAGAGCACAACAACAAGTTTTCCCTCAGAAACAAACCAAGGTTGAATCGACCAGTAGGAGAAAGAAATCACTTCCGAAGGTTGATGCAGCTGAGGTGGCAGGGCGCACTACCAGTTTAGAAGCAACCTGGAACCTACACAACACAATCAAATCACTTTGCCCCAACGAAGCAGTGAGGTTGTCGATCTCACCGGTTTTGCTGAACACAAAGAGGTTAAACATACCGTGTGGAAAATAATATTTTTTTGCAGTAGTGGAAATAGAACATTGATGGCAGTATTAAAGCAGTAGCACCAGTATGAAAACAGAGATTGCAGTGGTTGTATTATCAGTATGAGGAAAATGGACCGAGGTCCACATCTCACTAGAGGTGTCTCTCCCAAGACAAATAGATAGCATGTGTGGTGAACAAATTACAACTGGGCAATTGACAGATATAAAGGTTGCACCGTAGTGCATATGCATGACATGATGATTACCATGTGATTCATGCAGGCATTACAACAAGATACATAGACCGTCATTCAACTGCATCTATGACTAATAATCCACCCTCAGAGTGTCATCCGAGCAATCCTTGGGTATTAAGTTGCAATCAACCGATAATCGCAGTAAGCAAAGTGTGTAATGTAAACAATGTAAACATCTTTGTTTTCTCCCTAATGGCAATAGCACATCCCCCATCCTTCACGTTTCTGTCACTCGAGCACAGATGCAAAGGAGGCACGAACCCACTATCGAGCATAAATACTCCCTCTTAGAGTTACTAGCATCTACTTGGCCAGAGCATCTACTAACAACGGAGAGCATGAAAGATCATAAGTAACATACACATTAAAAGAACATCATATATAGATAATCATGAGACATAGCATTCAATATTCATCGGATCCCAGCAAACACAACATGTAGCATTACAATAAGATGATCTTGATCATGTAGGGCAGCTCACAAGATCTAAACATGAGGCATAAAGAGGAGAGAACAAGCATCTAGCTACTGCTATGGACCCGTAGTCCAAGGATGAACTACTCACGCATCATTCCGGAGGCGGGCATGGTGGTGTAGAGCCCTTTGGTGATGATTCCCCCTCCCGGCAGGGTGCTGGCGAGAGCTCCAGAACCCTTCCGAACTAGGGTTGACGATGACATCGGCTGCGGATGTTTTTCGTGAAAAAGGCTTATGTTTATAGGGTTAACCCTTCGGCGACAATATATAGGCGAGAGGGCAATGTCGGTTGGCGAGCAGGGGGGCACACCACCCCTGGGCACGGCCAGGGGGCGCACCCACCCATGGTGTGGGGACCCATGTGGCTCCCCTCCGGGTCTTCTTCGGACTCCGTGTGCACAACAACTTTCTAAGACTTTGGGCTTCGAATCGTCCAATTTGAGAATATTTCTAGAAGAACTTTTCTGAAACTAAAAAGAGCAGAAAACAGGAACTGGCTCTATGGCATCTTGTCAATAGTTTAGTCCCAGGAAATCGATAAAAATGACATAATGTGTAAAGGAAACATGTAGTATATGGCATGAAAACAACATGGAACATCAGAAATTATGGATACGTTTATGGCGTATCAGTGGGGGGTGAGCAGTGGCTCGCCCCGGCTCCCCTATTTATGCCGCGGGGTAGATCATGCGTCGCGGATTTACTGCGCCACAATCTCGAGAAACCGCTGCGCATAACTGCATCCACAAAGGGTCACAGAAGAGTAACTGCATGTGGTGGTGCAGTAGGTCCCGCGGAATTCGGGGCGGCGGGCACTCAAGTGCCTTGGCGATTTGACTACCCATGGGACCCCCTGGGCGTGCGTGACACGCGTGTGATGGTAGGGTTGTCCACGCACGAGAATCGAGGGAACATGCGGTGAATTTCGGCCACGTACCTAGAGCCAAAGAGTTGGAGAAAATGAGAAACCCTTTCCTATGTCAGAGCAGACCGACATAAGAACGAGAATCGACTTTGGTGGAGAGCCAGTTCTGGCACTTTAGCTGGGCCGACATAAGTCATGTCGGCGGTAAAGCAAGTTCTTGTTATTGGGAACCTACCGTGGCCCTTCATCCGAGGATGTAGGACCGCGCCAGATTCGGGGACTAATGTCGGGGGGCGACCCCGGGTAGGTTCATGGCAGGCACAAGGTAATGTCCGGGAGTGGAACGAGTCAATGTTGACCGACATAGCAAGAACGGCTTATGGCCGGTATAGTCATACCGGTACGAACCGACATACAGTGACCGACATACATAAGGTATGTCGGAATAGTCCTTTGGTATCTTGAATACAGGAGAGAATCAACCTAGTTATGTATGGAAAAGCCGGCATAAAGAAGGTGCAAAGGAACTCGGATGCGGATCAATGCTACTATCGTGCCCCTACTGTTGCGGAGCAGGTACTGGCGTGGAGGTTCAAGTTACTAGGAGAAAGGGTCTCTCCCGTACCACTGACCACGTACAATTGTGGGAGCAGTGGCCAGGTATGGAGAGGCCACGTCCTGCCCAGGACAGAGGCGACAATGATGCATGGAGGATGATGCACGTTGGACTTTGGTAGCATAGTGGGTAGCAGTGTGCTCAGCCACAATGTTCTGTACGTGTGTCCTGGGTACCAGTATATAAGGTGGCCCAGGCCCTCCTCCGTGAGGGGCGGATTGAGGGAGAGAGAGTCATTCTGCTGGTAGTTAACTCACTCAATACTACGAGGGATAAACCTTGCTCTCTTATGAACCTTCTTCCTCCTCTAGCAAATACAGCTCAAGGAGCACCTCCATAACCCGGATACTCATCCATATACCCTCAGACAGGCAGGAGTAGGGGCTTTACCTCCTCACGAGGGCCCCAAACCGGGGTACATCGTGTGTGTTTTGTGTCTTCTGTGTGCTTTCCTCGACATGCTATCCCTCCCCAGTTCTGACATCATCCATCGCCCCCCAACTCAAGCCATCCTATGGCATCTGTCGTGACATCGCCATGACATAGCTCTATGTGCATCTGTTTTATGGCAATCACTACTCCTTGCATATCTTCGATTATAAGACTTCCTCTTTTCTAATGATCATTTTTAGTTGTCTAAGACATTCTTCCATTGACCTTCCAACCCCCCCCCCCCCATAATGTTCTCTTAGCAATAACATCCTCGTGCCAAGAACCAATGCAGGATGCTTACTTGTTTTTCGTGCACAAATATGTAGGGTCCCTGGATACCAGGGTATCCCGGCCCGTCGGCTACAGCCCGGCCCAACAGGCGCCTTCGAGAGGCGATTAGGTACGCTCCCTCTCCTGAAGGGTCCTCCACCTTAGTTGCGAGCCAGCTTGAGGCCCGAGAGTTGGAGCCTGGCGATTTCTCCTCCGAGAGGAACTCTACTCCGCCTCCCGTTCCTCTCTAGGGGGTTTACCTGCTCGGTGGGAGACATGACATGTGCTGCTGACAGCTGCGCCTCCGTGCAATAACAGAGGCCGCGCAGAGCTGCAGGCTCTCTTTGTCCGTAGCTTCCATTCTGGTGTATAAAGGACGGGGGACAACTGACCGGGCCAAAGGGTCTTTCAAAGATTGCCTCTTTGGTGCAAGAAGACCGAGTCCGCGCTACAAGACGGAGGCGTCGTCACCGGGCTCCCCCACCCTAACGCCATGGACAGTGGTGCTGTCCCCGACGACCGAGACCGCGAAGGAGGCACATAAGTACGGGAGGCTCCTCCCTTTGGCACCTTGGTGGGAACCCTTTCCCGCCAAATGAGCGGGAAGGAGGTCCAAACGCAAGTATAAGAAGGGAACCTACGGCCCTTGTAGAAAGGGAGCTTGAATCATCGTAGAGCCCAAGTAGTCTGTTCCGAGCACAAGCTCGCATTTGTACCGTAGCCACCGTAGTGCAATCCATCAGACAAGCACGAGTAGAGTTTTACACCACACCGGTGGCCTAAACCCGGGTAAAATCGCCGTGTCGCCATTGTTGTCGTGCTCAAGCTTCCCTCTCGAAGCCTTATCTCGAGGTGAAGGAAGTGTGTTTGGCCCACAGTGTTCGAACCTCCGAAAGCTATCCTGTCTAAGACAGACGAGCTTTCTTCGACATTTGGTGCGCCAGGTAGGGGGCTAAGATACTCCTTCGCTTCCTCGTCGCCATGGCACCAGCCGCCCGGACCAACCCATGCCTCACCCGCTCCGAGCACGCTCGCCGCTGGGGGCAGGTTGAGCCGACCGGCAATGACAACGACACGCCACGACGCAACACCACTGGCGTGGAGGGCAAAACGGCGCCGAGGAGAAGGCTTCCTCCCACAGGCTGCAGCGAGACATGCCTGCGTTGCAGCACACGCTCCCATCGCTGTCAGGAATGCAGGGGCGCCTGGAGCAACCTACTCCCGCTGCAGCCCTGCTGCTGGTCCGGGAGCTGCTTACCCACCCGCCCGCACGTGAAGGACACGCCGCATGGCTCGCCCGCCTCCAGGAGCTCGCCACCGTCGCAAACGTCCCCCCACGGTAACCGCGGGGAGGCAACATCGGCCAGCGTAGGAACGCGGCAGCCCATGACGCGCCGCCCCCTTCTCACGGTGTAACCTCGCCGGTGCAAGGCAACCCCCGCACCAAGTTCCCTAACAAGGCACCCACCACTAAGGTGCCTGAGAAGAGCAGCAACAACTGCCAGATCATGCGCACTCCACCAGATGCGCGCGTTCAGATCGAACGCTGCCATGAGCATGAGCGGCGTACCATCCGCGACCTCACCAAGATCGGTCGTGCCAACCGGCCGGTGGACCTCGACGCGCGCGCCACCGTCTACGTCGGCGGCGTCCTTGCGTTCACCAAGCAACTTCGCACTGTCTCCTGGCCTCTGAAGTTCAACCCCACGCGACTGATGCAGTGTGTAGTTGACGCCCTCGTTGGTAAACCCCAAGATAAAGGTTGTGAAGAGTGTAGCAGCAAGTTTCCCCTCAGAAAAGAAACCAAGGTTGAATCGACCAGTAGAAGGGCAAGCAATCTCTGAAGGCTGATGCAGCTGAGGTGGCAGGGCGCACTACCGGTTCAGCAGCAACGTGGAACCTACACAACACAATCAAATCACTCTGTCCCAACGAAGAAGTGAGGTTGTCAATCTCATCGGTTTTGCTGAACACAAAGCGGTTAAATGTATGGTGTGGAAAACATTAGGAAAACAGTAGGAACAGTCTGAGAGCAGTATGAAAGCAGTATGAAAGCAGTAGGTGTTTTATCAGTATGAGGAAAAAGGACCGGGGTCCACAGTTCACTAGTGGTGTCTCTCCGAGAAAGATAAATAACATGTGTGGTGAACAAATTACAGCTGGAAAATTGACAGAAATGAAGGCTGCACCATAGTGCATATGCAAGACATAAAGATTACTATGTGATTCATGCGGGCATTACAACAAAATACATAGACCCTTATCCAACTGCATCTATGACTAAAAATCCACTCTTCGAATATCATCCGAACAAACGTTGGGTATTAAGTTGCAAGCAACAGATAATCACAGTCAGAAAAGTGTGTAATGTAAACAATAACATAATCCTTAGACAAGGCATTGTTGTTTTCTCCCTAATGGCAACATCACATCCTCCATCAGCACGTTTTTGTCACTCGAGCACATATGAAAAGGAGGCATGAACCCACTATCGAGCATAAATACTCCTCTTGGAGTTACTAGCATATACTTGGCCAGAGCATCTACTAATAACAGAGAGCATGCAAGATCATAAATATCATAAGCATGAAGATGACATGATAGATTGATAATCAGAAGACATATCATTCAACATTCATCAGATCATAGCAAACACAACATATAGCATTACATAAAGATGATCTTGATCATGTTAGGCAGCTCACAAGATCTAAATATGAGGCACAAAGTGGAGAAGACAACCATCTAGATACTGCTATGGACTCGTAGTCCAGTGATGAACTACTCACACAACACTTCGGAGGAGGGCATGGTGGTGTAGACCCCTCCGGTGATGACTTCCCCCTCCGGCAGGGTGCCGGGGAGAGCTCCAGAACCCTCGCGATCTCGGGATGACGGTGACGGCGGCCTCGGGTGTTTCTCGGGAAAAAGTAGGATCTCTCTAGGGTTTACGTCTCGGGGGGAATATATAGGCGAAAGGGCAGTGGCGGTGGATGCTCAGGGGCCCCACACCACCCCCTAGTGCGGCCAAGGGGGCCGCACCACCCTATGATGTGGGCCCCCTCAGGGCCCCCTCCGGGTCTCTTCGGGACTCCGTGGAACCTCCAGGATTTCTAAGACTTTCGGGCTTTGAATTTTCCAATTCCAATAATATTTCCAGAATAACTTTTTTGAAACTAAAAAAAGCACAAAACAAGGAACTCGCTCTTTGGCATCTTTTCAATAGGTTAGTCCGGAAAATCGATAAAGTGTATAGCAAACATGTGGGAAACAAAAGAAAACAACATGGAACATCAGAAATTTAGGATGCGTTTATGACGTATCAACATCCCCAAGCTTAGTTCCTACTCGTCCTCGAGTAGGCTAAACGATAAAAAAAAATCTGAGGTGACATGCTACCAACATGAAAACTTGATCATCAATAATGTAAAATCATAAGTAAGCTGAGATCATAGAACTTCAACACAAGCATGATAAATAAAACTTTAATAATAAAGCATAGCAATCACTTTGCATCATGAGAAGTGACTCAAATAAAAGATCATGAATAACAATGCAAAGAAAGATATACGTTTATTTCAAGTATAGAGAAAGCGTGTCAAAGTCATATTTCGCTAGTCCTTAAGAGTGGGGCAAAACATAAATGCCGGGACACCTCAAAGTTCATGAGGAAGACTAGAACAAATAATTAGAGAACGAGCAATAACACATCATGAATCAATTAATAATGTTTCTGGGGAAAATGCACATAAAACTCATAATGGCAAAAATTCTCTCTCAACTGTGCATAAAGTTAGAAGATGGAGACTCAACATAAAAGTAAAAGAAAGGCCCTTCGCAGAGGGAAGCATGGATCACTCATGTGCTAGAGCTTTTATTTTATTAAACAGAGGTATAAAAACTTGACACTCCTCCCAACCATCTTTCACAAACCATGGCTAACCGAATCCTCGGGTGCCTGCCAACAATCACATACCGTGGAGGAGTGTCTATATTTTGAGAGAGGTGTATGCTTATGTAAAGGAATGGTAAACAGGAAAATACAGTACGTCACAAGCCAACTAGACTTCACAAGAGCGGCTCCCATAGAAGGAGGCATATGGGTAGAAGTTCATGCCTCCTTCTCTTTTGTTTACACAATTATGCTTTGACTGATAAATCAGGGGCAAAAATAGTGAAGAGAATTTGTGTTATTAATTTGGGGCTGGGCACCCCGCCGCCAGCTCTTCTATCATTGGATATGCGGATGAAGCCACTAGTCCAGGGTGTGAAAGTCCAATCAACAAGTGAGATAAAGATTCTCTATTTACGTCCTTAATAGCTAAAACGGGAGCTCAAAACAAGAAGTAATTTTGAAAGTTATAAAGGTAACACATGAGCAATTTACTTTGGAGTGGCGGTTAAATACTGCATATAGGTAGGTATGGTGGACACAATGGGAAAACTTCGGTTTTAGGGAGTTGGATGCACGAGTAGAGCTCATACTCAGTACAGGTGGAGGCTAGCAAAAGACTGGGAGCGACAAATCAAGAGAGCATAAGAGCCATAATCATGCATAGCGACATAAACATCATTAATCAAAGCATAAGCGGTACCACCAATTCAAAAACTAAATGACCATGGAGGCTATTTCTGACTGGTTCATAGTCATAAACATGGTGTGAGCATGCGCCAAGTCAACCAAATAAAATATCCAAAGGAGAACATCACAAATTTATGCTTCAATATGACAAGAACAACTCATGATTCTTTTAATGGCACATTAAACACTCTCAGATATTTGAGGCTAATCATGCTATCAATAACCACAAGTATTTAAAACTAAAATAACATCTAGCATGATATGAAAAAGTTCTACCCATAATCTATACAAGCTTCTACTTGCACCGTTAAAAATTCTACCTCAAGCAGCAGTTTCTTTTCCCAACAAGCACCATAAAAGTCATTCTTTAACAAAAACTCTCTACATGCTACAGCAAGCAAACATGAGAGTACTCACATAATACTACTAAAACTAACAACTCTGAATAAGAGATGCAATGAAAACAAGAGCTAAAAAGGAAATTTTTGCAGCAGCTAGAAGAAAAAACTAAGAATACTAGCATAGCAAGTATTCAAACAAAAAAGCGGAGCGTGTCTATATCCCAAACAAAGAATGCTAGGATCCAACTATATTATTGCAGCAAGGAAAAAAAAAGAAAACAAAGAAAAACAAAACAAAAACAAACAGACGCTCCAAGTAAACTTCATATGATGTGACCGAATAAAAATATAGTTTCACGAGAAGTGACCTGATAGATAGTTGATGAAGAAGGGGATGCCTTGGGCATCCCCAAGCTTAGATGCTTTAGTCTTCTAAAAATATGCTTGGATGAATCACGGGGGCATCCCCAAGCTTTGACCTTGCACTCTTCTTGATCACATATATCACCTCTTCTCTTGACACTTGAAAACTTCCTTCACACCACACTAAAACAGTAATTCGCATTAAAGGGTTAGTGCAACAATTAAAAATCCATGGGTTATGTATGGCACAGGTTCTATTGATACTTTTAAACATTAGCTACAGCCACTAATGTTTTGTGAAGCAAATTAATCCACTTGACATCGCAAAAGAGCAAATGCAAGAAAAATGGCAGAATCTGTCAAAACCAGAACTGTCTGTAAATAAGAATTTTTTCAGGGTACTTACGTTGCTCAGATCGAAAAACATAAGGAACGAAAAAGTTGCATAATTAGCCGAGGAATAAGAACAAAAAATTTCAGATAATTCTGAGCTTCCAGGAATTATACGATATTTTACGGTGGACAGCAGAAATCTGTTTCCTGCGCAGAAATCCGAAAATCAACTCCAACTCTCGTCAGAAACCTTACTTGGCACCACTAAAACATGAAAAGAAATATACAAAGGAGTTTCTATAGAAGTATGCAACCCCTTTACTCAAAGAAAACATAGAAAAACAAAGCAAAAAAAATACCATGGGTTATCTCCCAATAAGTGCTTTTCTTTAACGCCTTTTAGCTAGGCCCAGAAAAGTGGAATCAAGTATTTTCGAAAGGAGGGGCATTCAAATCAAGATTGGGCAATTACTTAAAAATGAATTGTATTTTATCTAAGTGAGTTTAAAAGGATCCTCTCTTAGTACTTTTAGGCTTACTATCTTCATCAAATAAATTCTCAAGAACAATCCAATCAAAATTCTTTTCTTGGGCTTCATGTAGTGCTATCAATTTAAAGGGATTGGTATTCTATCCTCCTTTTCATTATTAGATTCAGTTTTTTCAAGAGCACCAACAATGTCTACACATGAGCCAAGCATATGGAAACGATCAAATACTTTTCTAGCTTCTATAGCAACATCTCCAAATTCTGTAAGCAAAGTTTCTAGGATAAAATTTCTTTTCTCAGCATCTTCAATGTTATTCAAGTTGAGGAACATATGTTGTAATATGGGATGGAGGTTAACAAACCTAGCTTCTAACATGTGAACTAAAGAAGTTGCAACAGTCTAATAATTGGGAGCAAGTTCTACTATGGATTTTCCCTCAAGATTATCATGCTTACTAACATGATCAAAGAATTCTTTAATAGTGTACTTTCCAAGTATAGAATCACTTCCTACCGGCAAATCTTTCATGGTAAACTTAGGGAACAACATGATGAAAAATAACAACGAAGTGACAAGAATAACAACTAGAATAAGAACTAATTTTTTTGTGTTTTTTATAAAGAGAAGCAAACAAGACAAAATAAAATAAACTAAGCAAAACAAAAACAAAGTAAAGAGATTGGAAGTGAGAGACTCCCCTTGCAGAAATTCTCTTCCTCCCCGGCAACGGCGCCAGAAAACTTGATGCCGCGTGTAGTTGACGCCCTCGTTGGTAAACCCAAGATAAAGGTTGTGAAGAGTGTAGCAGCAAGTTTTGCCTCAGAAAAGAAACAAAGGTTGAATCGACCAGTAGGAGGACAAGCAATCTGTGAAGGTTGATGCAGCTGAGGTGGTAGGGCGCACTACCGGTTCAGCGGCAACGTGGAACCTACACAACACAATCAAATCACTCTGTCCCAACGAAGAAGTGAGGTTGTCAATCTCACCGGTTTTGCTGAACAAGTAGAGGTTAAATGTATGGTGTGGAGAACAGTAGGGATACAGTAGGAACAATATGATAGCAGTATGAAAGCAGTATGACAGCAGTAGGTGTTTTATCAGTATGAGGAAAAAGGACCGGGACCACAGTTCACTAGTGGTGTCTCTCCGAGAAGGATAAATAACATGTGTGGTGAACAAATTACAACTGGGCAATTGACAGAAACGAAGACTGCACCGTAGTTCATATGCAAGACATAAAGATTACTATGTGATTCATGCGAGCATTACAACAAAATACATAGACCGTTATCCAACTTGCATCTATGACTAAAAATCCACCCTTCGAATATCATCCGAACAAACGTTGGGTATTAAGTTGCAAGCAACAGATAATCGCAGTAAGCAAAGTGTGTAATTTAAACAATAACATCATCCTTAGACAAAGCATTGTTGTTTTCTCCCTAATAGCAATAGCACATCCTCCATCCGTCACGTTTCTGTCACTCGAGCACAGATGAAAAGGAGGCATGAACCCACTATCGAGCATAAATACTCCCTCCTTGAGTTACTAGCATCTACTTGTCAAGAGCATCTACTAATAACGAAGAGTATGCAAGATCATAAATAACATAGGCATGAAGATAACATGATAGATTGATAATCAGAAGACATAGCATTCAACATTCATCATATCCTACCAAACACAACATATAGCATTACATAAAGATGGTCTTGATCATTTTAGGCAGCTCACAAGATCTAACCATGAGGCACAAAGTGGATAAGACAACCATCTAGCTACTGCTATGGACCCGTAATCCTGGGATGAACTACTCACGCGTCACTTCAGAGGAGCGTAGACCCCTCCGGTGATGATTTCCCCCTCCGGAAGGGTGCCGGGGAGAGCTCCAGAACCCTCCCGATCTCGGGATGACGGTGATGGTGGCCTCGGGTGTTTCTCGGGAAAAAGTGGGATCTCTCTAGGGTTTACGTCTCGGGGGAAATATATAGGCGAAAGGGTAGAGGTGGTGGAGGCTTAGGGGCCCACACCACCCCCTAGCGCGACCAAGGGGGGCCGCGCCACCCTATGGTGTGGGCCCCTGAGGCCCACCTCCGGGTCTCTTCGGGACTTCGTGGAACCTCCGGAATTTCTAAGACTTCCGGGCTTTGAATTTTCCAATTCCGAGAATATTTCTAGAACAACTTTTCTGAAACTAAAAATGTAACATCCCAAGTCTGAAAAATAGCCATTAGAATGTTTGATATCTGTTATTTTATGTTTTGCATCATGGCATCATGTTGATTGCAATTGTTTTGCTTGTTTTCCATTTGTTTTCCAACTGTTTTCATCTGTTTTCCTTTGTTTCCTATTTGAATTTCAAACCAAATTTCAAACCTTTTGTTTCATCCTTGTGATGTTACAATTTCCAAAATCATATTTCAAATCAAAACAATGAATTGTTTCCATTAAAGTGTGATTCCAAATTGTTGTGTTGTTTCTATCAAAAATTCATCCAATAATCAAACCCTTTTCAAATTCAGTTATGATTTTCTTCCAAACAACAACCCTTGTTGAAAGTTATGAAAATTGCAAAACAAATCAATCATTTGTTTCCAATTAAAATCATTTGATCACCCTATTTAAATCTTGTTCTTCTATAACTCACTTAATAATCAAAAATTCATTCAAATTGCATTAAAAATTCAAATCACATTGTCCAAAACAGCAACCATGTTGATCTTATAAAAATTGCAACACAATTATTAATCATATGCTTCCAATCAAATTATTTGATCACTCCATTTAACATTGGTTTGCAATAATCAGTTAATCTCAAAATCATTTAAATTCAAATCAAAAACATCAAACAACACCCAATTTCACATTATGAAAAACACCAAAACAACTTTGATCATTTGTTCTATTTAAATCAATAGGGTTCACCCTATTAAAATTGTTGTTTTCAATAATAATCACCTCATAAGCAAATTCTTTCAAAATTTGAATTAACTCACAAATAACAATTTAGATTTGAACTTTTGAAAAACCAACTTGGCAAATGATTGTTTTTGACTTAATAAACTCACCCAAAAATTTCTCCAATTTTCCTAACTCCCAAAACCCCTCTTTTCTTCTCTAATTCATTTCAGCAAAAAAATAATAATAATAAAACCGAAGCAATTAATAAAAAGAACCAGAGAGAGAGCACCACCAGGCCCAGTTTTTCCCCAGCCCACTTTACTTCTGGCCCACTACCCCTTCCTGTTTGTCGTCTTCTTCCTTCAGTACGATCACAGTCACCACCGCAGGATCTCACCTTCCCCTCCTGGATGCTTGCCGTACCACCTCCTCCCCCCATAAGACCAACCTTCTACCCTCTGCCTCACCTAAACCCTAGGATCCCCTCCTTCCTCCTCCAGCCGCCGATCCCCTCCTCCTTCTTCCACCTCCATCTCCCCATCCCCTCATGTCTCTGAACCTCTGTAGCGATAGAGATACAGAGAGCTGCCTCACCATAGCCCCCCACCACAGTCACCTCGAGGGCCTTCTGTCCCCGGGAATGGAACCGGCTCCCCTCCCGCTCCAAGTTCGCTGAAGGCCTCACCTCCAGTTGCGGCTTGAGCCGCCGCCGCCGTCGACGTTCATCGCCGCCAACCTCTGCTGTCCGCCCACGACCTGTCCGCCCCGACCGCCTCCTCCTGGCTCGAGGTGAGGCCCCTCCTCTTATCCCCACTCGATCCCCTCTCCCTACTCCTTGGCCGCACCCCACAGCGCCTCCACCAGCCGCCCCCTCTGGCCACCGCGAGAGAACTGCCGGCGACCATCGACCTGTTCCGTCCGATCGTGGGTCAGTAACGTACAGTTACGTGCAGTTTCAGAAAACAAAAACATCCCGAGCCAACACCTCTTACCCCCCCGAGCCCCTTTTCTGTCACAACTCGAGCAGCAACCCGCTGGTCAACACCCCTTGCGCGCGCACTGGAGGTGCTGGGTTCGATCCCCCTCACCCCACCTTTTATTTTTGCTTTTTCCTTTTTCTGCCCAAATCTCAGCAAGTCAGATCTGGTCCATTACTTCAAAAATCCATATCAATTTGAATATCACTCCAATTTGAACGATTCAAAATCCTGTGAACTCATAATTTTGTGCTCTTTCCAGTAATGTCAAATTTGCAACATGTTTCTGTAACAATTTTTGCACTAATTAATTAATTACTGAAAATGCAATAAAATTTGGGAACTTTGGAATTTCATAACTTTAGTTCTACTCATCCAAATTAAGCAAACTTGGCCTCTAAAAATTTGTCTTAACAAACTCTACACATTGGTATTTTATTTGGTCACAATTGAATTAATTTTGAGCATTTTTTCCTCTGTTTACTAAAAATGGCAGAATAAGAATGATTATGGAAAATTGCATAATAAATTCAATAATCACCCAAAAATTATGTTTGATAGCTCAAAATGTTCAATGAAACCTTTGCTACAAGTTTTCAACCTTTTCAATGCAATTTGTTACTGTTTTGAATATTTTAAATTGGTGCAATATTTGAATTCTTGTTTAAATCACTTAATTTTGCAAAAATCATAACTTGTTCATAAAAATTCCAAATTCCACAAACTAAATATGTTTTCCAATCAACTTTTCATGTACTTTTCAAATATAAATTTTGTTTGCTGTTTTGAATAAATTAAATTGCTGAAAACAACTGTTTCCTATTTATTGCATTTAAAATTGCCAAAATAATAACTTGCTCATTTTAAATCCAATTTCCACAAATGAAATATGTTTTCCATGCAAAATTAAACCACCTTTCCAAATATAAAATTTGTTTCATGTTTTGAATAATTAAAATTGGTTAAATAATTTAAACCTTGTTTAAATCATTTAAAATTGTTAAATTCATAAATAATTTATTTGAAATCCTTTTTCAACAAGTGAAACATGTATTCCACCTAAAGTTGTGTGTTCTTATCAAATATAAACTTTGTTATCTATTTTGAACAATTTAACTTGGTGAAAACAACAAATGCTTGTGTGGCACCTTTAAGTAACCAAAATTTCTTAACTTAATAAATGAATTTCTAAACTTGGTAAACCTTATTTCCAATTGGTTCTATTGTTGTTATTTTGCTGTTTTCCTCATCCATGCATCATGCTAATTCACTTACACAATTTGATTAGTTGTAAAATAATTAATTCAACCATAATGCATGGGCTTTTCATATGCAATCCAATTGCATGTGGGTCCATTTAATCATGTTGTTATCTTGTCAACTAGTTTATTTCTATGCATCAATTAAATGGTCATGCATCATCCCATGTTTGTGCACTATGCCATGTTATTGATTGTTTATCTTTCTGCATTGTTTGTTTGCTTCTTCCCGGATAAACGACGACGTTGAGACCGACGATACTTACGACACCCCTTCTAAGGAGTTAGCTCAGTACCAGGCTACTGGGTTTGCAGGCAAGTTATCACTCACCTGAACCATTGTGTTCCTTTCAACATTGGTTACCGATACTTTCCGTTGTCTATTTTGCTAGCCCTATGTGTAGTTGTCTCTGTTACGAACCTATCACATGAATCCCTTAACCCTGATATTGCCTCACCACCACTCCTACAACCCCTTTGTTTGAGCCAGTGTCTTACTAGCATGCTTAGGTTGTTTTGCTCGAGTCTGTTACCCGTTACTTTCAGTTACTATATTTTTATTATGTTCTGGGGGCTCGATGTTTAATCAATCTATCATGCTAATGTTATTGTTAAATAATAATTTGATGATAAGGCACCAGCAGGAGGCCCTTTGTGGTTTTGAGGCCTGCTAGTGTCGACCCTAATAGGAAAAGGGTCTTGTCTACTGATCCATGATGAGCGCACTACCCGCATGTGGGAAGCGAGTATGGGCGCCCCCCTCAATTTGATTCGATTCGCATCTCGTCCAAATCGCCTCATTTAGTTCGGGTTTTCCATTTGCTGCATGCATGATCTTGCGAGCCCTTGGTACCCGGGTGGAACTTTCGTAGTCGGCATATAGGGGGACACGTTCTTAGAGTGCTATGAGGGTCCATTTTCTTCTGGGCTCGATTAGCCGTGTGCCCAAGGTGCTTTGGGCTTGATGCGAAGAAGAGTTGAGTTGTGTTGAGTGCCCCGCTTGGTGGGAGGCATCCCATCTGGCGGGTTATTCATACGTGTACGGCCAAATTGGTGCAACCCTGTAGGGATAATCTTCTCGAGAAGCCGTGTTTTCCGCGGTTATGGACTACTTGGTGAAAGTACTGGCTAACAAGTACTCAGGACAACTTAAACCTAATGATTAACAACCTTACACCCAATGATTAACAACTTGACTAGTAATAGGCTTATTGACACAATAATCTGAA
The DNA here is from genome assembly GCA_028641055.1 of Alopecurus myosuroides. Taxonomy (NCBI): domain Eukaryota; kingdom Viridiplantae; phylum Streptophyta; class Magnoliopsida; order Poales; family Poaceae; genus Alopecurus; species Alopecurus myosuroides. The sequence goes on from CM054062.1 coordinate 177,332,390, forward strand.
CCATCATTAATCCAACTGTGTGAGTTATCCTCGGATTGCTTCTTTGGCTAAGGGGCGAGATCCAGGATGGGTTTGTTTGGAGTTAGTTGATAGGTTGGTTACGATACCCGATCTTATCTCCTTTCTGTTAGCCGGAAGTGGTAGAAACTCTGTAGTTGGTTAGAGCAGCCAGTTGCCGCATCTTTTATATCCCCTTTCTTCCGTTGAACCCAAAGCATCTGTGCTTGGTGTTGACGGGTTACACTTTGGTGAACTGTGAGTCTTGCTTGCCAGTACGTTTATGTACTGACCCCTTTGGGGCTGTGGTTTCCGCAGACGACGTTTCCGAGGATCTACATGGTGGCTACTACGTGGAGTATGACGAGACTGCTGACGAGTAGATAGCGGACCCGGGCAGGATCCGAGACTTCGTGGATGGGCTCCGTCTTTTCGTTTCCGGCCTCTTAGGCCTATTTGGTTCTTGTCTGTACTCAGACATGTTGAATGCTTCCGCTGTGATGTAATGATGAATTGTTGGGACATGTGTCCTCTGGATGATTGTATTTGCTATCTCTGCTCTAGTGAGAGCTATCTGCAACTTATTTCAATCTTTTGTGTCGTAGAGATCTGTTGTGATATCAGTTGTTCAACGCCGTTGACGTACCATGTGTGTATGGTTTGAAGTACGTCAATGGAAGTGTCCTGATTTCTATGGGATAGTTTACGTCGACGCTGAACAGATAGGGGTTGGTTGTCACACATACGTGTGTTGGCCTACTCGTAAGAGGACGCGGGTGCCGGTAAGCCCCGTAATCCAATCTACCACTGTTCAACGGAACGGCGAGTATCCTTTAGAAGTCCGGGTGCGACAAAAAACAACAGAAAACAGGGAACTGGCTCTATGGCATCTTGTCAATAGGTTAGTCTGGAAAATCGATAAAGTGTATAGCAAACATGTGGGAAACAATAAGAAGACAACATGGAACATCAGAAATTAAGGATACGTTTAAACGTATCAGCTACCATCTCGCTACGACGGCACTACCCCTCCCCTCCACTTCCTGCAGCTCTACTGCCTTAGCGTAGGAGCTGCAAAGGGGGACGACAAGTTAATGGCGAACTGGCTGTCCATGGCCCTCAAGGGTCCTGCCCTCATCTGGCTCATGAATCTGCCAGAGGTCTCCATCGGGTCGTTCGAGGAGTTGTGCCTCCACTTTGTCGCCAACTTCAAGGGCTTCTACGAGCGCCCCCTCTCCTACAACGACCTCCCTGGCATATGCCAGCGCCCTGGCGAAACACTTCGCCGGTACCTACAACGCTTCAGTCAGACGCACAACAAAATCGCCCGCATCACCGACGCAAACGTCATCTCCGCCTTCAGCGAAGGGGTCACCAACGAGCACATGCTCAAAGATCTCGGCATGAGGGACGACCTCGCCTTTGCCGTCGAGCTCGTGGACATGGTCGACAGGTGCGCTAAGGCCAAGGAGGGACCCCTCTTCAGGCACAGCACGCCTGCCGACGAATCTGAGACAGTGGCCCCCAAGACAAAGACAAAGGCTCAAGGCGACGATGCGGACACCAAACAGAAAGCTCTAGCCGTTCTGGCTGCCGAGCCAGAACGCAAGCAAGGCCGCAGCGACGCCGCACCTGTGGCGGGCAACCGCCCTTTCTGTGAGTTCCACCGCATGCACTCACACGCCACAAGGGACTGTTTCCAGCTGGAGAGGATGCGGGGAGACCATCTCATGAGGGGTGGCCAGGAGGGCTACTATCGAGGCGGCGGCTGGCGCAGTCCTGGGTGAGGGGGGCGCGCTGGAGGGAGATGGGAGGAGCGCGGCCCGAACCAGTACAACGGGTACGACAACTACAACACAAGCGACTACAACAACGGCGGCTACCAGCCGCCTTTGCAGCAGCCACCCCGCAGCAGCTATAGCATCCCAACCCACCCGCACCTCAGGTGAACGCTGCCACGCAGCAACATGCTGAGGGCAACCAGGGGCGGGGCGATGAACACTGCGGGGGCTACCAAGAACCTACAGGCTACATGGACTGCATTCTTGGCGGAGCACAAGCTCCACTCTCCAACCGCCACTTCAAGAAGATATCGCACGAGATCGCCGTTGTCCACTCAGGCACAGCCGCGGAGAAACTACTCAAGTGGTCAGATCACAAGGTCTCCTTCGACATCAGCAACCACCCAAAGTCCACAAGGACCATGGGAATCCTGCCCCTGTTCTGCACTCCCACCATCAACAACATCGCCATCAACAAGACCCTGCTCGACGGGGGTGCAGGCCTCAATGTCATCTCGGTGCCCACGTTCGGGCGACTCCAAGTGCCCTACGAGCGTCTGGCACCCACAAGGCCGTTCACCAGCGTCACCGATGGCACCATGGCCCCTTTGGGACAGGTGCGCCTCGCTGTCACGCTCGGCACTCGCCAGAACTACCGCATCGAGACTATCGACTTCGACGTCACGCACATCACCCTCCCCTACATCGCCATCCTCAGGTACCCAGCTCTCGCGAAGTTCATGGCCGTGACGCACCACGCGTACAACTTCGCAAAGCTGCCCGGGCCTGCTGGCACCATCACCATCCATAGAGAGGTGAAGGATGCAACGCGCTCCGTCGAGCGAACCTACAATTAAATGGCGACCTCCCACCCGGCTGATGAAGACGGCGTGTGATACCTCGATGAGGCTCCCAAGAAGAGGCTGCTAACCTCGCATGAGGTAGCAGCCACCGAAAATACCCCCAGAGCATTGAAGGCCCAGGGGCTGCCACCCAGAAGACCCCCTAGAGCGCTGGAGGCTCGGGGGTTGCCACTGCTCTCCATGCGAGCACACCTCCTTACTAGGGAGGAGCGCTCACCATATGCTCGTTCCATGACCCCACAAGGCCATGGATACGCACTATCGAGGGGACCCCGTGATGCCACAGTAAAAACAACGCCAGGACCTCTCAGGTAGCCAGGCGGGCCACAAGTGGGAGCCCCGCTCTAGCGGGGCAAACTTTTGTTACTCGAGGGTGCCACAAGGCCACTACATCCTCAAGTTGTGCACCTGAACTCGCGCGAGTATCAGCCCCATGACGATGGGAGTCCCGTGTCTGCACAGTGACGTCAAGTGCTTCTTCGGGGACCACAAGGTCGCAGCATCCCCAAGCATTTTGTAAGAGAAAAATGCCTCACCCTAGTAGTAATATCTTGTTTCTTTCACAAAGCAATCCCATCCCTCCTTGCATGCCGGCATGCCTGCATTTTGCATCCAACAAAGATCATACGCATTCATCCAAGCATGCATACTTCCTCTCTCCGGAGAGGCGCGCGAGGGACTTTTTCCTCTCGAGAGCATCCCACGAGTGGGGGCTGGAGCAGTGCATGTGAGCAGGTCGCTACCGCACACAAGCACTTTGCCAAGTCCCTTAGCGTTTTCTTCTCGCTAGATGCTCACGAAGGAACAACCAGACGCGCACCTCTCCAGAAGCACAAACTACAGGTAGTAGCGGTAGCCTTACTCCCAAGGAGCAAGTGCACAACACCCAACTCCCCACACAGATCCCAGAAGGATCCTCCACAAGGAACAGCTGAAGGCCCACCATGAAGGACACAAGCAAGGTGTCTCGAAGGACACCGTCACAAAAATCTAAGTATCACCACAAGGAAGTACCAGTAAACTAAGACGCAACAAAACAAAGGTATCACACACCAAAAGCTTCACCTACTTCCTATTACATGCATCAGGAAACCAAGAACGCAACCACGCAAAGGAATGGTGGCTCTCAGAGTCCTCAGCGCCACCACCAGATCCTCCCGCCCCATCGGCATCGGGAGGGCTCGACGAAGATGGACCCGCCGGCGGACCGAACTTCTCGGTGAAGGCGTTCACCGCTTCACGTATGTGGTTTCAGAGGGTCTCCTAAAGATCACACGAGTTGGGCGCGGAGAGAGTGCTGAAGTCGAAGAAGGGGTTGGCAAGTTGAAGTCGGGAGAAGGCGTGATTGATCGCCACCGCCACGAGTTGGCGGTTTTCTTCGTTCAAGACCCGGTCCAGATCCTGGACCTACTCCTCAAGCGTAGTGATGAAATGGGAGAAGTAATTGACGCAGCCGATGCCAGTATGCTCGAGGGGAAGAGTTGGCGGATCGACATGCAGGCGGTAAGCGATGGTGCGGGTGTTGCACACGGCTTGAAGAAACAACCTCTTGAATTGTCGCCGCAACTCAAGCACCTGCTGGGCGGAAGCCCAATGCTCTTCTCCTCCCGCCACGAGCAGGGTGATCTGCCCCTGCAAGGCGAGCAGGTCCGCCTGGTACCTCGCTGCCTCCTTGGCTGCCAGGACCTTGGCCTTCCTCTCCTTGTCGCCCCTCCGGCGGACCGTCTCCAAGTCCTCTTCAAGCTCCTTCACTTTCTTCTCCAGCTCTTTCTTCCGCTGAATGAATTTGGCCTCCAGGTCCTTGTTCTTCTGTCCGACCTCCCTCAGGAGCTCTCCGCAGATGGCCGCACGCCCCGCCTCAACCTCCTTCTGAATGCCCCGCTCAAGGTCATCCCTCATTGTGGTGACTCAGACGTTGCAGGTGTCGACCTTCTCCTGGGTACGGGCCTCTATCTGCCGCACCATAGTCTCGAGGGTGTCGAGGCGCTCGTGCTCGAGACTAAGATCGATACTAGTGCAGGCTAGCCTCTCTTCCCGCTTGGAGAGGTCGCTTTCAGCCTCGTCCACCGTTTTCTCCTTACGGGAGAGCCCCTCCTCTTTCTCTCGACGAAGGCGGGACCTCTTCTCCACCTCCAGGGACTGTTGGTTCCTCTCCAGGCGAAGCTCTTCCTGGAGGCCCTGCGCGCTCGCTAGGGGCAGTTGAGCTTCCTTCAGAACCGTGGATGCATTGATGTGCTCGCGCTTAGCCTCTACCAACATCGCGCGCCTCGTTGCGGCCGCTGCCTCCTCCTGCGCGAGGCCAACCACGACAGCCTCCAGCAGCTGACCGCCCAGGGCCACAGGGCGCTCCAGCTTGGCGGACAGGGTGGCTGCCTGGGAAGAGGCCTGGGCAGCAATGACGTCATGAATCTGCCTCACCAGGTCATCCACAAGGGAGGCTTGCGCCAGAGTCAGAGGGAAAATTGATCAAATCCAGCAACCTGTTCTATTAAAGTCTTCAGCAGGTGCCGCACACGTGTCCGGCACATCCTCTACGTTGACCCTAGCTTCGCCCGGCTCCGTCAAGGCGGCAGGATCCCCCCCCCCCCCGCGCTGGGGGCTGGCGGGGGCACCAAGGTCTCGTCCGCGAGCACTTCCGGAAGACTTCGGGTGGCGGCACAACCTCGACGGGAGCCTCAGCCGATGCCTCTTCGACGACGGGCTGATCCGCTTGGAGCGCAGCGAAGGGGCTGGGAGCCTGCCCCTATAGCTCCTCGGGGGCATCGACGACCTGCTCCCTGCCACAGGCGACATCAACCTATCAAGATAAGGAATAGAAGGGCGCAAGAAAGAGCTGGCGGCAAGGCCCCTTACTCTCCACTGAAGCGCCACACCCTGGGGCGGCACCGACGCGAAGGGGCTGCACCAAAGGGGGCTTCTAGTCCGCGGTGCCAGAGGAGGACGGTCCGTCATCTATCCTGGTCTCTTCCCTGAGCTGCGACCGTCGGACGCCTCGCTAGGTCCCTCGTCGCTCGCCACGATGGCCCGAGGAGAAGAGGAGCCCTCGATGCTTTCCTCGACAGAGTCCAGGGCGTACGGGTTATCCTCGCGTGACTCCGTCCCCTCGGGCAGAGGGCCCCATCTATCGAAGAGCGGGATCTACGCCACGATTGCGTCCCTCTCCTCCGCCTGGAAACCGTAGAGGGGGATCATGCCGAAAGGGAACCTTGAGGGCATGTTGAAGTTAATCAGCAGCTCAAGGGTCCTAGAGAAGGAGCGCTGGCTGAGGAGATGGCCGTCAAGGCGCATCGGGTTGTCAACACCAGCGACGGCCCGAGGTGCTTCTCATGGCGCTGCAAGGGAGCGAGGCGCCTCTCGACAATCTCGGTGATGAGCACGTCGAAGGTGAGACCTCAATCATATAGCGTATTCGCGCGCTCCCTCAAGGGCCGGAGGCTGCGGCCGTCCAGGTCCTCCAAGCGCCATCCTGAGTGTCGCTTGGGCGAAGAGGAAGGGAACTCCAGGAGATCGCAGGCCTCGGCATACAACCACCTCGAGCGGAAGTTGGGGGCCTTGTACTGGAACTCCATCGGGGGAAATACGGATGCCATGCTGGTGCCTAGGTGGAAGAAAAGGTCACCGATCCCGGTCTCCTCCTAGCCCTCTCGCAACTCGAAGAAGCAGCAAAAAAAGGCCACAAGCGGTTTCACGCGAAAGAACTCCCCGCAGTAAAAGGCGAAGGTCGAGAAGATAATGGTGGAGTTGGGATGAAGATGGAGTAGGTGGATGCGGTAGTGGTCAATGTCGCACCCGGACTTCTAAAGGATACTCGCCGTTCCGTTGAACAGTAGTAGATTGGATTACGGGGCTTACCGGCACCCGCGTCCTCTTACGAGTAGGCCAACACACGTATGTGTGACAACCAACCCCTATCTGTTCAGCATCGACGTAAACTATCCCATAGAAATCAGGATACTTCCGTTGACGTACTTCAAAACATACACACATGGTACGTCAACGGCATTGGAACAAGTGATATCACAACAGATCTCTACGACACAAAAGATTGAAATAAGTTGCAAATGGCTCTCATTAGAGAAGAGATAGCAAATACAATCATTCAGAGGACACATGTCCCAACAATACATCATTACATCACAGCGGAAGCATCCAAAATGTCTGAGTACAGACAAGAACCAAATAGGCCTAAGAGGCCGGAAACGAACAGACGGAGCCCATCCACGAAGTCTCGGATCCTGCCCGGGTCCGCTATCTACTCGTCAGCAGTCTCGTCATACTCCACGTAGTAGCCACCATGTAGATCTTCGGGAACGTCGTCTGCGGAAACCACAGCCCCAAAGGGGTCAGTACATAAACGTACTGGCAAGCAAGACTCACAGTTCACCAAAGTGTAACCCGTCAACACCAAGAACAGATGCTTTGGGTTCAACGGAAGGAAGGGGTTATAAAAGATGCTGCAACTGGCTGCTCTAACCAACTACAGAGTTACTACCACTTCCGGCTAACAGAAAGGAGATAAGATCGTGTATCGTAACCAACTATAGCTAACCACCAAACAAACCCATCCTGGATCTCGCCCCTTATCCAAAGAAGCAATCCGAGGATAACTCACACAGTTAAATTAATGATAGTCAGATTATTGTGTCAATAAGCCTATTACTAGTCAAGTTGTTAATCATTGGGTGTAAGGTTGTTAATCATTAGGTTTAAGTTGTCCTGAGTACTTGTTAGCCAGTACTTTCACCAAGTAATCCATAACCGCGGAAAACACGGCTTCTCGAGAAGATTATCCCTGCAGGGTTGCACCAATTTGGCCGTACACGTATGAATAACCCGCCAGATGGAAAGGCCCTTCCACCAAGCGGGGCACTCAACACAACTCAACTCTTCTTCGCATCAAGCCCAAAGCACCTTGGGTGCACGGCTAATCGATCCCAGAAGAAAATGGACCCTCATAGCACTCTAAGAACGTGTCCCCCTATATGCCGACTACGAAAGTTCCACCCGGGTACCAAGGGCTCGCAAGATCATGCATGCAGCAAATGGAAAACCCGAACTAAATGAGGCTATTTGGACGAGATGCGAATCGAATCAAATTGAGGGGGGCGCCCATACTCGCTTCCCACATGCGGTTAGTGCGCTCATCATGGATCAGTAGACAAGACCCTTTTCCTATTAGGGTCGACACTAGCAGGCCTCAAAACCACAAAGGGCCTCCTGCCGGTGCCTTATCATCAAGTTATTATTTAACAATAACATTAGCATGATTGATTGATTAAACATCGAGCCCCCAGAACATAATGAAATAGTAACAGAAAGTAACGGGTAACAGACTCGAGCAAAACAACCTAAGCATGCTAGTAAGACACGGGCTCAAACAAAAGGTTATAGGTATGGAGGTGAGGCAATATCAGGGTTTAAGGATACATGTGATAGGTTCGTAACAGAAACAACTAATCATAGGGCTAGCAGAATAGACAACGGAAAGTATCGGTAACCAATGTTGAAAGGAACACGATGGTTCATGTGAGTGATAACTTGCCTGCAAACCCAGTAGCCTGGTACTGAGCTAGATCCTTAGAAGGGGTGTCGTAAGGATCATCGGTCTCAACGTCGTCGTTTATCCGAGAAGAAGCAAACAAACAACGCAGAGAACAAACAATCAATAACATGGCATAGTGCACAAACATGGGATGATGCATGACCATTTAATTGATGCATAGAAATAAACTAGTTGACAAGATAGCAACATGATTAAATGGACCCACATGCAATTGGATTGCATATGGAAAGCCCATGAATTATGGTTGAATTAATTGTTTTACAACTAATCAAATTGTGTAAGTGAATTAGCATGATGCATGGATGAGGAAAACAACAAAATAACAACAATAGAACCAAATGGAAATAAGATTTAACAAGTTTGGAAATTCATTCATTAAGTTAAGAAATCTTGGTTTCTTAAAGGGGTCACACAAGCATTTGTTGTTTTCATCAATTTTAATTGTTCAAAATAGATAACAAAGTTTATATTTGAAAAGAAAACAAGATTTTAGTTGGAATACATGTTTCACTTATTGAAAAAGGATTTCAAATAAATTATTTATGAATTAAACAAGTTTAAGCAAGAAATAAATGAATTTAATTCAAACATGAACTTATTTGAATTTTTATTTGTTCAAAACATTAAGTGAGATTCACATTTGAAAAGTTTATACTTTTGTGGTTGGAAAACATATTTTATATGTCCCAAAAGAATTTGTTTTGATTAAGTTATGAATTTAGCAATATTAAATGATTTAAACAAGGGTTAAATCATTTAACCAATTTTAATTATTCAAAACATGAAACAAATTTTATATTTGGAAAGGTGGTTTAATTTTGCATGGAAAACATATTTCATTTGTGGAAATTGGATTTAAAATGAGCAAGTTATGATTTTGGCAATTTTAAATGCATTAAACAAGAAACAGTTGTTTTCAGCAATTAAATTATTCAAAACAGCAAACAAAATTGATATTTGGAAAGTACATGAAAAGTTGATTGGAAAACATATTTAGTTTGTGGACTTTGGAATTTTTATGCCCAAGTTATGAATTTTGCAAGTTTAAGTGAATTTAACAAGTTTTCAAATATTGCACCAATTTAAAATATTCAAAACAGTAACAAATTGCATTGAAAAGGTTGAAAACATGTAGCAAAGGTTTCATTGAACATTTTGGGCTATCAAACATAATTTTTGGGTGATTATTGAATTTATTATGCCATTTTCCATAAATAGTTTTATTCTGCCCTTTTTAGTAAACAGAGGAAAACATGTTCAAAATTAATTCCATTGTGCCCAAATAAAATACCAATGTGTAGAGTTTGTTAATACAAATTTTTAGAGTCCAAATTTGCTTAAATTGGATGATCCAAACTCAAGTTATGAAATTCCAAAGTTTCCACTTTTTATGGCATTTTCAGTAATTAATTATTTAGGGAAAAAAGTATTACAGAAACATGTTGCAATTTTGTTACTAGTAGAAAGATCACAAAAATTTGAATCCACAGAAACTTGAATCATTCAATTTGGAGCAAGATTCAATTTTTAATGGATTTTACAAGTAATGTTTTAGATCTGCTTTTCTGAATTTCGAGCAGAAAAGATAAAACAGCAGAAAATAAAAGGGGGGCTTGGGGATCGAACCCAGCACCTCTTGCTGCGTGCACAAGTTCAGGAACCAGTAGGGTGGAGCTGCTGCTTGTGTTAGGAGAGGGAAAACGGGGGGAATAAGGTGTGGGTGTGCGCGATTTTCTGAATCTAACTTAACTGGATCGCACGATGGCTTATGTACCTCGACACGGAGATAACCAGCGACGGCAGGGGCAGCTCGCCGGAGGGGGGCGCCGTGGTGGAGGCGCTGTGGGTGAGTGCTGCTGCGTGTGAGGAAGGAGGTGAGGGAGTAGGGGCGGATCGAGGGCCTCACCTCGAGCGGATGGAGGCGCAGGTGGTCGGGGCGGACAGCAGGTCGTCGCCGGCGATGACCTCGATGGCGGCGGCGGCTCGAGGCTCCTCGGGGGCAACCGAGGGGTGGAGGAGCGAGAGGGAACCGCGAGGGTTCCATTCCCGCCGCTTGCACGGCCGGAGGGGCCCCGGACGGCCGGCGACCACCGGAGGAGGAGGAGCTTCGGTTGAGGTTTCAGTTACAGTAGGAAGAAATACAGAGATGAGGGAGATGGAGGGGAGCAAGGGGAGAGATTGGAGGCGGTAGAGGGAGAAGGAGGGAGGAGGGAAAGGCATAGGGAACCCTAGGGTTAGGGCTTAGGTTATAGGGAGGGGGAAGGTGGTGATCATCGTTGCTGGTTCCTCCTCTGCATGTGGATAGCTTGGATGAAGACCGTACAGAGGTGGAAGAAGATACGAGGGGGGTATCGGGCCAGAAGGTAAGGTGGGCTGGGGGGGAAAAAAGATGGGCCTAGGTGTGCTCTCTCCCTTTTGCTTTGCTTTTATTTTTCTGTTCTATTTTTTTTTTTTGCTGATTTGGAATTAGGAAGAGAAATAGAAAGGGTTTTGAGGGTGGAAAATTTCAGAATAACTTTGGTATTGCCTAGTTATGTAATATTAACAACTCGTCAAGTTTTTGGTTTTCAAAAGATTCAAAATACAATGTTGTTTGTAATTTAATTTAAATTTGAATCATTTTGGGATTAAGTGATGGATTAAAGCCACCATTTTTTAATAGTTTAACTTTATGGATGAATTGGAAACAAAAAGGTTAGAATTGCTTTGTAATTCTCATTAATTCCAAAAGGTTGCTGTTTGCAATTGAATTTGCATAAAATTTGGATTAAGTGAATTATTAAAAGAACAATTCAATAGTTTGAGCTTTTCATTCTTAATGGAAACAATTGGATGTTTTAGTTGAATCTTTTATTTGGAAAATGTAACATAACAAGTATGAACAATTATTTGGATGCTGGTTTGGAATTTCAAATGGAAAACAAATTGAATTTGAAAAGGGTTTGATATTGAATGAATTTTTTGATAGAAACAAAACAACAGTTTTAGAATCACACTTTAATGGAAACAATTGGTTGTTTTTATTTGAAATATGATTTTGGAAATTGTAACGTCACAAGGATGGAACAAAAAGGTTTGAATTTTGGTTTGAAATTCAAATAGAAAACAAAGGAAAACAAGTGAAAACAGTTGGAAAACAAATGAAAACAGGGGAAAACAAACAAAACAACTGCAATCAACATGATGCCATGATGCAAAACATAAAATAACAGATAGCAAACATTCTAATGGCTATTTTTCATACTTGGGATGTTACAAAACGCCCCCCTTGAAGGAATCGCGCCCCGAGATTCCTGCTGAGAAAAGAAAAGGTCCGGATACTTCTTGGGAAGATCCTCTTGAGCTGTGACACGTGAAACACATCGTGCACATTGGATAGTTTTTCTGGAAGTTCAAAACGATAGGAATTCCTGGCAACTCTTCTGGAAAGATGTCAGGAAATTTGGAAACCACCGGAACATTTCAAGTAAAGGGAGAGGTTTTGTATTGAGGGTGTATAGCTGGATAGAACTTGATTCATTTGGCGAATAGACTATCTGGAATGTGGTGATTCAGGAATGCTTCCTCGAAACAACCCCAGGTGATAGGAATGCCAGCTCTCATAGCCTGGAATCAACAACAACAACAACAACAACAACAACAACCTTTCTGGCCAGATAGACTTGATATTTGGGAAGTTTTGATTAGACGCCGGTAGAAGAACTGAAATGGAAAACAACAACAAGATTTCAACGGACGAAAAGGATGTTGAGAAGAACAGGATATCAACATCGGGGAAAACGAGAACAAAACTCCTGAGGTACTACGGAAAAACCCATCCGGGCTTCTAAAGGATCAATATCTACTGCTTAAGGAATAGAGGATATGCTTCCGGGGCTTACACGCCTCCGTTCTCAATCGTGAGTAGGCAACATGATAAATCATGTCACAACCACCTCCATTCCTATGGTCTAGTAGATATAACCATCCTAGAGAAACCAGGATTCGTGAAATCCTAACTTGAAAGTTTAGATGAGAATAGAAAACAACGTTGCACTTCCTTACCAGAAAAGGGAGGGTGGGTGGGGAAAGAAGAAAAAGAACAGAATTCCTACTCTCACGTTTCATTTTTCCTATATAGCTACAAAATAGTTTCTAGACTCAACTGCGACCCGTAAAAAGGGATCCTACAGGCAGACAGGCTCTGATACCATTTGTCGCACCCGGACTTCTAAAGGATACTCGCCGTTCCGTTGAACAGTAGTAGATTGGATTACGGGGCTTACCGGCACCCGCGTCCTCTTACGAGTAGGCCAACACACGTATGTGTGACAACCAACCCCTATCTGTTCAGCGTCGACGTAAACTATCCCATAGAAATCAGGATACTTCCGTTGACGTACTTCAAAACATACACACATGGTACGTCAACGGCATTGGAACAAGTGATATCACAACAGATCTCTACGACACAAAAGATTGAAATAAGTTGCAAATGGCTCTCATTAGAGCAGAGATAGCAAATACAATCATTCAGAGGACACATGTCCCAACAATACATCATTACATCACAGCGGAAGCATCCAAAATGTCTGAGTACAGACAAGAACCAAATAGGCCTAAGAGGCCGGAAACAAACAGATGGAGCCCATCCACGAAGTCTCGGATCCTGCCCGGGTCCGCTATCTACTCGTCAGCAGTCTCGTCATACTCCATGTAGTAGCCACCATGTAGATCTTCGGGAACGTCGTCTGCGGAAACCACAGCCCCAAAGGGGTCAGTACATAAACGTACTGGCAAGCAAGACTCACAGTTCACCAAAGTGTAACCCGTCAACACCAAGCACAGATGCTTTGGGTTCAACGGAAGGAAGGGGTTATAAAAGATGCTGCAACTGGCTGCTCTAACCAACTACAGAGTTACTACCACTTCCGGCTAACAGAAAGGAGATAAGATCGTGTATCGTAACCAACTATAGCTAACCACCAAACAAACCCATCCTGGATCTCGCCCCTTATCCAAAGAAGCAATCCGAGGATAACTCACACAGTTAAATTAATGATAGTCAGATTATTGTGTCAATAAGCCTATTACTAGTCAAGTTGTTAATCATTGGGTGTAAGGTTGTTAATCATTAGGTTTAAGTTGTCCTGAGTACTTGTTAGCCAGTACTTTCACCAAGTAATCCATAACCGCGGAAAACACGGCTTCTCGAGAAGATTATCCCTGCAGGGTTGCACCAATTTGGCCGTACACGTATGAATAACCCGCCAGATGGAAAGGCCCTTCCACCAAGCGGGGCACTCAACACAACTCAACTCTTCTTCGCATCAAGCCCAAAGCACCTTGGGCGCACGGCTAATCGAGCCCAGAAGAAAATGGACCCTCATAGCACTCTAAGAACGTGTCCCCCTATATGACGACTACGAAAGTTCCACCCGGGTACCAAGGGCTCGCAAGATCATGCATGCAGCAAATGTAAAACCTGAACTAAATGAGGCGATTTGGACGAGATGCGAATCGAATCAAATTGAGGGGGGCGCCCATACTCGCTTCCCACATGCGGTTAGTGCGCTCATCATGGATCAGTAGACAAGACCCTTTTCCTATTAGGGTCGACACTAGGAGGCCTCAAAACCACAAAGGGCCTCCTGCCGGTGCCTTATCATCAAGTTGTTATTTAACAATAACATTAGCATGATTGATTGATTAAACATCGAGCCCCCAGAACATAATGAAATAGTAACAGAAAGTAACGGGTAACAGACTCGAGCAAAACAACCTAAGCATGCTAGTAAGACACGGGCTCAAACAAAAGGTTATAGGTATGGAGGTGAGGCAATATCAGGGTTTAAGGATACATGTGATAGGTTCGTAACAGAAACAACTAATCATAGGGCTAGCAAAATAGACAACGGAAAGTATCGGTAACCAATGTTGAAAGGAACACGATGGTTCATGTGAGTGATAACTTGCCTTCAAACCCAGTAGCCTGGTACTGAGCTAGATCCTTAGAAGGGGTGTCGTAAGGATCGTCGGTCTCAACGTCGTCGTTTATCCGAGAAGAAGCAAACAAACAACGCAGAGAACAAACAATCAATAACATGGCATAGTGCACAAACATGGGATGATGCATGACCATTTAATTGATGCATAGAAATAAACTAGTTGACAAGATAGCAACATGATTAAATGGACCCACATGCAATTGGATTGCATATGGAAAGCCCATGAATTATGGTTGAATTAATTGTTTTACAACTAATCAAATTGTGTAAGTGAATTAGCATGATGCATGGATGAGGAAAACAACAAAATAACAACAATAGAACCAAATGGAAATAAGATTTAACAAGTTTGGAAATTCATTCATTAAGTTAAGAAATCTTGGTTTCTTAAAGGGGTCACACAAGCATTTGTTGTTTTCATCAATTTTAATTGTTCAAAATAGATAACAAAGTTTATATTTGAAAAGAAAACAAGATTTTAGTTGGAATACATGTTTCACTTATTGAAAAAGGATTTCAAATAAATTATTTATGAATTAAACAAGTTTAAGCAAGAAATAAATGAATTTAATTCAAACATGAACTTATTTGAATTTTTATTTGTTCAAAACATTAAGTGAGATTCACATTTGAAAAGTTTATACTTTTGTGGTTGGAAAACATATTTTATATGTCCCAAAAGAATTTGTTTTGATTAAGTTATGAATTTAGCAATATTAAATGATTTAAACAAGGTTTAAATCATTTAACCAATTTTAATTATTCAAAACATGAAACAAATTTTATATTTGGAAAGGTGGTTTAATTTTGCATGGAAAACATATTTCATTTGTGGAAATTGGATTTAAAATGAGCAAGTTATGATTTTGGCAATTTTAAATGCATTAAACAAGAAACAGTTGTTTTCAGCAATTAAATTATTCAAAACAGCAAACAAAATTGATATTTGGAAAGTACATGAAAAGTTGATTGGAAAACATATTTAGTTTGTGGACTTTGGAATTTTTATGCCCAAGTTATGAATTTTGCAAGTTTAAGTGAATTTAACAAGTTTTCAAATATTGCACCAATTTAAAATATTCAAAACAGTAACAAATTGCATTGAAAAGGTTGAAAACATGTAGCAAAGGTTTCATTGAACATTTTGGGCTATCAAACATAATTTTTGGGTGATTATTGAATTTATTATGCCATTTTCCAAAAATAGTTTTATTCTGGCCCTTTTTAGTAAACAGAGGAAAACATGTTCAAAATTAATTCCATTGTGCCCAAATAAAATACCAATGTGTAGAGTTTGTTAAGACAAATTTTTAGAGTCCAAATTTGCTTAAATTGGATGAGCCAAACTCAAGTTATGAAATTCCAAAGTTTCCACTTTTTATGGCATTTTCAGTAATTAATTATTTAGGGCAAAAAGTATTACAGAAACATGTTGCAATTTTGTTACTAGTAGAAAGAGCACAAAAATTTGAATCCACAGAAACTTGAATCATTCAATTTGGAGCAAGATTCAATTTTTAATGGATTTTACAAGTAATGTTTCAGATCTGCTTTTCTGAATTTCGAGCAGAAAAGAAAAAACAGCAGAAAATAAAAGGGGGGCTTGGGGATCGAACCCAGCACCTCTTGCTGCGCGCACAAGTTCAGGAACCAGTAGGGTGGAGCTGCTGCTTGTGTTAGGAGAGGGAAAACGGGGGGAATAAGGTGTGGGTGTGCGCGATTTTCTGAATCTAACTGAACTGGATCGCACGATGGCTTCTGTACCTCGACAGGGAGATAACCAGCGACGGCAGGGGCAGCTCGCCGGAGGGGGGCGCCGTGGTGGAGGCGCTGTGGGTGAGTGCTGCTGCGTGTGAGGAAGGAGGTGAGGGAGTAGGGGCGGATCGAGGGCCTCACCTCGAGCGGATGGAGGCGCAGGTGGTCGGGGCGGACAGCAGGTCGTCGCCGGCGATGACCTCGATGGCGGCGGCGGCTCGAGGCTCCTCGGGGGCAACCGAGGGGTGGAGGAGCGAGAGGGAACCGCGAGGGTTCCATTCCCGCCGCTTGCACGGCCGGAGGGGCCCCGGACGGCCGGCGACCACCGGAGGAGGAGGAGCTTCGGTTGAGGTTTCAGTTACAGTAGGAAGAAATACAGAGATGAGGGAGATGGAGGGGAGCAAGGGGAGAGATTGGAGGCGGTAGAGGGAGAAGGAGGGAGAGGGAAAGGCATAGGGAACCCTAGGGTTAGGGCTTAGGTTATAGGGAGGGGGAAGGTGGTGATCACCGTTGCTGGTTCCTCCTCTGCACGTGGATAGCTTGGATGAAGACCGTACAGAGGTGGAAGAAGATACGAGGGGGGTATCGGGCCAGAAGGTAAGGTGGGCTGGGAAAAAAAAAGATGGGCCTAGGTGTGCTCTCTCCCTTTTGCTTTGCTTTTATTTTTCTGTTCTATTATTTTTTTTTGTTGATTTGGAATTAGGAAGAGAAATAGAAAGGTTTTTGAGGGTGGAAAATTTCAGAATAACTTTGGTATTGCCTAGTTATGTAATATTAACAACTCATCAAGTTTTTGGTTTTCAAAAGATTCAAAATACAATGTTGTTTGTAATTTAATTTAAATTTGAATCATTTTGGGATTAAGTGATGGATTAAAGCCACCATTTTTTAATAGTTTAACTTTATGGATGAATTGGAAACAAAAAGGTTAGAATTGCTTTGTAATTCTCATTAATTCCAAAAGGTTGCTGTTTGCAATTGAATTTGCATAAAATTTGGATTAAGTGAATTATTAAAAGAACAATTCAATAGTTTGAGCTTTTCATTCTTAATGGAAACAATTGGATGTTTTAGTTGAATCTTTTATTTGGAAAATGTAACATAACAAGTATGAACAATTATTTGGATGTTGGTTTGGAATTTCAAATGGAAAACAAATTGAATTTGAAAAGGGTTTGATATTGAATGAATTTTTTGATAGAAACAAAACAACAGTTTTAGAATCACACTTTAATGGAAACAATTGGTTGTTTTTATTTGAAATATGATTTTGGAAATTGTAACGTCACAAGGATGAAACAAAAAGGTTTGAATTTTGGTTTGAAATTCAAATAGAAAACAAAGGAAAACAAGTGAAAACAGTTGGAAAACAAATGAAAACAGGGGAAAACAAACAAAACAACTGCAATCAACATGATGCCATGATGCAAAACATAAAATAACAGATAGCAAACATTCTAATGGCTATTTTTCATACTTGGGATGTTACAGTCA
Organism: Alopecurus myosuroides; assembly: GCA_028641055.1. Taxonomy (NCBI): domain Eukaryota; kingdom Viridiplantae; phylum Streptophyta; class Magnoliopsida; order Poales; family Poaceae; genus Alopecurus; species Alopecurus myosuroides. The sequence goes on from CM054062.1 coordinate 177,349,830, forward strand.
AGAACGGTGTAGAAGAAGGAGGAGAAAGGAAGGACCATCCCCGACGCCACCGAGCAATAGAAGATCTCGTACAGCTGCGGAGAGAGCTCGTCGTGATCAGCTGCCCGGGAGAAGGGTGGCCGCGCCGTGCTTGTTGGAGGAGAGAGCCGCAAGGCGGCGCAACCTCTGCATCTTGCTGGGGACGATGGTGGAAGGCTCGATCACTGGCGCCATGGATCTAGGTCGTGAAGCAGAAGTGGAGGCGAGCGGTGGAATGGTTGAGGGGAAGCGTTCTCACCTAGTGAAGACCAAAGGCGGAAAGGAAGCGGAAGCGACAAACAGAAGAAGAGAAGTGGAGCCCCGGCGCAATCTTCTAAGCTCCCCCACCTAACGGGCTACGGCGCAGGGAGCCATTGTACCCACATCTCGTCAATAGTGGGGAGTTACGCCGGAACCGTCGTGCCACGTGCACCACATCGGGCGTCCAATGGTGGCCCCGTGGATCCTCGTCTCTTTCGGCCACGTGTCACCCCGGGCCCGGGGGCTACTGTTGGGCCCCTGGATACCAGGGTATCCCGGCCCGTCTGCTGCAGCCCGGCCCAACAGGCGCCTTTGAGAGGCGATTAGGTACTCTCCCGCTCCTGAAGGGTCCTCCTCCTTAGCTCCGAGCCAGCTGGAGGCCCGAGAGCCGGAGCCTTGCAAGTTCTCCTACGAGAGGAACTCTATTTTGCATGCCGTTCCTCTTGAGGGGGTTTACCTGCTCGGTGGGAACATGACATGTGTTGCTGACGACCGTGCCTCCGTGCGCTGACAGAGGCCGCGCAGATCTGCAGGCTCTCTTTGTCCGGAGTTGCCATTCTGGTGTATAAAGGCCAGGGACAACTAACCGGGACAAAGGGTCTTTCAAAGATTTCCTCTTTGGTGCAAGAAGACCGAGTCCGTGCTACAAGACGGAGGCGGCATCACCGGGCTCCCCCACTGTGACGCCATGGACGGTGGAGCTGTCCCCGACGACCGAGACCGCGTAGGAGGCGGAGAAGTACGGGACACTCCTCCCTTTGGCACCTTGTGGAACCCTTTCCCGCCAAATAAGCAGGAAGGAGGTCCAAAATCCAATATAAGAAGGGCACCTCCGGCCCTTGTAGAAAGGGAGCTCGAAACACCATAGAGCCAAAGTAGTCTGTTCCGAGCACAAGCTCACATTTGTACTCTAGCCACCGCATTGCAGTCCATCAAACAAGCAGGAGTAGAGTTTTACACCACACGGTGGGCTGAACCTGGGTAAACTCGCAATGTCGCCATTGTTTTCGTGCTCAAGCTTCCCTATCGAAGCCTCCTTTAGAGGCGAAGGACGTGTGTTTGGCTTCAGGGTTTGAACCTCCGAAAGCTATCCTGTCTAGGACAGACGAGCTTTCTCGGACAAAATAGGGAGTTGATTTTCTACGTGCATATTGTTATCACTTGACTTGATCATAACAGAAATTGTTGTGAGTTATTGATGTATTGGATGATTATATTGTTGTGCTTGATGCTTAAATCATCTTTAATATACTTTGCACAATTGATTGTCTTTTGGTATTGATTTATTGAAAGTTTTTTACTTTATTTTTCCTAATGGTTTATACATTACTCTGATATCAACTATAAACCTCAGCTCTTATTCATATATTCCAGTTTACATGCTTTACATTATTATTTGATCACGATTGTGTTGGTGATATGTCACTACAGAAATGATTTTGTTATCACTTACCTACTCGAGGACGAGCAGGAGTTAAGCATGGTGATGTTGATACGTCCCAAACGTATATATATATAATTTTTGATGCTCCATGCTTGTTTTCTACATGTTTTCCCTATGTTTTCTTTTTTTCGATCATTTATTGGACTAACCTATTAACAACATACCCTAGTGCCAATTCCTGTTTATTTGTGGGTCCACTGCAGAAATAGGTCAAAAATCAAAGTGCTCGGATTAAGCTGAATATTTTTGTGGATTTTTTACTCCCCGAAAAAATCTAGGAGCCAGAAGGGAAGCCCAAGATGGGGCCCACGGACCCTAGGAGGGTGGTAACCACGGCCACCCCCTAGGTTGCGCCTAGGAGGCCCTTGGGAGCCTCGGGGCACCGCCTCACGTCCCCCCATCACTTATAAATTCACTTGTGACCTAAAAACAGAGAAACAGTCGAGGATTTTTTCAGAAACGCATCGGAGCTCCACCGCAATCCAAAACTCTACTTAGGGGCAAAAAAATCCTGTTCCGGCACCCTGCCGGGATGGGGAAGTGCCCTCGGTGCCATCTCCATCGACCATTCTTCCTCCATGATGCTTCACGAGTAGTTCCCCCATGGACTATGGGTTCATAGCAGTAGCTAGTTAGTACTCTCTCCTCTTTGATGTTCAATACCACGGTCTCTTGAGCTTCCTAACATGGTAGAGATCCATCTGATGTAATGCTTTGTGTTGTGTTTGCTGGGATCCGATGAACCATGGAATTATGATTATTTTGTTCATGTCATTATATGAGATTCTTCACTTATATCCTTAGAGTGTTTTAATGTGTTCTTGCATTCTCTATGACGTGTATGATTATCGTTATCACATAGTTGTATGCATCTTCAGAGGGATTATTTATGCTAGATAGTGGGTTCATGCCTCCCTGTTGCCTGCGCTCGAGTGACAGAAATGTGCGGGGGAGGGGTATGTGCTGTTGCCACTTGGGAGAAAACAACGATGATCTTTTCTATGAACAAGGACCATTGCTTACATTACATAATGTTCTTAATGCAATTGTCTATTGCACCAAAGGAATCACTTCCTTGCTACAACTTAATACCAGAAAGATTTGATGAATAGCTTTCTTGAGGTGGACTATTAGATATAGATGCATGCTGGATAGCGATCTATATGCCTTGATGTAATGCCTACCATGTTAGAACCCGTGAACTATATTTTGTCATAATAGCATTGTTATGCCCCTATGATTTTTCAATTGTCTAGTTGTAATTTGTTTAGCCAACACTTGTCCTATTGTTTGGAGAGTTACCACTAGTGAACTTGTGAACCCCGGTCCATATTTTACAATTTTTGCTACTGTTTTTACATGCTTTTACTACTTTTTTCCTTGCTAGTACATTTATTACATATTACAAAAATCACTTGTTTAACTCTGTTTTCCACAATATTAACTATCTTTTCGTTGAACCAGTGCATCTATACAATTGCCATTGTATTATGTGTCTTGAGGACGCAAGAGAACCATCACAACACCACTCCATCCACTATTTTATTGCACCATGTGTTACTAATATATTTTGCTAAGTGCTTCTCAGGTGTGGCTGAATTGACAACTCAGCTCCTAAGGCTCATAGGTATTCTTTGGCTCCCCTTGTGTCGAATCAATAAATTGGGTTAGACTTACCTCGAAGACTGTTGCGATCCCCCTACACTTGTGGGTCATCAGACATGAGATGTCCCAGGGTGTTAGAAATGTGTCTCAAACATTGTTAGATAATATAGATGATTTTCTCTATAGGGGTCAAGTGGTTCCGGAGGAGTTTTGGGGACTTCCCTTATAAGGAAGAAGTGCCAAGAGGGGGCAGATTTCCCTCTCATGATTGAACCCTATTTTAAGGGGATGTAAGGTGGGCCCCAGTGGCTTCACAAGTTGGTACTCATCGTCGCGGTATTTTTCCTGATTTTATTTGAGAGAAAAACAGAAAATAAAAAGAGAAAAATAATATAGGAAGGGAGAGAGGAGGTGGAGTTGGTATCCACCTCCCAATCCGAGTTGGGTAGGGGAGGTGGTGCAACCACTCTCCTCTTAGCTCAACTAGGACTCCCCTCTCCCTTCGGCAAGTCTCTCCTCTGTCCTAGTGTATAAAGCACCCCAAGGCTCATAGCTAAACACACAATTGGCTCTCAAGCCTCTCTCTCTCTCTCTAGTAGAATTAGAGGGACTAATTAGAGACCCTCTAATTGAATTAGAGCCTCTTTTAATTGGGTTTTGAGGTGTCCTCTCCCGATTAGACCTAGCTCTAATTCTAGTTTTCTCTCATGTGTTGAGAACTTCCAGTTTCATAAATAGCTATAATCATAGTTGATTAGAGCTACCAATTAGCAACGCCGGAAGGTTGTATCTCTTTGTTTATGTCTAGTCCTGAATGGTGGAGCGCTGACGGGTTTTCACGAGCGTATGCGTGCACACCATAAGAGAGATTACATGTGTGATCCTTGACGAGGGAAGACTTAGCGTCATCCTTGCAACTAGGCCTAGTTGTGAGGATCTAGGTTTGTTTAGAACTCTTCTACGACTACATCGAAACCGCTGCCCGTTGTGTCGTGATCCTGATCCTCGCATGTAGGACATGCATTGTTATCTATATGGTGATCTTGACGGACTGCGTAGGGAGTTTTTTAAAAATTCTGCAGCATAAACCAGTATGGGCAAGCTAAGGGATAAGGACAAGAGTTAAAGACCCTTTAATCCGCACATGCTAGAGGCATCAGACAATCTGGTGGCTCGACACCGGAAAGTCTGACTACCCACATATTCAGGCAGCTCCGACGGCCCACATCTTTAGGCACCTGGCTTCACAGTCAGATTCTTGAGGTCACGGGCATCACACGCCTGGCATCTCAACGTCTAGATAAAAGATAGACATCCATGTGCTATACATATATGGAATGTTTCCGTTGGCTCACGGGAACGTGTGGCTCCTCTAGGTGCCGAAAAGTTAGGCAGGACGTGTCGGAAAGTCTGGTCATGGGAGTTTTCTTCTAGCTTTGCCTTGTTCTTCTCCGTCTACGACATTGCGCTTCTTCCTCCTCTTCCACATTTCTCGCTTTTTGGGCTTGAGATCCCTAGCGCCTTTGGCATCCTCCGATGATGCATGTTCGATTTCCAACCTAAAGGGGCCACGGGTAGACGGGTAAAGTATACCATTCAAGATATCCACGGGTGAAGGCGTTGCTTTTGGAGAGCCTCTTTTGTAGCCTCGGTGTTGCCAATGCTGATGTTTTGTTTCACTGCTACGAGTCGCTAATCTCCTTGGCGGGTGTTTTTTCTTCTTTTTTTAACTGTGTGCATCCTTGATGTCTCCATTACGTTGTTGCAAAGGCCGGGTGTAATTTGTATCTTCTTGATATTAATATACTCCCATTATCAAAAGAAAAAGGAGATGATTCACCTTTGATTAATAATGTAGTGTGTCCCTAGTTATTGATGCATTTGACATGGTGGTGATCATATGGTGTTCACATTACGAGTGGACATTGAATGTAATGTGCCGAGGAGGAAACATACAAAGAACACACACACACACACCCTTACCGGCAAACAAAAAATGTAAACAAGAAAATGCGTCGGTCTGAAGATGCTAAAGACTACGTGCACTTTAGAAACATAACGACATTAGTCGTTGATCCAAATAGGATCCAATGCAGATCCAAGAGAGTTCTTACTGAAGATGACGATATTAAGATTCTCACCAAAGATGGGGTTTGGCAACTATCCTAAGGAGAAAGTATATTGCTCAAAGCGCTTTCAAAAGTTTCTTGGGAACCGGGTAACTCTCACTTTTGGGCTAGCATAATAAGAACAAAGAAATTCTTCTTTCCATACGGTTCTTTCTCTATTAAATACGGTTCAGAGATAAGCTTCTCGAAGGATAAGTGGTTCGGTAATACTACGCTTTGAGAATAATATCTTGCCTTATAAAATATTGTGCTCGAACGCCACAAGAGCAATACGCTCGCGTAGGTGTTGGAAAATAACCCACCTACTGTGACGTTTAGGAGAGAGCTTGTTGGTCCCCGTATGGCATCTTGGAACGAGTTTTTATTGCGTCCGGGGTCAGTTAACCTGACCCAAGGGAAAGATGAGTTCCGTTGGAATTTACATAATTTAGATAAATTCTCGGTTGACTCACTACACAAGGCTCTAATCCAATCGGACGTGCCAGTTGAAAAAAAATTTGGAAGATGAAGATACCACACAAAAAATAAAGTTTTTGCATGATATCTTTGTCGAGGAGTGATCCTAACTAAGGAGAACCTTGCGAGAGCAATTGGCATGGAGGTAAAATGTGTGTTTTCTGTCCCAAAGACGAGACGATTAAACATTTATACTTTGAGTGCACATTTGTTAGTTCTATATGGTCGATCATCCAAATAGGTTCTACGTTATACCCATTTAGAAATATTGCGAATATTTTTGGCAATTGGTTGAACGGTGTCGATCGTAGATTTAAGAAACTTATTAGGGTGGGAGCGTTATCTGTTATATGATCGCAATGGTTGTGTAGAAATTACAAGGTTTTTAACGATAAAAAAATACTCTTATGTAGGTTATCTACAGGACTACATCTACGCTCTGTTCGTGGTCTTTGTTGCAACGTGTGGAGCATCGAGACTTCTTTACAGAGATGTGTACAAGACTGGAGAATACGGCGAGAGTCTTTTTGTCCCAACATGAATGGTAGCATAATGCGTCTTGGCCCTCCACCTTCATAGTTGTCTTTACAATTTCTCATCATGATATGTAATTCTCCTTTTATATCTTTACCAATTTGTTGGAACGATTTTGGCTGTGTGCATCTAGATATGCAGAGACTGGGTGTACGTTTAAACTCTTTAAGTAATAAAAACTCCCTTTATCTAAAAAAGAAAGATCCAAGAGAGTAGAAGGTAACATGAGAGGTGACATTCGTCTACTTCATAAACAAGAGGGACCTCGTCGCAGTCCCATGTCGCCTCGCCTAGTTCTAAGGCCACAAAACCTTTAGAAAATAAAATTCTCGCTCTAAAGATCTAATTAATCCAGGAAATTGGACCATCGAAGAGGAAGATACATTAACCATGACCAGAGTTTTTAAATAACTGCCAGACCATGTTGTGGATAACTCCACTGACGTCTATGAACCAAAACCACGTCGACCAGCTAAAATATGACATCTTCAAGAAGGGGAACAATGCCGAAGCGCCACTACCACCCGATGGAGCACACCATACGGAAGGTTTTCACCCAATAGGTGGAACGGCACACCCACCATGATGCGTCCAAGGATGGACAACACACGGTGCTCAAGAGCCATATTCGATCTAGCCACAACACATCACCCACAAGAAGATGCAACCAACATACCCTAAGAGCAAGCCACTGATCTATCTAAGGAAGCCACGAAGAGGTCGATGTGAAAGCACAAAGAGATCTCATTGATATACCTGGGCATCCAGGGAGAGGCGAGGTCAAAGGGGATCAAAGTAAACACCTAGATCTGGGGAGAGAGGACACGAAGACGGCTTTCACCTGACGAACGTATCCGCACAAGCTATACTCGCCACCTGCAGAGGAGACTAACCAGCATCTAGATAACATCCAGTTGAATAGTAGAGTCAACAGCTGGCTATAAGGATTTTCCATGTTATTTACAGTCAATCATATAGCCAACATGTACGATAGTTAGATACAAAAATATGTTAGTTTAGTAACACATGGTCCACCTTTCACTCTCACAAGACGACTAGGAGCACGTGCTGCAGCTGACTCTTGCATGAGAGACTACTCCCCTTCTCTCTCCTATTCTCTCTGCTCCATACCATCATAAAATGCTATTTTAATTCTTATAGCATGTTGACATAAACTTATTGTACTTGCTCTAACACCACCCGTCGCTCGGGTGCCACTCTGTCCACACCCAGAACCTGAGGAGCCACCCTAACTCGCCTGCAGAGCAAAGACGAGCCACATATGCGCATATGGACAAGCCGCTGGCACACTAGCATACCTCTAGAATGTGTGCTCTACCCAGACCCACCCCCCCCCTCGCGTTGATGACCACTCGTGTGACGATGGCGAAGCCAATGCTTTTCAATGTCTGCACACCTGATCCAGCTTGAAAACCACCATCCATGCACATGGGTTGACTCCCTGGTCAAATCCAGCAACAATGGCGCCGACGAGCCCATGCCACCCTGGGTACCCTACCCACACGTGACACCTATAAAGACTAGGAAGCCCTCCTACACCTCGATGCTCGACGAGCAGGACTCCGGGAAGCGAGCACCTCATGGAGGCGTAGGTCCCCAACATGAGCGAGAAAAATAAATTGAACCGGCGCGCCTTGTGATAAGAGAAGGAGAGGGCGCGAGGGTGGAAGAGAATGTGCGGGGAGGGTTTGCCACGACATTTCCTGTTGTTGCAAAATACACAATTAAATGTGATGTGAACAATACTCCAAATGTTTTTGTGAAAGGATTGGATATAAACAAGTGTTGTATTGTTTCTGTTGGTCACAAAAACAAGACTTTATATTTCCTTCCGGTTTCTTTTAGCCAGATTATTCTATGTCTAAATTACTTTTCAATGAAGAACCACATAAAATTCTTAATTTTCAATGGCCCTTCCGACCTCGTGTTACCGTCTAGTAAGTCAACATACATAAATTTAACCTAAAAACCTTGAAGTAGTTAAACACCAATTAAAGGTATCCGTACTTTATGATGAAATAATTATCAATATCCATTAACGTCCTTATAAATAGTACTCGCTCCTGTCCATTTTTATAAGTCACACTTTTTTTATTTCAATTTACCCACGTACATAGTTAAATGAGTGAATCTATGTGTAAAATAAGTCTAAATTCACTCATTTTAGAATGTATGTGAGCAAAATTTAAAATATTTTATAAAAATGGACGGAGGGAGTATATGATGATACATCACTCGGTGTATCCTAGAACAAAAATGTGCCCATAAACATATGTACGTGAGCATTAGGGTTTGAGCTTTGCTAGGCGGTGTCGTTCGCTAAGTCCACCGTTCCATCGAGAGGTGGGTGGCGTCGCCGTCACGCATCAAAAAAATTAGCCGACTTTGCTGGATAAGGTAGAATGAGTGATCTCCGAGCTAGATTGAGAGCTGATGTCTCCTAGCTAGCTAGCTCTAACTGTTCATCAGGTGTAGTAGATCGCATGCCTGTCAGAATGAGAACCTTTTGATTCATCGTCAATGATCAAAGATGGATCGCCAACCGGAAGGTGAAAGAAAAGAAAACAGACCACACTTTGTTTTTACCCCTGACAGGGCGGGCCCACGCACTCGTTGCATAAGGCTGGTGCCAATGCACCGCCCCACTCTCACGGGCTATAGCCCCGCCACGTCACCTTTTTTCACCACTCTCACGCCACTCTCACGGCACGGTGCCAGTGCACGGGCTATAGCCCGGGCTATAGCTTCTCTCTCTGCCACATCATCTTTTCTCTCTCCTCCACGTCAACACATATTTTTGAAACGAAAACATTAAAAAAAATAACATTAACATTTCCACTTTAATGATTATTAGTTTTTATATTTTAAAAAATAACATTACCTGATATTAATAAATCACTTATGTCTTACAATTTTATTATTATATTTTGGAAATAACATTAAACCACTATTAAGAAATTATTCAAACTTCAAAAATATAAATATGTGGAAAATTTTACAAAATGGTACTGTTGGAAAGTATATGAAAATTCAAGTTTGTAGAATTTTATTTCAAGTCATTTGTGGTTATAAAACAAAAGTTATGAATTAATCATTAAAACAGAAATTAAAAAAAAACGGATAGACGTTGTCGCCCGGCCCTCTCGCCTCGGCCCGCTAGTGCGTCGCCTGGCCCTCTCGCCCTCTCGCCCCCCCCCCCCCCCCCCCCCCCTCTCGCCCCGGGCCCCCGCTATCGCCCCGCCTATGCGGGCGGTAAGCCGGGCGGTAGCGCCCTGTCGCCGGGCGAGCCTGCTGCCGCCCGGCCGACGCCTCTCGCCTGCTATCGCCCCGCTCCGGGCGATAAGCCTCCCTACCGCCTCCCTTCTCTACCGCGTTGGCACCAGCCTAATACACATGTGAGTGCGACGTCCCTTGTGAGCTTCGGTTTTTGGGGAGCCGTTCTATTCTAAAGTCGGCATTTGGACTCTGCCACCTTTCCCCACTTGATTTCCCCATATAACACCACACTACCACCTAGCTAGAGGGTAGAGCTAACCTCTTCACCAGCAAACACGCACGCACGCACATAGGCTCTGACACTCGCATAGAGAGAGGTGCAGAGATTAAAGTTGTTACTTGTTAGAGAGAGAGAGAGAGAGAGAGAGAGAGAGAGAGAGGGCCGGGACCGGGAGAGAGCTTTTAGAGAGAGGCAGAGAGATTGACCATGGAGGTGGCTATGGTGATGAAGGTGTTTCTGAGCCTGTGCTGCGTTGGGGCGTGCTGCCTCGCGCTCTACCTCTACTACACCGTGTGGGTGGTGCCGCAGAGGCTTCTTGCGGGGTTCAGGAGGCAGGGCATCGGCGGGCCTCGCCCCTCCTTCCCTTACGGCAACCTCGCCGACATGAGGGAAGCCGTCACAGCCGCCAAGTCTGCGCGCCGAGGCGGCGGTGGTGGCGTCGGCATCGTCCACGACTACCGGCCAGCCGTGCTGCCCTTCTATGAGAAATGGAGAAAAGAGCACGGTATGTATCTATGGCCATCAGCTTATGTTAACTTTAGATTACTGGTAGCTAGTACCGTGTGGCATGCATAACCTGAAGTATAAGGTTTCTTCATCCTTTGATGGATGTGTGATCCTTGCTATGTTCTGTTGATGTTAAACTCTTATTTTAGTAGCGTTATATGGTCCCATTATTCAGTTAGTTTTTCCTTTCCTCAATTAGAAAAGAAGTTTGTGGTTGACAGTCTTGTTTTCCAAGAAGACAGGGAGTCTATGTGAAGGTTTTCATTTTGTGATGAAAGATTATGTGAAAGTTAATTAGCAGTAGAACAAAAAATATATATAATCACGTAAGAGAGTATAAATAGCTAGGAGCTCGTAGTAGTGATCCCTGTTTTTACTCATGGCAAGTAAAAATGTTCTATCAACTGCTCGTGAGAATAACATTTTCGTCAAGAAAAAACATGTTATTAGAAGATAATAAAATTATGTTTTGTCTACCAGATATAAGGCATATATATACCTCGATGTTTATAGTACTCCCTCCGTCTCAAATTAATTGTCTTAAAGTTTGACAAAAGTGAATGTATCTAGCACTAAGTTATGTCTAGATGCATCCGCTTTTGTCAAACTTTGAGACAATTAATTTGAGACGGAGGGAGTAGTATAGTAGTACATATATAGCCGAATAATTGACTGGTTCCAGGGTTGGGCACTACCAGGTGCAATACTTGGGCAATGATTAGTGTCCAGCCAGCTAGCTACGAAATAGTATTAAATTGTTTCCTTAAATAAATCAACCTGTCGATCCAAAGTGATGCCGATCTCGAGTTATTTCTTGCTGTTGCAACGTTAACAGGTCGACTAAACTTGTGGTGATGTCCAACTCACGCCGCTCAATTTGCCATTTCCCACTGCTGCATGATACTGTTGGATAGCAAAGATACATATTAGGTGAGGTGGCCGCCATCACCTTGTACAATTAAACTCGTCCTCGGACCCACCCTGGTATAACGGCGTGATGTAACAGGAGAGGACATGCATGTGTGCCCACAGAAAACAAATCAAGCCAACCAATGTATTATTAATTGTTATTAATGCTAAAGGGGGGAAATACCACATGAGTATAGAGAGAAGTGGATGAGCGAAATGATGCTTTTCCTGTAGATCTTATCCTCTAGCTAGTTTTTGGGCAACGTACGCAAGAGGGCGTGGTTGTGAGCTATGTATGGCGCTAGGCACGTAAACATAATATGCACCATGTGCAACCTGCTCCCCCAAAAGTAATCTGCTGGTCCTTGGTGAGTGCATGTAGACATCCTGGAGTTCTAGTCCAGCTAAGATAGTAAAAATAAATGAATAAATCTCACAGAAGCACTGGAGTAGTAGTAATTAATCGGTAAGTATTGGGCGGAATAGCAGCGCTCCTAGTGCTTGATTGCTGGTACTCATTAGTACTATACGTGACAATCCGCATCAGTAGTGGTAGGCGACGTGCCAGCTTCCGTCAGATTTTTCTAACACCCAAATTAAATCAAGTCACGTCGAAATTTGGAGGCACTGATTTGATTTATTTCGGAGTTTATACCGAGCAGGAGCATAATACAGTGAAGGTAGGTTACGTACAAGTTTTGCCCCGACATATCACGTCAGGTGGATGAGCAGGCAACATAGTTGAGCGGCGGGGTGGTCGTAGGTACCGCCAGATACGAGACCACCTCTCGCTTCCCAACCGATGCCAGCGGTGGCCCGGCACGCGTCGCGCTGGTGGACGGGGCCCGGCCGGCCGGGTAGACGCCAGAGACGATTGGACCGGCCGGGTCATCGCTCGCGGGGTCCGGACTCTGCGACTGCGAGCCACGTCCACGTCTCTCTCTCTCTCGCAGGAAAAGGCATCCGGCCGGCAGCTAGCGCGCCCGTGCGCGTGGGCGCGCAGCTGAATCAGCCGCCGCCAGCCAGTGAGCGAGCTAGAGCACGGTGGCGCGCGCGTGACGAAGCGATCGCTGGATGCAGACGGCGGCCGGTCTCGTCAATCTGGCGCGCTCCATCCATTGGTTGTTCCCGGCCGCGGGAGACGTCTGTCCTGTTCCGCACGTCCGATCTTGCCTTTTGGGTGGAGGTAGATAGTAGAGCGGTGTGACTCGCCGGGACTCCGCACCGTCGTGTCGGTTTCCTGTCATTCCGCCTCTCCAGAGACAGAGAGTAGAACGATAATGACCGGCAAGCACCATCACCACTTCACCAGATCCCTTCCTTGGTTCATGTTTGACTCTGCCTGCGTACGTGATGGCCATATCTTCCTCCGACTCGATCAAACTTGCATGGCACTAGTCACCTCGAATTTGGTTCATTCCGGCACGCTAATTAATCCACCTAATCTTACTATTACTATGATGAAAATATAGGAAGGTCCAGGGAGTAGCATGCTTATCGACCCATCCCCCCGTACGTCCGAGTCTAATTACTACTCATACCCGATCGAAACCTATGGAGATTAACCTGCTCACCGCTGCAGGTCCAGTCTTCACTTACTCCATGGGCAACGTCGTGTTCCTTCACGTGAGCCGGCCGGACGTGGTCCGGGACATCAACCTCTGCGTCTCCCTGGACCTCGGCAAGAGCTCCTACCTAAAGGCCACGCACGAGCCCCTGTTTGGCAGGGGCATCCTCAAGTCCAACGGCGAGGCCTGGGCCCACCAGAGGAAGATCATTGCACCAGAGTTCTTTCTCGACAAGGTCAAGGTACCGCACTACCTTCCACTACACTAGCTGCAGCAAATCGCAACCAATTTGTTTTGCCAGCATCAATTAATTTGTAGAGGAAAAAAAATGAAATAACACGGCAAGCCAATACTGTTCAGATATCGCTCACACATACACAGCTATCAAATCACAAACGACAGTGAGATGCTACTCCCCCACTCCCAAAATAAGCAAAGAGACGGTAAGATAGATCTCTCTTCAAATACACATGGAATTCGGAGACAGCTCTCAAGGCCATGTACGTGTTCATAGTAGTAGGTTTCAGAAAGAAATCGCAAGGGCGTTTCAAGCTATCAGTGGGTCTCGGGACGAAATACAGCTGTGCCTCTAAATAGTGCCCCTTATTTGCCAACATAATTCAGGATGACAGTTCAACAAGACAGACCAAGAAACTGCGCCATTTTGATCCAGCTAATGTGTCGACAGAGTTCTCGCTAGGACCATCTACTAGTACTAACGTTCATGTCTGTCTACCTGTATGCTGCTCTTAAATACTACACTACTAAGTACTGCTAGCTCAGAATAATACACGATTGCTGACAGTAGTCCTAATTAATACTCCCTCCGATCCATATTAATAGGCGATGAGGTGGATGTATCTAGCAATAAAACATGTCTAGATACAACCACTTCAGCACCTATTAATATGGATCGGAGGGAGTACTAGAATCTTATCGGGCCTTCTCTAGCTGGATCAGAATGTTGTGGCTTTTTATCTCAAAAAGTAAATACTTGTTGTGGTTTTGCTGCTGGGCATGCAACCTTACTCTTGATTATTTTCATCACATACCCAGGGAATGATGGATCTGATGGTAGATTCTGCCCAGACACTGCTCGAGTCATGGGAACAGAGGGTGGACAAAAATGGTGGCACTGTAGACATCAAGATTGACGATGACATAAGAGCCTACTCTGCAGATGTGATCTCCAGGACATGCTTTGGAAGCAGCTATATCAAAGGAAAGAAAATCTTTTTAAAGCTCCGAGAACTTCAAAAGGCCGTGTCCAGGCCAAATGTGCTAGCTGAAATGACTGGCCTGAGGTTAGTAAAATGTGGGAAAATATCACAATTATCCTAAGTGCAGGAACATGAACTATGATTCTAATTTATACTGACAGAAGCATCAACTGGAAGTTCTATATATACTGACTCAAATGAGATATGAATGCCTGCAGGTTCTTTGCTACAAAGAAGAACAGGCAGGCGTGGGAGCTTCACAAACAAGTGCACAAGCTGATACTAGAAATCGTGAAGGAAAGCGGAGAAGACAGGAACTTACTGCGTGCGATTCTTCACAGCGCAAGCAGCAGCCAGGTGGGCCTTGGCGGGGCAGAGAACTTTATAGTGGACAACTGCAAGAGCATATATTTTGCAGGATACGAGAGCACAGCTGTGACAGCTGCCTGGTGTCTAATGCTCCTTGGACTGCACCCAGAATGGCAGGACCGGGTGCGAGAAGAAGTGATGGAGGCCTGTGGGGGTCGTCCAGTAGACTCCCAATCACTTCAGAAAATGAAGAATGTATGTATAGATGCTCCTCTTCCATTTCCCCATTTGCTATACACGCAGTTTCAGAAATTAATCTTGCTAAAAAAAATAAGAGAGCAGAATATCACTATCACTTGCCAGTAAATTGTACTTGTTATTTTTTTATTTTTTTGAAACGAGAATTGAACTTGTTATGATACCTCGCTGACTTCAAGATCACCTTTGACAATGCAGCTCACAATGGTAATTCAGGAAACTCTGCGCTTGTACCCAGCAGGTGCCTTTGTATCCAGGATGGCCCTTCAGGAACTGAACCTGGGGGGTGTACACATACCAAAAGGTGTCAACATCTACATCCCTGTCTCCACAATGCACCTTGATCCCAAGCTATGGGGGCCTGATGCTAAAGAGTTCAACCCGGCACGCTTCTCCGATGCTCGACCCCAGCTACACTCTTACTTGCCATTTGGCGCTGGCGCTCGGACCTGCCTTGGCCAGGGATTCGCTACAGCAGAGCTCAAGATATTGATATCTCTCATCATCTCCAAGTTTGCACTGAAGCTATCGCCACGCTATGAGCATTCTCCAACACTCAAACTCATTGTGGAGCCAGAGTTTGGTGTTGACCTCACCTTATCGAAAGTGCAGAGTATTTGTAGATACTAAGAGGGGCATTGTGGTTTGAATATAATAATGTTAGTGCTCACCCTGGGTGATGGAAAAGAAAATTGTAGTTTCATGAATGCAGCTGGAGGAAAATGTACAGGGTCCATATTGTTCAGGCTTGATCTTTCTCGTGTGTATGTTAAGGTTTAGCTCAAATAGGCTGAATTACAGTCAAGGTGCCAGATGAGTAAATGTTTTAAGTCAACATCTTATGTAAAACAGTTGCAGTTTATTATGATGTGAATACACAATTCTTTGTCAAGCTCTAGGCAGGCAGCATACTTGCATGATGAACATCTCCAACTTGCAACACATAATGAGCAACTGGATCATCATTCTTTTCTCATGGCTTGATCATCGTATAAATTTGAGAGAAACCCATGAGGATTTTATAAAATATAAAGGCAGTACTAAAATACAATGAAAAGTATATAGAATTGACAAATATACCGCAAATAAGGCAGAACTGCAGAAAATGTTGCTTCCATCACCAGAAAATGCATGATTCAGAAATAATTTAGGAGGAAAGATGCCACCAGAGGGTGCATTTTGACAGAAGTAAGTCTAGATTCTAGAAATGCCTTAACAGCAACAAAACCAACAAACCAAGTTCTAGTCAGTGTGAACATCCTTGCAGCAACTTTTGAACATGATTAGGTTTTACATAATGCTGGAACTGAAATCAGTTCAACCCAGAAGCAGAGGCACGACAAAGAGACTCAGCCTGAGACCATTTTCACAACAATGATAAGAATATTAAGCGCTATCAAGGGCATCCGCAGAAACTGAGTGGCGTAGATGAGCCCAACGATCTGGCCCTTCAAAGACTTTGTTTGCCCATTTCCTGAAACTTCAGACATGCTCCATCCCCTGGGACCAAGAAAGCGGTCTTCATTCAATATCGCCAATGAATTTGCAAGAAGCAAAAAACCCTCCAGCAGCATCCACAAGCCCATCTCTGTAATTGAATAGCAAAACTCCGTTAGATAAAAAAATTGCTATTTATGTGTCACCAGTCACCAGATCATTGCAACTGAACTAATAGACGAGTTTCCCTCCATGGATTCAAAATAGCAAAGTAACATCATCTCGGGAAAACGTAAACATAACTGGGCAGGGACATGCACTAAGACATACTCCCTCCATATCAAGATGTAAGATGTTTTAGCACTTCCTAGACAAAACGAACCTAGACATGTTTTAGTGTAAGATGCATATGAATCTATACATTAAAACATCTCTAGATACGCTTTGTCTAGAAAATGCTAAAACATCTTATATTTTGATACGGAGGGAGTATTTATGTACACAAGCAAAAAAGGGAGCTCTTTTCATTCTTAGCTGATTTGAGAAATTTATGTAGCTGGGATGTTATATGCATATTGATTTTGAATCCCCAGCAAATAGCACTATCAATCCTATGGGCAATTGTTATCCTCAGGGTTTGTTTCCTAGCTCGTCTTAACATAAACAACATGTAAGCACACAATATGGCAACTTGGGCACCTCCTCTCGCAATTACTTGTCGTCGTTTTCTTGGCAAGTCATACGTCGAAACAAATAAGAAATATCAATGTTTCCTCTTTCGAGATATTAATGAGCAAATAGTGATATATATTCATATACGCAACCTTTTTGCACACACTGAGATGCCAAATCATCCACCGAATAGATAAATTACAGATCATATACGTTCAAAATCATCCATCCCAAACATCAGCATGTATGTATTAATGTATATTTTAACCATCAATAGAAGTAGTTCATGTATGAAAACAGAGCAAATTATAGCACACCAAATTAGGTAATGACGTAGGTAATTTACCCCTATTCTTTCTTCGTAGCACACCAAATTACAGCTAATAGCCTGCTAGTTTCGGATCCACACACACACACACACAAAGGAGGGTGAGATCTAGGAGAGAGCAAGCACGGCACCTTCCACGGAGATGAAGAGGACGGGAGAGTGTCGCGTCGACGGTGACCGGAGGAGAGGGTGGAGGAGAGGCGAAGGAGGACGCCGGCCGGAGGAGCTTCAACAAAAGGACGACGGGGGACGGCGGAGACTCGAGGAACACGACGGACGGCGGTCAGGGACAGAGCTTTACCGAGGACGAGTACCCCCAGAGATCTGGGAAGGAGTTGGAGAAGGGACGAACAGGGGAGCCGCGTCCGTTCTCAACTCCTCAAGCAGAGGTGCACACGTTTTCTTCCTCTTTTTTTCCCTTTGGAGAAAAGAACGCAAAGGCCTTCAGGGCTTCCTAACGGTGGCAGGCAGGACTTTGGCAACTCAATAGGCCCGCTGGACCAGTTAGATGTGAAAAAATAGGCCCACTTTCCTAGGCTGACATGGAAATACAATAATCCCTATACGACGCCTAAAGCGTGGGCCTAAGTGGGACGGCCCAGGTAGGGAGTTTTTATTCTTGGTTTTTGTTCTGTTTTCTTCCATTTTTTTTAGTTCATATTTCCTTTAAAAACGTATGAATACATTTTTTAAACCTCGTGAATAATTATTTTGAGCAGAACGAACAATCTAATATAGATATTATTTTTCAACTCATGAATAATATTCAGTGTGAATATGTTTTCGACTCATATGAACATTTTTTTTAACTATATGATTTTTTTTCCTATATGAACACGGTGTTAAACCTCACAAATATTTTCTCAGCTTCTTAATTTGTGAAAGACCAACATTTAACATGTAAATTCTGATATTTTCCGATGGTGGGTCGCCTCACAAGAGGCCGAATTGAGAAATCCTTCTAGCTTTGGGTGAGACACAACGCCGCTCTTACTTTTAAACCTAGATGGAGATGTACGGCTTAATGGTGGGACACCTACCGAGAGAATAAGAGTACCATGGTCACATCTAATAATATGTGTTCTGTTATGCTAGTTGTCAGCTAACATCGGGAAGGTTGTGTTTTGAAAATTACAAAGTAATAGGAGTGGCTGAGGAGAACGGATGCTTCAAGGCCTTGGGAGGGGTTGCCCATGTCGAAAGATACGATGACAACAGAGGTTTTCAACATCCTTGTCCCGATACAGGTGGGTGATGGCGAGAAAGCGTTGTTATGGAATGGTAGGTGAACCGGAGGGGTGGCAAATCCAGGAGCTAGCTCCTCTCTTACGAGCTACGGTAAACTCGAGAACTGCCAATAAACGAACAGTGAAGGAAGCATTGGCAGACAACCGACGGGTCTCTGATGTTAGGGAGACATGGTCAACTCAGATGGGTACTCAACGTGTTAATATTTAGATAGCAATCCAGAGCGCGCCAAGAGACGAGTCGAGCGAGGACAAGTTTCTCTGGTCAGTGACTGCTTCGGGAAAATACTCAGCAAGTGATACGTCATAAACGTATCCATAATTTCTGATGTTCCATGTTGTTTTCATGCCATATGCTATATGTTTTTCTTACACTTTATGTCGTTTTTATCGATTTTCAGGACTAACCTATTGACAAGATGCCATAGAGCCAGTTCCATGTTTTCTGCTGTTTTTAGTTTCAGAAAAGTTGTTCTAGAAATATTCTCGAAATTGGAAAATTCGAAGCCCGGAAGTCTTAGAATTCCCGAAGGTTCCATGGAGTCCCGAAGAGGCCTGGAGGGGGCCACACCATAGGGCGACGCGCCCCCTGGTCGCGCCTGGGGTGGTGTGGGCCCCTCGGGTGTCCACCGCCATCACCCTTTCGCCTATTTATTCGCCCTGATACGTCAACCCTAAAAATATACCACTTCGTCCCGAGAAACACCTGAGGCCGCCATCATCGTCAACCCGAGATCTGGAGTGTTCTGGAGCTCTCTCTAGCACCCTGCCGGGAGGGGAATTCATCACTGGAGGGGTCTACACCACCATGCCCGCCTCCGAAGTGATGCGTGAGTAGTTCATCCTTCGACTAAGGGTCCATAGCAGTAGCTAGATGGTTGTACTCTCCACCTTATGCCTCATGTTTAGATCTCGTGAGCTGCCTCACATGATCGAGATCATCTATCTGTAATGCTACATGTTGTGTTTCCTAGGATCCGATGATTATTGAATGCTATGTGTGTTGATTATCAATCCATCATGTTATCTTCATGTATATGTTATTTATGATCTTGCATGCTCTCCGTTGTTAGTAGATTCTCTGGCCAAGTAGATGCTAGTGACTCTAAGAGGGAGTATTTATGCTCGATAGTGGGTTCATGCCTCCTTTGCATTTGTGCTCGAGTGACAGAAACGTGACAGATGGAGGATGTGTTGCTGCCATTAGGGAGAAAACAACGATGTTTACTTCGTTTAAATTGTTTACATTACACACCTTGCTTACTGTGGTTATCCGTTGCTTGCAACTTAATACCCATGTTTGTTCG
The DNA here is from genome assembly GCA_028641055.1 of Alopecurus myosuroides. Lineage (NCBI taxonomy): Eukaryota > Viridiplantae > Streptophyta > Magnoliopsida > Poales > Poaceae > Alopecurus > Alopecurus myosuroides. The sequence goes on from CM054062.1 coordinate 177,369,556, forward strand.
GATGATAATCGAAGGGTGGCTTATTAGACATAGATGCAGTTGGATGACGATCTATGTATTTTGTTGTAATGCCCGCATGAATCTCATAGTAATCTTTATGTCATGCATGTTCTTTATCTGTCAATTGCCCAGCTGTAATTTGTTCACCATGCATGTTAGCTATCTTTTATGGAGAGACACCTCTAGTGAGTTGTGGACCCGGTCCATTTTCTCATTCTGATAATACACACACTGTTTCCACTGCTTTCACACAGCTTCCACTGTTTTCACACTGTTGCTACTGCTTTCATATTGTTTTCATAATGTTTTCCACACCATACATTTAACCTCTTTGTTATCAGCAAAACCGGTGAGATTGACAACCTCACTGCTTCGTTGGGGCAAAGTGAATTTTTGTGTTGTGTAGGTTCCATGTTGCTGCTGAACCGGTAGTGCGCCCTGCCATCTCAGCTGCATCAACCTTCTGAAGTTACTCCTTCCTCCTACTGGTTGATTAAACCTTGGTTTCTTTCTGAGGGAAAACAACTGTTGTGCTCATCATACGTTCCTCTTGGGGTTTCCCAACGAGTGCAAGACCTGCACCATCAAGCTATTTTCTGGCGCCGTTGCCGGGGAGGAAGAGAATTTATGCAAGGGGAGTCTCTCACTTCCAATATCTTTTTTTTGTTTTTGTTTTACTTAGTTTATTTTCTTTTGTCTTGTTTGCTTTGCTTTATCAAAAACACACAAAAAATAGTTCTTATTCTAGTTGTAGTTTTCATCCTGTTTTTAGTTTTGTTAAAATGACTACTTCTGAGAACACTAAGTTGTGTGACTTTACTAGCACCAACAACAATGGTTTCATTAGCACACCTATTGCTCCACCTGCTCCTACTGCTGATTTTTATGAGATAAAGCCTGCCCTGTTGAACCTTGTTATGAGAGAGCAATTTTCTGGTCTTAGTACTGATGATGCTGCTGCCTGATGACTAATGTTGGTAGACCCCAAGTGCAAGTTGTGAAGAGTGCATCAGCAAGTTTTCCCTCGAAAAAGAAACAAAGGTTGAATCGACCAGTAGGAGGACAAGCAATCTCTAAAGGTTGATGCACCTGAGGTGGCAGGGCGCACTACCGGTTCAGCAGCAACGTGGAACCTACACAACACAATCAAATCACTTTGTCCCAACGTAGCAGTAACGTTGTCAATCTCACTGGTTTTGCTGAACACAAAGAGGTTAAACGTATGGTGTGGAAAACAGTAGAAAAATATAGTATGAAAGTAGTAGCAACAGTATGAAAGCGGTGTGAAAGGAGTAGGTGTTTTATCAGTATGAGGAAAATGGACCGGGGTCCACAGTTCACTAGTGGTGTCTCTCCGTGAAAGATAAATAACATGTGTGGTGAATAAATTACAGCTGGGCAATTGACAAAAATGAAGGCTGCACCGTAGTGCATATGCAAGACATAAAGATTACTTTGTGATTCATGCGGGCATTACAACAATTTACATAGACCGTCGTCCAACTGCATCTATGTCTAATAATCCACCCTCCGAATATCATCCAAACAAACGTTGGGTATTAAATTGCAAGCAATAGATTATTGCCGTAAGCAAAGTGTGTAATGTAAACAATGTAAACTAGGTAAACACCGTTGTTTTCTCCCTAATGGAAACAACACATCCTCCATCCGTCACGTTTTTGTCACTCGATCATAGATGCAAAGGAGGCATGAACCCACTATCGAGCATAAATAATCCCTCTTGGAGTTACTAGCATCTACTTGGCCAGAGCATCTACTAATAACGGAGAGCATGCAAGATCATAAACAACATATGCATGAAGATAACATGATAGATTGATAATTAGAAGACATAGCATTCAACATTCATCAGATCCCAGCAAACACAACATGTATAATTACATAAAGATGATCTCGATCATGTGAGGCAGCTCACGAGATCTAAACATGAGGTACAAAGTAGAGAGAACAACCATCTAGCTACTGCTATGGACCCATAGTCCAGGGATGAACTACTCACGCATCACTTCGGAGGAGGTCATGGTGGTGTAGACCCCTCCGGTGATGAATTCCCTTCCCGGCAGGGTGCCGGGGAGAGCTCCAGAACCCTCCCGATCTCGGGATGACGATAACGGCGGCCTCGGGTGTTTTTCGGGACAAAGTGGTATATCTTTATGGTTTACGTCTCGGGGGTATAAATAGGCGAAAGGGAAAAGGCGGTGGAGGCCTGGGGGCCCCACACCACCCCATGGCGCGGCCAGGGGGCGCCTCCCTATGGTGTGGGCCCCCTGTGGCCCCCCTCCGGGTCTCTTCGGGACTTCGTGGAACCTTCGGGAATTCTAGGACCTCCGGACTTCGAATTTTGAAATTCCGAGAACAACTTTTCTGAAACTAAAAACAGCAGAAAACAGGAAACTGGCTCTCTGGCATCTTGTCAATAGGTTGGTCCGGAAAATCGATAAAAATCATAAAGTGTATAGCAAACATGTGGAAAACAACATGAAAACAACATGGAACGTTAGAAATTAATGATACGTTTATGACGTATCAACATCGCCAAGCTTAGTTACTACTCGTCCTCCAGTAGGTAAACAATAAAAACACATAATTTCTGAGGTGACATGCTACCAACATAAAATTGATCATCAATAATTAAAAGCATAAGTAAGCTGAGATCATAGAACTTCAACACAAGCATGATAAATAGAATTTTAATAATAAAGCATAGCAATCACCTTGCATCATGAGAAGTAACACAAATAAAAGATCATGAATAACAATGCAACAAAAGATATACGTTTGTTTCAAGTATAGAGAAAACATGGCAAAGTGATATTTCGCTAGTCCTTAAGAGTGGGGAAAAACATAAATGCCAGGACACCTTAAAAGTTCATGAGGAAGACTAGAACAAATAATTATAGAACAAGCAATAACACATCATGAATCAATTAATAATGTTTCTGGGACAAATGCACATAAAACTCAGAATGGCAACTATGCTCTCTCGGCTGTGCATAAAGTTAGAAGATCGAGACTCAACATAAAAGTAAAAGAAAGACCCTTCGCAGAGGAAAGCATGGATCACTCATGTGCTAGAGCTTTTATTTTGTTAAACAGAGGTATAAAAGCTTGACACTCCTCCCATCCATTGTACACAAACCATGGCTAACTGAATCCTCGGGTGCCTGCCAACAATCACATACCGTGGAGGAGTGTCTATATTTTGAAGAGGTGTATGCTTATGTCAACAAATGGTAAACAGAAAATACAGTACGTCTGTCGGGGGGTTACCCCCGAGTAGGGTAAAGACAAGTGGTAAAAGCAACTATCAGAAGAGAGGTTTGGTCGAGTAGCCGCCTACCCGGTACTTGCTACCCGGTCGACTGCTACTCGGTCTCACCTCAAGATGACCAGAAGAAAGAATCAATCAAGTTCTGTCCATTCGAGTAGAAGAGTTGGCCCGAGTAAAACTGGCGGGAACCTACTCGGGCCAGAAAGTCAAAGGAGCCGTTCTGACACAGGATCCCGCGTATCCTGGGTCCGTACTTGGCACTATTCGAACTACTGTTCATCTGGGACCGGCCTGCCTGACAGTGACAGCATGGAAGCAGGCGGTCGCAGGATAAGGGGGCCCTACTCTATGTTTGGCACAGTGATACCAGTCTGTCCCCTTGGTTTTGCCCAACGACTTTACGGATGCAGCCAAGATTAGGAACCAAAGCTGTCAGCGGGAACCCGGAGGAAGGACGATGTGCACACTATGTCGACACTTGTCCATGTTTGGACGTATCCGGCTGGGCACCATGTATATAAGGTGCCCCGCCGCCTCCTGCGTGAAAAAAGAACACAATCGAACACATCGTGACCTAATTTCTTGACCTAGTTCATCACGTAGAGAGAAGAGTGGCTACTCGGTAGCAAGAACATTGTACTGTGGCTACTCGGTGAGACACCAGAATACATAGAGAAAGGCAGGAGTAGGGGTTTTACCTCCTCACGAGGGCCCTGAACCTAGGTAGATCGTGTTGTTTGCAGTGTTTACTCCGTACCTCACGCGGCTACTCGTCGCGTGATCCCTCCCCGAGCACCTCCAGCGTCCTTCGTCCCCACATCTTTAGCCATCCTATGGCATCTGCCGTGACACCACCACGACAGTTGGCGCCCACCGTGGGGCAACCAGCGGCGCTGGCTGGAGTTTCTGTTCGGACGGGATCTTCTTCAGCGGAGCGTGTAGTCTGTGGCCTTGTCCACAGATTTGGCTCCTTCGACTTCGTCACCGACAACGCCGGCGATTTCGGCGGCAGGGCCATGCCGGAGGGCGGCTCGGTGATCTCCTTCGGCTCTCATCTCGTCTACGTCGCCACCGTCGCCAATCGCGCGTACCCCGAGCTGGTGCACGACGCGGAGGATCCTCCCGCGGTGATCGCTGCTCGCGGAAGGCCCGCGTGTCGTCCTGTGGACCGCGCTGAGGTGATGGTGACTGGCTTGGCGGCAAACGCTGGCGCAGCTGCTACTGGCGCCGCGGCCGTCGTCGAGGATCTTGCTACACCGAGCGCTGGTGGCAGGACTCACCGGCCCTACGAGAAGGAGTGCAACTTGCCGCCTTCCACTACACCGACTATTCCCGCGTCGGCTGGGCGACTTGGCATGCCGACTCCCACCGACATCGAGCTTCTAGCCATGAAGGAGCAGCTCGAGCGGCAACGCCTGGAGCTGCTTGCCGATCAGGCGGAGTTGGATAAGGTGAGGTTGGAGTTGAGTCTAGATCAGCTCGAGTACAACAAGGCTCACGGCTTCACGCCAGTCACTAGGAGGGCTAGCAGAGTAGGCGCCACACGGCGCAACCTTGGTGCCGAGATGGCGACAGTAGTAGAGGTTCCTGCTCAGTCCGCCACCGCAAACACCTCCACCAGGCCCAGATATAGCACACCCGCCAAGACACTTAGAGCTGCAGAGGCTGTAGCTGCCGAGTTGCCTCATCTAGACGGCGACGCGCGCGTTAGGCAGCAGGAAAGGCTCAACGAGTTGGTGTTGGAGGCTGCTAGGCAGAATGAGGAGTTCCGGAAGGCCAACCCGGGTGCTGGAGCTTCGCTGGTGGTGCACTCGCACGCGGCCAGATCTAATGATCAGGCCTCGTCTCCGCATCCCAGCCGCGAGAAGAGCCGCAGCGGACGTTCGGCCAGAGATAGGCAAATGCAGGTGTACGACCCGGCTGCTGCCGCGAGACAGCTTGCTGTGCCGCAGCAGCCCGGGCAGGAACACAACGCTGCAAAAGCAGGCTCTCAAGCCCATCAAGCTCAAAGCCAGGCCCGAGATGGAGCGCGCCCAGGTCCTTCTCAGCGTCCCGCTGCTCCGCCTACTCGGCGGAGGCAGCAGCCGCGCGCAGTGGCGCCAGTCGCCAACCCGGTGGAGCAGCCTGCAGCTGTGCAGGTGGACAGATATGATGATGGCTACTCGGCCATGGAGATGGCTGGTTATGATGTCCATGATCGTGTTGGCGAGCGCATGCTGGCGCCTGGAGATGCGAGGCATCAGCTGGACCGGATCAGCTTGTCGGCGCGGCTGGAGAACACGGGTCCTCCTGGCCCCGAGTGCTTTGGCCCGCGCATCATGAACGAGCCGTCCGTGAAGAACTTCCAGCTCGCAAGGGGCACCAAGAGCTACAATGGCAGCACCAAGCCGGAAGACTGGCTTAATGATTATGTCACCGCGGTTCATATCGCAAACGGCAACTGGAGATGGGCGGTGCACTATGTCCCGCAGATGCTAGAGGGTCCAGCTCGCACTTGGCTCAACAACTTGCCCAAGAACAGCATCAATTGCTGGCTGGATTTCTCGGATGCCTTCATCAGCAACTTCACGAGCACATACAAGAGGCCGAATAGGCCACAGCAGCTGTCCGCTTGCAGACAGCGGGAAGACGAGACAGACCGCGAGTACCTTACTCGGTGGAGCACATTGAGAAACACCTGTGAAGGTGTGAATGAAGCACAGGCCATTACTTGGTTTGCGCAGGGATGCAGGCTTGGCAGCATGCTATGGCAGAGGTTGCAAAGGGAAATGCCGAACACTCTGGCGGAGACCATCAAGATTGCGGATCAGTACGCACTCGGTGATCCTACTCAGCCCCTGATGGACTCCTCTGAGCCGAGAAGAAACTTCAGCAACAGCAACCGCAACGAGTTCCGCAACAAACGCCGAATAGATACTCGGTACGACCCTGAAGAGGTGAATGCAGTGACTGTTGGAGCTGGTGGTAGCCAAAGGCAGGAACCTGCTGGAGCCTACGGGCAGAACCAGAACCAGGGCCAAGGCAACAAGAAACCATTTCGCACCTCTCAGTCGGGCAGCGGAAACTCCGAGCAGCCGAAGAAGTTTGTCTTTGATGACATGAAGGATGGCCCATGCAGTTTTCACACTCACCACCCCTCGAGGCCTGCTAACCACACTACTCGGCAGTGCGAGTGGTGGGATGTGATCAAGAATGACGGCCTGCCTCCTCCTCCTCCTCTGCCAGCGGCCAACGCCAATGTGCAGCCTACTCGCGCACCCGCAGCTCGGCCGCCAGTGTACGCGAGAAGAGAAAATGTGAACCAAGTGGCTTTAGGAGCCAATCGTCACTTCAACAATGAGGGCTACCGCAACAACAACAACAAATACAACCGCAACAACAGCAGAGGCAACAACAACTACCAGGGCAACAACAACAACGGCAACAATGGGGGCGGAGGCTCCAACCAGTACCAAGAGCACCACGAGAGCTACATGATCTTCACTTCTGAGCCAGTCGACAAGCAATCATAGCACAGGCGGGCCATGGAGGTCAATGCAGTGATTCCTGCTGTCCCTCACTACATGTATTGGTGTGACCAGGAGATCAGGTGGTCCCGAGTAGATCATCCCAAGGTGATGCCCAATCCGGGTAGCTACGCCTTGGTGCTGGATCCTACCTTCCTGGGTCCCGAGAAGAATGTGAGGTTCAGCAAGGTGCTAATCGACAACGGCAGCAGCATCAACATCGTGTACAAAGACACACTCGAGAAGCTTGGCCTGGCCGAGAACATGATGCTGCCCAGCAAGACCACTTTCCATGGCATTGTGCCCGGGATCTCGTGCAACCCGATTGGCCGAGTGTGGATAGATGTGCTATTCGGCACCAGGGAGAACTGCCGCACAGAGCGCCTGCAGTTCGAAGTGGTTGATCATCAGAGTCCTTACCATGCTCTACTCGGCAGGCCTGCTCTGAGCAAGTTCATGGCCTCTACCCATGTTGCATATCTGAAGATGAAGATCCCTAGCCCCAATGGCAGAATTACTATCTCTGGTGATTACAAGAAGTCCATGGAGTGTGCCTCTGCTGGTTCCCAGTTGGCGGAGTCGATGGTGATTGCTGCCGAGAAGAAGAAGATGTATGAGGTGGTGGCTATGGCGCAATCCGCGCAGGCTGGCGCGCAAGGCGTGCCGAGTACCCAGCACGGGACCGCATTCCAGGCATCTCAGGAGACCAAGAAGGTCCAGGTCGACCCCGAGTTCCCCGACCGCGTAGCCATCATTGGCTCCGGGTTGGCGGAGAAATAGGAAAGCGAGCTCATCCACTTCCTCCGTGAGAATCGGGATGTATTCGCCTGGTCCAATGAAGATCTACCAGGGGTCCCGAGGGAGTTGGTTGAGCACTCATTACATGTGCGTCCTGACGCCAAGCCAGTGAAGCAGGCTATGCGCCGCTTCGGAGATGAGAGAAGGAAGGCCATTGGTGACCAGATCACCAAGCTGCTGATAAGCAATTTCATCATGGAAGTGCTGCATCCGGATTGGCTAGCCAACCCGGTCATGGTCGAGAAGAAGAAGGAGGACCCAAGGCTGCCACTGCATGGCGCATGTGTGTCGACTACACCGACTTGAACAAGGCATGCCCCAAGGATCCCTTCCCGCTACCTCGCATCGATCAGGTGATCGATTCCACTGCTCGTTGTGAACTGTTGTCTTTCATAGATGCCTACTCTGGTTTCCACCAGATTGCACTCAATCCTGCTGATCAAATAAAGACTGCTTTCATTACCCCGTACGGGGCTTATTGCTATCGTGTCATGTGTTTTGGCTTGAGGAATGCGGGTGCAACCTATCAGAGATGCATGCAGAAATGCTTGCACGACCAGCTCGGCAAGAATGTGCAGGTGTACGTAGATGACATTGTCATCAAAACGAATAAAACACATACTCTGCTTGCCGACCTGGAGGAAACCTTTGCTAACCTACGCAAGTACAAAATGAAGCTGAATCCGAGTAAATGCACCTTTGGTGTCCCGGCTGGCAAGCTACTCGGCTTCCTGGTGTCTAGTCGGGGCATTGAGGCCAATCCTTCAAAGATAAAAGCTATTGAGAGCATGTCTTTGCCGAGATCCTTGAAGGACGTGCAGAAATTCACTGGTTGCTTGGCATCTCTGAGCCGTTTTCTGGGTCGAATGGGCGAGAAGGCACTGCCTCTGTACCAATTGATGAAGAAAAGTGACAAGTTTGTCTGGACTCCGCAAGCGGATGTGGCATTCAACGAGCTGAAAGCAATGCTGGCTAGTGCTCCCATCTTGGCTAGTCCGCTACCCAAGGAGCCAATGCTGCTGTACATTGCTGCGACTAACCGAGTAGTCAGTGTGGTGATTGTGGTGGAACGAGAAGAAGAAGGCAAGAGTGTGCAGCGCCCAGTGTACTATCTCAGTGAAGTGCTGTCCAGTTCCAAGCAAAACTACCCGCACTATCAGAAGATGACCTACGGCGTGTACCTGGGCGCCAAGAAGCTAAAGCATTATTTCCAAGAGCATCCTATCACGGTTGTGAGCTCTGCTCCCATCTCGGATATCATGGGTAACAAGGAGGCGAGTGGCAGAGTAGCCAAGTGGGCAATCGAGCTGGCCGCGTATGCACCCGCGTACGCGAGAAGAGAAGCCATCAAGTCTCAGATTCTGGCGGAATTCCTGGTGGACTGGGCCGAGGTGCAGTATGAACCTCCTGCTCCAGTTTCTAACTACTGGAAGATGCACTTTGATGGCTCGAAGGTGAAGGAAGGCCTTGGTGCTGGCGTGGTGCTTACGTCACCCAAGCGAGATCAACTCAAGTATGTGCTGCAGATCCACTTCAAGGCGTCCAACAATGTAGCAGAGTACGAGGCAGTGGTGCATGGCTTGCGAGTAGCCAAGGAGGTTGGCGTGCAGCGCATTATATGCTATGGCGATTCAGATCTGGTGGTGCAGCAAGTCTCTGGTACATGGGATACTCTGGATGCCAACATGGCATCATATCGCTTCCTGGTGCAGTCTATGACTGGGTTCTTCGAAGGCTGTGAGTTCCAGCACATTCACCGAGCAGAGAACGAAGCAGCAGATGAGTTATCCAAGTTGGGATCTTCTCGGCAATCCATCCCGGTGGGAGTCGCCTTGGAGCACTTGAGGAAGCCATCCATCAAGCCTTCTCCCAACTCGGAGTCCATATTTGTTCCTTCTCTGCCAAGAGAGGAATCTGATCCCATGGAGATTGACTGGGAGAATGCTACAGGAAACCCGGGGACTGCCGTCCTCTACTCGGGGACTTCCACTCCTTACTCGGGGACTGCCACTCCTTACTCGGGGACTGCCACTCCTTACTCGGGGACTGCCATTCCTCACTCGGGGACTGCCATTCCTTACTCGGGGACTGCCACTCCTTACTCAGGGACTGCCATTCCTTACTCGGGGACTGCCACTCCTTACTCGGGGACTGCCATTCCTTACTCGGGGACTGATGTCCTTAACCCGGGGATTGTCGCATTCATTGAGGAAGTCCTTGCTAATCGGTCTGGGTTTCAGAGAAGTGCTCCCATCCCTAAAGAGCAACCAGAGGTACCTGTCCCAATGGAAGTGGACGAACCAGTGTTTCCCACACGGGAGACACCAAGTTGGGCCATGCCCATATTATCCTTTCTGAGGGACGGTAATCTGCCAGAAGATGAGGTGGCTGCAAGGCAGATTCAGAGAAGATCCAAGGGCTACACTATAGTCCGAGATGTGCTGCACAAGAGAAGTGCCACTGGCGTGCTGCAACGTTGTGTGGACCCAGCAGAAGGAGAAGAAATTTTGGTAGAGATACACCAAGGAGAATGCGGGCACCATGCCTCTTCTCGGGCGTTGGTCAAGAAAGCTTTTCGGCATGGCTTCTACTGGCTCACAGCACTGCAGCAAGCTGAGGACATCGTGAGAAAGTGCAATGGCTGCCAGATGTTCGCAAGTAAGATTCACATGCCTGCTTCCGAGCTGAAAACAATTCCTATCACTTGGCCATTTGCTGTTTGGTGTTTGGACATGGTCGGGCCCTTCCAGCCGGCTAGAGGCAACATGACTCACATCCTGGTCATGGTGGATAAGTTCACCAAGTGGATCGAGGTGAAGCCTATTCGGAGGTGCGATGGGGCCACAGCTGTGAAATTCGTGAAGGATGTGATCCTGAGATATGGCTACCCGCACAGTATCATCACCGACAACGGCACAAATTTTGCTGAGGGAGCAATGGTGCGGTTCTGCAGGGATAAGCATATCCGACTAGACGTTGCGTCTGTTGCGCATCCAGCCTCCAATGGACAGGTTGAAAGAGCAAATGGCATGGTACTGGCAGGCATAAAGCCAAGGCTGATGGAGCCACTGCTGAAAACACCTGGGTGTTGGTTAGACGAGTTGCCAGCGGTGTTGTGGAGTCTAAGGACTACCCCTAACCGGTCAACCGGCTACACGCCATTCTTCTTGGTATACGGGGCTGAGGCCGTGTTGCCAATAGACTTAGAGCATGACTCCCCCCGAGTAACCCTCTACACTGAGGTGGAGGCGAGAGAAGCTCGAGAAGACGACGTTGACCTGCTTGAAGAAGCAAGAGAGCTGACTCTGTCACGTTCGGCTATCTACCAGCAAAACCTGCGGCGTTATCATAGCCGAAAGGTGAACCCAAGGGTTTTCCGAGAAGGAGACATGGTCCTTAGGCTTGTGCAGCGCACAGCCGGGATGCACAAGTTGTCTCCTCCATGGGAAGGGCCTTTCATTGTGAGCAAAGCGCTGCACAACGATGCTTACTATCTTATAGATGCGCGCCCACCACAGGCGAACAGGGCAGATAAAGCTGGAGAGGAAACCAAGCGCCCTTGGAATGTAGCTCTACTCCGTCGTTTTCATTCGTGAGCAAAGATGTGTATGTACCCTCTTATCCGAGTTGAAATTCTACTCTGCAATCTGAAATTGAACTCGGGGACTGCCCTCGCCCAACTTTGCTCTAAGTGTTTCTACTCGGCTTTGCTGTTTGCCTGTTCGGTTGCTCCACTTCAAAATTCATAAGCGTATTGAGTACTGTGTCTAAACCTATATGCCAACTCTTCGACTCTGCTGCTGTCCGAAATCCGGCTTCATGGCAAGCAAGAGAACAAGCAAAAGGTCAATGAGCACAAGAAAAATCGCTAAGGAAGAAAAGAGTGCAGGAACCGAGTAGGGTGTTTGTTACTTCTGTTCTCTGTCTTATCTTTTCGGCTAAGTGGTGGGCTGCGTTACTATGTTTGTTTCTAAGCGGCTGAGTATTTGCAGCTCTACTCTTTGACTCTTGTGACTCGAATACCAAAAAAGCAACAAGTTGCGGGTAGAGCTGAGACGAAAAGAGAGAGTGAATAAGAAATGCAACTCGGGGACTCGTATACTAACGCAACCCGGCATCGAGCCAGGGCTGCTCAAATTGACTAAATCAAAAGTAACAAATACCAAGTGGGAATAAAATTGAGTAGCAAGCAACAAGATAAATAGTCTGATACATTTGCTCCCGGCATCCCGGGGATCTGATAAGTGTTTGAGTAAAAAGTTTGCAGGATAAAATCATGTTGAGGAAGCGGTGTTGTCGGTGCTGGCCTTGGCGGCTTCATTTTCTGTGGTGGTCTTGGTCGCCTCCGCCTCCGAGCTGGCATCAGCTGTCTTCGCGGCTTCCTCTTCGGCGCTGGCGTTGGTCGCGTCCGCTTCCGAGTGGACGGTGGTGGACTGCTCCATCTCGGCGTCGTGCTCGGTGGCTACCTGGTCTGAGGTGGCCGTGGCCACCGAGACAGGTCCTGTTGCCAAGGAAGAACCAGAAGCTTGGCCGTGGGGGCGTACCGTGTCGTCGAGGGCGGCTCCTGATGAGGTGCCGAACTCGAGGGCGGCTGTGTCGATCTCCTCGACCTCTTCATCGCTACTCGCGACGACCGCGGCCTTCCCTTTCCCGGCCTTGCCCCTAGGTGAATCGAAGAAGCCCAAGTCCAGCTCGGAATCTGATTCTTCGTCCTCCTCCTCGTCCTCCTCCACCTCGGTGTCGGGTTCAGTGAGGCCATCGATGAAGGTTGCCGTGTCAGCATACTCCGCAACCTCATGCGCAATCAGCTTGCGCATGGTCACGCAGTTGGGGTCCGTCTCCCACTTGGAATTGGCGCGCTTCCCGCGGATAATCTGCATGTTCAAGTTCTCATACCAGGAGGCGACGCAGAGCAGCATCAAATCAGCACCCGCCCGAGCTCCCGAGGCGCGCCACTTTTTCAATTCGGCCTTCACGTTGCGCAGCTTCAGAGCAAGGCCACAAATAGTTGTTGGCGCAGGATCCTGAGGCCAGAAGAGCTCGTGGAGCTGGAAGCCGGTGCGCACCAGGTCAGTGCCCACGCCGGCTAGGCGTTCGAACTGCCCTCGCATCACCAGCATGCTATCCTCGATCTCGGCTCTGGTGTCCGCAGCCTCGCCCTTCTCAATACGAGCTGCTTGGGCCTTGGCCAAAGCAGGCGCGCAAGAGGACACGATGTCAGGGAAGATTTCTGCAAAAAGCAAGTGAGAAATTCAGTAACAGAATTAGAGAGGAGGTAGGACCGAGAAGAAGAGATGCAGAAAGGAGAAAACTTACGATTCAACTCGTGGCGCAGCCCCTGCAGCTGGATCTTCCATGCTTCTTCATTGGATACATGCTTCTCCTCGAGCAAGCGGAGCCCCTCCAGCTGAGTAAAGAGCCCAGCATTGGCTTTTTTCAGCACCTCGCACTCCTGCTCGAGGGCTTTCACCTTGGCATTGGCTGTTGTCTCGGCCTTTGCCTTCTCGGCGATGACTCTGTCCCTCTCGGCACCAAGGTTGATGGCATCCTGGAGTGCCTTCTGCAGCTGGAGTTGCAGACTCTCCATCTCGGTAGCGTGCTCACTCTGCAGAGCAGCAGATTGGCTTGCCAGTTGCACCTCCACCTCGGCAGGCTTGAGGCAATCTTGATGCTCCTCGGCAAATTTCTTATGATCTTCTGCGGAAAGCAAAAGCACGATCAGCGGAAAAGCAAAAGAAACAGACACAAGGGCGAACCGAGTAGACAGTGGTTTACCTTCAAGCTTCTTGATGGTGGCCTCGCCATTCTCAACAAAGGCACGGCAGTTCGCGTGCTCGTCAGCCAGGGCTTTCAGTTTCCCTGCGGAGTAGAAATGGTTAACGCAAAAAAGCAGAAGCGGGCGTAAACAAAAAACGCAAGAACCGCGTAGCTAGAAGCGTACCTTCAACTTCAGACAGCCTCATGGTGCTGTTCATTACTTCCTTGTCGGCTGCCTCGGCAGCTACCTTCTCCTTCTCAAGGGCAGCAATACGCCTCTTGGCGACGGCATGGTTCCAGAGAAGTTGACGGTGCAAGTTAGTCCGCTTCAGTACGCTGTTCTGAAAAGAGAAAAGAAGATGAATCAGACAAAGAAGTTGAGATTCAACCCGAGAAGACGGTTACTCGAGAGAGTATTTGTCTACTCGGCCAGAATCTCGGGGACTGGGTGATGGCTAAGGAAAAGGAAGACGAGTAGAAAAGAAGAAAAGATGCAACTCGGAAAGGATAAGTTAAGGCTTACCGCGTAAGACTGCTCGAGATCTTCTGCGTTCTTGCGGTGCACGAACATCTTGGCAGCAAGAGTAGCGGCGGTGGAGGAGACGGTCATGGGCTTGTAGCCCAAGTCCACCTTGTTCCAGTCGACCCGCATATGGTCGATGTCGCCCAGCGTGGTGCCATTCCAGTTGGTGTTGCCGAGAAGATTGCTGTCCCACTTGGCATCGATGAAACCAACCAAGTCGAGTACCTGCTCGAGGCTCTCGGACGATACCGCTTGATCCTGAGGTCCACGGGAAGCGATGGAGATAGACTTATCTTGATTGGGGGCTGGGGGCCCGGAGTTCGCTGCCAATGCTTTCCTTCCCTTTGTAAGAGCAAGCTTCCGGTCCTTGACGGAAAGGCCGATTTGGTGCTGCTGGCTAACTTTCACCATGTAGTCCGGGTAGCAGGGCTGGTCAGCTGCAGCGGCAGCGGCAGCAGCGGCAGCAACCACGCCAGGATTGCGAATAGCCACCTGACTGGACTGGCCAGACGATGTGGGCGGCGGCATCAGCTCGGCAGCTCGCTTCTGCGCCTTCTCTTTCTGAGCAGCTGGCTTCTCAATCTTCTGCTTCTCGGTTTTCTTCTTCTCAGCCTTCCCTTTCTCGGCAGCGCTCTTCTCGACTGCCTCCTTCTCGGCAGCATCTTGGGCTTGTTTCCTGGTGACTCGCCCGGCAGGAGGGCTGGCTGCGTCCTTGGTCTGCTGCACCAAGGAGGAGTCTGGCGGTGCAGTGCCCTGGTCAGTTGGTGGCACCAAGGGCGTGCTATCCGCTGCGCCATCTGGTTGGGCGCTACTCTGCGCAGCGTCTGGTTGAACGCCGCACAGAGGATATTGCTCTGTCATGATCGTATCTTCTACCCGCTGCTCGGCAGCGGGATTCTCTTGTTCGGCAGCCCCTGTGGCTGGCTGCTCATGTTCAGCTTCTGGCCGCTCAACGGCGGCGTCATCGCGCATCTCCTGGTCTTGATCTTGGTTCTCCTCGGCGGTGCTAGCCAGAGGAGAAGGGGGCCTGTCCTGGTGAGCGGTATCCTGCGCATCTGGATCTGCGCGGGACTGTTGCTCAGCCTCGGCGTCTGGGGCATTGATGGTCCCTGTTTTGGTGGTGTCGGCCTCATCGCCCTCGAGGTCGACAACCTTGTCGACGTCGATGGCAGCTTGCTTCTTGGCCTGGTCAGGCGCGAAAGCAGCATCCGCATCTAAGGGAGCTCTGATGAGAAAGGTAAAATCAGAAATTAGAGGGAGGCAGAGGAAGATTAAGAGAAACAGCGAAGTACAAAATTGGGAATTAACCGAGAAGAAACTTACGCTTTGGTGGAGGGAATCGTTCGTCTTGTTCTCTTCACGACCTTTTTGGTCGTCTTCTCGGATGGTTTCTTCTTCTTGGCGGGGGGCTCTAGGGCGCCGCTGCCGGTCCGCTTGCGGGTAGCAGGTGCAGCAACTGATAGAGGACGGACGACCAAGGCTGCCTCGTCCTCATCCTCGTCTTCTCCCCCGCCCTCAGCATCGGCATCATCTACAAAGATTGAGAAGAAAAAGGAAAGACTCAGAAACAACAGGCAAAGGGTTAGTGTTTCTCACGGACAAAACAGGAAAAATCCAATTACCTGCATCTTCTTCCTCGGACCAGTCGCGGAGAGACGCTCCTGTGCGCTGCTTCTCCATTGTGGGAGAATGAGGGAGATTAATCTGATCCGTGGTCTCGAAGGAGGCCACATCGTCTTCTTCTCGGTCAGCGAACCAATTGCCCTCGAAACGCTCACAGCTCTCGGCAAGCTGGCGGTCAAGGATCTGAAGAACAAAGAATCGTCACGAGTTAACCGGGTAGCACAAAGGCACTCTACTCGAATAGGCGTGCAAACAAAAAGCACACTAAGCCTAGAGAAATTTGCTAAGTGTCCTACTCGGCAAGGCGTGCAAACACAAAGCAGAGTAAGCCTAAGTATTTCAACTAAGTGTCCTACTCGGCAAGGCGTGCAAACATCAAGCATACTAAGCCTAGGCAGTTCGATAGAATGATCTACTCGGTGCAGAAGGCGATTGCTAGTCGCAGCCAGGAGAGAAGGTTTTCTAGTCGGATTGCATATGTTGGAAGCAGAGTAAGGAGAACATACCCGTGGAATCGGCTTCGTGCGGCTGAAGGGGGTGAATCCGTACTCCCAATCGTCGCGGAGGCCTGTGGTCAGTATGGACCTTGCGTGATCGGCGACCTCCGCGTCGCTGAGCTCGAACGTGGTCGTCCGAGTGCAATCGCGAGGGCCTCCCAAGTAGCACATTGGGTGGGAGCGCCGCTGCAGAGGCAGCACGCGATTCTTGATCCAGCAGGCGACGGGATCGTCGCTCCTGAGCCCTTGACCGGTGAGGTAGGCGAGCCGCTCCTCCATCTGCATCGAGTTGCGGTCGTTGGAGGGCTTTGTCTTCCAATTCTGACCGGATGGAGCTCGGTTGCTCCACGCAGGCAGGTTGATGCGGTCCGTCACCGGTCCCCCTTCCGTGGCGGGGATGTTCTTGACGTAGAGGAAAGATTTCTGCCACAGGCGGACGGAATCCAAGCCCTTGATACGAGGGTGGTTGGTTCCCGCCCGCTGCAACATCATGGCGCTGCCGGTGTCGGTTACCCGGCTGCCAGCGGCCGCGCCGTCCTTCTTCCCCTTACTCTGTTGACGGAGATGGAAGTACTTCAGCCAAGTCTCCACCGTGGGGCAGACGCCAAGAAAGGCCTCGCACACCACGGTGTGGTAGGCTAGGAAGACAATGGCATTCGGAGGGAGGTGGTGCATCTGGACACCGAAGTGATCCAGGAAGGCGCGGAGAAAATCCGAAGCCGGCAGGCCGAATCCTCGCGCGAAGTGCGCGAGGAAGACGACATGCTCGCCCTCCTGCGGGGCCGGAACAAGTTCGCCGTCGGACGACCGGCACTGAACACCAGGAGGAACCCTCCGGGTGTTCACGAGCCAGGAACAGTCATCGACGGTGACGTGAGAACCAGCCCAGCCGGCGCGAGCAGCCATGGCAAGGAGTGAGAAGATGGTGGAAAGTTGGAGGAATCGGGTGGAGAGAACGAATCCGCAGCGGCGCAAACAGTTGCGCGGCGGCGGAGAGCTCGGCGGAGAAGAAAGAAACAGGGCAGAGAGCTCGGCGGAGGAGGAAGAAGGGGAAGTTACCGGCGGGGGTATATATACCCTCTCCGCGGATTACCGTTACCATCGGGGTAGTGGGATCGATCGTGGCCAGGATTCTCGTGTGGTGGGGTCTGTGGCCGGTTAGAAACGCACACACGCGCGAGGCGCGCGCGTAACGGCCGCAGTTGATCCCACGATCAGATCGTGGCCAATTACTGCGCTTGATGGGACATAACGAGCCGGTGGGCCCGCCCCGTGAAAACTGGGCGCGTGGCACGTCGTGTCGTGGGCAGCGAAACGACGGGGTCACGGATGCTTGACACGTGTCCAGTCGCAGCACGGAGGGCTGGATAATGCTGAGCGCTGCAGAGACGCTAGAGGAGAAATTCTCTAAATATTTTTACTCGGTTACAGAGTAGAAAGCTGGTGCTACTCGGAAGACAGGAAACTCAAGGTATTTTCTGAAGTACTACTCGGAGGTTCTTACTCGGCATCTTGAGGTTCAAGGGCTATGTTGCAAAGATTGGTTGTAAGCTGGCAGAGCCTAGTGAACGAGTTCGCAAGACTCTACCAGCTTCGGGGACTGCAGTCGGGGGGTTACCCCCGAGTAGGGTAAAGACAAGTGGTAAAAGCAACTATCAGAAGAGAGGTTTGGTCGAGTAGCCGCCTACCCGGTACTTGCTACCCGGTCGACTGCTACTCGGTCTCACCTCAAGATGACCAGAAGAAAGAATCAATCAAGTTCTGTCCATTCGAGTAGAAGAGTTGGCCCGAGTAAAACTGGCGGGAACCTACTCGGGCCAGCAAGTCAAAGGAGCCGTTCTGACACAGGATCCCGCGTATCCTGGGTCTGTACTTGGCACTATTCGAACTACTGTTCATCTGGGACCGGCCTGCCTGACAGTGACAACATGGAAGCAGGCGGTCGCAGGATAAGGGGGCCCTACTCTGTGTTTGGCACAGTGATACCAGTCTGTCCCCTTGGTTTTGCCCAACGACTTTACGGATGCAGCCAAGATTAGGAACCAAAGCTGTCAGCGGGAACCCGGAGGAAGGACGATGTGCACACTATGTCGACACTTGTCCATGTTTGGACGTATCCGGCTGGGCACCATGTATATAAGGTGCCCCGCCGCCTCCTGCGTGAAAAAAGAACACAATCGAACACATCGTGACCTAATTTCTTGACCTAGTTCATCACGTAGAGAGAAGAGTGGCTACTCGGTAGCAAGAACATTGTACTGTGGCTACTCGGTGAGACACCAGAATACATAGAGAAAGGCAGGAGTAGGGGTTTTACCTCCTCACGAGGGCCCTGAACCTGGGTAGATCGTGTTGTTTGCAGTGTTTACTTCGTACCTCACGCGGCTACTCGTCGCGTGATCCCTCCCCGAGCACCTCCAGCGTCCTTCGTCCCCACATCTTTAGCCATCCTATGGCATCTGCCGTGACACCACCACGACATGGAACGTTAGAAATTAATGATACGTTTATGACGTATCAACATCGCCAAGCTTAGTTACTACTCGTCCTCCAGTAGGTAAACAATAAAAACACATAACTTCTGAGGTGACATGCTACCAACATAAAATTGATCATCAATAATTAAAAGCATAAGTAAGCTGAGATCATAGAACTTCAACACAAGCATGATAAATAGAATTTTAATAATAAAGCATAGCAATCACCTTGCATGATGAGAAGTAACACAAATAAAAGATCATGAATAACAATGCAACAAAAGATATACGTTTGTTTCAAGTATAGAGAAAACATGGCAAAGTGATATTTCGCTAGTCCTTAAGAGTGGGGAAAAACATAAATGCCAGGACACCTTAAAAGTTCATGAGGAAGACTAGAACAAATAATTATAGAACAAGCAATAACACATCATGAATCAATTAATAATGTTTCTGGGACAAATGCACATAAAACTCAGAATGGCAACTATGCTCTCTCAGCTGTGCATAAAGTTAGAAGATCGAGACTCAACATAAAAGTAAAAGAAAGACCCTTCGCAGAGGGAAGCATGGATCACTCATGTGCTAGAGCTTTTATTTTGTTAAACAGAGGTATAAAAGCTTGACACTCCTCCCATCCATCTTACACAAACCATGGCTAACTGAATCCTCGGGTGCCTGCCAACAATCACATACCGTGGAGGAGTGTCTATATTTTGAAGAGGTGTATGCTTATGTCAACAAATGGTAAACAGAAAATACAGTACGTCATAAGCCAACTAGACTTCACAAGAGAGGCTCCCATAGAACAATGCATATGGGTAGAAGGTCACCCCTCTTTCTCTTTTGTTTACACAATTATGCTTTGATTGATAAATCAGGGGAAAAAATGGTGAAGAGAATTTGTTGTTATTAATTTGGGGCTGGGCACCCCGCTGCCATCTCTTCTATCATTGGATAAACGAATGAAGCCACTAGTCCAGGGTGTGAAAGTCCAATCAACAAGTGACATAAAGATTCTCTATTTATGTCCTCGTGAGCTAAAACATAAAGTAATTTTGAAAGTTTTAAATGTAATACATGAGCAATTTACTTTGGAGTGGCGGTTAAATACCACATATAGGTAGGTATGGTGGACATAATGGGAAAACTTTGGTTTTGGGGAGTTGGATGCACGAGTAGAGCTCATACTCAGTACAGGTGAAGGCTAACAAAAGACTGGGAGCGACAAATCAAGAGAGCATAAGAGCCATAATTATGCATAGCGACATAAACATCATTAATCAAAGCATAAGTGGTACCACAAGTTCAAAAACAAAATTATCATGGAGGCTATAAGTGGCTGATTCATAGTCATAAACATGGTGTGACCATGCGCCAAGTCAACCAAATAAAACTTCAAAGGAGAACACCACAAATTTATGCTTCAATATGACAAGAACAACTCATGATTCTTTCAATGGCACATTAAACACTCTCAGCTATTTGAGGCTAATCATGATACTAAATAACCACAAGGCTTTAGAATAACATCTAGCATGATATGAAAAAGTCTAGCCACGGTCTATACACTTCTACTTGCACCGTAAAAAATTCTACCTCAAGCAGCAGTTTCTTTTCCCAGCAAGCACCATACAAAACATGCTTTAACAAAAACTCTCTAAATGCTACAGCAAGCAAGAGTACTCGCATAACAATACTAAAACTAACAGCTTTGAACAAGAGATTCAATTAAAACAAGAGCTAAACATGAATTTTGCAGCATCTGGAAGAAAAACTAAGAATACTAGCATAGCAAGTATTCAACGAAAAAGCGGAGCCTGTCTCTCTCCCAAACAAGGAATGCTAGGGTCCAAATATATTATTGAAGAAAGGAAAACGGAATAAAACAAAAGAGAACAAAAGAAAAACAAACAATTGCTCCAAGTAAACTTCATATGATGTGACCGAATAAAAATATAGTTTTACTAGAAGTGACCTAATAGATTGTTGATGAAGAAGGGGATGCCTTGGGAATCCCCAAGCTTAGATGCTTGAGTCTTCTAAAAATATGCTTGGATGAACCATGGGGGCATCCCCAAGCTTTCACCTTGCACTCTTCTTGATCACATATATCATCCTCTTCTCTTAACCCTTGAAAACTTCCTTCACACCACACTCAAAGAGTAATTCGCATTAGAGGGTTAGTGAGACAATAAAAAATCCATTGTTTCTGTATGGCACAAGTTCTATTGATACTTTTACATATTAGCTACAGCCACTGATGTTTCTTGAAGCAAAGAAATCCACTTGACATCGCAAAAGAGCAAATGCAAGAAAAATGACAGAATCTGTCAAAACCAGAACAGTCTGTAAAGACGAATTTTTTAGGGGCACTTACGTTGCTCAGATCGAAAAACTTAAAGAACGAAAAATTTGCGTAATTAGCTGAGGAATAATCACAAAACATTTCAGGTCATTCTGATTTTCCTGTGAATTATGCGATTTTTTATGGTGGACAGCAGCAATCTGTTTCCTGCGCAGAAATCCAAAAACCAACTCCAACTCTCGTCAGAAATTTACTTGGCACAACTAAAACATGAAAATTAAGATACAAAGGAGTTGCTACAGAAGTATACAACCCCTTGGCTCAAACAAAACAGAGAAAAACAAAGCAAAAATAAAACCATGGGTTATCTCCCAAGAAGTGATTTTCTCTAAGGCCTTTTAGCTAGGCTCAGAAAAGTGGAATCAAGTATTGTCAAGTGAAGAAGCATCCAAATTGTTACGAGGCTTACGTTTATCTTTCTTACCCTTATTCTTTCTTTTAGGTAACTGATGGTCTGCACGTGATTTTGGAGTAAAAGTCATGGTACCTCTCCCCATATCAATAGTTGCTCCTAAGAGCTTCAATAGAGATCTTCCAAGAGTAACTTGGCCCTCTCCTACACATTCAATAACAAGATAATTAGTGGATACCATTCTACCTAGAATTTTTGTAAATATTCCCTCATCTATCCCGGTAGGAAATATAGTGGTGTTATTAGTGAGGCGTATTTCTTCTCCTCCCTCAGTAAGTCTCCAAGTATTCAAAGATTCATAAATTTCTTTAGGCATAAGACAAAATTCAGACGTAATATCACAGCGAGCATTAAAAGTTTCACCATTAATAGTAACCTTAACAGTAGGGATTATATTTTAAACTTCATAGTTTATTGGAACATGATCAAGGCATTCACGAATCCGATTATGACCCTCACTTAAGAAAGAAACATGAGTCTCAAGAGTATTCAATCTAGCATAAATACTTGCAAAGGCTTTATCAGAGCTACTAGGTGAGTTGTAGGTGGCAATTAATTTTTTTCATAGCATCAAAATCTTGATCTTCATCACAATGAAGGAAATATCCTCCTAGCACAGTATCTAAAGCACATCTATAGTAAAAAACAAGACCTAAATAAAAGCTAGGCAGAAACAAGCTTAGAGTCATTTTAGGTTCAATTTTGCAATAGGAATCAAAAACTCTAGACCAAGCTTCCTTGAAACTCTCATCATTCCTTTGTTCGAAAGTGGAAATAATTTCCTCACTCGACAAGGTAACAGAAACATGAGTATTCATTTTAAGAAGACTAAAAACAGGAATAAAACTACAGCTAGAATAAAAACTTTTTTTTTGTGTTTTTGATAAAGAGAAGCAAACAAGACAAAATAAAATAAAATAAGCAAAACAAAAACAAAGTAAAGAGATTGAAAGTGAGAGACTCCCCTTGCAGAAATTCTCTTCCTCCCCGGCAACGGCGCCAGAAAACTTTGTTGATGACTAACGTTGGTATACCCCAAGTGCAAGGTGTGAAGAGTGCAACAACAAGTTTTCCCTTAGAAAAGAAACCAAGGTTGAATCGACCAGTAGGAGGACAAGCAATCTCTGAAGGTTGATGCAGCTGAGGTGGCAGGGCGCACTACCGGTTCAGCAGCAACGTGGAACCTACACAGCACAATCAAATCACTTTGTCCCAACGTAGCAGTGAGGTTGTCAATCTCACCGGTTTTGCTGAACACAAAGGGGTTAAACGTATGGTGTGGGAAACAGTAGGAAAACATTATGAAAGCAGTAGGTGCTTTATCAGTATGAGGAAAATGGACTGGGGTCCACAGTTAATTAGTGGTGTCTCTCCGTGAAAGATAAATAACATGTGTGGTGAACAAATTACAACTGGGCAATTGACAGAAATGAAGGCTGCACCGTAGTGCATATGCAAGACATATATATTACTATGTTATGCATGTGGGCATTGCAACAAAATACATAGACCGTCATCCAACTGCATCTATGTATAATAATACACCCTCTGAATATCATCCAAACAAACATTGGGTATTAAGTTGCAAGCAAGATATTATCGCCGTAAGGAAAGTGTGTAGTGTAAACAATGTAAACTAGGTAAACACTGTTGTTTTCTCCCTAATGGAAACATCACATCCTCCATTCGTCACGTTTATGTCACTCGAGCACAGATGCAAAGGAAGCATGAACCCACTAATAGAGCATAAATACTCCCTCTTCGAGTTACTAGCATCTACTTGGCTAGAGCATCTACTAATAACGGAGAGCATGCAAGATCATAAAAATAACATATGCATGAAGATAACATGATAGATTGATAATCAAAAGACATAGCATTCAACATTCATCAGATCCCAGCAAACACAACATGTTGAATTACTTAAAGATGATCTCAATCATGTGAGGCAGCTCACGAGATCTAAACATGAGGTACAAAGTGGAGAGAACAACCATCTAGCTACTACTATGGAGCCGTAGTCTAGGGATGAACTATTCACACATCACTTCGGAGGAAGGCATGGTGGTGTAGACCCCTCCGGTGATGAATTCCCCTCCCAGCAGGTTGCTGGGGAGAGCTCCAGAATCCTCCCGATCTCGGGATGACGATGACGGCGACCTCGGGTGTTTTTCGGGGCGAAGTGGTATATCTTTAGGGTTTACGTCTCGGGGGGGGGGGGGTATAAATAGTCTAAAGGGAAAAGGCGATGGAGGCCCGGGGGGCCCACACCACCCCATGGCGCGGCCAGGGGCGCGCTGCCCTATGGTGTGGGACCTCTATGGCCCCCTTCCAGGTCTCTTCGGGACTCCGTAGAACCTTCGGGAATTCTAGGACCTCCGGACTTCAAATTTTCCAATTACGAGAATATTTCCAGAACAACTTTTCAGAAACTAAAAACGGCAGAAAACAGGGAACTGGCTCTGTAGCATCTTGTCAATAGGTTAGTCCGGAAAATCGATAAAAATGACATATAATGTATACAAAACATGTGGGAAACAACATGAAAACAACATAGAACATCCGAAATTAAGGATATGTTTATGATGTATCACTGCCCATCTTAATAATTTTGTTGAACTATGTGAGATGTAAAAATATAAAGATGTAGATGGAGATATTATTAAACTGAAATTGTTTCCTTTCTCTTTGATAGGAAGAGCTAAAGAATGGTTGCTATCTTTGCCTAGAAATAGTATTGATTCTTGGACTAAGTGTAAAGATGCTTTCATTGGAGAATACTATCCTCCTGCTAAGATTATATCTTTAAGAAGCAACATTATGAATTTTAAGCAACTTGATAATGAGCATGTTGCTAAAGCTTGGGAAAGATTGAAATCTTTAGTAAAGAATTGTCCCACTCATGGACTGGCTACTTGGATGATCATCCAAACCTTTTATGCAAGTCTGAATTTTTCTTCAAGAAATCTTCTGGATTCATCTGCTGGAGGAACCTTTATGTCCATTACTTTGGGGTCAGCAACAAAACTTCTTGATGATATGATGGTAAATTATTCTGAATGGAACACTAAGAGAGCTACAACTGGTAAGAAGGTAAATTATGTTGAAGAAACCTCCTCTTTGAGTGATAGACTTGATGCTATTATGTCTATGCTTGTGAATGGTTATGCTCCTATTGATCCAAATAATGTTCCTTTAGCCTCTTTGGTTGCTCAAGAAGAGCATGTTTATGTGAACTTCATTAAAAATAATAATTTCAACACCAATGATTATAGGAATAATTTTGGTAGCAACAATTATAGGCCATATCCTCCTAATAATAGTAATGCTTATGGTAATTCCTACAACAACAATAAAAGTGTACCCTCTGATCTTGAAAACATACTCAAGAATGTTACTAGTACACAAACTGCTTTTAATAAATCTGTTGAGGAAAAGTTTGGCAAAATTGATGTTCTTGCTTCTAAAGTTGATAACCTTGCTCTTCATGTTGATTTTATGAAACTAAAGGTTATGCCTCATGATGTTAAAGAAAGCAAAACTTTTAATGCCATCCAAATTCGAATTAATGATAATGTTAGGATGTTAGCTGAATTGCATGCTAGATGGGAAAGAGAAGATGAAATAGCTAGAAAGAACAATATAGCTAATGTTTGCACCATTACCACCACTAGTAAAACTGAATCTTCTCATGCTAGTAACCCTTCTACTATCAATGGTTAAGTAATTTTTGTTGGAAATACTCCCACTTCTGCTATTAAAAATGCAAAACTGCCTGAAACAACTAAAAATGTTCTTGATAAAAGAGCTGAAATTTTTAGAAACATGGGAGACAATGGTCCCATTACCTTTGATAAAAATGATCTTGACTTTGATGATTGCAACATAACTAAAGTAATTAAGTTCCTACAAAATCTTGCTATTTGTCCTAATGCTAGTACTATGAATATGACTTTCACAAAACATATTACAAATGCTCTCATGCAAATTAGAGAGGATGAATTAAGATGTGAAGCCTCTATCCCTAGGAATATAGATGATGGTTGGGAACCCATTATTAAAATGAAAGTGAATGATTTTGATTGCAATGCTCTATGTGATCTTGGTGCTAGTATCTCTATTATGCCCAAGAAACTTTATGATATTCTTGATTTGCCACCTTTGGAGCACTGTTATTTGGATATTCGTCTTATTGATAATGTTAGAAAGAAACCTTTGGGGAGAATTGATGATGTTCTTATCATGGTTAATAATAATCTTGTCCCTGTTGATTTTGTTATTATGAATATTGAATGCAATGCTTCTTGTCCTATTGTTTTTGGGAAGACATTTTCTTAAAACGGTTTGTGTTGTTATTGATATGAAAGAGGGGAATATTAAATTTCATTCCCCACTCAAGAAAGGTATGGAACACTTTCCTAAAAATAGAATGAAGTTTCCTTTTGATTCTATTATTTGAACAAATTACAATTTGGATGCTTCTTCACTTGAAAACACTTGATTCCACTTTTCTAGGCCTAGCTAAAAGGCGTTAAAGAAAAGCACTTCTTGGGGGATAACCCATGGTTTTATTTTTGCTTTAATTTTCTCTGTTTTCTTTGATTCAAGGGGTTATATACTTCTGTAGAAACTCCTTTGTATCTTTATTTTCATGTTCTAGTTGTGCCAAGTAAAGTTTCTGACGAGAGTTGGAGTTGGTTTTGGATTTCTGCGCAGGAAACAGATTTCTGCTGTCCACCGTAAATAATCGTATAAAATCCAGAAAGATCATAATGATCTGAATTTTTTGTGCTTATTCATAAGATAATTACACAAATTTTTAGTTCTTTAAGTTTTTAGATCTGAGCAACATAAGTGTCCCGAAAAAAATTGTCTTTAAAAACTGTTCTAGTTTTGACAGATTCTGCCATTTTTCTTACATTTGCTATTTTACGATGTCAAGTGGATTTCTTTGCTTCATGAAACATCAGTGGCTGTAGCTAATTTTTGAAAGTATCAATAACACTTGTGCCTATGCATAACCCATGATTTTTTTATTGTTGCGCTAACCCTCTAATGTGAATTACTCTTTGAGTGTGGTGTGAAGGAAGTTTTCAAGGGTCAAGAGAAGAGGGTGATATAATCTGATCAAGAAGAGTGCAAAGGAAAAGCTTGGGGATTCCCCCGTGGTTCATCCTAAAAAATTCTAAGAAGACTCAAGCATCTAAGCTTGGGGATGCTCAATGCATCCCCTTCTTCATCAACAATTTATCAGGTCACTTCTAGTGAAACTATATTTTTATTCGGTCACATCATATGAAGTTTACTTGGAGCGTCTGTTTGTTTTTCTTTAGTTTTATTTTGTTTTCCTTTCTGCAATACTATATATTGACCCTAGCATTCTTTGTGGGAGAGAGACACGCTCCGCTTTTTCGTTTGAATACTCGTTATGCTCGTATTCTTAGTTTTTCTTCTAGTTGCTGCAAAATTTCTGTTTAGCTCATGTTTTTCTTGCATCTGTTATTTAGAGCTATTAGTTTTAGTAGAGTTGTGTTAGTACTCTTTTGTTTCATTGCTTCATCTCTTGGAGAGTTTTTGTTTATTATGAAACGCTTGGTGTTGGAAAGCAGTAGTACAGTTTTCGTGCTTATAACGGTGCAATAGAAGCTTGTATAGACTGTGGCTAGAATTTTTCATGTCATGCTAGATGTTATTTTAATTCTAAATCCTAGTGGTTATTTTTTTAGCATGATTTGTCTCAAATACCTGAGAGTATTTAATGTGCCTTAGAAAGAATCATGAGTTGTTCTTGTCATTTTGAAGCATAAATTTGTGGTGTTCTCCTTTGAATGTTTTATTTGGTTGACTTGGCGCATGCTCACACCATGTTTATGACTTTGAACCAGTCACTTATAGACTCTATGATCATTTAGTTTTTGAACTTGTAGTACCACTTATGCTTTGATTAATGATGTTTTTGTCGCTATGCATGATTATGGCCATTATTGCTCTCTTGATTTGTCGCTCCCAGTCTCTTGCTAGCCTCCACCTGTACTGAGTATGAGCTCTACTCAGGAATATAACTCCCAAAAACCAAAGTTTGCCAAATGTGTCCACCATACCTAACTACATGTGGTATTTAACTGCATCTACCTTAAAGTCCTCATGAGCTAAAACAGGAGATTTTTTTTGTCCTCGTGTTATCTCTATGCTTGAAACAAACATATATCTTTCGAGTGCATTATTATTCACGGTCTTTGTGTTACTTCTCATTATGCAAGTAGATTGCTATGCTTTATTGTTATAATTTTATTTATCATGCTTGTGTTTAAGTTCTATGATCTCAGCTATGCTTATGCTTTTACACTTTAGATGATCAATTTCATATTGGTAGCATGCCACCTCAGAAATTATGTGTTTTTATCGTTTACCTACTCGAGGACGAGTAGGAACTAAGCTTGGGGATGTTGATACGTCATAAACGTATCTATAATTTCTGATGTTCCATGTTGTTATCATGCCATATGCTATATGTTTTCCTTACACTTCATGTCATTTTTATCAATTTTCCAGACTAACCTATTGACAAGATGCCATAGAGCCAGTTCCCTGTTTTCTGATGTTTTTAGTTTCATTAAAGTTGTTCTGGAAATATTCTCGGAATTGGAAAATTCGAAGCTCGGAAGTCTTATAATTCCCAAAGGTTCCACGGAGTCCCGAAGAGGCCCCTAGGGGGGCCACACCATAGGGCGGCGAGCCCCGAGGCCTGCCGCGCCTAGGGGTGGTGTGGGCCCCTCGGGCGTCCACCACCATCGCTCTTTCGCCTATTTATTTCCCCCGATACATCAACCCTAAAAATATACCACTTCGTCCCGAGAAACACCCAAGGCCGCCGTCATTGTCGACCCGAGATTGGGAGGATTCTAGAGCTCTCCCTGGCACCCTGCCGGGAGGGGAATTCATCACGGGAGGGGTCTACACCACCATGCCCGCCTCCTAAGTGATGCGTGAGTAGATCATCCTTGGACTAAGGGTCCATAGCAGTAGCTAGATGGTTGTACTCTCCACCTTACGCCTCATGTTTAGATCTCGTGAGCTGCCTCACATGATCGAGATCATCTATCTGTAATGCTACATGTTGTGTTTGCTGGGATCCGATGATTATTAAATGCCATGTCTGTTGATTATCAATCCATCATGTTATCTTCATGTATATGTTATTTACGATCTTGCATGCTCTCCATTGTTAGTAGATGCTCTGGCCAAGTAGATGCTGGTGACTCCAAGAGGGAGTATTTATGCTCGATAGTGGGTTCATGCCTCCTTTGCATCTGTGCTCGAGTGACAGAATTGTGACAGACGGAGGATGTGCTGTTGCCATTAGGGAGAAAACCACGATGTTTACTTCGTTTACATTGTTTACATTACACACCTTGCTTACTATGATTATCCGTTGTTTGCAACTTAATACCAAACGTTTGTTCGGATGATATTCGAAGGGTGGATTATTAGACATAGATGCAGTTGGATGACGATCTATGTATTTTGTTGTAATGCCCGCATGAATCTCATAGTAATCTTTATGCCATGCATGTTCTTTATCTGTCAATTTCCCAACTGTAATTTGTTCACCACGCATGTTAGCTATCTTTTATGGAGAGACACCTCTAATGAACTGTGAACCCGGTCCATTTTCTCATTCTGATAATACACACACTGCTTCCACCGCTTTCACATTGCTTCCACTGTTTTCACACTTCTGCTATTGTTTTCATACTGTTTTCCACACCATAAATTTAACCTCTTTGTTGTCAGCAAAACCGGTGAGATTGACAACCTCACTCCTTCGTTGGGGCAAAGTGAATTGTTTGTGTTGTGTAGGTTCCACGTTGCTGCTGAACCGGTAGTGCGCCCTGCCATCTCAGCTGCATCAACCTTCTGAAGTTACTTCTTCCTCCTACTGGTCGATTAAACCTTGGTTTTTTTCTGAGCGAAAACTGTTGTTGTGCTCATCATACCTTTCTCTTGGGGTTTCCCAACGAGTGCAAGAACTGCACCATCAGCAAGCGCCACGTCTAGGGCTTTAATGCAAGGACAAATAATATCCCTAGTGGCCAATGGAGTTTGGAAATGTTGGGCACCAGCACAGTGTAAGATCTTCATGTGGTTAGTGTTGCAATACATAATCTGGACTTCGGACATGAGAGTGAGGCATGTGTTGCATGATCACCCGGACATTTGCAAAATGTGAATGCAAGAGATGGAGACCATTGATCATATTCTGGTGCAATGTGTGTACGCTAGACATGTTTGGTGGATATGTGCCAGTCACATGAGAATCCAGATTCCCATACCGAATGTGATGGATACACTAGAAAACTGGTGGCTAGAAGTGTGTGGGAGATTCGGCGACAAGCAAAGAAAATCGGTAGACTCCTTGGTCACCCTGATAGACCGGACCATTTGAAAGCAACGCAATACGAGGGTGTTCGGAAATACTAGCCAGATTTGTGATGAGGAGGCGCTGGCTGGTAGAATCTTGGATGAGTTAAAGCGATGGATTGAGGCGGGAGGAGGAGTAGGATCTATCCTTCGTGAATAGTTAGTTAGGTGTGTGTGCCGAATATGCATCTCAACAAGTCCCTCGGGTGAGCCCATAGGGTTTCGATTAGGAGAACGTGTGGGAGCTGGTGACAATCGTCGGCTAAACAGGGGGCACGATTTACCTAGGTTCGGGGCCCTCGTAGAGGTAAAACCCTTACTCCTGCTTCTGTCGATCTGTATTGATGAGTAGATCGGTTACAATGAAGGGTGCTCAAGTCGAGAGTATGATCTCGATCTCAAGGCTTTGGTGGTGCGATGTTGCTTGTCCCTCTCCTGGTGATTCTCCTGGCCTTATATAGGTGGCCAGGTCTCGAATCGTACCCGTGGGGGGATACAAACCCTAAACCTAAGTCAGTTACAAGTTTCCTAACTTGACCCGCAAGGCCTTGCGGGTGGGCTTTAACTAGGCCTTCTAGAATAGTCCGTGGCGTCTCCCCTTGGGCTTGGGTCTTGGGCCTTGGACCAGGTAGCCTTACCCGATAGGTCCAGGAGTCATCCCTTCGTCAGTAGCCCCCGAGTGTTTACTTGCCCTTAGAATTATGTCGGGTAGATTCTCAGAATCTTGTCCTTGAATGTTTTCTCGACTGGTTGTTTCAACCGCTTGTCTTTGGAGGGTGTTTTATCCTGTATGCGATGAGTTTTATTTGTGCTCGAGCATCGAGCGATGAAAGTGCCTGTATTTTTGGCTGTTTTTGCAGAAGGATATGGCTCAGTTGCTGGGCTCTCCCGAAAGCTCAGGGCCAATTAATTGCATCTAGGGAAAAAACAGTTCTAGCCTACACTGATTCGAGGCCTCCGTCTCGAATCCGATGAGGTGATCATTGCGACTGGGCCGTGGAGGTCTTATCGAGTCGAATTTAACCTATAGGGGTACCCGGTGCGTCCGCTAGGACCTTTCTTCGTGTTGTTGACACGGAAATTTACCAGAGGACGCAGCTTGAGTGCGATTCCAGGCCCTCAAGAGAGATCTTTTGGGTCTTACCTTCGTATCGAGAGGATACGGCATCCGGATGTGCCTAGTCGGCTGAACGATCCAGGGTAGAGATGTGTATACATCGGATGTTTAGAGTGGTAGGAACGGCGCACCCGCAAGTATTTTCTCGAGATTTTGCGAATGAGGTATTTTTCCTTGTTGTTTTCACGCATAAGGAAAATCTTTGTGCCCGGAAGCCTTGTAGTGCCTATACGAAAGAAATTTCGTGTTAAGGGATTTTATGCGAAGGAGTTTTCGCGTATTGATATGTCCATACGAAAGAAATTTCGTGTTATGGATTTATGCGAAAGAGTTTTCGCGTCTTGGTGTGTCCATACGAAAGAAATTTCGTGTTATGGATTCTACCCGAGAGATTTTTCGGGTTTGATGATGTGCGCAATGACGTCATTGCGCACTTTTTTCGTTCTGACTCCTCCCGATGGGATGTGACGAAGCAAAAACAGGGCACACTGGCCCACCCTGTCAGCTTTTGACCGGAAACGAGACGTCATTTCCGGTTTTTCCGCGAGCCACGCATAGTAAATGCGCACGATCTGCTGTTAAGATCATGGCACGAAACAACTTTTCACCACCGCCTCGTTTCCGCTTCGCGCGTGGCAGACGCGATGGGTGCCATGTTTCCTGATGAGCGGTCCAGATTGCTTTGTCTTGTATATATATATTTGCCCTTAAGCAGAAAGTGAAAACTTCCCGGTCATTTGCTTCTCCATCTTCTTCTTCCTCGCGCACATCTCTTCCTCCGTAAGCATCCACAAGCTCTCATGGCGGGAGGAAGAAAACGCAGCGCTGCTGTTTCATCATCGAAGGCGCCCGAATATGCTCCCGTGCTACCCGCTACGAGGATGGGTGGCTAGCGCTCCGCCAACACCACGAACAAGAGCATCAAGGAGATGCAGAGGGAGGGGCTGCTGCCCCCTGATGGCGACAAGAGAGTTCGCCTCGGCAAGAAGGAGGAGGTACCTAACCCTCGCGTGAACAAACGCGTGATCTTCGCGGATCACATTTCGCGCGGGCTCTCAGTCCCCCTTCATAACTTCCTCCTCGGTCTCATGTATGTCTATGGCATACAGCTCCACGACCTGCCTCCAAATGCAGTGCAGCACGTCTCGTGCTTCATCGTACTTTGTGAGTGCTTTCTAGGTATTCGCCCGCACTGGGGCCTTCGGAAGGCCCTGTTCAAAGTGCGGGTGTTCCGCGAAAAAATCGCGGGTGGAGAGCCAGCATGGAGAGACGCTGCGTACCGGCGGCTTTGGAATTCAACTGAAGACGGATGGCTCCTACCCGGAGATGCATTTCCTCGACTCCGCGCAAGGATGGCGGAGGAAATGGTTTTATGTTGTTGACAACGGCGCGGGTGGAACTCACGAATTCCACCCGTTCACTGTTTTGAAGCGACAGAAATCCTGGGCGCACAAGCTCTCAGTCGAAGAGAACCGCGTCATCGCCCCGCTACTCGCCAAGGTGACAGCTCTTCGCGACCAGACCGCAGGGGTCGCGTTGAATGGCTTGCATTTGGCGAGCTTCTTCCTCAGGCGCAGGATCCATCCTCTTCAATAGAGGCCTTCAACCATGTGGGAGTACCAGGGCGTCGAAGACCCTAGCCGTGTTAGCCAAGATATCCTTTCGAGTGCTGAATTCGAGAAGAAAATTGCGGCTATCACCAAGCTGAAGGTGAGAGAAGCCTTTGCTATCTGCCCTATTGCACCATTCGAAGCTTCGAGGCCTCCTCCATCCGAGGTAAATCTTCTTCTCTTCTCTGCTTTAACATTTTTGTCATTCGAGAGTTTGTCGACTAAGTTTTCTCTTTTCTCCTTCTGGCTTTCTTGTAGAGTTTGGAAATAGCTACATGCTATCCGCCAGTTTCTACTGATTATTCTTCGGACTTGCTGGCGAGCAACCTCGAGGCTCCCCTTGACACCAGTGTCGCCGAGGCCGACTCGAGTTCCGAGCATGGTTCTTCGGATGACGTGGAATATCCGGGTAGTGACCTCCACCACCGCAAGCGCCGCAGGGCGGGGGACGATGAAGCTACCTCCAAAGATAATTCTTTGGGCGGAGGATCTGAAAAGGCGGCCGAGCCTCTCATTGTGACTCCTCTGAACGTGCTTCCTCCTCCAGCCCCCAAGTCGAAGGTCTCCACCGCCTGGAACGCGGATATGCTGGATGATGACAACGACGATGAGTGAGTTCTTTCTTTCCTATCATCCTTTAGTCGAAAGTTCTTTCTCGCTTTTCCTTATGATGTTGCTCTTCCATGACAGGCTTCAATCCATCAGCCTTGGCCAGTTTGTTTCTTCTATTCCTTCTGTGAAGAGAAAAGAAGCAGCTGCGGCTGAAACTCCCATTGCCAAGGCCACCCAGAAGTCTTCGAGCCCAGCACCGGCAGCTGCGGCTCCAGATTACAGGCTGCCTTGCTTCGCGGGTGGGGCTTCGGTGAGTAAATAAGTTTCGGGCAGCTCGGCAGGTCCTGTGGGTACCGCCTAGGGCCAGGTAAATCTTGTCACTCACTCTGTATCTTCTGCCTTGTCCGTTTGTGTTTTTTATCGGGTGCACGTCAGTGCTCCCGATGGGAGTAGCCCCCGAGGCCGTGGTTAATTGCTTGCGGTTAGCCACAGACTCAAGTTTATGTTTTTTTTTCTTTACTTGATCTTTATCGGGTGCACGACAGTGCTCCCGATGGGAGTAGCCCCCGAGGCTATACTCAACTGTGTACAGTCGTGAATAGGCTCAAGAGTTTTTCTTTAACTTGAACTTCGTTTTGTGCCTTTACAGTCTCTTCTTGATTTCCTTGCCGCCATCGGTTGTCGCGTGCTTTCGGCTAAGGAAGATTGCGCTGCCCTTCGACTGAATCGCGATTGACTTGTTGAGGACGGCCAAGCTCTCCAAGGTAGGTTAATCCGCTCCATTGCTGTTTCTTTTGATCATATAAGTTTTCTTTAGGTTGAATCCATTGCTCTGCAGCTCAAGTCGATCTCCTGAAGGCCGAGAAAGCTGAAGCTGTCACTCGGGTGAAAACCCTTGAGGCTGAGTTGGATTCCACCCGAAAGGAATTGGAGTCCACCCGTAAGCATTCGACCGACTTTGAGGGGAAGCTCGCCGAGGCCCGGGAGGCGCTGAAGCAGTTGGAAGATGCCGGTGCTAAACATGATAACGATCTTGTTGGCATCATCCGTCCTCTGGCTCAGCAATTCGCGGGTAAGTTGCATTTTTTGAATTCTGCTGCGACACAATTTTAATTGGCTATCTCGGGAGTTTACGGTGTCCTTTTGTAGATATCCTTGGTGTTGCACTGGAGCTACCTGGGGGTCGGCGATTGGATGCTTTGACGGACTCCTGCTCTCAGCTCCAGAAACACGCGAGTGGGATCTGCTCCCTTGTTGGCAAAGCCATTCGATTGCTGACGCAATTCCACGAGCGTCTTCTGGTGGATGCCGCGGTTCCGCCCACGCTGGACGACCTTCTCAAAGTTTTCCTGGAGGATGATCTTCTTCAGGCTTACTCGGTTGCCCAGTCTAAATGCGTAGCGAATACTGCCATCCAGTTTGCATTGGCGCACGGAGTCAAAGGCTTGGAGAAGACGTACTCGAGCCTTCCTTACAACACCGCCACAGGCAGAAAGGTAGCGCTTCGTCCTTTTGGCGACCCGACTGAAGCCCTTGCCAAGAAGCTATCTGAATTGCTTGTCCGCGCTAGTAGCAAGGGGCACCCTGCTGCGAGTGGGAGTACCTCTGCAGTTCCATAGGATAGTTTGTTTTCAATTTTCCCTTTTCGATGTAATGAACCTTGGGACGTATTCCCGTATTCTGTTTTTAATCAAAGTGCTCTTTGATGTCTAAAAATGCCTGATTGTTGCGATTGAAGCGTTACGAGCTCCCGATGGGAGTAGCCCCCGAGCACCTGTTAACTAGGTCGTATATTTCTCGAGTGGGGTCTTGAAGTGTATCTGAACTTGTTTTATTTCCTTCCAGGTTGTGGGTCCTAGCGCATAATCTTTGAGTGGATCTGCTGCACCTGTGAATCCCCTTGTCGCTGCTGTTAGCACATTTGCCTCGCTCCGTGATCGTGTCGCAGATGGCAAGCGCAAGCTGAAAGCTTTGCGTGGAGTAGTTGATGTGGCTAAGTCGAAGAAATTTTTTGCGGCTGAGCGCGAACAGTTCGTGATGGGAGAGCTGGCAGTTATTGCAAAAGACATGCTTTGTAAGCCTGCGAGCCCCCTAGCACTTTGTTGTTCTCTTCTTTTTCACTCTTAACCCTTCGCGCTGTTTTTTGCAGTTGTTGAGCCTGACGGTCCTTGTGAAACTCATTGGGTGGACAACCATATTGTCCATGAAGCAGGTAGCTCAAAGCCGCATGCGAAAAACTTCTGGTCCAATCGCAGCCGAGGCTTTGTTTTGGCGACCTTGAAGTACCCGGGCTGGCCAAGTGAAGATGCTTGTGGAATCTTGTCGCGAAGCTTTGTCTTCTGTGCACCGAACATTCTATCCGCTGGGTATCGTTCCGGAAAGGTTGAGCGATCTGCTAAGAAGTTTTGGCCGAGTTGGTGAAGTTCGCGAGTGTGTTCGTCAGCAGCTTATCTGCGGTGCCCAAGTAGCGCTTGCCTTTGTTCGGTTGTGGCATCATGAGGTTAACTTTAACTCTGTGGCTAGGCTCCTGTAATGTCCGGGGTATTTTCCTCAATTAGATTTTCTTGTTTGTTTTCCTTTTGCATCATCATGTCATCATGCATAGCATTGAATTTTGTCGCACTCTAATAGAAATAAATAAATATATTTTTCTTCTTCTATAAAACCTAATTCAAGTTTAGAAATCAAAATGATTTGGCATGTTAAAAAAATGTTTAATTGGCTTATAGATAGCCTCTATTTTAACATATAATTATTTTGGAATTTTCTATATGAAATTATTCCTGCAAAAACTAATTTTCTAAATTATGTGATAATTTGGAAAAAAAAACAAAAAAAAAACGTTTGGGGAAGAGGCAGGCCAGCTAGCCGCAATGGGCCAGCCAGCCCACCTACCATTCCCCATCCCAACCAGATACACAACGCACACAGAAACTCACGCACACACAACGCACACAACTCAACACACCCAACGCACACGACACAGGAACCACACCCAACGCACGCACCCAACACCAGCCCCAACTGCACTCACGCACACGACCCAGGCCGCACGCACACACGCAGCGATGCAGGGAAAAGGATCGAAGCCCCCACCCGACGCCTGCGTCCTCCCTCGAGCGCCGCCATGGGGAAGCCCCGCTCGAGCTCCCCTCCGCCTCCCGTCGCCCCAATCCCCTCTCCCCCCCTGCTCCTCCCGATTCCCGTCGCTCTCCTCCGGCTTCCCCTCCTCCCTGCCTCTCGCTCGCCCTCGTCTCCTCTTCCACCGGCAGGAGGCTGCCCAAGACCCCGTCGCCGGCGCCTCCCTTCCGCTCGCCGGAGCTCCTCCTCCACCTCACCGCCTGCCGCACCGGCGCCCTCCTTCCCCGACGTCCGCCCCACCGTGCTCCCTCCACCTCCCTCAAGCGCTGCTGCCTCCGGCCGCCGCCATCGACGGCCCAAGCGGGAGATGCAGGGGCATCCTCCCTCCGCTGCCGATGAGGAGAAGGACCTGCTGCTGCTGGCGGCCACCTCCCCAAGCTGCTGCTGGCAACGACTCCCTCCTTGCCGCTGCCCGTTTTAGGATTCCCCGCCCCGGTTCGTTTTTCACGGCGCCTTCTCGGTCTTTCATGTCATGGACGCACCATAGGTGTTCGACACAAGTACCACAAGAGGCGGGACTCCTTGCGGGCAGCCGTTCGTGCTCAAGTTACAGTTGTTGTGGCCGAGGCCTTCGCGCCCGTGTCGTGGATGACCGTGACGCCGCCAAGATCGACCCCGACCCGTACCTCGTCGCCAAGTCCGAGCACCGGAACCGCCAAGATTCCTACCCGGTGCGACAAGCACCTCGACCACGACTACTCCCTCGACGAACCGTGAACGACTACATCGCCTTCGTCATGTCCGTTTTGCGTTGGCCGCCTTCGTGCGCGCCCGAATACCGGGACCGTCACGATCACCTCCGACCCCGAAGACGATGTGGTAGCGGCTCGCCCACGACTACTACGACTACACCGGCTCCGGATGTTGAACGACTACGTCGACGACGATGATCGTGTGGTTTGAGAACGAACGTCTACTTCCTCTTCGGACCTCGATGAAAAGATCGACAACGACCATCGATGACGTGAACGACTACCTCGGCTACGGAACGAGAACGACTACGTCGACTACTTCCACGACATCGACGACTTCGTCTACTTCCTCTTCTTCGTCTACTTCCTCTACGTCCCGAAGTTTCCGGCGTTGACCCCGGCGATCCTCTTTCCAACGTGCGAACCCAAACTCCAACCCTATACCTATGCCATATTTTCTATAACATATCAACTATAATTAAAATGTCATCTCATTCATGTGTTGCATTGCATTTTTTTGTGGGTAAATAAATAACTCGAACCTCCTAAATTAAATGTTGGGCTTCCGGCTCAATTTAAATTGATTCAATTGCATAAATCATAACTAATTCATTTTAACTCCAAATTTGAAAAGTAAAATATGTTTTCCAATCAAAATTCTCTAAACTTTGCAAATATCAATTTTGTTTTCTGTTTCAAATAAATTAAATTGCTGAAAACAACTGTTTCTTATTTAATGCAATTAAAATTGCCAAATTAATAACTTGCTCATTTTAATTCCAAATCCAACCAATAAAATATGTTTTCATACCAGAAAAATGCACTTAATCTGTTCATGCCATCCATGTTCATGTTTGCACCTTGCATGTTGCATTTGTAGTAGTGTTATGTATGTTCACCTAATAAATAAATATGGAAGGTGTTTGGGTATTAAATCCAAATCATGCCCTATTCCATTTAATATTGGATAGATCACCTCTACCTTGTTTAAACCTGTTGATCAACATTTAATATTGATGGTTAGCTAAACAACTTGAACCAATCTCTATTTCTCCGGACTCCGGTTCCGATTAAATTGCTTAACTTGTTTCCTCTCCGTTGCATCTTGCCATGTCATGCATATAAAATAGGATCATGCTGGATCTTTGCCGTAGAAGTAATTGTTGCATCCGGTGTTTCTTTTAGTTCGTTGCTTCTTCGCGGATAGGACGTTGAGATGATGTGAGCAACGACAAGTTTCTGCTACCTTGCGGGATCTCAGGCAAGTATACTCACTTGCTGCCAAATGGCTGCCTTTCATCACTTGTTACCGATTCTTTCCGTTGTTCTTACTCTGGCCTTGATTCGATGCTTGTGTCTCGATCCTATCATATGTTTACCTTGCAGCCATGATATAGCCTTTCCCTCCACTTCCTATTAACTGTTGTTTGTTTACCCTGTTGGCCCTCGTGTCGTAGTTGCATGCTTAGTGTTGTTTACGCTCAAGTCCTGTTGTCCGTCCTATCACCTGTTTAGTTTGATAGTTGGGTTTCAATTCAATCAACAACATGTTAATGTTTGGGGTAACGATAATAATTTGATGTTAAGGCACCGGCAGGAGGCCCGGGGTAGGGTTTTGAAGCCTGCTAGTGTCGAAACTAGGAAAAGAGTCTTGTCTACTGATCCATGATGAGCGTGCTCACCGCATCCGGGTGGTAGTATGGGACCCCCCTCGACTTAGACCTGATCTGCAGCTTGTCCGAAGAGCCACACTTAGTTCGGGTGTTCCATTTGCTCCTTGCATAATGGGTGGCGCCCCCATGGTTACTGGTTATGATGATGATGATGCATATAGGGCGAGGCCTGTAGTGCCGGGGTGTTGTGTCCTGCGGGAGTTTTGCACACCTGCGCTGAGTATTCGGCTGCGTGGCTGGGACCTTATAGCTCCGTGGCTCCTAGGATGGGTTGTAGAGACGGTTTGGGTCGTGTCGAGCCAACCTGAGTTTTAGTTGGTGGCTTGAGTGTGTACGGGTACTGGAGCACACCCTGCAGGGATGAATCTTCTCGAGAAGCCGTGTTTTCCGCGGTTATGGATTACTTGGTGAAAGTACTGGCTAACAAGTACTCAGACAACTTACACCTAATTGATAATAACTTGACTAGTAATAGTCTTATTGACACAATAAGTTGAACATCATTAAGCCAACAGTGTGAGTTATCCTTGGGTTGCTTCCTTAGTAGGGGGTAACATTGGATGGGTATTGTTTGGTGAGTAGTTGTAGTTGGTTCCGATACGCTATCTTATCCCCCTCTTTTAGCCGGATGTTGTAGTGAGTCTCTGTAGTTGGTTAGTGCAGCCCGCTGCCGCTTATTTGCAATAACCCCTTCCTTTCCGTTGATCCTAAAGTATTTGTATCTTGTGATGACTGGTTACGCCGGTATCTTGTGAGTATGGGTTATCCACTTGCCAGTACCTAACCGTACTGACCCACGAATCCTTTTTCGTGGCTGCATATTCAACATTGCAGTCAACAGGTTTGAAGTCTGACGACGTTAGCTTGGGAATCCCTCCGGCTTGGCCTGGGCAGGGATTGGACGCTCTCGGTTATCTTCAGGACTCTTAGTCCAATTTGTATCTTGTCCGTAGCCGGGCGCTATGTTGTTTCTTCCGCTGTTATTTGGATCTTTGTATTGTATCAGTTGTATCCTTGGCCCGTTTGAGTCATCTTGTATCTATCTGTTTCTGTTGTAATTGTGGAATATTCGTGAACTATTGTAATGTTATCACAAGTGGCAACCTGGAATCGGTTATTATGTGGATTTTGGCGGGAATGCTGAAATCTGCATAGTGCCCGATCCCGGGGCGTCACAAATGGTATCAGAGCATGGTTTCCGATTCCCGATATTGTTTCGATACGAATGGTTATCGAAGCAACGGGTCCGCAAAGCCTGTAGGATAACCTAGCTAACGGTCGTTGTTTCTAGAGTGTCAAAAACTATTTCTGCTAAACTATTTTGGAAAAAACATCTCAATAGGATTCTTGTTTTCTCCTTATCTCTATTCTATTTCCCCTCCCATCTTATTTGTTTTGGAGTCTACTCTCGTACTCAATCTTTCAAAGTTTTAGGATCCTACGTGGGTGGACGTTTTCTGAGCCTTTAACCTAATAGGCTCGATCATCGGAAGATTCCTGGTGGAAGAACATCATCGTCACTCCGAGCAAGAATCTCTTGTTAGTGGTGTCGAGAAGATTCACGTGGAGCACGAAGACTCGATAGTCCGGCTTCTTCCTCTCTCTTGGCGTTGGCGGATTGCGAGGGCGCAATCCCTTGTTAGTGGTGTCGTTTGTAATGTCCGGGGTATTTTCCTCAATTAGATTTTCTTGTTTGTTTTCCTTTTGCATCATCATGTCATCATGCATAGCATTGAATTTTGTCGCACTCTAATAGAAATAAATAAATATATTTTTCTTCTTCTATAAAACCTAATTCAAGTTTAGAAATCAAAATGATTTGGCATGTTAAAAAAATGTTTAATTGGCTTATAGATAGCCTCTATTTTAACATATAATTATTTTGGAATTTTCTATATGAAATTATTCCTGCAAAAACTAATTTTCTAAATTATGTGATAATTTGGAAAAAAAAACAAAAAAAAACGTTTGGGGAAGAGGCAGGCCAGCTAGCCGCAATGGGCCAGCCAGCCCACCTACCATTCCCCATCCCAACCAGACACACAACGCACACAGAAACTCACGCACACACAACGCACACAACTCAACACACCCAACGCACACGACACAGGAACCACACCCAACGCACGCACCCAACACCAGCCCCAACTGCACTCACGCACACGACCCAGGCCGCACGCACACACGCAGCGATGCAGGGAAAGGGATCGAAGCCCCCACCCGACGCCTGCGTCCTCCCTCGAGCGCCGCCATGGGGAAGCCCCGCTCGAGCTCCCCTCCGCCTCCCGTCGCCCCAATCCCCTCTTCCCCCCTGCTCCTCCCGATTCCCGTCGCTCTCCTCCGGCTTCCCCTCCTCCCTGCCTCTCGCTCGCCCTCGTCTCCTCTTCCACCGGCAGGAGGCCGCCCAAGACCCCGTCGCCGGCGCCTCCCTTCCGCTCGCCGGAGCTCCTCCTCCACCTCACCACCTGCCGCACCGGCGCCCTCCTTCCCCGACGTCCGCCCCACCGTGCTCCCTCCACCTCCCTCAAGCGCTGCTGCCTCCGGCCGCCGCCATCGACGGCCCAAGCGGGAGATGCAGGGGCATCCTCCCTCCGCTGCCGATGAGGAGAAGGACCTGCTGCTGCTGGCGGCCACCTCCCCAAGCTGCTGCTGGCAACGACTCCCTCCTTGCCGCTGCCCGTTTTAGGATTCCCCGCCCCGGTTCGTTTTTCACGGCGCCTTCTCGGTCTTTCATGTCATGGACGCACCATAGGTGTTCGACACAAGTACCACAAGAGGCGGGACTCCTTGCGGGCAGCCGTTCGTGCTCAAGTTACAGTTGTTGTGGCCGAGGCCTTCGCGCCCGTGTCGTGGATGACCGTGACGCCGCCAAGATCGACCCCGACCCGTACCTCGTCGCCAAGTCCGAGCACCGGAACCGCCAAGATTCCTACCCGGTGCGACAAGCACCTCGACCACGACTACTCCCTCGACGAACCGTGAACGACTACATCACCTTCGTCATGTCCGTTTTGCGTTGGCCGCCTTCGTGCGCGCCCGAATACCGGGACCGTCACGATCACCTCCGACCCCGAAGACGATGTGGTAGCGGCTCGCCCACGACTACTACGACTACACCGGCTCCGGATGTTGAACGACTACGTCGACGACGATGATCGTGTGGTTTGAGAACGAACGTCTACTTCCTCTTCGGACCTCGATGAAAAGATCGACAACGACCATCGATGACGTGAACGACTACCTCGGCTACAGAACGAGAACGACTACGTCGACTACTTCCACGACATCGACGACTTCGTCTACTTCCTCTTCTTCGTCTACTTCCTCTACGTCCCGAAGTTTCCGGCGTTGACCCC
This sequence comes from Alopecurus myosuroides, assembly GCA_028641055.1. Taxonomy (NCBI): domain Eukaryota; kingdom Viridiplantae; phylum Streptophyta; class Magnoliopsida; order Poales; family Poaceae; genus Alopecurus; species Alopecurus myosuroides. The sequence continues at coordinate 177,411,371 of CM054062.1, forward strand.
GGCGATCCTCTTTCCAACGTGCGAACCCAAACCCCAACCCTATACCTATGCCATATTTTCTATAACATATCAACTATAATTAAAATGTCATCTCATTCATGCGTTGCATTGCATTTTTTTGTGGGTAAATAAATAACTCGAACCTCCTAAATTAAATGTTGGGCTTCCGGCTCAATTTAAATTGATTCAATTGCATAAATCATAACTAATTCATTTTAACTCCAAATTTGAAAAGTAAAATATGTTTTCCAATCAAAATTCTCTAAACTTTGCAAATATCAATTTTGTTTTCTGTTTCAAATAAATTAAATTGCTGAAAACAACTGTTTCTTATTTAATGCAATTAAAATTGCCAAATTAATAACTTGCTCATTTTAATTCCAAATCCAACCAATAAAATATGTTTTCATACCAGAAAAATGCACTTAATCTGTTCATGCCATCCATGTTCATGTTTGCACCTTGCATGTTGCATTTGTAGTAGTGTTATGTATGTTCACCTAATAAATAAATATGGAAGGTGTTTGGGTATTAAATCCAAATCATGCCCTATTCCATTTAATATTGGATAGATCACCTCTACCTTGTTTAAACCTGTTGATCAACATTTAATATTGATGGTTAGCTAAACAACTTGAACCAATCTCTATTTCTCCGGACTCCGGTTCCGATTAAATTGCTTAACTTGTTTCCTCTCCGTTGCATCTTGCCATGTCATGCATATAAAATAGGATCATGCTGGATCTTTGCCGTAGAAGTAATTGTTGCATCCGGTGTTTCTTTTAGTTCGTTGCTTCTTCGCGGATAGGACGTTGAGATGATGTGAGCAACGACAAGTTTCTGCTACCTTGCGGGATCTCAGGCAAGTATACTCACTTGCTGCCAAATGGCTGCCTTTCATCACTTGTTACCGATTCTTTCCGTTGTTCTTACTCTGGCCTTGATTCGATGCTTGTGTCTCGATCCTATCATATGTTTACCTTGCAGCCATGATATAGCCTTTCCCTCCACTTCCTATTAACTGTTGTTTGTTTACCCTGTTGGCCCTCGTGTCGTAGTTGCATGCTTAGTGTTGTTTACGCTCAAGTCCTGTTGTCCGTCTTATCACCTGTTTAGTTTGATAGTTGGGTTTCAATTCAATCAACAACATGTTAATGTTTGGGGTAACGATAATAATTTGATGTTAAGGCACCGGCAGGAGGCCCGGGGTAGGGTTTTGAAGCCTGCTAGTGTCGAAACTAGGAAAAGAGTCTTGTCTACTGATCCATGATGAGCGTGCTCACCGCATCCGGGTGGTAGTATGGGACCCCCCTCGACTTAGACCTGATCTGCAGCTTGTCCGAAGAGCCACACTTAGTTCGGGTGTTCCATTTGCTCCTTGCATAATGGGTGGCGCCCCCATGGTTACTGGTTATGATGATGATGATGCATATAGGGCGAGGCCTGTAGTGCCGGGGTGTTGTGTCCTGCGGGAGTTTTGCACACCTGCGCTGAGTATTCGGCTGCGTGGCTGGGACTTTATAGCTCCGTGGCTCCTAGGATGGGTTGTAGAGACGGTTTGGGTCGTGTCGAGCCAACCTGAGTTTTAGTTGGTGGCTTGAGTGTGTACGGGTACTGGAGCACACCCTGCAGGGATGAATCTTCTCGAGAAGCCGTGTTTTCCGCGGTTATGGATTACTTGGTGAAAGTACTGGCTAACAAGTACTCAGACAACTTACACCTAATTGATAATAACTTGACTAGTAATAGTCTTATTGACACAATAAGTTGAACATCATTAAGCCAACAGTGTGAGTTATCCTTGGGTTGCTTCCTTAGTAGGGGGTAACATTGGATGGGTATTGTTTGGTGAGTAGTTGTAGTTGGTTCCGATACGCTATCTTATCCCCCTCTTTTAGCCGGATGTTGTAGTGAGTCTCTGTAGTTGGTTAGTGCAGCCCGCTGCCGCTTATTTGCAATAACCCCTTCCTTTCCGTTGATCCTAAAGTATTTGTATCTTGTGATGACTGGTTACGCCGGTATCTTGTGAGTATGGGTTATCCACTTGCCAGTACCTAACCGTACTGACCCACGAATCCTTTTTCGTGGCTGCATATTCAACATTGCAGTCAACAGGTTTGAAGTCTGACGACGTTAGCTTGGGAATCCCTCCGGCTTGGCCTGGGCAGGGATTGGACGCTCTCGGTTATCTTCAGGACTCTTAGTCCAATTTGTATCTTGTCCGTAGCCGGGCGCTATCTTATTTCTTCCGCTGTTATTTGGATCTTTGTATTGTATCAGTTGTATCCTTGGCCCGTTTGAGTCATCTTGTATCTATCTGTTTCTGTTGTAATTGTGGAATATTCGTGAACTATTGTAATGTTATCACAAGTGGCAACCTGGAATCGGTTATTATGTGGATTTTGGCGGGAATGCTGAAATCTGCATAGTGCCCGATCCCGGGGCGTCACAGCTCCCCAATGCTCCAATCAATTTGACCCCTCATTATGCAGTCGTGCAACCTGCAGCGGAGGAGATCATTCGACTGACTTCTAAAGAGGTTGACCAGATGCTGGCTGAGAGGACTGCTCTTCATTAGGTGTAATCGTAGGATGTAGATATCCTGTTACCCTGTATAGTTCACTCGAGATTTTATAAGGTGTTGTATAAGGTGTGAACCTTGTTTATACCTTTGTATTTGTAAGTCTTCCTATAATGCTTAGTTAGGCGTAGCCCCCGTGCGTTTGGGGTGTATACATGTTTTTAGCATGTAAAATGAAGAAACACGAATAGCTATGGTTGAGAAACCATGTGTTTTTATTGATATGGCTAAGAAGCCATGTATTTTCCTCGAGCTACAAGATGGCTAGTATAGCCTTATTTTTGCGAATAGAATAGTCCTAAGGATAGAACTTTCGGAGATGCGCAACATTCCATGGATTGGAGTAGATGCCACCGGTCTCGGGGTTCTTCAATCGATATGCGCCACTTGGGATAACTTCGTGTATGATGAAGGGTCCTTCCCATGGTGGATCGAGCTTGTGCCCTTCCTTTTGTTTGAGCCGCAACACCAGGTCGCCTACCATGAAGGATCTGTGGCGTATACGATGACTGTGGTAATTGCGCAGTGATTGCTGGTATACCGCCGATCTTGCGAGTGCAATGTCGCGAATTTCATCGAGTGCTTCCATGTCTTCCGCGAGTTCTCTGTTCGAGGTTTGTTCGCTGTAGGCGATGACTCGAGGTGCGCTGAATTTGACATCTTCAGGTAGGATGGCCTCGGCTCCGTAGACCATGAAAAATGGCGTATAGTTTGTTGACCGATTTGGCGTTGTGCGAAGGCTCCACAGTACTGATGGTAACTCCTCTGCCCAGTGCCCTGCTGCTAGGTTTAGGCGATCGAGTAGCCGCTTCTTGAGACGAGATGAGACTAATCCTTTGGATCGCTCAACTTGACCATTAGTTTGCGGGTGAGCTACTAAGGCGAAGCTGAAGGTGATTCTGTTCTGTTCGCAGAATTCCTGTGTTTCCTTTGCTGTGAAGTTGCTGCCGTTGTCGGTGATGATGTTGTGCGGTATGCCAAACCTGCACACAATGGAGTTGAGGAATTTCACGGCGCATTGGGCGCTGGCGGAGGTGACTGGCATAGCCTCGATCCACTTCGTGAATTTGTTGACTGCTACGAGCAAGTGCGTATATCCTCCGGGTATCAACTTGCACAGTGGCCCCACCATGTCTAGCCCCCATTGTGCGAATGTCCAGGCGATTGGGCACATGTGTAGTTCAGTGGCAGGAGCGTGTGGTTTGGGTGCGAATTGTTGGCAAGCGTTGCACCTGTCGACTAGATCCTTTGCATCTCTGGCCGCTGTGAGCCAGTAGAATCCTGCTCGAAAAGCTTTGCCCACGATTGCCTTCCAGCTGGCGTGGTGTCCACAATCCCCCTGGTGTATGTCACGCAGCAATTCTTTGCCATCCTCAGGTGCTATGCATCTCTGTAGTATTCCTGAGATGCTTTGTTTGTATAATTCTCCGTTGAGTACCCGAAAAGTTTTGTCGCGTCGTACTATTTGTCGAGCCTCGCGAATGTCTGCTGGGAGCTGTTTGTTGGACAAGTAGTCGAGGTATTTCTGCGTCCAGACTGGCTCGACCAGAAAAACTTGTCTTGAAATATTATGTCCGAGCTCGATGATAGCAATTTGCGGGCTGACCTCTATCTCCAATGCTGCGGGTGCTCCTGCAGTCTTCTTGACTTTTACTGAATGCTTGATTATCCTCTCGAAATATATTCCTGGCGGTATGGGCTGTTGTACGATGAGGTTGAAATCTCCATACATCATCAATCGAGTGGCTCCGCATGCAATCGCCATTTTCATGCCATGGAGTAGGGCCTCGTACTCTGCGTCGTTGTTGGATGCTGGATCGTCGGGTGGAAAATCCAATCTCAGGACGTACTGCAATTTGTCTCTCCTGGGGGATATGAGGACGATCCCGGCTCCAGCTCCTTTGTTCCTTTTGGACCCGTCGAAATACATGATCCAGTTACTCGTGTATTCTGGTGGACCTGGTGTTTGCAGTTCTGTCCACTCGCTTAAGAATTACATGAGTACCTGTGATTTCACAGAATTGCGCCCTGCATAGATGATATCCTAGGCGCCTAGCTCGATGCTCCATTTTGCAATTCTTCCGGATGCCATAGGGTTGTTCATGATGGTACCGAGTGATGCGTCATTTAGCACCATGACGGTATGTTCCTGGAAGTAATGTTTGAGCTTTCGAGCTGTGAAGACGACCCCGTATGCAAGCTTCTGATAGTGGGGGTAGCGCTGTTTGCACGGCAAAAGCACCTCGCTGATGTAATAGATTGGCCGCTGAACTCCATACGCCTTGCCATCCTCGGGCCGCTCGACCATGATTGCTATGCTGATGATTTGATTTGTTGCGGCTAGGTATGAGTACAGTGGCTCTCGTTCCTGTGGAGTTGCCAGAACACGCCTACCTGTAGTGCTCGCTTTAGGTCTGCGAATGCCTTTTTTGCTTCGGGTGTCCACTCGAACTTATCTGTCTTCTTAAACAACTTGTGGAAGGGCAATGCTTGCTCGCCTAATCTTGCAATGAATCTGCTCAGGGCAGCTAATCGCCCTGCGAGCTGCTGCACGCCGCGAAGATTGGTTGGCTCCTTCATTGTTAAGATCGCTTGGATTTTCTATGGGTTGGCTTTGATCCCTCGAGCGGACACTAGATAACCAGAAAATTGTCCTGCGGGGACGCCGAAGACACATTTGGTTGGGTTGAGCTTGATCTTGTATGCGTTCAGAGCGTCGAATGTTTCTCTGATATCCTCGAGGAGCGTATCCTCTACTCGAGTCTTGATGACGATGTCGTCAACGTACACTTGCACGTTCTTGCCAATGAGCTTGGCGAGACATTTTTGTATGCAACACTGATATGTTGCGCCTGCGTTTTTGAGCCCAAATGGCATTGTCGCATAGAAGTACACACCACGAGGTGTGATGAATGCTGTCTTTTCCTCCTTCATCTTGGTCTGGTTATATCCCGAGTAGGCATCGAGGAAGGAGAGGCGCTGGCAGCCTGCGGTGGAGTCCACGATCTGGTCGATTCGTGGGAGGGGAAAGTTATCCTTGGGGCAGTGTTTGTTCAGCGACTTGTGGTCGATGCACACACGAAGGATGTTGGTATTTTTCTTCGGGACCAGCACTAGGTTTTCTAACCAAGTGGATATCTTTATTTCTCTGATGAATTTTGCCGCGAGTAGTCTGTTCACTTCTTCTCCAACTGTTTTCTGCTTTGGCTCTGAGAACCGTCGGGTGGTCTGCTTGATGGGCTTGGCATCTTTGTACACTTCGAGTGAGTGCTCGACGAACTCTCTAGGAATCCCTGGCATATCTGAAGGCTGCCAGGCGAAAATTTCCCAGTACTCACGGAGGAGTTCGACGAGCGCGCTTTCCTATGCCGGTGAGAGGGTGGTGGAGACCATCGCCGTCTTCACGGGCTCCGTCGGGTGCACTTGATGTTTTCAGGTATCACTGTTTGCACTGAACTCGACCTCTGGGGCGTTCTCCTTTGTGAGGGGCATCACGGAGTGGTCCGTGGTTTTTGCTATCTCCACCAGTTGTTCCTGCATCTCGAAAGATTTAGCGATTTCATTGAACTCAATGTCGCACTTGTTGGATTTTTGGAAGTCGCCGTCGATGGTAATTGTGCCATATTCCCCAGGTAACTTGAGCTTCAGATAGACGTAATGTGGTACTGCCATGAATCTTGCGAACGTTATTCGACCAAGAATGGTGTGGTACTGTGAGGGCGACTCGACTACTTCAAAGTCGAGGAATTCTCGCTTGTAATTGCTTCGATTGCCAAGAACCACCTCCAGATTAATTATTCCGAGTGGGCGGACCGCCTTCCCTGGTACTATCCCGTGAAAGGATGTCTCTGATTCTGCGAGTTCGTCCAGGTTCCTGTTCATCCGACGGAGTGTGTCCGCGTAAATGATGTTGATTCCGCTGCCTCCATCCATGAACATGCGAGCTAACTCGTAGTTGCCAATGTACGCCTGGATGACCAGAGCGGCGTGTCCTGGTCGATAGACTCGCGGGGGATGATCTTGCTTGGAGAAAATTATTGGTTGATCAGCCATGTTCAAGTACTCGGGCTTTGTTGGTGGGGCTTGGACAGCCATGCATATTTGTCGTGTGTTCGTCTTCTGGACTCTACGCGATGGACAAACCTTTTGTATCATTCCTAAGAGTCCCGCGGGGTTGGGGTACACGTTGCCTCTCTGATTTGCGACAGGCGGCGAAGGTAGAGCGGCTAGCACCGCGTTTTGGTTTCTTGGAGGGGGCAGGGGTTGTGTGGGTGGAATCCTTGGTTTCCTCCTGGGAGCTGCGGGTAGCCTTGGCTGACTGCTGCTCTGTTTTTATTCGAGAAGGCCTCATGTATGTCAATGAATTTTCGGCAATCCTTGAGAAGGTGTGTAGCCTTGGTTTTGCCTATGCGCTTATCTGTAAATAGATGTAGCGTGCAGTAACCATCAAGGTCCTCCTCGGGAGTTTTATCTTCTGTCTTTGGTTTCCACTCGCGCATCCACGGCGTCCAGTGGCGCGATTTCGCGTGAACTCGGCCGCTACTAGTTCTTCTCGATCGTCGTGGTCATAATACTTTCTCCTTTTCTTCCGACCGTGACGATCGTCTTCAGGTGCTGGCGAGGATGCCTTTTCGTTGCGCACCCACTCTTCTCAATTGGCCCATCTTTAGGCTATAGCCATTATCTCTCCAATATTTTTGGGCACATCTCGTCCCAGTTCTTCTCTGAAAGCGGTTCGTCGGGCGCCCTTGGCGAAAGCTTTGACTGCTACCTCTTCTGATATGTTCCCCGCTGTGTTCCTAAGTGTGGTCCATCACTGGATATATTCGCGAGTAGACTCGCCACTTTTTTGCTTGCAGGCTCGCAACTCCTCGATGGTTGCTGGTATTTTGTACGTTACCTAGAAATTCTTGCAGAAGTCAAAGTGTAGATCGTCCCATGACCCTAGCAAGCCTTTGGTCTCCCTTCGAGCCAGCTGCGTGCCGCTCCTACAAGGTGTAAGTTGAGGTATTGCATAGCTGTGTTTTTGTTCCCACGTTGGCATTTTACTGCCGTGAGGTAATCCGACAGCCAGGACGAGGGCTCTAGCGAACCGTCGTATTTTGTTACTTCCGTACTAAGATTTAATCTCTTGGGTAGAGGCGCCTCGCGGATGCTGCAAGTGAAGCATAGTGCGCCGCAGGTCTCTTCGTCAGAAGAGGTGGATGGGGAACACGCGCGGTTCCTGGCTGCTCGGGCTTTGTCCACCTTATTTTGCGCAATGTCCGATCGCGCGTTGTACCCCGGCTGATCGCGACCGATCTCCTTTCGTGGCTCCTTGCTGCGATGTCGCGAGCTGTGATCTCGATCCCTCGGGCTGCCGTCGCTGCTACTCGGGCTGTCGTCGCGTCGTCGGGCCTCTTTTCCTCGGGCGCGGTGAGGTGATTTTTCCTTCCTAGGCGATGTAATCCTATGCATGTGAGGCGTTTCTTTATCTTTTTGCGCGGCTGCTTTCTTACGATCGTAGGAGGCGATTCTGGCGGCTGCCATGCCCAACCCTTTCTGGACTTGCCTGTACTGGTCTGCGCGGGGGTCGTTCTCCCCTGATTGATTTGTCTACATGTGGGTGGCTGCGGCCAGCACCGCGGCGGCTGGATTTGTCGGATACACGTTGTCATCCTCGTCGACATGCATAAGGGAGGTTTCGAGTGACTTACTGATTCCAGTCAGGGACTCGCCATCCATGGTCGCGGCCCTTGAGACGTATCTTTTCCTTGCGGGATGATTCCCGACAGAATGTGTTTTGGATAGCGCGGCTCGGCCTCCTATTGCCCTAGGGGGTCCGAGCCATGGAACGTGGCTCAGCTACGTCCCTACTACACTTAGCATAGGCTAGGTTTACAAGTTGAATTACACGATGTAACGGGCAGCAGGTTTCAGACGCACTCTTTTCCCATCCAGGGTACCTAAGGGGACTGGAGGTTTTTTAATGAGGCGGCTTGCTGGCCTAACCTTTCTCATATCAATAAAGAGATGGTTAAGCTATGATATTGTTTCTTATTTATTTTCTTTTAGCTTGTTCTTATTGCTTATGTTTTACTTTGTTTCATATCAGGTAAGTATTTATTGGTTAATCATGGTGCGCTAGGTTTAAAGTTTTTATAAATTACATACATAGGCCTTGGGGGCTGATTGCTTGAATAGCACAGCTATAATCTCAAGACTCGGCCATGATGCCATTAAGTTATGAGGACCTATTACTTGTAATAAGTACGGTTACAATCTTATAACTGGACAATAGAGCCAAACTTTCTTGATTTCTCTTGTTTTAAGCTTGATGTGACTCGCAATGATGTGGCGTGACTTGCTAACGTGTAATCACAATCAGTCATGATGCCCATTGGGACTTGCCTGACCCTGTTTTTATACAGTTATAGCAGCACTGAATATCCACGCGAAAGCCGGCTTAAAACAAAGAGGATCAAAAGGGTCATCCAAACCACAAGCTATGCGGAGTAAAAGGCTACAGCTGGAAACTCACAATGTATTAAGCATGGCTTCAAAATTTATATGGGAAGATATATACTTTGGACCCTGGCAAGAACATGTGGCTTTTTCTTAAAAACCACTAATCCCTAGACTCGGAAATTTGGGTCTTGGGGACTGGGAATTTGAGAAAAGCAACAAACTGTTTAGCTTTTGAGCTCGAAACCCAAAAAACCGAGTCTTGGGGACTTGGGAATTTAAAAAAAGAAATAAGTTGTTAGCCATCAAGCTTGAAACCCAAAAACCCGACTCTTAGTGATTTGGGGGCTTGGGGACTTGAAAAGCAAAAAGTTCAATCAGTCAAAGATCCTGAGACCCGGAAACCGAGTCTCATGGATGGGGAAAAAGATAAATATCAGAAAAGTGGCAAAAAAGTATAAGACTGGAAAAAATCATATCGAGAAGGATGGCCAAAAGGGCCACCAAAAGCTATTAAAGTTTAAACGTATTACAAACCGGGGAAATAGTATCGAAAAGTGCACATGCGCACTATTAAAAGAATAATTGTATCAGGCGTATTACATAATGCCTATTGGCCGAATAAATGTTTGGGGCAAGAAACAATAGAACTTCACTCGACATCCATAGCCGAGTCATCAACAGTATCTTTGGCGGTCGGGTCTTCAACATGCTCATCGGTGGTCTTCCCTGCTCCCATGTCTGGGTTAGTTGCAGTATCGGCGCGAGCTGGGGGAGGAACAGCTGGAGTAGAGGAGGAAGGCACAGTATCGGCTTCAGCTTTCTTCTTGGCAACTTCCTCCTTCCACCGGGCCAGCATGTCGAAGGGTAGAGGGAGATCAGATGGAACCGGCTTATCATCAGCATTGTAGGGCGGGGTGAGCTTGCTCACATCCAGATTGTCGGCTATCAAGCTTGCCGAATGACGCACCTGAGCATGGATAGACTTGTAGTCCTTGCCAGTGAACCTTGAGCCGTCGTTGTTAAACTCGGGGAACCCGTTCACGAGCGTTGTCGGCTCAAGCCTAGGAAAATAGGCCTTGGCCAAAGCAAGCCCGCGGGTTACCCCCAACGCGACACGCTGAACGTTTCCACTGCTCAATCCAGGCGGGGATAGTCGAGCACGCCTCGAGCATCTTGTCCGCGCCGCCACAAGCCCCAGGCCACTTCAAAGCCTCCAGGGTCCATTTGGTCCCCACAGAGAATTGCCGGATCACGGCCTTCAGTGTCTTTAGCTTCTCAACATCATCTTCATCCATAGCCTCCTCACCCAGAGCTACAGGATACCATAAAAAATAAAGCAATGGGATCCGGGTTACAAACCTTGCAGAACGAGAAATCCAGGTTATATTCAGTAAAGTTAGGATCTCTTACCAAGCAGAGAGCGGTAAGTATCGGCAATCTGGGTCGAAATTTTCTTCAGCGCACCCTCAGCATTTTGGGATCGTTTCTTGTATTTCTTGATATCCTTGGCAAGGTCCTTCACCTCGGCTTCAGGCTCTTTCCGCATCTTGGTCTCGGCCTGGAGGAGCTCGTTGGTTTTTGCCAACATCTCCTCAGACCGGGTCATGTGCGCCTGCGGAAGTAGACAAGGAAAAGTTAGTCGGATGCAGGGTAAAACCGGGTATGAAAGGTTATACAGCTATGGAAGTACCGAGTAAACTTGATATAGTTAACTCGGAACTTGGGGACTGGATGAATACATAAGCAACATTGGTTAAGTTACCTGGTGCTCAGCTGCTAGGGACTCAAGGATATCCCTTTCATTGGTCTTCAGAGAGAAGAGCTCAGTTAACATCCCTTCAAAATCAAGATCGCCGAGTTTCGGCCTGGAGGAGCTGGGGTTCTGGTTACCCGGGGGCGGGGTCCTTTCCTGCTTGGGGGAGTTGATCCGGGATGCCTGGGTGTTAGGAGTGGGGTCACCCCTCCGTGATCCCAGGAACTCGATACCCTCGTCTCCTGGTTTTTGCGTTGGCAGGGGAAACTCGGCTTCCTGCTCAACCGGGTCTTTCAGCAAATCTTCTTGTTCTTCTTCTTCTGCACCGCCGGACGCGGGCTTCACAACATCCTCCGGGTCTTCCATAGCCTGGTTATCAACATTCATATCCTCAGGGTCACTGATTGTAACCTTGGCCCTGAGAAAGAGAAAAAGAAAACAGTTAGTAGATGATAAGCGAAAGATGTGGAAAATACTAGAATATTGAATAACAAGGAAAATAGGTTACCCGGTATTCACGACGAAATCCGGTGGGAGATTGTTGCTGGACCCAGAAGACGCTGATAAAGAGTCAGAGAGTGAGACCCGAAGCTGACCGGCTAAGGGATGATTTGGAGATCGAATTTTCCGAGGCATATGGGATGTATGAGTTTGGGAAGTACCGGCTCGGCGAGCGGGTGATGAAGGAATACCCGGGTGAAGAGGATCGTCACCCGGGAATTCCGGGTTACCCTTCGTTTGGTCAGGGCAGGTTCCTTCAAGTACGATGAATCGGTTAGACGCTGGTTAAGTTCGCACATATTGGCGTACGAATATGGCTTGGAGGCAATGGAGGAATAGGGCACCTTGAAAACAACACCCCGGGTTTTCCTCTTCGTCCCAATCTCCACCTCCGGCTCAGCCTCACTCTCGTCCGACTGAGTGTCCTCTTTGTCCTCTAGTTTGTGTGAATAAGGAGCATTGTCGGGAAAGGGAACAAGTTGGTCTAAACTAGTTAATGAAGAAGCTATAAACAAAAGACCCGGACTTACCTTCATCACTATCAGCCGGCTCCGCGTCCTCCTCTGAGTTTTCTGAAGGGGGAGGGGTGACTATCTTCCAGAACGCATCATCTTCCTGTGTAAGGAGTGTAGAGACAAGGGTTAGTATATGAACATAAGAGATATCGGTCGGATAAAGAAATTAAGTCGGTTCTTACTGGAGGAGCCGGGTTAGATCGAGTGAAGGGGTTAAGGCTGGCTATGTTCTTGATAACATCAAGTTTTTTCATCCAGGAAGGTCTTCATAACCTTGTTCATATCACCAGCTGGGTAGTTTTTCTCCGAGTATCGGAGAGAATCGGTGACATGCCCCGAGTATTCGCACATGAGTTTAGATCGGGTGCTGTTAGGCTGAATCCGGCAACTTACCCAGGTCTTTACCAGATTAAGACCAAGGAGACCTTAGGCAGAAAGTACAGCAAGCTTATGAAGAAAAGGCTGGATAGATTGCCTGTCGGCCTGAGATGCAAAGGAGTTCAGATTGTTGGACAAGGTGAGGGTGTTCTCAGAAAAACCCGGCAATGGCTTCTCGCCGGGTAAAGAGGTATCTTGGCAGTAAAAGTAGGTTTTTTGCCAGTGTTTTACGTGTGTATGGAGGCTAAGAGTCTGCATCAGGGTTTTTCCGTCTCTGAATTGAGACTCCCCCACAAACTAGGAGGGCCCTGTCGCCGCTCTCTCGGCATGGTTTGCATTGAAAGAGTTCGAGGAACAAAGCTAGGTTGGGAGGAATGCATAAATAGGCTTCACATAAGACTATGAAATGGCAGATGTTAAGCATAGAATTGGGGCCGATATCGAATACCCGGAGCTTGTAGTGGTCCAGGAGCTCTCGGAAGAAAGGGTGGCCCGGGGGGGCGGAAACCCCGGATCACGTGCTCGACGAAAACCACCACCTCATCTAGGCCTGGTGAAGGCCGGGTCTCCTCGCCGGGTATCCGCCAATGGATCTCGGACCGGGCAGGCAGGACACCCGACTCGGCCAGCTCATCAAGCTTAGCCTTAGTGACAGTCGATTTCACCCAGTTGGCGGCAATCGACTGACCCGGTTTTTGCTTGCCGACCGGGTTTTTGCCTTTTGACTTGGCGCTGGCCTTAGGAGCCATGGTGTGTAGATCTAAAAATAGGCAAAATGCAAAGTGTGAATATCGAGAGACCCGGAGAGTGCAGCTATTCGATATAATGAGAAGAAGAAAAAGTGAAAGCACCAAGTATTTGCGAGATTTGGCAAATGAATCTATTCAAAGAACACGTGGAGGAAAAAATGTGAGATTGCAAGTAGTGAAAATGTGTTGAGAGGCATAGATGTGAAGCTAACTAAAGTACGAGCCGTGGAAAGACATGAACTTAGGGATTACACGGGCATGCCAAACTAGTGGGGGGGGATAATGGAAATCTAGAAGATGAGATTGGATCCTAAAGTATACGCGCGAAATCAAAAGAAAAAAGGGATCTAGATCTAAGTGAATAGAGGGATTTACCGGATGGATTGAAGGAGATGCGCGACGGCGGTGGTCAGCTCGACGGCGGTGGTGCCTTGAGATCTCCGGTGGCCCGATTGGAGGCCTGCTCGGGGGCGTTGCGGCGGTGGTTGACGGCGGAGTTGCGGGCGCGGACGGTGGCGACTTGGCGGCAACAGCGCAACTCCGGTGGCGTCCTTGCGGGCGGCAGCGTAGCTCCGTTGGCGCGAGCTCGAGCTAGGGCTCGCAGGCGCGGGGATGGAGTGAAGAGAGAGAGAAAGAGAAGAAGGAGAAATGAACCGGTAGATCTAGGGTTGACCCCAGGAGGCCTATTTATAGGTGCGGGGGAGAAAAGCCCTAGGTTTAGGCGGCAAGCACAAAATTTCGGAGAAAGATGATCCGGCCCGGATATTTGGGGATAAATATCAAGATACCTGTTGCGAGATATCCGGATCGAAATTGAGGTGGATTACGGGCGTGATATTCGGATTAATTGACAACGGTACGGAGCCGGGTCTTGCCACGTTTCCTCGGAGTGTTGACCCGGGAAAATGGCGTTTTGACTCGGGAAAACCGGGTTATTATATGGACCGCCCACGGAGCAAGGCCTAGCTATTATCAAAGCACTCTAACCCGGTATTTTATGAACTTGAATAATTATTGTTTTGCAGGGAATAGCGTGCGCTTTATGGTTGAGCCCGAGAAGCCCAAGCTATTCCGGGGACTACTGATGAGGGGATGATAACCCGGTAGGCTAATGCTAAGGTGAAACCCGGCCCAAAGGGAATCTCGCAAGACCCGGGGTCAAGGAGGAGGAGTTTCTAGAAGGCCCAAGAAGGAGCGTAGGCCTAGTAACCCGTACCTTGGGGGTTAAGATTAGGAAACTTAGGGTCGTGTGCGGTTTCCGGGTAGGATTCCGGGTGTGCCTTGAATAGGAAACCAGGGAGCTGGGTAACATATAAACCGGCTATCACCAGATATTCGAGTATCCTGTAATACGAGAGTTGATAGTAGTAACCCTAGATCGGAGACTCGGCGACATTACTGCCAGAGCTACCAGATCGATTGATAGCATGATTTCCCCTAAGCTAAACCCTCTCCCAAACACCAGAGTCGATTTGCCCCAAAGTAAGTTACCCCTGGTAACGTCTGTCGTGATTATCCCACGACAACACTCACCTGCTGGTCGCAGTCGACAAATTCATGAAATGGATAGAGGCAATGCCGATCACATCGCAACACGCCGAGTGCGCCGTGAGATTCCTCGACTCCATCATGTGAAGATTCGGTGTTCCACACAATATCATCACACATAAAGGGACCAACTTCACAGCCAAGGAGACGCAAGCTTTTTGCAAGGAAAAAGGGATAACCCTCAGCTTCGCCTCGGTGGCGCACCCGCAAACTAACGGCCAGGTCGAACAAACCAACGGATTAGTTTCGGTTGGCCTAAAGAAGCGGTTGTTCACCCGACTACACACATCAGCAGGGCATTGGGCCGAAGAACTACCATCGGTGCTGTGGAGCCTTCGAACAACACCAAATCGATCGACAAACTACACACCATTCTTCATGGTATATGGATCTGAAGCTGTGTTACCCGAGGACGTCAAGTTTAGCGCTCCACGAGTTGTCGCATACAGCGAAGAAGCTTCCAACAAGGCACTCGCAGAAGATATGGATGCGCTGGACGAGATCATGGATATTGGCCTCGCAATATATGCTGTCTACCAGCAATCGCTGCGCAATCACCATAGTCGCCGCATACGCCATAGATCCTTCATGGTAGGTGACATGGTGTTGCGACTCAAGCAGAAAGAGGGACACAAGCTATAGCCACCGTGGGAGGGACCCTTCATCATACACGAAGTCATCCTAGGAGACGCCTATCGCTTGAAGAACACAAAGACAGGCGACATCTACTCCAACTCTTGGAACGTGGCGCACCTCAGAAAATTCTATTCCTAGGAGAGTACATCACTCACAAAATAAGGCTATACCAGCCACATTGTAGCCCGAGCAAATACATGGCTTCTCAGCCACCGCAATAAAAATATGGTTTCTCAACCATAGCTACAAAGACTATCCAGTCGCAATCTTTATTCTTTATTTTTTTCTTTTCTTTACATGCTAAACAAAAGGTCACACCCCAACACACAGGGGTTACACCAAACTAGCATCAGTGAATCTTCTAGTGCTTACGCACGACAAAAATCTTACAAGGTAACAAGGTACACACCTAAACACCTTAACCGATTGAATTAACATACAAGGTCACAAGGTACACACCTTCACACACCTTAAAACTAAACATACAAGGTATATACACCTTATAAACTACAGCTATTGCCGAGCAGCCGCCTCTTGAAACTGTCTCCCAGTCTCCTCCGTGGTTAGTCGAATAATCCGCTCCGCCGTAGGTCGCACAACCTCATAATGAGGGACAAAATCTACAGGTGTCCCTAGGGTGTCAGGGAGTCGCGCCACAGAATTGAGATTGACTTCAGGATGCCACAGACACACGAAGGAAAGTGCCACTTGAACACCACAAATAAGCTGCTGACACGCACTCTCTAACATCCCCCACCCGACGAAACAATCTCAGCAAGCCACTGAAGCTATCTGGAAGAACGCCGAAGGGGTAAAACGCCCGATGGACCGCAAAGAGGGCCTCCCGACAAGATTCAACAAAAAACCGCGTCTGACTCGCCAGATACTGCAGGGTAGCCAAGACGAAACCTCTACTGCGGTCAGAGCATAAATTGCTCGCGTGAGGTTTGGAGCTGCTTGACTCATGAACAATATGATTGTCCACCCGGTGACCCTCACACACCCCATCAGGCTCAACAACTGCATGGACAGGACAACAAACGCGTCAAATCACAAGCAGGAATAAACAAAAAGTACTCAGGGGCTCGCGGGACTTACAAATCATGCCCTTCGCAACGCTCGCCAACTCCACCATCGCAAACTGTTCGCGATCCGCAGCGAGTTTCTGCTTCGACTTGGCAACATCCACCACGCCTCGCAGAGCCTTGATCTTACGCTCGCCATCCGCGACACGGTCACGAAGTGAAGCAAGCATAATGGCAGCCATAACCAATGGCTCAGTCGACGGAGCAGCTTCACTCGACAAACCTCCGCTGGAATCCATCACCTGGAAAGAACAACGAAGTTTCAGATACAAAAACATACCCCACTCGACGATTTCTATACAAAATCTTCGGGTGCTCGGGGGCTACTCCCATCGGGAGAACACAAAGTAAAGTGTGATAACAAAATGCTGACACTTTCGAAATATCTCGATTAAAAGAACAAAGTACGGGATGCATCCCAAGGTTCATTACACATAAAACATACAGAAATAGCGATTGATCTAAGGAACTACTGAAGTAGCTCCACTCGCAGCAGGCTTTACACCACGGCCACGAGAAACTACCCCGAAGAGCGTCTTTGCAAGCCTCTCTGCACGATCGCCAAAAGGTCGAAGCGCTACCTTTTTGCCCAGCGCGTCTCGAGGAAGCTCCGAGTACACCTTCTCCAGGTCACCCGAGACGCCGTGTGCCAGGCCAAATTGGATAGCCGTCTTGGCTCCGCACTCGGTCTGCGCAAGGGAGTACTCCTGGAAGGGAACATCCTCGCCTAGGAAAACTTGCAGGAGACCACCAAGAGATGGCTGGACCGGCACATCCACGAGCAGGCGTTGGTGCAGTTGCGTCAGCACTTGGGCAGCATCGCGGATGAGGAAGCAGGCTTTGTTCCCTGCTCCTGGAGCTGAGTGCACGAATCCGAGAGGGCGTCGATTCGAATTCCTTTGGGTAGCTCCAGCCCAACTCCAATAGCACCTAAACAAAGACGAAGTAGATAAACGTCAAAAAGAGAAGAGAACGAGCCGTAGTCGAAAGAAATTCGAGCATGACTTACTAGCCAAAGTCTGGGCCAAGGGACGGAGGACGCTGACCAAATCGCTGTCGTGCTTCACACTCGCCTCCTCCAGCTGCTTCAAGGCGTCCTGGGCTCCCGCCAGACTGTCACCTAAATGCTTGCGCGTGGACTCCAATTCCTTTTGAGTAGACTCCAGCTCCTTCTCAAGGTCTTTCACCCGACAGGTAGCCTCTGCCTTCTCGGACTTCAAGCGACTAACCTCATCTACAGTATAGAGGTCGCGATTAAAATAACAGTTTCAACCAGGAAGAAATGGAACTAGGGAAAAAGGCGTGTGGCAGCTCACTTTGTATGGAGAGGCCATCCAGGACGAGCTGGTCGCGCTCTCCCTGAACAGAAGCAGAATCCACCTCAGCCAAAAGAAGCCGGCGCCCGAAAGCAGCCAGGGAATCAAGAACGGCCTGCAAAAATTCCTTGCAGAATTAGAGAGATATCACTTGATCCTATACACGACTGTACACAATCAAGTATAGCCTCGGGGGCTACTCCCATCGGGAGCACTGCCGTGCACCCAATGAAAACCAAAACCAAGAAACAGACCAGAAAATAAAATGTCGACTTGAGTCCTTAGCCAACTGCAAGCAGTTGACCATAGACTTGGGGGCTACTCCCATTGGGAGCACTGTCGTGCACCCGATAAAAGAAAAAGAGCAAGACAAGTTGCAGAAAAAATGAGAACACTTTACCTTGCCCTGCGCGGTGGACAAGGGATCAACCAAGCTAGCCGAGATCTCACTGCTCGCTTACGCCCCGACATCTTCAGTCGTCCACCCGCCAAGCTAGGCATCCCGTACTCCAGAACGTTGACCGCCTTTGCTGGGCTCGGAGGTCTTCGAGTGGGATTTGCAGCTGGAGCAGGGTCCGCGATAGCCTCCTTCCTTTTCACGGATGGAGTCAAAGAAGCAAACTGATCCGCGATGATGGTCGCAAGACTGCTGCAAAATCTAGAATCAGAAAAGAAAAAAGGCAATTTGTGACAAAGGAGAGAACACACGGAACTCACTCATCCTCATCATCATCGTCAAGGTTGTCTGGGTTCCAGGCGGCGGAGATCCTCGACTAGCGGATGACGGGAGGAAGCACGTTGAGAGGAGTCGCTCGGATAGGCTCGACCTGCTCGACGTGATCATCACTCAAGGAGTGGTCCTTGGAAGTGATCTCAGCCTCCTCCGGCTTGCGGCGTTTGCGACGATGCAGTTGCTCGTTATCCGACTCTTCCTCCTCGTCCACCTCCTCTTGTTTAGAGACCGACTCAGCATCCGCGACGCTAGCATCGGGAGGGGCTTCAACGTTGCTCGCCAGAAGATCCGAGACACCTTCATCCGCAGAAACTGGCGGGTAGCACGTTGCCACATCCTGATTCTACAAAGGCTAAAAGAAGAAAAAGAGGAGTTTCAATCGACGAAAACCCAAAACAAGAAGAAATACGAAGCAAAGAAGAAGATTAAGGAATTCATCTCAGTTGGGGGGTTCTCTGCTTCGAATGGGGTGAGAGGGCACGTCGAGTAGACCTCTCCCTTCTTCTTATTGATGATAGCCGCGATCTTCTTGTCGAATTCTGCATTCAAAAGAATGTCGTCGCACGTGCGGCTCCGGTAGTTGACACCCGTGTACTCCCACATGGTGGTCGGCCTCTCTTGAAGAGGCTGGACCCTCCGGCGTAGAAACACACTCACCAGGTGTATCCCGTTCAGCGGAGTCCCCTGCTCCTTGTCGCGGAAGCGCGCCACCTTTGCGAGTAGAGGGGTGACGACCTTGACTTCTTCGGCTGAGAGCGAATGCGTCCAGGACTTCCGCCGCTTCAAAACAGTGAACGACTGGAATTCTGGAACGCTACCCGCGCTGTTGTCGATGATGTAAAACCACTTCGGACGCCACCCCTGGGCTGAGTCGACGAGGCTCATCTCCAGGTAGGGGACGTCTTTGTTTGCCTGGATCCCGAAGCCTCCGGTCCTCAGCCGCTCCTCAGTTCTTTCGCCTGGCTGTTTCTTCTCCCAAAAAATCCGCACTTGGAAGATGGCCTTCCAGAGCCCCCAGTGCGGGTGAATGCCGAGGAAGCACTCGTAGAGCACGATAAAACACGAGATGTGTTGTATCGCGTTAGGAGGAAGATCGTGCAGCTCTATGCTATAGACATACAGCAGCCCGACGAGAAAAGGATGGAGAGGGAAGGACAAACCTCGGGCAATGTGCTCCGAGAATGCGACGCGCTCGGTGGCGATAGGATTAGGCATCTCCTCCTTCTTCGTGGACATCCGAACAGCGCTTGGAGTCCTCGGGAGGGAGCAGTCCCTCTCTCTGCATCTTGGCAACGCTTTTCTTCGTGGCGTTTGACGGGTGCCAATCGCCCATCTTCTTCACCGGAGCCGCCGCGGAGGCGCTCGCCACATCTTTATCGGACGCTGCAGCGGCGCCGTGTTTCTTGCCTCCCGTCATTGGGACCTGGTTCGAGCTCGCAGAAGAAGAAGTGTGTGCAGAAGAGGAAGAAGACGAATGAGGGCCAGGAAAGTTACTTTTCCCCTAAGGCCCAATATTTATACTGGTGCCCAGCCAATGTGAGCTGTTGATCCGCAAACGAGGCACCCATCGCCACCGCCACGTGTGAAGCAAAAATGAAGAGACGGGGTGGTTACCCCCGCATGATCTTTTACGAAAAGATCGTGTGCATTTACTGCGCAGCCAGTGGATTAATCGGAGCACGACCGTTCGTTTCCGGTCAAAAAGCTGACAAGATGGGCCCCGCGCTTTGCCCCATTTTGTCACGTCCCATCGGGAGCAGGCGAGTGCGCGGTGACGTCACTACGTACCTCACGACACGAAAACTATTTCGTATGAGCATCAGGACACAAAATTTCTTTCGCATGGGCACCCTGACACAAAATCTCTTTCGTATGGGCATTTCAACACGAAATCTCTTTCGTATAGATACATTGACACAAAATTTCTTTTATATAAGCTTCATAACATGAAATCTGTTTTGTACAAGACCAAGGAAAAGAAGATTATTTCGCTCGGAGAATTGCAAAAGATAGCACTTACGGTGCATCCAAGGTAAAATCGCGAGTACGCGGCTCCCGCAACTCTACCTCATGATATACTCACACATCATTTTAACCCCGGATCGTTCGAACGACTAGGCACATCTGGATGACGTATTCTTTCGAGTACGAAGGTAAGACCCAAGGATCTCTCCTGTGGACCTGGAATCGCACTCCAGCTGCGTCCTCCAGTAAACATTCCGTGTCAACAACACGAAGAAAATTCCTAGCGGACGCGCCGAGTACCCTTTAAGGTTAAGTTCGACTTGATAAGACCTCCACGGCCCAGATGCAACAATCACCTCTCCGAGTTCGAGTCGGAGGTCTCGGATTCGTGTAGGCTAGAACTGTTTTTGCCCGAGATGCAATTAATTGGCCCTGGTCTTTTGGGAGAGCCAAGCAACTGAGTTGTATCCTTCTGCGACAAATAGCCAACACAAGGCTCACTTGCCACTCGATACTCGAGTACATCTCATACAGGGTACACGCCCTTGAAGTCAAGCGACTAATATGACCAGTCGCGAAATCTAGGGAACGGAATTTGAGTGCTTACCCGACTATTCTCAGTCGAATAAACACCCGGGGGCTACTGACGTGGGGATGACTCTAGGACCCATCGAGTGGGCCTACCCGGTCCAAGTCCCAAAGCGAGGCGCTACTCCGTAGCTCTAGAAGGCCCAGTGGAAGCCCATCCCAAAACTTGCGGGTCAAGAAGGAAAGTTCCACCGACCTAGAGCTAGGGCTTTAACCCCCCCCCCGGGATGGTTTGGGACCGAGCTATCTATAAAAAGGCTGGGAGAACCACGGGGAGGGGGATCCAATCTATTTTTCACCACCATAGCCATAGATCGAGATCTATCTCCCAGCTTGCGGATGCACCATTGTAATCGATCTACTCACAATACAGATCAGAAGAGCAGGAGTAAGGGTTTTACCTCTACGAGGGCCCCAAACCCTAGTAAAACTTGCCCCTGTTAGCCGACAATTGTCGCCAGCGCCCTATTCGTTCTCTTAATCGAAACCCTACCAGATCATCCGAGGGACTTGTCAAGATGACTAATCGATGGAGACTCAACATAAAAGTAAAACAAAGGCCCATCGCAGAGGGAAGCATAGATCACTCATGTGTTAGAGCTTTTTATTTTATTAAACAGAGGTATAGAAAAACATTTTTAAGAGAGGTGTATGCTTATGTCAACGGATGGTAAACAGAAAATACAGTACGTCACAAGCCAACTAGACTCACAAGAGCGGCTCCCATCGAAGGACACATATGGGTAGAAGGTCATCCCTCTCTCTTTTGTTTATACAATTATGCTTTGACCGATAAATCAGGGGCAAAATAGTGAAGAGAATTTGTGTTATTAATTTGGGGTTGGGTACCCCGCTGCCAGCTCTTCTATCATTGGATAAGCGGATGAAGGCACTAGTCCAGGGTGTGAAAGTCCAATCAACAAGTGAGATAAAGATTCTCTATTCACGTCCTCATGAGCTAAAACATGAGCACAAAACATGAGTAATTTTAAAAGTTTTAAAGGTAACACATGAGCAATTTACTTTGGAGTGGCGGTTAAATACCACATGTAGGTAGATATGGTGGACACAATGAGAAAACTTTGGTTTTTGGGAGATGGGTGCAGGAGTAGAGCTCATACTCAGTACAGGTGGAGGCTAGCAAAAGACCAGGAGCGACAAATCAAGAGAGCATAAGAGCCATAATCATGCATAGAGACATAAACATCATTAATCAAAACATAAGTGGTACGACATGTTCAACAACTAAATGATCATGGAGGCTATTTGTGACTGGTTCATAGTCATAAACATGGTGTGAGCATGCGCCAAGTCAACCAACTAAAACATTCAAAGGAGAACACCACAAATTTATGCTTCAATATGACAAGAACAACTCATGATTCTTTCAATGGCACATCAAACACTCTCAGATATTTGAGGCTAATCATGCTACTCAATAAACACAAGGCTTTAAAACTAAAATATCATCTATCATGATATGAAAAATTTCTAGGCACGGTCTATACAAGCTTCTACTTGCACCGTTAAAAATTCTACCTCAAGCAGCAGTTTTTTTCCCAACAAGCACCATACAAAACATGCTTTAACAAAAACTCTCTAAATTCTACAGCAAGCAAACATGAGAGGACTCACAAAACACTACTAAAACTAACATCTCTGAACAAGATATGCAATGAAAACAAGAGTTAAACGAGATTTTTTGTAGTAACTAGAAAAACAACTAAGAATACTAGCATTGCAAGTATTCAAACGAAAAAGCGGAGCGTGTCTCTCTCCCAAACAAAGAATGCTAGGATTCAACTATACTATTTCAGCAAGGAAAACAAAATAAAACAAAAGAAAAACAATGAAAAACAAACAGACGCTCCAAGTAAACTTCATACGATGTGACCGAATAAACATATAGTTTCACGAGAAGTGACCTGATAGATAGTTGATGAAGAAGGGGATGCCTTGGGCATCCCCAAGCTTATATGCTTGAGTATTCTAAAAATATGATTGGATAAACCACGGGTGCATCCCCAAGCTTTGACCTTGCACTCTTCTTGATCACATATATCACCTCTTCTCCTGACCCTTCAAAACTTCCTTCACACCACACTCAAACGGTAATTCGCATTAGAGGATTAGTGCAACAATTAAAAATCCATTGGTTCTGTATGGCACAAGTTCTATTGATACTTTTAAGCATTATCTACAACCACTGATGTTTCGTGAAGAAAATAAATACACTTGTCATCGCAAAAGAGCAAATGCAAGAAAAATGGCAGAATCTATCAAAACCAGAACTGTCTGTAAAGACGAATTTTTTCGAGGCACTTACGTTGCTCAGATCGAAAAACTTAAAGAACACAAAAGTTGCGGAATTAGCTGTGGAATAAGCAGAAATTTTTTCAGATCATTCTGATCTTCCAGTATTTTATACGATTTTTTACAGTGGACAGCAGAAATCTGTTTCCTGCGCAGAAATCCGAAAACCAACTCCAACTCTTGTTGGAAACTTTACTTGGAACTACTAAAACATGAAAAGAAAGATACAAAGGAGTTTCTACAGAAGTATACAACCCCTTGACTCACAAAAACAGAAAAAACAAAGCAAAAATAAAACCATGGGTTATCTCTCAAGAAGTGCTTTTCTTTAACGCCTTTTAGCTAGGCTTAGAACAGTGGAATCAAGTATTTTCAAATGAAGAAGCATCCAAATCGATAATTTCCTCCAAGACCCCAATTGTACAAATCGGTACCTTAGACACCCCTGAAGAGGATTCAACATTCAAATCACTTTTGGTCTCACCAAAAGTTTTATTAATTTTAAGCACATTAGGGGTTTTTGGTTTAGGCACCATGGGCACATACATTATTTTTTTCTCTTTTCCCACAGAGGTTTTTTCTCTTTTATACTTAAGAGAAGAAAAGGTTGAGCTTAAAGTTTCCATAGACTCCTCTAGTTTACCAATCCTCATATTTTAACTATCATGGATATTGCTAGCTTCTAAGATAGTGATTTTCTTGTCGATACTTATTGTTGATTCGTTAACTTTGCTAGCATTATCAAGGAAATTTGGCAAATTTTTATCCATAGAGTTTAGCTTTTCAATAACATCATCTAAGGTGATCTCAGTTTTATCAACCTTAGTAGGTGGTGTTCCAACTAAACTTTCAATTAAAATACAGGCTTCCAAAGCAGGTGTTCCCAGAAAATTACAGCCTGTAAGAGTGTCTAGAATATACCTATACCAACTAGTAATACCAACATAAAAATTCCTAAGAAGGATTAAGGTGGAGTATTTATTAGTGCATCTACGATGAGCATAACTTATCTATACCAAGCATTTTTCAAACCTTCTCCCCCTTGTTGTTTAGAACATTCATTTTTAGAAAGACTAAAAACAGGAATAAAACTACACCTAGGATAAGAACTAATTTTTGTGTGTTTTTTATAAAGAGAAGCAAACAAGACAAAATAAAATAAACTAAGTAAAACTAAAACAAAGTAAAGAGATTGGAAGTGAGAGACTCCCCTTGCAGAAATTCTCTTCCACCCCGGCAACGGCGCCAAAAAATATGCTTGATGCGTGTGATCACACGTTCGTTGGAAGACCCCAAGAGGAAGGTATAAAGAGTGCAGCGATAAGTTTTACCTAAAAAAGAAACCAAGTTTGAATCGACCAGTAGGAGGAAGGAGTAACTTCAGAAGGTGAAGCAGCTAAGATGGCAGTGCGCACTACCGGTTCAGAAGCAACGTGGAACCTACAAAACACAATCAAATCACTTTGCCCCAATGAAGCAGTGAGGTTGTCAATCTCACCGGTTTTGCTGAATACTGATGCACTTTGTTGGGAACCTCAAGAGGAGTGTATGATGAGCACAGCGGTATGAGTTTTCCCCTTAGTTAAGAACCAGGGTTATCAATCCAGTAGGAGAAAGAGAATCTTCGGAAGGTTGATGCCACTTAAGGTGGTGCTGGCGCTTCACCGGTGTCAGCAACAACGTGGAACCTACACACGACAAAATCAAAATACTTTTCCCCAACAGTACAGTGAGGTTGTCAATCTCACCGGTCTTGCTGAAAAACAAAAATTAGACGTATAGTGTGGAAAAACAGTGTATTCTTGCAGAAAGTAAAGAGAGCAGGAAATTGTTGTGGTTTGTTTAAAAGTGTGGAAAAATGGACCGGGGTTCGTAGTTTCACTAGTGGTGTCCCCCCATAAAAGATAACATGCTTGGTGAACAAATTACAGCTGGGCAATTTACAAATAAAGGTTGCACCGTAGTGCACAATATGACATGAAGATTACTATGTTATTTAGTACGGGAATTACAACAAGATACATAGATCAACATCCATCTGCATCTATGACTAATAATCCACCCTCAGGTTATCATCCGACCCTCCTCAGGTGTTAAGTTGCAAGCAAGAGATAATTGCATTAAACAAAGTGTGTAATGTAAGCAATGATTATGCACGCGGGCACTCTCACCATTATTTTCTCCCTAATGGCAACAAAACATCCTCCCCCTTCATGTTTCTGTCACTCGAGCAAGGCAACAAGGAGGCATGAACCCACTATCGAGCATAAATACTCCCTCTTGGAGTCACTAACAATTACTTGGCCAGAATAACCACTAGCAACGGAGAGCATGCAAGATCAAAAATATCACATGCAAATAAAGACTATAATCAACTTGGCATAAGGTCAATATTTATCGGATCCTAGCAAACACAGCACAAAGAATTACATAAGATCAATCTCGATCATGATAGGCAGCTCACGAGATCTAAACATGGAGGCATATGAGGAGAAGAAAACCATCTAGCTACAGCTACGAACACGTGGTCCAAGGATGAACTACTCACGCATCACTCCGGAGACAGGCATGGTGATGAAGAGGCCTCCGGTGATGATCTCCTCTCCGGCAGGGTGCCGGAAACAGCTTCAGAACCCCCCTGATCTGGGGTTGACGGTGACGGCGGCTGTGGACCTTTTTCGGGGATTTTTTGATCAGGTGTCTAGGGTTTTCCATCCGGGGGGCTTAAATAGGCAAAAGGGCGAAGGCGGTGGAGGCCGTTGGCCCCACACCCATAGCTGGCGCGGCTAGGGGGTCCGAGCCACCCTATTGTGTGGCCCCCCTACTGCTTCGAGGCCTCCTCCATCCGAGGTAAATCTTCTTCTCTTCTCTGCTTTAACATTTTTGTCATTCGAGAGTTTGTCGACTAAGTTTTCTCTTTTCTCCTTCTTGCTTTCTTGTAGAGTTTGGAAATAGCTACATGCTATCCGCCAGTTTCTACTGATTATTCTTCGGACTTGCTGGCGAGCAACCTCGAGGCTCCCCTTGACACCAGTGTCGCCGAGGCCGACTCGAGTTCCGAGCATGGTTCTTCGGATGACGTGGAATATCCGGGTAGTGATCTCCACCACCGCAAGCGCCGCAGGGCGGGGGAAGATGAAGCTACCTCCAAAGATAATTCTTTGGGCGGAGGATCTGAAAAGGCGGCCGAGCCTCTCATTGTGACTCCTCTGAACGTGCTTCCTCCTCCAGCCCCCAAGTCGAAGGTCTCCACCGCCTGGAACGCGGATATGCTGGATGATGACGACGATGATGAGTGAGTTCTTTCTTTCCTATCATCCTTTAGTCGAAAGTTTTTTCTCGCTTTTCCTGATGATGTCGCTCTTCCATGACAGGCTTCAATCCATCAGCCCTGGCCAGTTTGTTTCTTCTATTCCTTCTGTGAAGAGAAAAGAAGCAGTTGCGGCTGAAACTCCCGTTGCCAAGGCCACCCAGAAGTCATCGAGCCCAGCACCGGCAGCTGCGGCTCCAGATTACATGCTGCCTTGCTTCGCGGGTGGGGCTTTGGTGAGTAAATAAGTTTCGGGCAGCTCGGCAGGTCCTGTGGGTACCGCCTAGGGCCAGGTAAATCTTGTCACTTGTAACACCTGGGGTGTTACCTGTTTGATTGCTTGCATCATATGCATCACATTGCATTGCACCATGTTTGCATCACAACTGAAAATTTCAAAACAATTTAAACTTTTAACCTTGCTCAAAAACTTCCAATTTCAAACTTGCAACTAAAACCCCTAAATTGTTTTTCCACTGGTTGATTTTGTTTTAATCACTTGTCTGTTGCAATCTTTCAAATAAAGAATGGCAAATCAAAAACATCTTTTGCTTCCAATCAATTCCTTAATGTTTCAACTATTAATTTGTTGCTTATTTCAATCAATCACCTTAATCTTTTATTTTCAAATCAATTCAAAAACTCAAACCAATTCTCAAAACATCAATCCTTTGAATCCATGAAGTCCAACACAAATTGGTATTCTTTAAAACCTTCTAAATCTTAGGGGTAACCCTATTTTAAAAGCATGTTTTCATAATGGTTTATTAATATTGACAATCCTCTAAATTGGTTTCAACTACAAACTTTATTTTAAATATCAAAATTTTGAAATCAAATCTTGGAACATGGTTTCTAAATTCCTAACTAGCCTAACCTAAATTTTCTGAAATTTTTATTAAATAAAACCTTAACAGTTTTATTCCAAAACTGTTTCAGCAAAAAAAATAAAACAGAGCAAATTATTAAAAGTTTTTAGGCTGAGGGGAGAGGCAGGCTGGGCCAAGCCCAACCCACAACCCCAGCCTTCCCAACGCGCGCGGCCTGCTGGCCCTTCTCCTAGCTCCGTAAAGGTGACCTCAGCGCACGTCAGCGCTCAACCACTCCGAGCTCCACCTGCCCCTCCCTGTCTATATCTACCCTCTACCTCCCACCGAAACCCTAGCCTAGGTCCCTGTTCCCCTTCTACCGCCGCCAGCCATCATCCTCTTCTTTCTTCTTAGCCAATTTCTCGCCGGAGTTTTTCGGGGGTGGAAGGACTGCGGAGAGCTCGCCGTCGTCAGGACGCCGTGGACCTCCATCAACCCCTCTGAGGCCACCATCGAGACCGCCTGAACCTCTACATCCTCCACGGCAACCGCGGCAGGGTCCAGAGAGCCGTGATCGACGACGACGAGGCCATCACCGCCATTGCTGTTCTGAAAAACCTCGCCGCGCCGTCGGCACCGTCGTCTTCCCGTCCTCCTCTCGCCTCCGACAAGCTCCCGGTGAGCCACCGCATCGATTCCCCCCCCTGAAACCTTCCTTCGCTTCCTTGTTTGCTCGATGCTGTTCTGAACCGCCGGCGGTGTCCTCCACCGTGTCGCCATGGTCGCCGTGGTGATCGCTTCGGCGCGTGCACGGGATCTTCAATCAAACGAACATGTTCCCCTGTCCATCGCGCGCAACCACAGCTGTTCAGCGCCTCCAATTCGTGGCCTCAACGCCGGTAGCCTCCGGTTCTCCTCCGCCGTCGACAGTGGCAGTCGCAAGACTGAAACTGGGTTCAGTTTCGTCAGATAGCTGTAGATCTGAATGTTAACCTCCCCGCGCTTCTGTTCCTATCAACGCACTGAAACCACCGTACTGGCAACGCCCCTGTGCTTTCGATTCCGCGACGCGGGTTCGAGTGCTCGCATACGCGAATAAAACCCACCCCTTTTGTTTTCCCCGCATGGCTGACAGGCAGGGGCCACCAGTCAGTGACTGACCCTGCCACGCGGGCGCGCAGCGCCACGCTGGCCCTCTGGCCCACTGCGCAGTGGCAGAGTGTAGAGTGCGGCTGGGTGACAGTTGGTTTCTGCGAATTCCAACATTTTCCAAATTCCTTTTTAATACCAGATTTGAATATAAACTTCTAAATTCCATATCTTTTATGTTATAAATCCAATAAAAACAAACTTTATATCTATTCTGATCCAAATCTTCTAATCTTTCCAAATATCCAACTTGTGTTCTGTTTTGAACTTTCAAATTGCAATTCAAATTCAAATTTAAATCATTCAATTGTATTTTGCTAAATTCAATAACTAATTATTCCTAAGTCCAAATCATGCAAATAAAATATGTTTTCCATACCATTTTAAATAACCTATTCAAATATAATTTTTATTTCCTGGTTTGAATAATTTAAAATGCCTAAACAATTTAATCTTGTTTAATTCAATTAAAAATTGTTTAATATTGTTTAATTCATAATTAAATAACCCAAAGTCCAAATTCCAAATGTGAAACATGTAATTCAACTAAAATTTGATAACCTTTTCAAATATCAACTTTGTTATTTGTTTTGCACACTTTAACTTGCTGAAAACAACCACTACTTGCTCAACACCATTAAGTAACCAATTTTCCAAACTTAATAAATGCTTTCTTAACTTGGTTAACTATCATTCTAATTGCATCTAAATTGTTATCTTCTTGTTTTCATCATGCATGCATCATTCTAACTCACTTACACATGATGCTTAGTGTTAGACCAATTAATTCAACTATAAGGCATGGGTTTGCCATATGCAATCTTTGCATATGGAATCCATTTAAACTTGTGTATCATGTCCACTAGTTTACTTTGGTGCATCTATTAAACTTGTCATGCATCCATATCTTGATCATGCTGGATCTTTTGCCGTAGTAGTAATTGTTGCATCCGGTGTTTGTTCGAGGTTCGTTGCTTCTTCCCGGATAGGACGTTGAGATGATGTGAGCAACGACAAGTTCTGCTACCTTGCGGGATCTCAGGCAAGTATACTCACTTGCATGCCATATGGCTGCCTTTCATCACTTGTTACCGATTCTTTCCGTTGATTCTTTTCTGCTAGCCTTAGTAGTAGTTGTTTCTGTTACGAACCTATCACATGAATCCTTTAACCCTGATATTGCCTCACCTCCACTCCTATAACCTTTGCTTGAGCCTGTGTCTTACTATCTTGCTTAGGGTTGTTTTGCTCGAGTCTGTTACCCGTTACTTGCTGTTATTACTTCCTTATGTTCTGGGGGCTCGATGTTAATCAATCAATCATGCTAATGTTACTATTAATAATAAATTTGATGATAAGGCACCGGCAGGAGGCCCTTTGTGGTTTTGAGGCCTGCTAGTGTCGACCCTAATAGGAAAAGGGTCTTGTCTACTGATCCATGATGAGCGCACTACCCGCATTTGGGGAGTATGGGCTCCCCCTCAGTTTGACCCGATTCGCATCTCGTCCAAATCGCCTCATTTAGTTCGGGTTTTCCATTTGCTGCATGCATGATCTTGCGAGCCCTTGGATCCCGGGTGGAACTTTCGTAGTCGGCATATAGGGGGACACGTTCTTAGAGTGCTATGAGGGTCCATTTTCTTCTGGGCTCGATTAGCCGTGCGCCCAAGGTGCTTTGGGCTTGATGCGAAGAAGGGTTGGATTGTGTTGAGTGCCCCGCTTGGTGGAGTGGCCACTCCATCTGGCGGGATATTCATGAGTGTCGGTTACTATGGTGCAACCCTGCAGGGATAATCTTCTCGAGAAGCCGTGTTTTCCGCGGTTATGGATTACTTGGTGAAAGTACTGGCTAACAAGTACTCAGTACAACTTCAACATAATGATTAACCATGTTACACCCCATGATTAACAACTTGACTAGTAATAGGTTTATTCACACAATAACTTGTTTCACCTTTAATACAACGGTGTGAGTTATCCTCGGATTGCTTCTTTGGCTAAAGGGGCGAGGTCCAGGATGGGTTTGTTTGGATTTACTTTCAGTTGGTTACAATCCCCGATCTTATCCCTTTTTCTGTTAGTTGGAAGTAATAAAATCTCTGTAGTTGGTTAGTGCATCCTGTTGTCGCTTATTTGCAATAACTCCCTTCCTTTCCGTTGATCCTAAAGTATCTGTATCTTGTGATGACTGGCTACGCCGGTAACTTGTGAGTATGGGTTTTATCCCCCTTGCCAGTACTTAACCGTACTGACCCACGAATCTCTTTCGTGGCTGCAAATTCCAAATTGCAGTCAACAGGTTTGAAGTCTGACGACGTTAGCTTGGGAATCCCTCCGGCTTGGCCTGGGCAGGGATTGGACGCCTTCGGTTATCTTCAGGACTCTTAGTTCAATTTGGATCTTGTCCGTAGACGGACGTTTGTTTCTTCCGCTGTTATTTGGATCTTTGTAATGTATCAGTTGTAACCCCGGCTCGTTTGAGTCATCTTGTATCTATCTGTTTCTGTTGTAATTGTGGATTATTCGTGAACTATTGTAATGTTATCATAAATGGCAACCTGGAATCGGTTATTATGCGGATTTTGGCGGGAATGCTGAAATCTGCATAGTGCCCGATCTCGGGGCGTCACATCACTCACTCCGTAACTTCTGCCTTGTCCGTTTGTGTTTTTTATCGGGTGCACGTCAGTGCTCCCGATGGGAGTAGCCCCCGAGGCCGTGGTTAATTGCTTGCGGTTAGCCACAGACTCAAGTTTATGTTTTTTTTTCTTTACTTGATCTTTATCGGGTGCACGACAGTGCTCCCGATGGGAGTAGCCCCCGAGGCTATACTCAACTGTGTACAGTCGTGAATAGGCTCAAGAGTTTTTCTTTAACTTGAACTTCGTTTTGTGCCTTTACAGTCTCTTCTTGATTTCCTTGCCGCCATCGGTTGTCGCGTGCTTTCGGCTAAGGAAGATTGCGCTGCCCTTCGACTGAATCGCGATTGACTTGTTGACGACGGCCAAGCTCTCCAAGGTAGGTTAATCCGCTCCATTGCTGTTTCTTTTGATCATATAAGTTTTCTTTAGGTTGAATCCATTGCTCTGCAGCTCAAGTCGATCTCCTGAAGGCCGAGAAAGCTGAAGCTGTCACTCGGGTGAAAACCCTTGAGGCTGAGTTGGATTCCACCCGAAAGGAATTGGAGTCCACCCGTAAGCATTCGACCGACTTTGAGGGGAAGCTCGCCGAGGCCCGGGTGGCGCTGAAGCAGTTGGAAGATGCCGGTGCTAAACATGATAACGATCTTGTTGGCATCATCCGTCCTCTGGCTCAGCAATTCGCGGGTAAGTTGCATTTTTTGAATTCTGCTGTGACACAATTTTAATTGGCTATCTCGGGAGTTTACGGTGTCCTTTTGTAGATATCCTTGGTGTTGCACTGGAGCTACCTGGGGGTCGGCGATTGGATGCTTTGACGGACTCCTGCTCTCAGCTCCAGAAACACGCGAGTGGGATCTGCTCCCTTGTTGGCAAAGCCATTCGATTGCTGACGCAATTCCACGAGCGTCTTCTGGTGGATGCCGCGGTTCCGCCCACGCTGGACGACCTTCTCAAAGTTTTCCTGGAGGATGATCTTCTTCAGGCTTACTCGGTTGCCCAGTCTAAATGCGTAGCGAATACTGCCATCCAGTTTGCATTGGCGCACGGAGTCAAAGGCTTGGAGAAGACGTACTCGAGCCTTCCTTACAACACCGCCACAGGCAGAAAGGTAGCGCTTCGTCCTTTTGGCGACCCGACTGAAGCCCTTGCCAAGAAGCTATCTGAATTGCTTGTCCGTGCTAGTAGCAAGGGGCACCCTGCTGCGAGTGGGAGTACCTCTGCAGTTCCATAGGATAGTTTGTTTTCAATTTTCCCTTTTCGATGTAATGAACCTTGGGACGTATTCCCGTATTCTGTTTTTAATCAAAGTGCTCTTTGATGTCTAAAAATGCCTGATTGTTGCGATTGAAGCGTTACGAGCTCCCGATGGGAGTAGCCCCCGAGCACCTGTTAACTAGGTCGTATATTTCTCGAGTGGGGTCTTGAAGTGTATCTGAACTTGTTTTATTTCCTTCCAGGTTGTGGGTCCTAGCGCATAATCTTTGAGTGGATCTGCTGCACCTGTGAATCCCCTTGTCGCTGCTGTTAGCACATTTGCCTCGCTCCGTGATCGTGTCGCAGATGGCGAGCGCAAGCTGAAAGCTTTGCGTGGAGTAGTTGATGTGGCTAAGTCGAAGAAATTTTTTGCGGCTGAGCGCGAACAGTTCGTGATGGGAGAGCTGGCAGTTATTGCAAAAGACATGCTTTGTAAGCCTGCGAGCCCCCTAGCACTTTGTTGTTCTCTTCTTTTTCACTCTTAACCCTTCGCGCTGTTTTTTGCAGTTGTTGAGCCTGACGGTCCTTGTGAAACTCATTGGGTGGACAACCATATTGTCCATGAAGCAGGTAGCTCAAAGCCGCATGCGAAAAACTTCTGGTCCAATCGCAGCCGAGGCTTTATTTTGGCGACCTTGAAGTACCCGGGCTGGCCAAGCGAAGATGCTTGTGGAATCTTGTCGCGAAGCTTTGTCTTCTGTGCACCGAACATTCTATCCGTTGGGTATCGTTCCGGAAAGGTTGAGCGATCTGCTAAGAAGTTTTGGCCGAGTTGGTGAAGTTCGCGAGTGTGTTCGTCAGCAGCTTATCTGCGGTGCCCAAGTAGCGCTTGCCTTTGTTCGGTTGTGGCATCATGAGGTTAACTTTAACTCTGTGGCTAGGCTCCCCAATGCTCCAATCCATTTGACCCCTCATTATGCAGTCGTGCAACCTGTAGTGGAGGAGATCATTCGACTGACTTCTAAAGAGGTTGACCAGATGCTGGCTGAGAGGACTGCTCTTCATTAGGTGTAATCGTAGGATGTAGATATCCTGTTACCCTGTATAGTTCACTCGAGATTTTATAAGGTGTTGTATAAGGTGTGAACCTTGTTTATACCTTTGTATTTGTAAGTCTTCCTATAATGCTTAGTTAGGCGTAGCCCCCGTGCGTTTGGGGTGTATACATGTTTTTAGCATGTAAAATGAAGAAACACGAATAGCTATGGTTGAGAAACCATGTGTTTTTATTGATATGGCTAAGAAGCCATGTATTTTCCTCGAGCTACAAGATGGCTAGTATAGCCTTATTTTTGCGAATAGAATAGTCCTAAGGATAGAACTTGCGGAGATGCGCAACATTCCATGGATTGGAGTAGATGCCACTGGTCTCGGGGTTCTTCAATCGATATGCGCCACTTGGGATAACTTCGTGTATGATGAAGGGTCCTTCCAATGGTGGATCGAGCTTGTGCCCTTCCTTTTGTTTGAGCCGCAACACCAGGTCGCCTACCACGAAGGATCTGTGGCGTATACGATGACTGTGGTAATTGCGCAGTGATTGCTGGTATACCGCCGATCTTGCGAGTGCAATGTCGCGAATTTCATCGAGTGCTTCCATGTCTTCCGCGAGTTCTCTGTTCGAGGTTTGTTCGCTGTAGGCGATGACTCGAGGTGCGCTGAATTTGACATCTTCAGGTAGGATGGCCTCGGCTCCGTAGACCATGAAAAATGGCGTATAGTTTGTTGACCGATTTGGCGTTGTGCGAAGGCTCCACAGTACTGATGGTAACTCCTCTGCCCAGTGCCCTGCTGCTAGGTTTAGGCGATCGAGTAGGCGCTTCTTGAGACGAGATGAGACTAATCCGTTGGATCGCTCAACTTGACCATTAGTTTGCGGGTGAGCTACTAAGGCGAAGCTGAAGGTGATTCTTTTCTGTTCGCAGAATTCCTGTGTTTCCTTTGCTGTGAAGTTGCTGCCATTGTCGGTGATGATGTTGTGCGGTATGCCAAACCTGCACACAATGGAGTTGAGGAATTTCACGGCGCATTGGGCGCTGGCGGAGGTGACTGGCATAGCCTCGATCCACTTCGTGAATTTGTTGACTGCTACGAGCAAGTGCGTATATCCTCCGGGTATCAACTTGCACAGTGGCCCACCATGTCTAGCCCCCATTGTGTGAATGTCCAGGCGATTGGGCACATGTGTAGTTCAGTGGCAGGAGCGTGTGGTTTGGGTGCGAATTGTTGGCAAGCGTTGCACCTGTCGACTAGATCCTTTGCATCTCTGGCCGCTGTGAGCCAGTAGAATCCTGCTCGAAAAGCTTTGCCCACGATTGCCTTCCAGCTGGCGTGGTGTCCACAATCCCCCTGGTGTATGTCACGCAGCAATTCTTTGCCATCCTCAGGTGCTATGCATCTCTGTAGTATTCCTGAGATGCTTTGTTTGTATAATTCTCCGTTGAGTACCCGAAAAGTTTTGTCGCGTCGTACTATTTGTCGAGCCTCGCGAATGTCTGCTGGGAGCTGTTTGTTGGAAAAGTAGTCGAGGTATTTCTGCGTCCAGACTGGCTCGACCAGAAAAACTTGTCTTGAAATATTATGGCCGAGCTCGATGATAGCAATTTGCAGGCTGACCTCTATCTCCAATGCTGCGGGTGCTCCTGCAGTCTTCTTGACTTTTACTCAATGCTTGATTATCCTCTCGAAATATATTCCTGGCGGTATGGGCTGTTGTACGATGAGGTTGAAATCTCCATACATCATCAATCGAGTGGCTCCGCATGCAATCGCCATTTTCATGCCATGGAGTAGGGCCTCGTACTCTGCGTCGTTGTTGGATGCTGGATCGTCGGGTGGAAAATCCAATCTCAGGACGTACTGCAATTTGTCTCTCCTGGGGGATATGAGGACGATCCCGGCTCCAGCTCCTTTGTTCCTTTTGGACCCGTCGAAATACATGATCCAGTTACTCGTGTATTCTGGTGGACCTGGTGTTTGCAGTTCTGTCCACTCGCTTAAGAATTCCATGAGTACCTGTGATTTCACAGAATTGCGCCCTGCATAGATGATATCCTAGGCGCCTAGCTCGATGCTCCATTTTGCAATTCTTCTGGATGCCATAGGGTTGTTCATGATGGTACCGAGTGATGCGTCATTTAGCACCGTGACGGTATGTTCCTGGAAGTAATGTTTGAGCTTTCGAGCTGTGAAGACGACCCCGTATGCAAGCTTCTGATAGTGGGGGTAGCGCTGTTTGCACGGAAAAAGCACCTCGCTGATGTAATAGATTGGCCGCTGAACTCCATACGCCTTGCCATCCTCGGGCCGCTCGACCATGATTGCTATGCTGATGATTTGATTTGTTGCGGCTAGGTATGAGTACAGTGGCTCTCATTCCTGTGGAGTTGCCAGAACACGCCTACCTGTAGTGCTCGCTTTAGGTCTGCGAATGCCTTTTTTGCTTCGGGTGTCCACTCGAGCTTATCTGTCTTCTTAAACAACTTGTAGAAGGGCAATGCTTGCTCGCCTAATCTTGCAATGAATCTGCTCAGGGATGCTAATCGCCCTGCGAGCTGCTGCACGCCGCGAAGATTGGTTGGCTCCTTCATTGTTAAGATCGCTTGGATTTTCTATGGGTTGGCTTTGATCCCTCGAGCGGACACTAGATAACCGGAAAATTGTCCTGCGGGGACGCCGAAGACACATTTGGTTGGGTTGAGCTTGATCTTGTATGCGTTCAGAGTGTCGAATGTTTCTCTGATATCCTCGAGGAGCGTATCCTCTACTCGAGTCTTGATGACGATGTCGTCAACATACACTTGCACGTTCTTGCCAATGAGCTTGGCGAGACATTTTTGCATGCAACGCTGATATGTTGCGCCTGCGTTTTTGAGCCCAAATGGCATTGTCGCATAGAAGTACACACCACGAGGTGTGATGAATGCTGTCTTTTCCTCCTTCATCCTGGTCTGGTTATATCCCGAGTAGGCGTCGAGGAAGGAGAGGCGCTGGCAGCCTGCGGTGGAGTCCACGATCTGGTCGATTCGTGGGAGGGGAAAGTTATCCTTGGGGCAGTGTTTGTTCAGCGACTTGTGGTCGAT
The DNA here is from genome assembly GCA_028641055.1 of Alopecurus myosuroides. Classification (NCBI taxonomy): domain Eukaryota; kingdom Viridiplantae; phylum Streptophyta; class Magnoliopsida; order Poales; family Poaceae; genus Alopecurus; species Alopecurus myosuroides. Next base: position 177,447,725 of record CM054062.1, read on the forward strand.
GCACACGCGAAGGATGTTGGTATTTTTCTTCGGGACCAGCACTAGGTTTTCTAACCAAGTGGATATCTTTATTTCTCTGATGAATTTTGCTGCGAGTAGTCTGTTCACTTCTTCTCCAACTGTTTTCTGCTTTGGCTCTGAGAACCGTCGGGTGGTCTGCTTGATGGGCTTGGCATCTTTGTACACTTCGAGTGAGTGCTCGACGAACTCTCTAGGAATCCCTGGCATATCTGAAGGCTGCCAGGCGAAAATTTCCCAGTACTCACGGAGGAGTTCGACGAGCGCGCTTTCCTATGCCGGTGAGAGGGTGGTGGAGACCATCGCCGTCTTCACGGGCTCCGTCGGGTGCACTTGATGTTTTCAGGTATCACTGTTTGCACTGAACTCGACCTCTGGGGCGTTCTCCTTTGTGAGGGGCATCACGGAGTGGTCCGTGGTTTTTGCTATCTCCACCAGTTGTTCCTGCATCCCGAAAGATTTAGCGATTTCATTGAACTCAATGTTGCACTTGTTGGATTTTTGGAAGTCGCCGTCGATGGTAATTGTGCCATATTCCCCAGGTAACTTGAGCTTCAGATAGACGTAATGTGGTACTGCCATGAATCTTGTGAACGTTATTCGACCAAGAATGGTGTGGTACTGTGAGGGCGACTCGACTACTTCAAAGTCGAGGAATTCTCGCTTGTAATTGCTTCGATTGCCAAGAACCACCTCCAGATTAATTATTCCGAGTGGGCGGACCGCCTTCCCTGGTACTATCCCGTGAAAGGATGTCTCTGATTCTGCGAGTTCGTCCAGGTTCCTGTTCATCCGACGGCGTGTGTCCGCGTAAATGATGTTGATTCCGCTGCCTCCATCCATGAACATGCGAGCTAACTCATAGTTGCCAATGTGCGCCTAGATGACCAGAGCAGCGTGTCCTGGTCGATAGACTCGCGGGGGATGATCTTGCTTGGAGAAAATTATTGGTTGATCAGCCATGTTCAAGTACTCGGGCTTTGTTGGTGGGGCTTGGACAGCCATGCATATTTGTCGTGTGTTCGTCTTCTGGACTCTGCGCGATGGACAAACCTTTTGTATCATTCCTAAGAGTCCCGCGGGGTTGGGGTACATGTTGCCTCTCTGATTTGCGACAGGCGGCGAAGGTAGAGCGGCTAGCACCGCGTTTTGGTTTCTTGGAGGGGGCAGGGGTTGTGTGGGTGGAATCCTTGGTTTCCTCCTGGGAGCTGCGGGTAGCCTTGGCTGACTGCTGCTCTGTTTTTATTCGAGAAGGCCTCATGTATGTCAATGAATTTTCGGCAATCCTTGAGAAGGTGTGTAGCCTTGGTTTTGCCTGTGCGCTTATCTGTAAATAGATGTAGCGTGCAGTAACCATCAAGGTCCTCCTCGGGAGTTTTATCTTCTGTCTTTGGTTTCTACTCGCGGCATCCACGGCGTCCAGTGGCGCGATTTCGCGTGAACTCGGCCGCTACTAGTTCTTCTCGATCGTCGTGGTCATAATACTTTCTCCTTTTGTTCCGACCGTGACGATCGTCTTCAGGTGCTGGCGAGGATGCCTTTTCGTTGCGCACCCACTCTTCTCCATTGGCCCATCTTTCGGCTATAGCCATTATCTCTCCAATAATCATCTCGTCCCAGTTCTTCTCTGAAAGCGGTTCGTTGGGCGCCCTTGGCGAAAGCTTTGACTGCTACCTCTTCTGATATGTTCCCCGCTGTGTTCCTAAGTGTGGTCCATCACTGGATATATTCGCGAGTAGACTCGCCACTTTTTTGCTTGCAGGCTCGCAACTCCTCGATGGTTGCTGGTATTTTGTACGTTACCTGGAAATTCTTGCAGAAGTCAAAGTGTAGATCGTCCCATGACCCTAGCAAGCCTTTGGTCTCCCTTCGAGCCAGCTGCGTGCCGCTCCTACAAGGTGTAAGTTGAGGTATTGCATAGCTGTGTTTTTGTTCCCACGTTGGCATTTTACTGCCGTGAGGTAATCCGACAGCCAGGACGAGGGCTCTAGCGAACCGTCGTATTTTGTTACTTCCGTACTAAGCTTTAATCTCTTGGGTAGAGGCGCCTCGCGGATGCTGCAAGTGAAGCATAGTGCGCCGCAGGTCTCTTCGTCAGAAGAGGTGGATGGGGAACACGCGCGGTTCCTGGCTGCTCGGGCTTTGTCCACCTTATTTTGCGCAATGTCCGATCGGGCGTTGTACCCCGACTGATCGCGACCGATCTCCTTTCGTGGCTCCTTGCTGCGATGTCGCGAGCTGTGATCTCGATCCCTCGGGCTGCCGTCGCTGCTACTCGGGCTGTCGTCGCGTCGTCGGGCCTCTTTTCCTCGGGCGCGGTGAGGTGATTTTTCCTTCCTCGGCGATGTAATCCTATGCATGTGAGGCGTTTCTTTATCTTTTTGCGCGGCTGCTTTCTTACGATCGTAGGAGGCAATTCTGGCGGCTGCCATGCCCAACCCTTTCTGGACTTGCCTGTACTGGTCTGCGCGGGGGTCGTTCTCCCCTGATTGATTTGTCTACATGTGGGTGGCTGCGGCCAGCATCGCGGCGGCTGGAGTTGTCGGATACACGTTGTCATCCTCGTCGACACGCATAAGGGAGGTTTCGAGTGACTTACTGATTCCAGTCAGGGACTCGCCATCCATGGTCGCGGCCCTTGAGACTTATCTTTTCCTCGCGGGATGATTCCCGACAGAATGTGTTTTGGATAGCGCGGCTCGGCGGTGGCTTGACTCATCTGCTAATCTCTTCCGCTCGGCTAGATCTATGCGAGCTTCCTTGATTAAAGTTGCCGCTCTCACTAGGTGGTAGTGGTAGGCGGTCATATCCTCATGAGGGGATCCAGCTGCGGGCGGTTTACTTGTGCGGATGGCTTCCTTTGCCCTGTTCCAAGCTTCTCGTGAGACGTTGATGGTCGTGCGTTCCTTTAGGCTATCTTCGGGTGGGTGGCTCGATCCTGCCATGCAGATTTGGGCCAGATATGGCTCGTGAGTCCTAGGCGTAGTTTGGAGAGCGTTCCTGACCCGAGAAGGTTCTTCTGCGGATAGGGTGTGGAAGTTGCGGGTGTTGAGGCGGATGGATTCACCGCTTTTTGATAGGTTGCGATCTGCGTAATGGGGGCAACGAATCGACACCTCCTGGGCTAGAGATCGACCCAGATCCCGATCCTTCGAGATTGGTTTGCTCGGGGAAGTGAAGAATTCCCTCCTTGTTGGCATAGAACTGGAAGCTCCCGAACGTCAGGTGATGCATGTAAAATGCATAGATGAATTTTGCATATTTTCACATGGTTTTCTATTACATATTAGATCATATAAGGGTATAATTCAATGTTTTATAGTATTTTGGGGTTAAATTACAAAGTCCCCCAACTTTTATGGAATTAACCCTGCCTGTCAGAAACCCCGTTTTCTATATTTTTGACGTTTCAGGGGGCAAACTTCCGCGAAATCACCTAAAAATCCGCGGGGGTCATTTTCTTGGAAGGAGAAGACTTGCGGGCGAAGGATCCACGAGAATTGGGCAAGGAGGCCCAAAAGAGGACCCTCCACGTGGCCAGATTCCTTGGCCGCGTGAGAGGCCCCCTTTTGGCCCCTGTGGGCCCAATTCCTTCCATCTTCGACTTACCGACTCTGTCTTGACCTAAAACCGACTATAAAAAGGGTCCCCTGTACCCTTACGGAGAGGAGCGCCACCGAAACATCGAAACAGAGACCAGAAGTTCCAGATTGGAGGGGGAAAACTCCGGCGGGGCGCCGCCGGTGTGATCTCCTACCCCTCCAACGTCATCTCCATCGACATCTCCATGAAGAGGGAGTAGTCCACCCCAGGGCTATGGGTTTGTGGAAGTAGCACTTGTATCTCTCTCTCTATGTGCTTCACTAATTAGATCCGTATGAGCTGCCTCACATGATTACGGGCACCGTTGTAATTCCTATGTGGTGGATCTTTTCTATGAGTTATTGAATCTGAGATTGTAATTGTTTCTCTTGAGTTATTTGAGTAGATGTATCTTATGTACCCCGTTCTTATTTGCTAGCTTTGATCAATCTAGTTCTTGAGAGCGTGTGTGGGGTGATGGGTGCATTAGTTCGAGTAACGGGGGGTGGCTAGTGCTGTGAAAGTGACAGAAGTTCAGCGATCCACTTAGGTTTTGTTAAACCTTTCTTAGTTACCTCACTAGGGATAAAAAGGAGTACCTTGTTACCGGGGATTTGAAGTGACACTAATCAATCTCCATGACTAGGTCTAGCAAGTTCTTACTTCAACTTCATGTCACATTGCTTAAAGCTATACTCTGGTTTTTCCTTAATTATCGAGGTGTTATGATTTATTTCGCATCTTGGTGGAGTATAAGAGGGATCAATATGACCGTAGAGATCTCTATGCTAGGACGTGATGCCCATATGAAAGTACTCAATGTTAAACATGTTATTGTAATCTCACATGTAATTCTTTATGTCCACCGTCTACCACTTTATTTGAGAGAATGCAAGTGTGAAACCACGAACCCCGGTCCTATTTTAAATATAATAAAACACTCTAGTTACTTTGCTGCAATTTACTTTACTTGCACTTTACTTTACTTGCATCTCCAATTCGAATTTACATTATCTCCATCACCACTTGCATCAAAAAAATACAAAAACAATCCATTGCATATTTATTTTCTCATTTGCATTTAGTAGTAGATTTAATTATTTCACATTTACTTTCAGTTTTGCATTGCAATTTAGAAGTCTCACACCTTGTGCTTGACAACGACTTGGTGAGGTTGAGGGCACAAAATTCTCTACTTGTTTGCAGAATCCTGGAGGAAGCTTGGAATACAACTGCTGAAATACTGGATCCCCAAGAGTTTGATATAAACCCTCGAGTCACCCTCGTGGGGAAGAAGGCTTGCCACTAGCTACACACTCTGCACTTGGAGTCTCAACCTAGCCATCATCAGGGTGATACTTTTCTCCAAGTCGCTAAATACCGGGCGTGATTCCGGCAAGTGAGGGGCGACGATGACCGATCCGATTCGGATCGGATTGGTTGGAGTCAAAATTCTGGGGCTCCAGCGTGAGTTGGTTGTCGATGCGGCCGAAGATGCCGGAGATCCAGCGCCCGCCGTTCCCACAGACGGTGCCAATTGTCGAATATGCATCTCAACAAGTCCCTCGGGTGATCCCATAGGGTTTTGATTAGGAGAACGTGTGGGCGTTGGTGACAATCTTCGGCTAAACAGGGGGCACGATTTACCCAGGTTCGGAGCCCTCGAAGAGGTAAAACCCTTACTCCTGCTCATGTCGATCTGTATTGATGAGTAGATCGGTTACAATGAATGGTGCTCAAGTCGAGAGTATGATCTCGATCTCAAGGCTTTGGTGGTGCGATGTTGCTTGTCCCTCACCTGGAGATTCTCTTGGCCTTATATAGGTGGCCAGGTCTCGAATCGTACCCGGGGGGGGATACAAACCCTAAACCTAAGTCGGTTACAAGTTTCCTAACTTGACCCGCAAGGCCTTGCGGGTGGGCTTTAACTGGGCCTTCTAGAATCGTCTGTGGCGTCTCCCCTTGGGCTTGGGTCTTGGGCCTTGGACCGGGTAGCCTTACCCGATAGGTCCAGGAGTCATCCCTTCGTCAATGGGTGGAGTGTGTGCGGAAGCATTGTTGAGAGCGACAAACTGCTGTCCACAAGCCTTGTAATTATAACTCTCTTTTGTATAAAAATCAGGTATGCAATTGCATACCCTCGAATTTTTGTTTACAAAGTAGTCTTTTTGTTTCTAAAAAAAACCATTTGCACATTAAAAATTAATTTTGAACAAGAATATGACCATTAACATGTGGGTTACATGTCGCGTAAATTACACCATTCAATTTTTTTTTTGAAACATGAATCCTGTATTGTTGGGCTAGTTTTGACGAAACAGTCTTTCGCCCCGCTTTATAAATAAAGCACAACGGCCAAACAGATACAAGGTGATGAGAAAATCCTCTTACACAGCAGATCAAAGATAAACAAAAAAAAACAAAGGAAACCAAACTTGCCACCAAGGACCTGGAGCGAAATCTAGAAGTACCTAGTCTTGAATCCCGTATTGTTGGACTAGTTTTTGCGAGTTGAGTTTTCGGAAATACGTGTGCCTTCTTTTCAAAAGTGATGGGAGTAATCGTATCAAAAAAAAAAGTGAAGGGAGTAATAATAAGTGAATGAAATGGGCTTTGGAGTGGAGAGTTGACTAGGAAAATGACACGGCCAACTGCGCGCGTTGTAATTACCGCGAGCTCGAACACGCAACCGCGGGAAGGTAGCGCCGCGTAGAAACTGCGTAAATGGGATTGGGTTCTTGTCTCGGCCGGAGAAGGTGGTAACGGCACGCAGTGGTTGCTCGCTAGCTATACCCCCCATAGCTCGCTTAGAAAGCTCCGTTGCGTCGTTGTCTAGCGCATAGTGTTGTCACCACTTGCGTTTCGGTGACCGCATGGCGACGTTGACCGCGGTGGCGCATATGTGTACGCAGGTCAACTGGGCCCGTGCAGGTGCAGGAAAACCTGTCTCGACTCCTAATGAGCGAGCGTGAGCCGTTGTGCGCCTCATGTACTGTAGTACTCCAGATGAATCAATCACAAGTGATGTGAAAGTGACAGAAATTCAGCGATCCACTTAGGTTTTGTTAAACCTTTCTTAGTTGTCTCACTAGGGATAAAAAGGAGTACCTTGTTACCGGGGATTTGAAGTGACACTAATCAATCTCCATGACTAGATCTAGCAAGTTCTTACTTCAACTTCATGTCACATTGCTTAAAGCTATACTCTGGTTTTTCCTTAATTATCGAGGTGTTATGATTTATTTCGCATCTTGGTGGAGTATAAGAGGGATCAATATGACCGTAGAGATCTCTATGCTAGGACGTGATGCCCATATGAAAGTACTCAATGTTAAACATGTTATTGTAATCTCACATGTAATTCTTTATGTCCACCGTCTACCACTTTATTTGAGAGAATGCAAGTGTGAAATCATGAACCCCGGTCCTATTTAAATATAAGAAAACACTCTAGTTACTTTGCTGCAATTTACTTTACTTGCACTTTACTTTACTTGCATCTCCAATTCGGATTTACATTATCTCCATCACCACTTGCATCACAAAAATACAAAAACAATCCATTGCATATTTATTTTCTCATTTGCATTTAGTAGTAGATTTAATTATTGCACATTTACTTTCAGTTTTGCGTTGCAATTTAGAAGTTTCACACCTTGTGCTTGACAACCACTTGGTGAGGTTTAGGGCACAAAATTCTCTACTTGTTTGCAGGATCCTGGAGGAAGCTTGGAAGACAACTGCTGAAATACTGGCTCCCCAAGAGTTCGATATAAACCCTCGAGTCACCCTCGTGGGGAAGAAGGCTTGCCACTAGCTACACACTCTGCACTTGGAGTCTCAACCTAGCCATCAAGCGTTTTTCTGGCTCCGTTGCCGGGGAGCCATAGGTGAAGGAGTTGTCCAAGGGAGCTCACAAGAAGTCTTCATCACCAACAAGGTGTGCAAACACCTAAGCTTGGGGAGGTTGCACCTATGAGAGTACCGTCCTTTCTATCTCCACCTTCTTTCAAGTAGATTGTTTTGTTTCTTCTCTTGTTTTTGTTTTTGTTCTTGTTTTTGTTTTGTCTTGCATATTTTATTTTAGTTTGCATTTTATTTTTGCATTTAGTTATCTAGATTATTTTAGTATTTCGAATTTGCTTAGTTACTTTACTTTTGTTTTGCATAAAAAATTAAAAACTACATAAAAACTTGGAAAATGGAGCAGAGAACTTATTGGCCATTCAGTGTTAAGAATTTCCCTCAAGAGCTAAATATTCCCGTTGAAAAATTAGAGGTAGATCCTAGTGTTATTAAAATGATTTATGAATCTCGTTTCTATGGAAAGCCTAAAGAAGACCCTTTGTTCCATCTTAAGAAATTTGATGAAAGATGTAAAACTTTGAACTTGAATCATGCAAACATCAACACTGCTAAAGTTAAACTCTTTCCCTACTCACTAGGAGGCAAAGCATTAGATTGGATATTAAGATGGCCTCCTAGAAATTTTACTACTTGGTTCAACTTAAGGGCTGCATTTATTGAAAGGTTTTGTCATGCTAAAAAGAATTACAATGTTAAACAATTTCTCATTACCTTTAAACAAGAAAAAGATGAATCAATGATACAAGCATGGGAGAGATTTAGAAGTAGAGCATATGGAATAGGGCATGGCTTTAGAGATTGGATACTTATGCATATGTTTTATAAGGGACTTTCTGAAACTTCTAGAGCCTTTTTAGATAATGAATGTGGGGGATCTTTTACTAGTACTAATGCTGCAAATACCCATGTTTTGCTTGAAAGTTTGCTCTTAGAGGTTAAAATTAAAGAGAGCTTAAAAAAGGCTGAAGTACCCGAGGATATTTTTGATGATCACTATGAGATTTTTAATATGCATAATAGAAAAGGAAAAGTAGAGGAAATTATGATGCTTACTGAAATTAAGGATCCATTGCTTGATTTAGAAAAAAGTAGCTTGCAAGAACTTATTGCTACTCTACAAAAATTTGCTAGTGATCCCACTATAAATGTTAATCAACCTGGCTTTGGATCTTATATTGCTAATCATGTCTTGCAAGAAAAAATTACTAGGTACAAGAATGAGGCCATGATACCTCCTAAGCTTGGGGATGCATGGATCCCCAAGGTGCTAGTTTCAATTGGAAAAGAAATTCACCATGCCATGTTAGATCTAGGTTCTAGTGTATCATTACTCTCTAAAGAATTATATGAATTGCTAGAACTAGAAAATTTAGAAAAGTGCTCAAGTGAATTTGTCCTTGCTGATAACTCTACTAAACATGCTGTAGGACAAGTAAAATATGTTATGATTGAATTTCACATGACTTTCGTACCCGTTGATTTCATTATTATGGATATGGGGGATAAATCCCCTAGTCCTATTATTTTGGGTAGACCTTTTCTTCGTACTACAGGTGCAATCATAGACTCCAAGGAAGGGAATGTCAAGTTTCAGTTCCCTCACAAGAAAAGCATGGAGCACTTCCCAAGGAAGAGGGGCACGCTGAAGAACAAGCTCCCTCATGAGATTTATCCCTCTTGATTATCAAGTAAGTAAAGCCTAGCTATATGGCTATAAAGAAAGCGCTTTACGGGAGGCAACCCAGTTGTTTTTGTTTGGATTTTCCTAGTGTCCTCTTGCTGTCTCAAGAGATTAGTTTTTTTTGTTTTTTTTTCTGGAGTTTTCAATAAAGAGTCAAGTCAAACCCATTTGGACTTATAAGTTGCTATCCTAGTACATGCAATTTCTGTTTCAGCACGAGTCTGCTCACCGTATGATTTTACGTTTTTTATTGGTATGTCTGATTGAGCTAATTTTTAGTATGTTCTTCAACTTTTCGTCCTCTATAAGCACAAAAATTGGCTTAATTTTTTGACGAGTCTAGCTTAGGGAAAAACGTTCGTTTTGCTGCTGCTGCTTTTCTGGACAGATTCTTCCTTCTTTTGTTTTATGCACTCTTTGGGCTTGGGAATCGAATTCCATGATTCTTTCAAGCAAGAGAGTGAACATACAACATAATGAACCTTATTGTCTATCTACTGGAGCATTTGATTTGGAATTTTGCACAGCAAGCATGTGATTTGTTTGTCCTTGCTAATCTCACCCCACAGAAAAAGAATGGGAGAAACATGTTTTGTGAAGTTTTTTCACAGGGAATAGAGGAGCTGCGCCTCAATACATCCAAGAATGGTGAAATCCATTAGCTTGGGGATGTGATGAACACCCCACTGGAGCTACACTCTTTTGGTTAGCACACGTCTACTTTCTGTTTTTCTAAGCAAAGCATTTATCGTAGAGACTTGAAGCGTCTAGTTTTTGTTTTTATTTTTGTTTTGATAAGACCACCATCATTTTATATGAGATTGAGCTACTGGAGTTTGGGGTTGGAATGTATTTAATGCTAGTATTCTGACTTGGAATAGGGATGCCATGGTTGATTTGAAGAGCTACATATGTTTGCATGATTTATAGGCTTTTTATGTGTAGAAATTTGCAATAATGTTGTCTTGAGCTATCTCTTATTCATGTCATTGATGTTAGTTGCTGGTTTATTTAGTTTGTCATGAAATGAGTAGTTCTATGGACATATGCATGCATAGTAGCTGGTCAACTATCTCCCTCTTGCTAGCCCAAAAATTTAAAAATTCCAACAAGAAAAAACTTGTTTCCAACACTCCTTAGCCAAGTATTCCCAGTGAGTCCACCATATCTTCCCATTAGCTTCATTGCTATTCCGAGTATGTTCACCATGTTATTGTGTTATTTATGTTCTAAATTAAGATATCCACTTTATTAATTTTCATGGGTTGAACTTGGGATAGGACTCTCACGAACTTTTGAAGGCACACTTTACTTTTTATGCATCTAATAAACATGACCCAATAATGGGAGCCACAAGTTTTGCGTTTGACAAGTGTGTGGTTGGGAGCTAGCTATAAACGTGTATCACCGGAAAGCTTTCAACATTGCACAAAAAAATTACATTTGGTTGATATCATGTACTTTTTTTTGGACTTCTGCCATGCCGAAATGAAATAGAGGAATAGTAAGTTTTGATCAGTAAGTATCTATATGACTAGAGAAACGCATTGGGCCGCTAATCCAAGCCATGCTTTATCATGGTGGAAATTTACTTACAGCTTGAGTGACTCTACAACACATCCTATAATAAAATAAGAAGCTATGCATAATAGTGAAGGAAAATAAAAAGGATGATGAGTCTACTCCGTTTGTTCATCTTGTCATTGTAACATGGGCTTGTTTCCATGTCATGGGGCAAGAGGTACCTCTTTGCGGTTCTCTATGATGTCATTAATACTTATTATGATTGTACAAATCTTATTAGGAATCTTAAGTTGAGTAATCATGGAGTAGGTTTTCACACTCACGGGGCATGAGGCTTTCAACCACCTTGTCATTCTCATTACTTCAATACTCACAATTTTAAGATGCTAGTGATAAAGGGGCAATGAGAGTCCTAGATCAATGGATACCACATTTCAATTAGTAAATTTAGTTGAATAATTTAGAGGCTAAATAAGACTTGATCATGTTTTACCTCTACTCAGTTTTCTCCAAAGTGTCCACCATATTTTCTATTCTCCATTATGCTATTCTTTGACCAATATAGGATTTTATTTTTCATTTTGTGTATGCATTTGGTCCATAGTGCTTTTATTTCATTATACACTTTGTGAGCTTTCATGAAGCATCTTTGCTTGCATATTTGATATTTCTTACAACATGAATTGTATATTGCTACTCATTTCTAGTATTAATCATTTGATTATATGTAGCATGAATAATCCTCCTTGATATCCCATGATTGTTTCAATATGCAAAACCCATCTTAGTTTTATCACCTTCATACTCGAGGACGAGCATGGGTTAAGCTTGGGGATGTTGATGCATGTAAAATGCATAGATGAATTTTGCATATTTTCACATGGTTTTCTATTACATATTGCATCATATAAGGGTATAATTCAATGTTTTATAGTATTTTGGGGTTAAATTACAAAGTCCCCCAACTTTTATGGAATTAACCCTGCCTGTCAGAAACCCCGTTTTCTATATTTTTGACGTTTCAGGGGGCAAACTTCCGCGAAATCAGCTGAAAATCTGCGGGGGTCATTTTCTTGGAAGGAGAAGACTTGCGGGCGAAGGATCCACAGAATTGGGCAAGGAGGCCCAAAAGAGGACCCTCCACGTGGCCAGATTCCTTGGCCGCGTGAGAGGCCCCCTTTTGGCCCCTGTGGCCCCAATTCCTTCCATCTTCGACTTACCGACTCCGTCTTGACCTAAAACGGACTATAAAAGGGTCCCCTGTACCCTTACGGAGAGGAGCGCCGCCGAAACACCGAAACACCGAAACAGATACCAGAAGTTCCAGATTGGAGGGGGAAAACTCCGGCGGGGCGCCGCCGGTGTGATCTCCTACCCCTCCAACGTCATCTCCATCGACATCTCCATGAAGAGGGAGTAGTCCACCCCAGGGCTATGGGTTTGTGGAATTAGCACTTGTATCTCTCTCTCTATGTGCTTCACTAATTAGATCCGTATGAGCTGCCTCACATGATTACGGGCACCGTTGTAATTCCTATGTGGTGGATCTTTTCTATGAGTTATTGAATCTGAGATTGCAATTGTTTCTCTTGAGTTATTTGAGTAGATGTATCTTATGTACCCCGTTCTTATTTGCTAGCTTTGATCAATCTAGTTCTTGAGAGCGTGTGTGTGGGGTGATGGGTGCATTAGTTGGAGTAACGGGGGGTGGCTAGTGCTGTGAAAGTGACAGAAGTTCAACGATCCACTTAGGTTTTGTTAAACCTTTCTTAGTTACCTCACTAGGGATAAAAAGGAGTACCTTGTTACCGGGGATTTGAAGTGACACTAATCAATCTCCATGACTAGATATAGCAAGTTCTTACTTCAACTTCATGTCACATTGCTTAAAGCTATATTCTGGTTTTTCCTTAATTATCGAGGTGTTATGATTTATTTCGCATCTTGGTGGAGTATAAGAGGGATCAATATGACCGTAGAGATCTCTATGCTAGGACGTGATGCCCATATGAAAGTACTCAATGTTAAACATGTTATTGTAATCTCACATGTAATTCTTTATGTCCACCGTCTACCACTTTATTTGAGAGAATGCAAGTGTGAAATCATGAACCCCGGTCCTATTTTAAATATAAGAAAACACTCTAGTTACTTTGCTGCAATTTACTTTACTTGCACTTTACTTTACTTGCATCTCCAATTCGAATTTACATTATCTCCATCACCACTTGCATTACAAAAATACAAAAACAATCCATTGCATATTTATTTTCTCATTTGCATTTAGTAGTAGATTTAATTATTGCACATTTACTTTCAGTTTTGCATTGCAATTTAGAAGTCTCACACCTTGTGCTTGACAACGACTTGGTGAGGTTGAGGGCACAAAATTCTCTACTTGTTTGCAGGATCTTGGAGGAAGCTTGGAAGACAACTGCTGAAATACTGGCTCCCCAAGAGTTCGATATAAACCCTCGAGTCACCCTCGTGGGGAAGAAGGCTTGCCACTAGCTACACACTCTGCACTTGGAGTCTCAACCTAGCCATCATCAGGGTGATACTTTTCTCCAAGTCGCTAAATACCGGGCGTGATTCCGGCGAGTGAGGGGCGACGATGACCGATCCGATTCGGATCGGATTGGTTGGAGTCGAAGTTCTGGGGCTCTAGCGTGAGTTGGTTGTCGATGCGGCCGAAGATGCCGGAGATCCAGCGCCCGCCGTTCCCACAGACGGCGCCAATTGTCGAATATGCATCTCAACAAGTCCCTCGGGTGAGCCCATAGGGTTTCGATTAGGAGAACGTGTGGGCGCTGGTGACAATCGTCGGCTAAACAGGGGGCACGATTTATCCAGGTTCGGAGCCCTCGTAGAGGTAAAACCCTTACTCCTGCTCATGTCGATCTGTATTGATGAGTAGATCGGTTACAATGAATGGTGCTCAAGTCGAGAGTATGATCTCGATCTCAAGGCTTTGGTGGTGCGATGTTGCTTGTCCCTCTCCTGGTGATTCTCCTGGCCTTATATAGGTGGCCAGGTCTCGAATCGTACCTGGGGGGGATACAAACCCTAAACCTAAGTCGGTTACAAGTTTCCTAACTTGACCCGCAAGTCCTTGCGGGTGGGCTTTAACTGGGCCTTCTAGAATCGTCTGTGGCGTCTCCCCTTGGGTTTGGGTCTTGGGCCTTGGACCGGGTAGCCTTACCCGATAGGTCTAGGAGTCATCCCTTCGTCAGTGGGTGGAGTGTGTGCGGAAGCATTGTTGAGAGCGACAAACTGCTGTCCACAAGCCTTGTAATTATAACTCTCTTTTGTATAAAAATCAGGTATGCAGTTGCATACCCTCGAATTTTTATTTACAAAGTAGTCTTTTTGTTTCTAAAAAAAACATTTGCACATTAAAAATTAATTTTGAACAAGCATATGACCATTAACATGTGGGTTACATGGCGCATAAATTACACCATTCATTTTTTTTTTTAAACATGAATTCCATATTGCTAGACTAGTTTTGACGAAATAGGCTTTCGCCTCGCTTTATAAATAAAGCACAACGGCCAAACAGATACAAGGTGATGAGGAAATCCTCTTACACAGCAGATCAAAGATAAACAACAAAAACAAATGAAACCAAACTTGCCACCGAGGACCCTGGAGCGAAATCTAGAAGTACCTAGTCTTGAAACCCGTATTGTTGGACTAGTTTTTGCGAGTTGAGTTTTAGGAAATGCGCGCGCCTTCTTTTCGAAAGTGATGGGAGTAATCCTATCAAAAAAAAAAGTGAAGGGAGCAATAATGAGTGAATGAATGGGCTTTGGGGTGCAAACCAACCTGTGGTTGGATGGTTAGGAGGGTGGTTGTACCCCCAGCCCACCAGAGTTCAAACCCCAGGTTTGACATCTGTGTGTTGCATTTAGGCGGAATATTCTTTCAGTGAGAGACGACGTTCCCGTCGACAGCGAGGCGCCTGTGGTGACTTCGTCAATCTCAAGACCCGCCGGCTCGGTCTCTCGGAGGTGCTCATAGGGGTAGGGTGTGCGTGTGTGCGTTCATAGGGGTGAGTGTATGCGCGTGTATATGAGCGCTTGCGATTTGTACTGTGTTTCTAAAAAAAAAGAATGGGCTTTGGAGTGGAGAGTTGACTAGGAAAATGACACGGCCAACTGCGCGCGCCGTAATTACCGCGAGCCCGAACACGCAACCGCGGGAAGCTAGCGCCGCGTAGAAACCGCGTTGATGGGATTGGGTTCTTGTCTCGGCCGGAGAAGGTGGTAACGGCACGCAGTGGTTGCTCGCTAGCTATACCCCCCATAGTTCGCTTAGAAATTTTCGTTGCGTCGTTGTCTAGCGCATAGTGTAGTCACCACTTGCGTTTCGGTGACCGCATGGCGACGACGACCGCGGTGGCGCATATGTGTACGCAGGTCAACTGGGCCCGTGCAGGTGCAGGTGCAGGAAAACCTGTCTCGGCTCCGGATGAGCGAGCGTGAGCCGTTGTGCGCCTCATGTACTGTAGTAGTAGATGAATCAATCGCAAGTGCTCCCTCCCACCTCTGCACGACATGCGTGTGCCAAGAGTCCGATGGACTTGGATAATAATTGTGTTTTTTTTTTTTGAAATAATTGTGTTTCCTTTCTACGAAACACCCTCCCTACACTGCTCCCACCCACCTCCTCGCCGGCCGGGTCAAGCTGAAGCACGCACCCACATGGGACGACGTGGACCCAGTGCCCACGCGAAGTCAGAGTTTCAACGGACGCCAACGGCCATATATGGCCCTCACGTTCGTCCTCCATACGATACGACCATACGCCCACTCGCGTTTACACGTCACATATCGGGAGGACTGCGCACGCACGTTCGACTCGCTCTTCCGATTTTATCTCCCATTTCTCCGTCCTAATTCTTGTTTTTATTACCACCTTGATCCGATCAATGTTTCTAGACGAGCTTTTCTTTTTTGCGTTGTAACCAGACATTCCTGCGGCGGCTAGTATACATTTTCGCCGGCGTTCGGCCGCCGAATTTAGGCAGCCACTACATACTGTATGTCATGCCTGGCGTTAGCTTGACGTTCACGATCCAGAAGCGCTATTTTATAGTAGCCTTTGCGTACTCATCAAACTTGTCCTTTGCGTCCTCTAACCGTGGTACCGGTGCCTTTTACGATAAGCGCGATGACACCAAGCGGCGAACGTTGACAGAGAGCCGGCAAATGAATGATGGCCGCGCTGTTCAAATAAACCATACATACGGTTGTGCGCGCGCTATAATCCGGATTCTTCCGGTCTCCACTATGAGCGGTCAATGGATACTGACGCGCTAACGGAGACATGTCGACGCTATAATAGTCAGTATACCATGCGAAAATCAGTGTATTGAACAACCGGGTAATATAAGATTGGTCTAACCATTTTAGCGCTAACGGGAGGGAGAGTCGATGACACATGCATGGGAGACTCAGAGGCGCCTGGTCAAACAACTGGAGCCTACTACAGTAGGTTCGGAATCATCTTAACCGATACTGAAACAGATAAATTGTTCTGTCGATCACGTCACTTCTCCTCTCTATTTTGTACCAAAATAATTGATACTCCGGCCAAAGAATACGACCTCTTCTTTTGCGCAGAGTGAAGAATAAAGACTTATAGGCTAGACATAGTCTCCGTGTGTCTGTCATCACGCTGCCCCCCTTATCTTAATCTCACTTGTGTAACTAGTTTTATTGCTGTATGTTATGAAATGGTCTTGGTGTGTTTTTTTTTTCTTACTGCGTATTTATGTGAGACTAAATACCAATCTGTGAAATTGCATCATATTATAATTTTATACCCAAAAATATGGGCAGGCCTAGGCAACAGGACCTCGTGTTAAGCAATGTTACCGTTCTAGTTGCCAGATAGGAAATAAACTCCACGGATCGTGGGGAGTTCACACATGGAGGTATAATTTTGCCTAAATGGCCCTTTAGCAAACTTTAAGCCACTAATGGTCACTCAGAAAACTTCTAACTGCATATGTCCCCTCCTAAAAAACGACGGTTAGGATGACGTTTCTACAACGAAAACAACCTAGCCTATATTGGCCAAGTCATCTGAATAAAGTCATCACAGATGGCGTACCTGTCACAGATGGCCAACCTAACCTAGCCTACATTGGCATTCTCGGAGACTCTGAGAATGCCAAAAACGCCAATGCAAATGGCGTATTGTACGCCTAACGAGAATCTCAGAGTCTCCGAGAATGCCAATGTGCCAACACAAATGATTTTATTTAACCCGCAACATTTTAGAATTTTCCCCACTTTGAACCGCATTTTGTATTTCACATGACAGTTGCACCATAATGGAACTTTTTGCACACAAATAGTAAAAACCTAAGCAACATGCCCATGTGGGAGGCAGTGTTACCAAATCGGAAATTCATGGGTACATGCATGGGCATCGGTACTCAAGAGCCTGATTCGAAGCGTCCAAAATGTATTTAAGTTATAAAAAAAATATGCACGTACATATTTTTTTGATACTTATTCATAGAGAATTTCGAGAAAACATATGATTGAAAATTTGTCCCTCAAAAAAATGGAACTTGCACGATTAAAAATTGGGACCCTGTATTCTTCATCGGTCACTTCTGTCTACACAAGCTACATACTTTCGTATTACATAACTGCATATATTGTCTGCATGCATGATTTTATGTTTTATATTAAATTTCTTTAGTATTTTTTTGATTTTACTGTTCTCGTGGGATTAGGAGTGATTATGTTCTATAAACTTTGCTCATTGCTTCAGACATGGCGACTAGACCTAACTAATGTACCATGCTAGGAGCTTATCATGTTGGTACTTGGAAATGGTAAGCAAAAATACACCTTCTAACAATGTGAGGTTACTTTAGAAGATACATGGGTTAGGCCATGTCACACCAACTTACATATGTCTCTCCCCTTCCCCAATCCATCATGCTCGGAAGCCTGCCAAAAGGAGCTTCATCGACGTACAGGAAGAATTCAACACATGCTCCTAAAGAGGTAGAAAACTAACTCCAAAAGTACGGTGAGAAGAAACATACAAACACATGAAGATTAAGGCGGGAGATACTTACCTATGACTGACGTGGGAATACTTCCCGAGTCCTCCTAACAGGCCTATCCAGTCTAATTATGCGTAGAAGCCCAGCATGTGGAGCCATTATGATCTTCCAGAAGGCCCAACTACGGTCCACCTGCAAGACTTACGGGTCAAGAATTGGAGGAGCAACCGACATTAACTTAGGGTTTTGTAACCTACACGGGCCCGGATTCGGGACCCAGCCTCCTATATAAAGGCTGGGAGACCCCGAGGTAAGGTATCTGATCTTTATTCCACCATAGGCTTTGCCTCTCTCGAGATCCAACCTATCGTGACTAGGGCATCCACCATTGTAACACACCATCAATACGATCCAGACGAGCAGGAGTAAGAGTTTTACCTCCTTGAGGGCCCCGAACCTGGGTAAACTTTGTCCCATGTTAACCATCGAATCTACCAACATTCATCCGTTTCCTGTTCTCAAACTCTCAGTATGTCACTCGGGGAATATGTCGATACGGGGAACCGACAATGACAAAGTAAGACTTCACATAAGCCTACAAAAGGGAGAGATCAATGAGGGAATAAATGACGACTTTTTACGCCCACACCATCAATGGCCGGCACAAAGATTAGCCTATCCTATATAAGTGGATCGGTATTTAAGCTCGTCTAGTTATACTCTCTACTCGCCAAGTACCCCTTTGTAATTTGTACCCGTGTCCACTTTATCAATATAATTTTGAGGTGGAACTACAGCTTTTCACCCCTCAAATCGGGGGGGGGGGGCAAACCTGGGTAAAATCGTGTTTATCTAAACATATTGATCTAAGCACATTAAATAACATACTATCATGATCCTTTAGAGGTATGGTTTCCAAGGAACCCGATTTCAATACCTCTACACCACAAGATATCACCTTTTATGCAAGAAATAAGATGCCATGAAATTAAATCCCAAAACAGATTATGCAAGAAAAATCCCACACCCATTTTCTTTTTCTCATGTTATCCTTAGTGGAAATAAAATTCTGCCAAATCAACCAAAGCCAGACCTCGATTTTTATGGGGAGTTTACCTTTCCATAATTGTGAAAAAGATATGTCTTGCATCTACGTGACCTGGATGGGGGATTGCAAAGTTCTAGGACCTACATAACACCCTCAAAATACTAAATGAGTCCATGATACACTTCGCTCTATATATTATGCATTTGAATTTTTATTTCGGATAAGTGTTGACATCATTTGAAAGGGAGATTAGCGTCGTCATCATTTTAATATACAAGGTATAGAAGACCAATTTTTTGTATAAGAAGTGGTTCTTATAAAACCGTTGCTCCCCAGCATTTTGACCCCTCTAGAGATATTCGTCCATGGCTGATCCGAACTCCCACGGATTGGATGGAAAAAGAAACGAAATGTAAAGTTATTTGAGTCGCTGACGGGGCTACGTGTTGCTATTCCCATTATAGAATGAATGTTTTAGCCTTTTAGGAGATCTGAAAACAGCGCAAGGCTTTGAAACTTCTAAATAAATTTGTTAGAATTCCTTTGACGACATTTGTATGCATCCAACATTGATAATAAGTTTTTTTCAATGATAATACTCCCTCCGTTTTTTATACAAGGTCACTATCTCAATTTCTAGATACCAAGAAAACAAAGGCAACCACTCCCTCCGTCCGGAATTAAGTGTCACAAAGTTTGACAAAAGTGGATGTATCTAACATTAAATTATGTCTAGATACATTCACCTTTGTCAAACTTTATGACATTTAATTTCGGACGGAGGGAGTATTATATAGCATGATTAATTACTATATAAACCCTCTTGCTTTCCGTGCTAATTAGACATGTTGTATGTGGTGTCTCTTTCTCTATGGTAACCATATACAACCTTCACACTAATGACTAATGAGCTCCATTATACAAGGTAAAATCCTAATATAGTGGCCTTCTATAGATACAAATTGAATTTTTGACTGTGGCATTGTACTATACAAAGATCACGGATGGAGTAAGTCATTTTGTGGTTTTAATATGTCTGGGGTACTTTGATTAGTTCAGACTCTCCGGTCGCCATCGCGTTCTCCGCGTTACCTTTAGAAGACCATTATTTTTAACAGAAGTGGCAGGTCTATAAATCCTTGGCTCCCCAACGTTTTAAGCGCTCCAGAGATATTCGTCGCATTCTCACTGAAAGCCAATCCCTGAAAGAAAAGAAAGAGAGACCGCGAGCTCGAGCAATGGACACCGTTTCCAAGAAGCCGTCTTTGTCGAGGAAGCCCTCGCCGTCGTTCCGCCTCCGCAACGGCAGCCTCAATGCCCTGCGCCTGCGCCGCGTGTTCGACCTCTTCGACCGCAACGGCGACGGCGAGATCACCCTCGACGAGATGGAGTCCGCGCTGGACACGCTGGGCCTGGGTGCCGACCGTGCCGGCCTGGAGGCAACCGTTGGCGCCTACATCCCGGCTGGAGCCGCCGGCCTCGGCTTTGAAGACTTCGAGAGCCTCCACCGCGCTCTTGGCGACGCGCTTTTCGGGCCCATCGTTGAGGAGGAGCCTGAAAAGGAAGGCGAGGACGAGGAAATGAAGGAGGCGTTCCGGGTGTTCGACGAGAACGGCGACGGCTTCATCTCCGCCGCCGAGCTGCAGACCGTGCTGAAGAAGCTCGGCCTGGCGGAGGCGCGGAGCCTGGCGGCGGTGCAGGAGATGATCTGCAACGTCGACAGCGACCGCGACGGCCAGGTCGATTTCGGCGAGTTCAACAGCATGATGCAGGGGATCACCGTGTGGGGCGCTTGAGGCCGGCGGCGAGCGGCATCTTGCCTTGGTCCCTTTCCTGTTTCTCATGTACGTATCGTTCCTAGGCATTGTTGTAGCACGATTTTTTACTCGGCAAATCTTGATCGAGATTCCTATCCTTGACTGGATATGTTTGCTCGTAAGTCTTGAAGGCTTTGCGTGAGAACTATGGCCACATCCCACATGTACTAATCAATTTCTTGATTAACTACTCTTCTTTTTTCTCCCCTTCTTTTTTCTGGAACTGTATTGACCAGCTCCTCCTAAGAATATTCGTGTGGCTTTCGTGCTCCTGCCTAACACTGCACCTCCTTCTCGCGCGTTGACGTAGTATGGTGTTATAATGTGTCATTTGAAAATGACATTTTGTGTAATAAAAATAGGGGACCATGAAGCATACGGATATGTACTCTCTCCGTCTCAAAATAATTGTCATTAAGATGGATGTAGATGCATTTTAATGTCAGATACATTCATTGTAATCCATTTTACCGGCAATTATTTAAGATAGATGGAGTACATAGAACGCTATGGTGCTAGTATTCATTATGTTTTTTTCTCTCTATATATGTTCATCCTGACAACAAAACTCTTTTCTTCTGAAAACACTAGCACTTACTAATCCTAGTGAGACACATGCACGAGATTGTCCTCCATAATTAGTACTACTGTACATTAGTATAGTATGGTACTGGTGCTTAAGCACATGAAGGTTGTTATACCAACCAGATGAATTTTCCTTTCTAAGAGGACCCACCACTTGTCCAAAGCAACTTGGATCCACATGGTCTGCGCTTCAGCATAGTTATAAATCTACTTCATCGCACGTTTTTGCGTCCCAAGCCATAAAGCAATGTTATCCCTTGATTCTGCAGATCCTCGTCAAGCATGGGAAGATTGGGCGAGGAACAATCGGAACTTCCCGGAACCCGTAGATTGCTCCAGGCCTTACAAAGTTAAGGCATGTAGCCATGTGTAGACTTGTGCTAGTTTCATCGGTCGCTAGGGAGTTGGTGTGTGCTGGTCGGATGCTCATAATGCAGGTATTCCCTTGTAATTTTAGCGCCTTCTCACTATGGTGGCTCTATCTTCTACTGATGTAATCATGTAGGTGTTGTGCGATCTGATGCGTGCGCTTTATAGTCTGATAATCTGTCTGTAAATCATAACATTATTTTTTTCATTTTGTTTATCAAAACTGTATGATGTACTATTTGAATTCCCTTATAATATGGGCACATTTGTTAACTTCATGTGTTGGTAGGTTTTGGCAAAAACATCGAACATACAGGGAATTGGAGGTAGCATTTTACTTATGTTAAGTCATGGACTGGTTTCTTCAGCCCTTTTTCTATGTGTTGGTGTTGTGTATGACCGACATAAGACTCGACTTGTTAGATATTATGGAGGTTTAGTGAGCACCATGTCGAATTTCTCTACCATTTTCTTCCTTTTCACTTTAGCCAATATGAGTTTACCCGGCACTAGCAGCTTTATCGCGGAATTTCTACTCTTAGTAGGAGCTTTCCAAAGAAATAGCTTAGTAGCCACATTAGCTGCGTTTGGGATGATTTTAGGTGCGGCGTATTCCCTTTGGCTACATAATCGTGTGGTTTCTAGAGATTTAAAACCCGATGTCCTCTATAAATTCTCCGGTCTAAATGGCAGAGAAGTTTCCATTTTCTACCTTTATTATTGGATGGGCGACTGAACACTACCAAAAAAGGGTAAACCAATGTGATCATGACATTGTAGGTGCTTGCGATGGGACGGATGCCACTTCCCTCTGGTGGGACCAAGAGAAAGAAAGGACGGGGGCGACCATGCATGGCACTTCTCGACCGTGTCTCCGAGGGACAGTTGAACGAGCACACTCGAGTTATTGGGTTATATTGAGCACTTGTCAGTTTTTGTCGATTTTAGGATATCGACTAGTATACTGGGTCTTTGGTTCTCGAAGAAAAACGATTATCAATGTCTTATTACAGGCAAATCATGAGCTAGCTCGGTATTCCAAAGCTATTTTTAAATAAGATAAACGTTAGTAGCCTCCCAGTTTGTTAACTCTCTATATGGATATTGTAGAAACCGTATTAATGGGATAACTCGATTTTGTTATTATATGATTTTTAAGGTTGGCCTTCAAATTCTTTTCTGTCATGATTGGCATTGCCACTTCTGTTTCCATCATTGTTGTTGCCGCTAGACTCGAAAGGGAAAGCGTGTGTGCACTGTGCATCATTGATTCACATGTTGGTTCAGAATTTGGACTTCGTACACACGGTTCCTCAATAGCAACATACAAGAATGAAAAATGTGAGTACTTCCAAGAAAATACACTAATCCGTAACATAACCATGACTTTTCGAAAATCGCCACCGCTTATTTGGTATTATCAAAAGGTAGAAACATCTCTGCAGCTAATGTAGCTAACTGTACTCTCACAAACTCAAGAACTACATAAACATAGTGAAAAATCAAAACTTACATTCATCAATTACATGGAAAAAATCTTACATAGCCTGGACGTGGATTGGCGTTTGTTTCTAAGCCGTGCCATTGCTGGACTTTGGAGGTAAGAAGGCCTCCCACCATCCAGACTCGTATTTTGGGTATGGGGCTGTCCATTTCTCAGGGTTATCAAAATTCAACTCAGCAGGGTTAGAAGCGAGTGCTTCTTCAGGTGTTTCAGCATCGAACTGCTCCGCCAAAACCCTGTCCAGCCTTAGTTTCATAAATCTGAGTGCGAAAAAGAAGATAACCATGAGCCAGTGAGGATTATTTATTGCACTGATGCTAGTTTAAACTGAAACAGAGAACCACGCTGAAGGAACAATTTCAAGAACAAAATCCACACAGATGCTGATTATCTCGGCTATCGGCTATCGGTTGGCTTGAGAATATTCATTTGGATATTTTTTTTCAAAAGGGGAACAAGCCCCGGCCTCTGCATCGGTGCATCCAGCCTCCTTTTTACTAATTATTGCAAAGTATTCATTTGGATAAAAGCCAAATAAATAGAGTTGTGTCGAAGCACACCATGCCGGCAGAACATGAACAATTAACATGACAATGGGATGCATACAGACAGTAAGCATCCGATGGTGGTGTCAGGTTTTACAATTCAATCGTCAAATAAGTTTCTCTATGTTCCTTCAGTTTCCTTTTACTCCCTTCCCCGTCTAATCGCTATTTTCAGGGATGCAAGCCACTGGTAACCAGATCGTACCCAGTTATCGAATGGAGGTGGATAAAAACAAGAAAATGTCCAAAGTACTACTAGTACTAACCAATATGCACATGCCCGCTAGAAAAAAGATGACAAACCCATGGCCATGGGTCATGACGCAGAATACAGATCCAAAGCATCATAAAATGATATGGCGCAACTTCAAGTAGTACAGCCAAAAGCTTCATTTTATACTGCTTAGAGCATCTCTAACAGAGCCCTCAAACCCCGCGGAACCGTGTAATAGCCGTCAAAAACGGTTCCGAAACCGTAGAAAAAGAAATAGCAGAAACCTTAAAAGTCCGAGCTCGTAAATTTTTTTGAGGGCGCCTGGGAAATCTGTCTGCCGAACCGGTAATTTGGAGGTTTCACCTCCGAACCGCCGGGGCCTGTATATCCCTATACCGGTTGGCGGGAGGGACATTTCAGGTCCGTCTGGACGCGTCTCCTCCCCCCATTCCGCCGCCGCCCTCGCCGCCGCCCCGCCGCCGTAGGGCTACTCCGAGCGCGCCTGTAGTGGTTGCGGCGAACATCCCCCTCTCCTCCCCCGGATCTACCTCTCCCGCCCTTTCGGAGCCGTCGCGCCCGTCGAATGGCTGTCGCCGAGGTAAGCCGCCACCGCCCATGAAATCGCCGTCGCCGGTGAAATTTCTTGCCGATTCGTCGTTCGTAGGCCTAACTTGAGGTCCTTACGCGTTTCAGATGTCGTTGACCCCGTGCGAGGAGTTCCTGCTCTCGGATTCTTCCTCCGAAGATGACTTAGACGACGAGACCTTGTTCGAGAGTCGCAGGCGGCAGATGGTGGTTGCCGTCCTCGCCGTGAAGGAGTTCGAGGACCGCTTTCGAAGGACGCGCCAGGGGTCACAAGCTGGGCGGCTGTGCATTCCGCGGAACCGCTTCTACGACAACGAGTTGCTCATGCGGGACTACTTCGCCGAGAACCCGACGTACCCGGCTCATGTATTCCGGAGAAGGTACCGAATGCGCCGCTCTCTCTTTGTGAAGATTGTTCGAGATTGTGAGGCGAATTGCCGTTATTTTACCCGCCGGAGGAATGCTGCCGGTTTGCTAGGATATAGTGCATATCAGAAAATCTCTGCCGCAGTGAGAGTGATTGCATACGGCATTCCAGCTGACTATGCCGACGAGTATCTTCGCATTGGCGAAGACACTACGATTGAATCGGTTCGCACATTTGCGAAAACGATCATTCGGGTGTACGGCAAAGAGTACCTCCGAGCACCAAACGAGGATGATACCAAGAGGTTGATGGCTGCTAATGAAAAGCGAGGTTGGCCTGGCATGCTAGGCAGCATAGATTGTATGCACTGGACTTGGAAAAATGTCCCAAGGCTTGGCACGGGTCCTACTACGGCAAGGGTGGCGACGCAACAATTGTGCTAGAGGCGGTTGCGTCTGAAGACCTATGGATTTGGCATTGCTTTTTCGATTTGCCGGGCACCCTCAATGATATCAACATTTTGCAGAGGTCCCATCTACTTCGTAGGCTAGCAGAAGGTGATGCTCCGGCTTGCAACTACACTGCCAATGGACATGAGTACACACAGGGATACTATCCGGCAGATGGTATTTATCCTCAGTGGTCTACATTTGTAAAGACTATATCCAAACCAAAAGGAAAGAAAGAAATTGAATTTGTAAGGGCACAAGAGTCATGCCGAAAAGATATAGATAGAGCATTTGGTGTTCTCCAATCTAGGTTTGCCATTGTTCGAGGATCTGCCCGTTTTTGGGACAAGAAAACTCTGAAAAACATCATGACATGTTGCGTGATTCTTCACAACATGATCATTGAGGATGAAAGGGACCTGAACTTGGAATTGTGCTATGTCAATGTTGGTAGCCGTGTGAAGTCTGCTACAAACCCTAATTCTGTGCAAGCATTTCTTGAGACTTACAGGGAGATTGAGAACGACGCCACACACAAGCAGCTGCAACTGGACCTAGTTGAGCACATATGGCAGTTGTACGGCCAGTAATTCTTTATTTGAGTTCATTTCATTTTCGTTTCATTTTATTCATGTATGATTGAAACAATTGTTTCCATTCTTGTATTGGATTATTCTTGACTTCACATTTTATTGTAATAATATGGATTATTGCTTGAGCTATTAATTTTTATTGTGATATGGACGATCTTTGGTGCAATGCTGAAAACTGTATGCAAATTCTGAACATTTTGACATATGTTTTACTAGTTTACGGTTCCGCGCAATAGCAGTACCCGTAAAGTGGAACCTTAAAACAGAATACGGGTACTGCTATTGCGCGGCTCGTTTTCGCGGAAAAAACTTTCCGACCCTTAAAACGGGTATACGGTTCATCGGTTCGAGGGCTATGTTAGAGATGCTCTTACAACCGTTTCTTTTTTCCTCAAATAAACATTATGTGCTCAAACTTGACTAGTGGCAGTATCTAGACATGTCCCATTCTTGAATCTGAACTTTACTGGGAGGGCATGCCGCATGCATGCATTTGAACCAAAATACATCACGGCTAGCCGTGTAGCAGGGAAATGGATGCGAATTGCAGACACAAACAGTTACTGATGCACTGTGTTTTGACATTTCCAACATCAAACATACCAGATTGCGCTATTGCATGCCATGATGTGATGCCGATGGCGTATGGGCATTTGAGCAACGCAGGGAACTATCATAAAGCCACCACTTGCTACTAACTAGTACCAATTCGCAATTATTACCACGAAAACATGCATTGGCGTTTCAATATCCATCGCGAACTCGGCTAATTGGGCATTATTCTTTGAGCTTGCAACGATGCCTGAAGAATGAAGATACAACTTAACTTAGTGACTTACCTGATCCAGTTGCGATCGGTGGAGACGAGCGCGACGGCGGGGCGCTTGAGCCGCTTGGTGACGTTGGGGAACCTGTCCAGAAACTTGGGCTCGATGACGAGCCAGAAGTCCTGCTCCTTGCTGCGCTCCTCGTAGAGCCTCAGCTTCTCCTGGAGCTGCTCCTGAAGTGCTCCTCATCGTCCAGCATGAACTTTGCGTTCGCCACCAGGAAGTAGTACGTCCGGGGCTTCTCCTCCTGCTGCGCACCCAAAACACCACCACCGTCTCAAAATCGAGCAGGGAACTCCTTTGCGGGGGCTGGAAATGTGGAACAAGGGAATCGTGCGGTGTGCGACGTTACTGCTTACTTTCACGGAAGACTCAGCGGAGGCTTGCTGGCCGGATTCGACGGCGAGCGCGCGGCGGAGGCCCTTGAAGCGCCTCGGCGGGCAGGAGATGGAGAGCGAGGGGGCGGGGCGACTAGAGGACGCGAATCGGGCGCGGGGGAGCGCGGACCTAGACGGCGCGAGGGTCGCGCAGGGGCGGAGGGACAGCGTCGACGGAGCCGCCATTGGCTCGGTGCAGAGGTACACCGCCGATGGAGTTGAACTGAACCGAGTCCAAGAGGATAGAGGAACCGGAAGAAGCTGGGAATCCAGTACGGCAGTAGAGAGAAGCCTTATCTGGACAGCAACGCAGAGAGCACCTGCTCGGCTACTTGGCGAGTTTTTTTTTCTTTTGAGAACGGCTACTTGGCGAGTTTGAGCACAGAATTTGGGGGTTTGTAATCGGACACCGTATTGGGCTACAATAGACTGACAGGCTAACGGGCTGTTATCTGACGTTGGGCCATCTCCTCCCACACACATCTACTACCCATCTGATTTCGCTCATTTTGTATTTAGCCAGTACAACTTTGTACTAAGTGAGCGACACCTTTTATAGATTAGAGAAAGTATTAGGGAAAACAGAAGGTAGCACTAGAATTTTTTCAGAAAAAAACTAGCACACAAAATTTTTTCATTACTTGGGAATTAGCTATTTGGGTGATTCGTATTCTCGGCTCCCAGCGACATCAATCAGACTGTTCAGTTGCTTGATTAATTTAATGGCTACTTGCGTGCTTGCAACCTTGACATTACGGGTTAAATTTAAAATTATAGGAGAATCATCGCTGGTATTTACATGTTTATGCTTTAGTATCTATGCCATTATTCTAAGGATACATTCAGAAAAGTAAAGATTATTTCCTGGAAGAAGAAAGCGTCTGTAGACTTGAAAGATTTGGTTGTCTCTTTTAGTCTTTATTATGTAATCGATGTAGTCAGCTCTTGTATCCCTACCATGTACTATTTGCTACAACAATTATATATGGTATTGATTGTAAAAAAAAGGCTACCGGAAGAATAAGAAAATAAAGCTACTCCCTTCGTAGTACAAAGTTTAAGAAATCAATGCTACTGCTACTCATTGTTGTCTCAAGATGACATGGTGGGGGCACAAGCCAACTGTTAAATCAACATTTCTACCTTTGTTGACGCAAGCTCGACCTTTATCCCTCTTATTTGTATGAGAAAAAAAATCATAACTTTAGTAAATAGACGAGTCTATTTTTTTATTGAGAGTACTCAAATGTTAGTTTAGATACTTTTCATATATTAAAAAAGTAAAAGAATAAAAAGTGCTTAAAAATCATCGGTTGGAGATTTGATGGCTCTAGAACTGGGTGCATAAAAAAAATGCAGTACTCACGCACTTAGTAGGCACTCTTAAGAAAACTTGTGTGATTATTCCATAGGCAACGAGAATTTTTACATCGCCATAACCTTTTTAAGAAAAGGCCCACCTATCTAAAAAATACAAAAATACCCTCCAAAAAAGTCAAAAAATATGGAAAACATTGTATGCATAGATCACACAAAAACATGTGCCCGGCATGAAAAATTTGTGAAAAGTTCTGTTTATTTTGCCCAAACAAAAAAGAGAAAAATTTGGTGCTATTTATCAAAAAAAAGTCACATTTTTTTTTTCTTTTTCACACAGGCCAGATAAAAAGTCCTTTCTTCGTGAAACTTTGTAGACGCAAATAGAATATGCTTGTGTATAGTTAGAATTTTTTTCTGGATTTTTACACATTTAGAACCCGTATTTTGGATACAGGTGCATATACAGTCAGGTTCAACACACGATTTCCCCACCGATTTATATAAGCATCAACAATAGTACATACAACCTTAGAAACTAATGCACCATAGCACCTTCATGCAACGACTCTCCTCTCTGTCTCATCACTCCATGCTTCCATGCGATATCGACTCATCTTGTTCCCAATATATGTCATTAGAAATCCGACTAATGAGAGTGATTTTTATTCCGAGTGCAATGCAATCATCATTAATCCGTTGAATTTCTGCCATACCAAAAAAGGGATTCCAAACAACATTTTGGTTCCTATGGCGATTTTTTTTATCAAATTGTATATTACATGTGTTTGGAACGAAACACCGCTCTCCCAAACGAGAGAGAAGGTAATTTCATGTAGGACTGAAAGAGATCGGGAAACCTAATTTTCTCGGAAGTGTAAATTGCACGAAGGGGATACATGCAATAGCGATGGTGGCAGAGGATAAAATGATTAGGCGTCGGGCGACGTATGAGGCAAGACATGTGGGTCATGCGGCATTAGAAGCGAGGATGTAAGCTATACTGTAGGAACGGACGAACGCGACTACAGGTGTTTAACCGTGTGTCCTTCTTGGGACTTGTAGGAGCATGCCTTTTCCCAAAAACAATAGTAATTTGATTAGTACCCTTTTTATTAAATTAGCATGCACACAAAAAAAAGTCAAGGGAACCTCATGCTAGAATTGTCATTCATTCATACAATCCGTGAAGGATATTTTTGGACAGCTTACCATAGAAACTTTTGCATGTTTTGCACCCCCAACCCCCCAAAAGACTAAACATGGCATTTCTCCCCCTAGCAAAGTTCTAAATGCATCTATGTTTATCTTTATTCGTGTAATATCATATGATGTGAAGTCGTAAAGGGTTATAATATAATAGTAAAATCTACAAGTAAGGGAGAGTTGGAACTGACTATACAATTCTATGATATGTATTTAAATTGGATATTGTTTTAGTTTTAAATTAGAGCTGGCATAGCGTGAAAATGAAATTCATGGAACTCTGCATTAACCTAGCATTAAGGTGGCTGTATAGAACCATAGAGATGGAAAAACCATAGAATATACTAGAACATGAAAGCGCGCTTTGTCGCGCCCGTCCATCATAAAGGAATAAATGTATAATAATACATAAATTACTTCCCCCATTCTCATTCATCTTAAGGTTTTCATTGAAAATCACTCCACTAATATGTGGTTTATATGTAAGAAAGTTACCATTATAATAAGTAATTTAGAAAATCAATTTAGTGATACAAATTTCATGTTATAAACCTTTGATCAATCAAAATTTTGATACATCCTACATAAGAGAGTGGAG
This sequence comes from Alopecurus myosuroides, assembly GCA_028641055.1. Classification (NCBI taxonomy): domain Eukaryota; kingdom Viridiplantae; phylum Streptophyta; class Magnoliopsida; order Poales; family Poaceae; genus Alopecurus; species Alopecurus myosuroides. The sequence goes on from CM054062.1 coordinate 177,477,831, forward strand.
AAAAATTAAGGTAATATAGACATTTGTTGCGTACTAAGAGTCAAGATCCAAAAAGTACATCCTTCGCGCTCTCTCGTTCTAGTCTTTTGTGTGTATATATCAACATAGTAGAAGTCTACTCTAGCCTCTAGGAGTTTATCGACCGGCCCTCCATATCTGTGTTTAAGTAGTTAGGAAACATTGGTGAATCACTTGATCAAATAGATCCATTTAGTGACATGTATACGATCATCTTTACTTTCATCCTTATTTTGCTTATCTAATGGTGAAATGTACATAGTTTAAGAATGGTTTATTATACGGCAACATGTATTTGTGTAGTTCTCCTTAAGAAATTATTTAGTGAATGTCATACACCTTCGATAAGCTAATTGTAATTGTCGTCATTGCATCTAATGATTTTTTTAGCCTACCCACAATACACCTAGCTGCTAGGCTTACCAAAACCATTAAAGCAGAAGACTCGAACTCAGAAGGACAAGGAAAATCTATTAGAGGAGTGTAACATCCCAAGTATGAAAAATAAGCCTTTAGAATGTTTGCTCTCTGTTATTTTATGTTTTGCATCATGGCATCATGTTGATTGCATTTGTTTTGTTTGTTTTCCATTTGTTATTCTCTGTTTTGCTTTGTTTTCCAACTGTTTTCATTTGTTTTCCTTTGTTTTATATTTGAATTTCAAACCAAATTTCAAACCTTTTGTTTCATCCTTGTGATGTTACAATTTCCAAAATCATATTTCAAATAAAAACAACCAATTGTTTCCATTAAAGTGTGATTTCAAAACTGTTGTTTTGTTTCTATCAAAAATTCACTTAATACCAAACCCTTTTCAAATTCAATTAATTTCCAAAACAACAACCCTTTTGAAAGTTATGAAAATTGCAAAACCATTCAATCAATTGTTTCCATTAAATCCCTAAGGTCAACTATTTAAAATTGTGGTTTTAATAATCCACTTAATCCAATTTGTTACCCAAATTCAAATACATCTCCCTTATCAGCAACCAATTTGAAATCATGAAAATTACACAACAATCATAACCTTTTGCTTCCAATTAAAAATGTAGGTCCACCCTAATTAAATTATTGTTTTCAATAACCACTTAATATAAAGATGATTCAAATTTGAATTAATTTGCAAACCACAAGTTCTTTTGAAAATTTTGAAAATCAAAGTTAACAAGTGGTTGATGTTAACCTAAATAGCTATAACAAAATTTCTCCCTAAAATGTTATACCCCAAATATACCTCCTTTTCTTCCTATTACATTTCAGCACAAAAAAAAATAGAGGGACAAAATAAAAATAAAATCCAACAACTAACAAGAGAGGAGAGAGGCAGCCCAGCCCTTTATTTCCCCCCCCCCCCAAGCCCACTTTCCCTATCTAGCCCGATACCGTTTCAGTCATCTTCCCCCTTGTCGTCTTCTTCCCCCTGTACGAACAGCAGCCACACCACACGATCCTCCTCCCCCACCCTCTGATGCTTGCCGTACCACCTCCTCCCCCTCCATAAAACTCTAGCCGAGTTCCCCTGCCCTAGCCAAACCCTAACCCTCTCCTTCTCCCTCCTTCCTCTCCCCAGCCGCCATCTTTTTCCTCCCCTCTCTCTTCTTCCCTGCAACCTCCTCTGAATCCTTCTGTTCTCTGTACCTCACCCGAAGCCCCACCTTGCTCCGGTGATCGACGGCGAGGGAGCCCCCCTCCGGCCGCGGTGAGGGCGGGAATGGAACCCCCCGGCCGTGGGCTCCCTCTCCACCCCCTCGGCTCGGGCCGGGAGGCCCCCCGTCGCCGGCGCCATCCCCTCCGTCGCCGGCCTTCCCTGCGCCCGAATCCCTGCCTCGTCCGCCACCCTCTGCCCGCTCGAAGGTGAGCGCTCCTCCTCCCCCTCGCTACCTCTCCTCCCTCTCCCTTCTCCTCCCGCGAGCCCGCACCCCCCACGGTTGGTCCCTCTCCGGCGAGCACGCATCGGAAGCGATCGGCCTCCATCGCTGTCCTTCAGCGATCTGTACAGGGACATGTTCAGTTACTTGCAAAAATTCAGAACAGCCCGACAGCCACACCTTATCCACCCCCGAGGCCCCTTTCCATCACAAACCCGCATCCACCCCACTGGTTAGGCACCCTATGCGCAGCCAGGAGGTGGGGGGTTCGAATCCCCCCTCCCTCAATAAAACCAACATTTTTATTTCCCAATTGTTTGGTACAGAAACTTCCTGGTAATCACCAATAGGTCCTTGCAATCATTTCTAGCCCTGCAAAATATTTTTTCCAAGTCCCTAGACTCATAAAAATGGCAGATTTGCACCAAATCTTGTAAAATGCATAAGAAAATCATCCCAACTCCAAATTCAACATTTTTTAATATGTTTTCTGTACCAAATTAAATACTCTATCCAAATATAAAATTTGTTTACTGTTTTGAATATTTTAAATTGGTGAAACATTTGAATTCTTGTTTAAATCACTTAATTTTGCAAAATTCATAACTTGGGCATAAAAATTCCAAATTCAACAAACTAAATATGTTTTCCAATCAAATTTTGATGTACTTTCCAAATGTAAATTTTGTTTGCTGTTTTGAATAATTTAAATTGCTGAAAACAACTGTTTCTTAATTATTGCATTTAAAATTGCCAAAATAATAACTTGCTCATTTTAAATCCAATTTCCACAAATAAAATATGTTTTCCATGCAAAATTAAACCCTCTTTCCAAATATAAAATTTGTTTCATGTTTTGAATAATTAAAATTGGTTAAATGATTTAAACCTTGGTTAAATCATTTAATATGGCTAAATTTATAACTTGATCAAAACAAATTCTTTTGGGACATATAAAATATGTTTTCCAACCATAAAAGTATAAACTTTTCAAATATGAGTCTCACCTAATGTTTTGCACAAATAAAAATTCAAATAAGTTCATGTTTGAATTAAATTCATTTAATTCTTGCTTAAACTTGTTTAATTCATAAATAATTTATTTGAAATCCTTTTTCAACAAGTGAAACATGTATTCCACCTAAAATTGTGTGTTCTTTTCAAATATAAACTTTGTTATCTGTTTTGAACAATTTAACTTGATGAAAACAACAAATGCTTGTGTGGCACCTTTAAGAAACCAAAATTCCAACACTTAATAAATGAATTTCTAAACTTGGTAAACCTTATTTCCAATTGGTTCTATTGTTGTTATTTTGCTGTTTTCCTCATCCATGCATCATGCTAATCCACTTTCACCTATTGGTTAGTTGTAAAACAATTGTTTCACCCTTAATTCATGGGCCTTTCATATGCAATCCAATTGCATGTGGGTTCATTTAATCCTGTTTCTATCTTGTCAACTAGTTTATTTTGTTGCATAAATTAAATGGTCATGCATCATCCCATGATTGTGCACTATGCCATGATATTGATTGTTTATCTTTCTGCATTGTTTGTTTGCTTCTTCTCGGATACGCGACGACGTTGAGACCGACGATACTTACGACACCCCTTCTAAGGAGTTAGCTCAGTACCAGGCTACTGGGTCTGCAGGCAAGTTATCACTCACATGAACCATTGTGTTCCTTTCAACATTGGTTACCGATACTTTCCGTTGTCTATTTCTGCTAGCCATAGTAGTAGTTGTTTCTGTTACGAACCTATCACATGAATCCCTTAACCCTGATATGGCCTCACCTCCACTCCTACAACCCTATTGTTTGAGCCAGTGTCTTACTAGCATGCTTAGGTTGTTTTGCTCGAGTCTGTTACCCGTTACTTTCAGTTACTATTTTTTTTTTATGTTCTGGGGGCTCGATGTTTAATCAATCAATCATGCTAATGTTATTGTTAAATAATAATTTGATGATAAGGCACCGGCAGGAGGCCCTTTGTGGTTTTGAGGCCTGCTAGTGTCGACCCTAATAGGAAAAGGGTCTTGTCTACTGATCCATGATGAGCGCACTAACCGCATGTGGGAAGCGAGTATGGGCGCCCCCCTCAATTTGATTCGATTCGCATCTCGTCCAAATCGCCTCATTTAGTTCGGGTTTTCCATTTGCTGCATGCATGATCTTGCGAGCCCTTGGTACCCGGGTGGAACTTTCGTAGTCGGCATATAGGGGGACACGTTCTTAGAGTGCTATGAGGGTCCATTTTCTTCTGGGATCGATTAGCCGTGCGCCCAAGGTGCTTTGGGCTTGATGCGAAGAAGAGTTGAGTTGTGTTGAGTGCCCCGCTTGGTGGGAGGCATCCCATCTGGCGGGTTATTCATACGTGTACGGCCAAATTGGTGCAACCCTACAGGGATAATCTTCTCGAGAAGCCGTGTTTTCCGCGGTTATGGATTACTTGGTGAAAGTACTGGCTAACAAGTACTCAGGACAACTTAAACCTAATGATTAACAACCTTACACCCAATGATTAACAACTTGACTAGTAATAGGCTTATTGACACAATAATCTGAACCATCATTAATCCAACTGTGTGAGTTATCCTCGGATTGCTTCTTTGGATAAGGGGCGAGGTCCAGGATGGGTTTGTTTGGTGGTTAGTTATAGTTGGTTACGATACACGATCTTATCTCCTTTCTGTTAGCCGGAAGTTGTAGTATGTTCTGTAGTTGGTTAGAGCAGCCAGTTGCAGCATCTTTATATCCCCTTCCTTCCGTTGAACCCAAAGCATCTGTGCTTGGTGTTGACGGGTTACACTTTGGTGAACTGTGAGTCTTGCTTGCCATTACGTTTATGTACTGACCCCTTTGGGGCTGTGGTTTCCACAGACCTACGTTTCCGAGGATCTACATGGTGGCTACTACGTGGAGTATGACGAGACTGCTGACGAGTAGATAGCGGACCCGGGCAGGATCCGAGACTTCGTGGATGGGCTCCGTCTGTTCGTTTCCGGCCTCTTAGGCCTATTTGGTTCTTGTCTGTACTCAGACATGTTGAATGCTTCCGCTGTGATGTAATGATGAATTGTTGGGACATGTGTCCTCTGGATGATTGTATTTGCTATCTCTGCTCTAATGAGAGCTATTTGCAACTTATTTCAATCTTTTGTGTCGTAGAGATCTGTTGTGATATCACTTGTTCCAATGCCGTTGACGTACCATGTGTGTATGTTTTGAAGTACGTCAATGGAAGTATCTGGATTTCTATGGGATGGTTTGCGCAGACGATGAATAGTAAGATAATGGTTGTCACACGTTTACGTGTTGGCCTGCTCATATTGAGATGCGGGTGCCGGTATGCCCCGTAAGCCATCTATCTACTGTTTAGCGGACTGTGAGTATCCCCTATAAGTCCGGGTGCGACAAATGGTATCAGAGCCTGTCTGCCTGTAGGATCCCTTTTTACTGGTCGCAGTTGAGTCTAGAAACTATTTTGTAGCTATATAGGAAAAATGAAACGTGAGAGTAGGAATTCTTTTCTTTTTCTTGTTTCCCCACCCACCCTCCCTTTTTCTGGTAAGGAAGTGCAACGTTGTTTTCCCTTATCATCTAAACTTTCAAGTTAGGATTTCACGTATTCTGGTTTCTCTAGGATAGTTATATCTACTAGACCATAGGAATGGAGGTGGTTGTGACATGATTTATCATGTTGTCTACTCATGATTGAGAACGGAGGCGTGTAAGCCCCGGAAGCAGATCCTCTATTCCTTAAGCAGTAGATATTGATCCTCTAGAAGCCCGGATGGGTTTTCCGTAGTACCTCAGGAGTGTTTTTGATCTCGTGTTTACCGATGTTGCTTTGTTATCCTGTTCTTCTCAACATCCTTTTCGTCCGTTGAAATCTTGTTGTTGTTTTCCACTTCAATTCTTCTACCGGCGTCTAATCAAAACTTTCCAAATATCAAGTCTATCTGGCCAGAAAGGTTGTTGTTGTTTCCAAAACTACCAGGCTATGAGAGCTGGCATTCCTATCACCTGGGGTTGTTTCGAGGAAGCATTCCTGAATCACCACATTCCAGATAGTCTATTCTACGAATGAATCAAGTCTATCCAGCTATACACCCTCAATGCAAAACCTCTCCCTTTACTTGAAAATGTTCCGGTGGTTTGTGAATTCCCTGACATCTTTCCAGAAGAGTTGCCAGGAATGCCTATCGTCTTGAACTTCCAGAAAAACTATCCAAGGTGCACGATGTGTTTCACGTGTCACAGCTCAAGAGGATCTTCGCAAGAAGTATCCGGACCTTTTCTTTTCTCAGTAGGAATCTCGGGGCGCGATTCCTTCAAGGGGGGGCGTTTTGTAACATCCCAAGTATGAAAAATAAGCCTTTAGAATGTTTGCTCTCTGTTATTTTATGTTTTGCATCATGGCATCATGTTGATTGCATTTGTTTTGTTTGTTTTCCATTTGTTATTCTCTGTTTTGCTTTGTTTTCCAACTGTTTTCATTTGTTTTCCTTTGTTTCCTATTTGAATTTCAAACCAAATTTCAAACCTTTTGTTTCATCCTTGTGATGTTACAATTTCCAAAATCATATTTCAAATAAAAACAACCAATTGTTTCCATTAAAGTGTGATTTCAAAACTGTTGTTTTGTTTCTATCAAAAATTCACTTAATACCAAACCCTTTTCAAATTCAATTAATTTCCAAAACAACAACCCTTTTGAAAGTTATGAAAATTGCAAAACCATTCAATCAATTGTTTCCATTAAATCCCTAAGGTCAACTATTTAAAATTGTGGTTTTAATAATCCACTTAATCCAATTTGTTACCCAAATTCAAATACATCTCCCTAATCAGCAACCAATTTGAAATCATGAAAATTACACAACAATCATAACATTTTGCTTCCAATTAAAAATGTAGGTCCACCCTAATTAAATTATTGTTTTCAATAACCACTTAATATAAAGATGATTCAAATTTGAATTAATTTGCAAACCACAAGTTCTTTTGAAAATTTTGAAAATCAAAGTTAACAAGTGGTTGATGTTAACCTAAATAGCTATAACAAAATTTCTCCCTAAAATGTTCTACCACAAATATACCTCCTTTTCTTCCTATTACATTTCAGCACAAAAAAATAGAGGGACAAAATAAAAATAAAATCCAACAACTAACAAGAGAGGAGAGAGGCAGCCCAGCCCTTTATTTTTCTCCCCCCAAGCCCACTTTCCCTATCTAGCCCGATACCGTTTCAGTCATCTTCCCCCTTGTCGTCTTCTTCCCCCTGTACGAACAGCAGCCACACCACACGATCCTCCTCCCCCACCCTCTGATGCTTGCCGTACCACCTCCTCCCCCCTCCATAAAACTCTAGCCGAGTTCCCCTGCCCTAGCCAAACCCTAACCCTCTCCTTCTCCCTCCTTCCTCTCCCCAGCCGCCATCTTTTTCCACCCCTCTCTCTTCTTCCCTGCAACCTCCTCTGAATCCTTCTGTTCTCTGTACCTCACCCGAAGCCCCACCTTGCTCCGGTGATCGACGGCGAGGGAGCCCCCCTCCGGCCACGGTGAGGGCGGGAATGGAACCCCCCGGCCGTGGGCTCCCTCTCCACCCCCTCGGCTCGGGCCGGGAGGCCCCCCGTCGCCGGCGCCATCCCCTCCGTCGCCGGCCTTCCCTGCGCCCGACTCCCTGCCTCGTCCGCCACCCTCTGCCCGCTCGAAGGTGAGCGCTCCTCCTCCCCCTCGCTACCTCTCCTCTCTCTCCCTTCTCCTCCCGCGAGCCCGCACCCCCCACGGTTGGTCCCTCTCCGGCGAGCACGCATCGGAAGCGATCGGCCTCCATCGCTGTCCTTCAGCGATCTGTACAGGGACATGTTCAGTTACTTGCAAAAATTCAGAACAGCCCGACAGCCACACCTTATCCACCCCCGAGGCCCCTTTCCATCACAAACCCGCATCCACCCCACTGGTTAGGCACCCTATGCGCAGCCAGGAGGTGGGGGGTTCGAATCCCCCCTCCCTCAATAAAACCAACATTTTTATTTCCCAATTGTTTGGTACAGAAACTTCCTGGTAATCACCAATAGGTCCTTGCAATCATTTCTAGCCCTGCAAAATATTTTTTCCAAGTCCCTAGACTCATAAAAATGGCAGATTTGCACCAAATCTTGTAAAATGCATAAGAAAATCATCCCAACTCCAAATTCAACATTTTTTAATATGTTTTCTGTACCAAATTAAATGCTCTATCCAAATATAAAATTTGTTTACTGTTTTGAATATTTTAAATTGGTGAAACATTTGAATTCTTGTTTAAATCACTTAATTTTGCAAAATTCATAACTTGGGCATAAAAATTCCAAATTCAACAAACTAAATATGTTTTCCAATCAACTTTTCATGTACTTTCCAAATGTAAATTTTGTTTTCTGTTTTGAATAATTTAAATTGCTGAAAACAACTGTTTCTTAATTATTGCATTTAAAATTGCCAAAATAATAACTTGCTCATTTTAAATCCAATTTCCACAAATAAAATATGTTTTCCATGCAAAATTAAACCCTCTTTCCAAATATAAAATTTGTTTCATGTTTTGAATAATTAAAATTGGTTAAATGATTTAAACCTTGGTTAAATCATTTAATATGGCTAAATTTATAACTTGATCAAAACAAATTCTTTTGGGACATATAAAATATGTTTTCCAACCATAAAAGTATAAACTTTTCAAATATGAGTCTCACCTAATGTTTTGCACAAATAAAAATTCAAATAAGTTCATGTTTGAATTAAATTCATTTAATTCTTGCTTAAACTTGTTTAATTCATAAATAATTTATTTGAAATCTTTTTCAACAAGTGAAACATGTATTCCACCTAAAATTGTGTGTTCTTTTCAAATATAAACTTTGTTATCTGTTTTGAACAATTTAACTTGATGAAAACAACAAATGCTTGTGTGGCACCTTTAAGAAACCAAAATTCCAACACTTAATAAATGAATTTCTAAACTTGGTAAACCTTATTTCCAATTGGTTCTATTGTTGTTATTTTGCTGTTTTCCTCATCCATGCATCATGCTAATCCACTTTCACCTATCGGTTAGTTGTAAAACAATTGTTTCACCCTTAATTCATGGGCCTTTCATATGCAATCCAATTGCATGTGGGTCCATTTAATCCTGTTTCTATCTTGTCAACTAGTTTATTTTGTTGCATCAATTAAATGGTCATGCATCATCCCATGATTGTGCACTATGCCATGATATTGATTGTTTATCTTTCTGCATTGTTTGTTTGCTTCTTCTCGGATACGCGACGACGTTGAGACCGACGATACTTACGACACCCCTTCTAAGGAGTTAGCTCAGTACCAGGCTACTGGGTCTGCAGGCAAGTTATCACTCACATGAACCATTATGTTCCTTTCAACATTGGTTACCGATACTTTCCGTTGTCTATTTCTGCTAGCCATAGTAGTAGTTGTTTCTGTTACGAACCTATCACATGAATCCCTTAACCCTGATATGGCCTCACCTCCACTCCTACAACCCTATTGTTTGAGCCAGTGTCTTACTAGCATGCTTAGGTTGTTTTGCTCGAGTCTGTTACCCGTTACTTTCAGTTACTATTTTTTTTATTATGTTCTGGGGGCTCGATGTTTAATCAATCAATCATGCTAATGTTATTGTTAAATAATAATTTGATGATAAGGCACCGGCAGGAGGCCCTTTGTGGTTTTGAGGCCTGCTAGTGTCGACCCTAATAGGAAAAGGGTCTTGTCTACTGATCCATGATGAGCGCACTAACCGCATGTGGGAAGCGAGTATGGGCGCCCCCCTCAATTTGATTCGATTCGCATATCGTCCAAATCGCCTCATTTAGTTCGGGTTTTCCATTTGCTGCATGCATGATCTTGCGAGCCCTTGGTACCCGGGTGGAACTTTCGTAGTCGGCATATAGGGGGACACGTTCTTAGAGTGCTATGAGGGTCCATTTTCTTCTGGGCTCGATTAGCCGTGCGCCCAAGGTGCTTTGGGCTTGATGCGAAGAAGAGTTGAGTTGTGTTGAGTGCCCCGCTTGGTGGGAGGCATCCCATCTGGCGGGTTATTCATACGTGTACGGCCAAATTGGTGCAACCCTGCAGGGATAATCTTCTCGAGAAGCCGTGTTTTCCGCGGTTATGGATTACTTGGTGAAAGTACTGGCTAACAAGTACTCAGGACAACTTAAACCTAATGATTAACAACCTTACACGCAATGATTAACAACTTGACTATTAATAGGCTTATTGACACAATAATCTGAACCATCATTAATCCAACTGTGTGAGTTATCCTCGGATTGCTTCTTTGGATAAGGGGCGAGGTCCAGGATGGGTTTGTTTGGTGGTTAGTTATAGTTGGTTACGATACACGATCTTATCTCCTTTCTGTTAGCCGGAAGTTGTAGTATGTTCTGTAGTTGGTTAGAGCAGTCAGTTGCAGCATCTTTATATCCCCTTCCTTCCGTTGAACCCAAAGCATCTGTGCTTGGTGTTGACGGGTTACACTTTGGTGAACTGTGAGTCTTGCTTGCCAGTACGTTTATGTACTGACCCCTTTGGGGCTGTGGTTTCCGCAGACCTACGTTTCCGAGGATCTACATGGTGGCTACTACGTGGAGTATGACGAGACTGCTGACGAGTAGATAGCGGACCCGGGCAGGATCCGAGACTTTGTGGATGGGCTCCGTCTGTTCGTTTCCGGCCTCTTAGGACTATTTGGTTCTTGTCTGTACTCAGACATGTTGAATGCTTCCGCTGTGATGTAATGATGAATTGTTGGGACATGTGTCCTCTGGATGATTGTATTTGCTATCTCTGCTCTAATGAGAGCTATTTGCAACTTATTTCAATCTTTTGTGTCGTAGAGATCTGTTGTGATATCACTTGTTCCAATGCCGTTGACGTACCATGTGTGTATGTTTTGAAGTACGTCAATGGAAGTATCTGGATTTCTATGGGATGGTTTGCGCAGACGATGAATAGTAAGATAATGGTTGTCACACGTTTACGTGTTGGCCTGCTCATATTGAGATGCGGGTGCCGGTATGCCCCGTAAGCCATCTATCTACTGTTTAGCGGACTGTGAGTATCCCCTAGAAGTCCGGGTGCGACAAGGAGGGGCACTCATAGTCTATGACAAACAACCTCCGGTCGTAGAGGATGAACCAATTCAAGCCACCTGTTAATCCAAGCTCGGTATCACTCTCAACTCCATAGAAGAATAATAACAAGAAGAAAAGCAAGACGCTGGATGGCACGGTACTTTCAACCTCAAACTCTCATGATCAACTAATGGGATCGGCGTCACTCCTCAAGAGTGACCGCCGGGATCAGTGAAACTCTTAGGATTGAAATGCCAGGGTCTAGGAAATGACCCGATGATGCGTGTTGGGAACCCCAAGAGGAGGGTGTGATGAGCACAGCGGTAGGAGTTTTCCCCTTAGTTAAGAACCAGGGTTATCATTCTAGTAGGAGAAAGAGGACCTTACAAAGGTTGGTGCCACTGACGGTGGTGCTGGCGCTTCACCGGCGTGAGCAACAACGTGGAACCTACACAGAACACAACCAAAATACTTTGCCCCAACGGTACAATGAGGTTGTCAATCTCACCGGTCTTGTTGAAAACAAAGATTAGACATATAGTGTGGAAAACAGTGTATGCTTGCAGTAAGTAAAGAGAGCAGGAAATTGTTGTGGTTTGTTTAACAGTGTGGAAATGGACCGGGGTTCATAGGTTCACTAGTGGTGTCCCTCCATAAAAATAACATGCTGGGTGAACAAATTACAGATAGGCAATTGACAAATAGAGGTTGCACCGTAGTGCACAATATAACATAATGACTACTATGATATTTAGTGTGGGCACTACAACAAAATACATAGACCGGAATCCATCTGCATCTATGACTAATAATCCACCCTCAGGTTATCATCCGAACCCCCTTAGGTATTAAGTTGCAAGCAACAGATAATCGCATTAAGCAATGTGTGTAATGTAAGAAATGATTATACACGCTGGCACTCTCACCGATGTTTTCTCCCTAGTGGCAACAACACATCCTCCCCCGTCACGTTTCTGTCACTCGAGCACAAGCGAAAAGGAGGCATGAACCCACTATCTAGTATAAATACTCCCTCTTGGAGTCCCTAGCATCTACTTGGCCAGAGCAACCACTAGCAATGGAAAGCATGCAAGATCACAAATAACATATGCAATAAAGACTATAATCAACTTGGCATAAGGTCAATATTCATCGGATCCCAGCAAACACAACATATAGAATTACATAAGATCGATCTCGATCATGATAGGCAGCTCATGAGATCTAAACATGGAGGCATATTAGGAGGAGACAACCATCCAGCTACGGCTATGGACCTGTAGTCCAGGGATGAACGACTCACGCATCACTCCGAGGCAGGCATGGTGATGTAGAAGCCTCCGGTAATGATTTCCTCTCCGGCAGGGTGCCGGGAGACAGCTCCAGAACCCCCCTGATTTAGGGTTGCCGACGACGGCGGCTGCGAAACTTTTCGGTGTTTTTTTATCAGGTGCCTAGGGTTTTCCATCCGGGGGGAATAAATAGGAGAAAGGGTAAAGGCGGTGGAGGCCAGGGGGCCCCGCACCCATAGCTGGCGCGGCCAGGGGGACCTGCGCCACCCTATGGTGTGGCCCCCCTGTTGCCCGTGTTCGACTCCTCTTCGGTGTTCTGGATGCTTCCGGGGAAAATGGGCACTTCGGGCTTTTTGGGGTCCAATTCCGAGAATGTTTCCAGAACAACTTTTCTGAAACAAAAAACAACAGAAAACAGGGAACTAGCACTTGGCATCTTGTTAATAGGTCAGTACTGGAAAACGTATAAAAATGCTGTAAATAAGGGAGAAAACATGTAGCAATTGGCATAATATGATCATGGGGCATCAGAATTTATAGATATGTTGGAGACGTATCAAGCATCCCCAAGCTTAGTTCCTACTCGTCCTCGAGTAGGTAAACGATAAAACAATAATTTCTGAGGTGACATGCTACTATCATCAACTTGATCATTAAAATGTAAAAGCATATGTGTTCTAAGATCATAGAACTTCGAATATAAACATGATAAATAGAATTTTAATAATAAAGCATAGAAATCACTTTGCATCATGAAGGGTATCTTAAATAAAGGATCATGGATAATAATGCAAAGAAAGATAAACGTTTGTTTCAGGTATAGAGAAAGCATGGCAAAGTGGTATTTCGCTAGTCCTTAAGAGTAGGACAAAACATAAATGCCAGGACACTTTCAAAGTTCAAGAGAAAGACTAGAACAAATAATTTAAGAACAAATAATATCACAACATGAAGTAATTATTGATGTTTATGGGACAAATGCGCATAGAACTCAGAATGGCAAAAATGCTCTCTCAAATGTGCATAAAGTTAGAAGATGGAGACTCAACATAAAAGTAAAAGAAAGGCCCTTCGTAGAGGGAAGCAGGGATCACTCATGTGCTAGAGCTTTTTATTTTATTAAACAGAGGTATTAAAAGTCTGACACCGTGGAGGAATGTTTATCTTTTAGGAGAGGTGTATGCTTATGTCAACGAATGGTAAACATACAATACAGTACGTCACAAGACAACTGGATTCACAAGAGCGGCTCCCGTGGTGAAGGACGCAACTGGTGTAGAAGGTCATCTCTCTTTCTCTTTTGTTTACACAATTATGCTTTGACTGATATAATCAAAGGCAAAAATAGTGAAGATAATTTGTTTCTATTAATTTGGGGCTAGGCACCCTGCTGCCAGCTCTTCTATCATTTGGATAAGCGGATGAAGCCACTAGTCCAGGGTGTGAAATCCAATCAACAAGTGAGATAAAGATTCTCTATTGACGTCCTCATGAGCAAAAATAGGAACACAAAACAGGAGTAATATTGAAGGTTTTAAAGGTAACACATGAGCAATTTACTTGGAGTGGCACTTAAATACCACATATAGGTAGGTATGGTGTACACAATAGGAAATTTTTTGGTTTAAGGAGTTTGGATGCACGAGTAGAATTCCATACTCAGTATAGGTGGAGTCTATTAAAAGACTGGGAGCGACAAATCAAGAGAGCATAAGAGCCAAAATCATGCATAGCGACATAAGCATCATTAATTAAAACATTAGTGGTATCACAAGTTCAAAAACTAAGTGGTCATGGAGGCTATTCGTGACTGGTTTGTAGTCATAAACATGGTGTGAGCATGCGCCAAGTCAACCAAATAAAACATTCGAAAGAGAATACCATATATTGATGCTTTACTATGACAAGAACAAATCATGAATCTTTCAAGACATATTAAACGCTCTCAGCTATTTAAGGCTATTCATGCTACTCAATAACCACAAGGCTTTAAAACTAAAATAATATTTAGCATGTCATGAAAAAGTTCTAGCCACAGTCTATACAAGCTTCTACTAGTACTGTTATAAATTCTACATCAAGCAGCAGTTTTCTTTTCCCAACAAGCACCATACAAGATATGTTTAAAAAAATACTCTTTATGATATAGCACGCAAACATGAGAGTAATCATATAATACTAATAAAACTAACAACTCTGATAAGAGATGCATGCAAAATAGGAGCTAAATAAATGCATAAGCCAAACAAAGACTAAGAATACAACGTATTCTCATGAAAAAGCGGAGCGTGTCACTCTCCAATAAAAGAATGCTGGGGTCCAACCAAGCTTATTATGAAAATAAAAACAAACTAAAAGCAAACTGAAAACAAAAAAAATACGCTCCAAGTAAAGCACATAAGGTGTGACCGAATAAAAATATAGTTTCACTAGAAGTGACCTGATAATTTGTTGATGAAGAAGGGGATGCCTTGGGCATCCCCAAGCTTAGACGCTTGAGTCTTCTTGGAATTTGCTGGGATGTACCACCGGGGCATCCCCAAGCATAGGATTTTCACTCTTCTTGATCACATCATATCATCCTCTTCTCTTGACCCTTGAAAACTTCCTTCACACCAAAATTCTCACAATCTTCATTAGCAACGTTAGTGCAATCGAAATAATAAATTCACATGGTTCAGTTTCAACACAAGACTAGCAATCAAAAACACATTAGATACTGTCACAACTTATTTTAAAACTTTTTTCTCAAAAGAACACCAAAAGAAAGAGATTAAGAAGCAAATGCAATAATTGGCAGAAATCTGTCAAAACAGAACAACATGCAGAGATCGATTATTTTCGAAAATATTCTGTTGGTCAAATAAAAAAGTTGTCAACTAAGAAAAGTCAGGATTAAGCACAAAAATGCTCAGGTCATTTTGAATTTTCTGTGATTTTATACGTAATTAACAGTGGACAACAGAAATCTGTTTCCTGCGGAGAAATCCGAAATATAGTCTCAACTTTCCACTAGAGGCTTTACTTGTATCAACAAAAACACAAAAGAAAAGATATAGAGGGGTTGCTATGGAAATAGACAACACCCAGGTGCAAAGCACACAAAAGAAAACAAAGGAGAACTGAATGAAAACAGAGAAATAAAACAGGTTGTCTCCCGGTCGCGCTTTTCTTTAACGCCTTTCAGGTAGGCCTAAAAGATCAACTAAATTATTTTCAAGTGAATAAGCATCAACTATAACTTCCTCTAAACCATTATTTTCAGCAGAAGGCACTCCAGATGTATCTGAAGATTCAACATGGAGGTCACTCTTAGTTTCATTAATTGTTTTATCAATTTTTAGCTCAAATTGAGATTTGTGTTTAGCTATCTTGGGAACATACATGAATCTTTGCTCCTTTTCCGCAAAGGCTTTCTTCTTCTTGAATTTAAGATATGAAAAAGTTGAGCTTAAAGTTCCCATAGCATCCTCTAGTTTACCAATCCTAAATTATTGATTATGATGAGTGTTGCTAGCCTCTAGAGGAGTGATTCTTTTATCAATAGTAGTTACTGATTCATTAATTTTGCTAGCATTATCAAGGAAAATCGGTAAGTTTATTTCCAAAGAGTTTAGTTTATTAATAACATCCTCCAAAGTGATCTCAGTTTTAACAGTTGTAATGGGGGTTGATCCTACTAAACTTTCAATCAAATTGCAGGCTTCTAATATAGACAAGAAAAATTACCACCCGTAAGAGTATCTAACACATACCTATACCGACCAGAAATACCAACATAAAAATTCCTTAGGAGTATCAGGGTAGAATATTTTTTTGTACATTTATTATGAGCATCATTTATTTTATACCAAGCATCTTTTAAACTCTCTCCCCTGTTGCTTAAAAGAACGAACCTCAACTTCAAGGATACTCATTCTAATGAAATAACAGAAAGCAAATAAATAACAGCTATAAACTAAACTATTTTTTTGTGTTTTTAATATAGACGAGAAAAACAAGACAAAAATAAAAACAATACAATACAAAAAAATAAAGAGGTTGAGAGTGAGAGACTCCCCTTGCCAGAAGACTTCTTCCTCCCCGGCAACGGAGCCAGAAAAATCCTTGATGCGTGTTGGGAACCCCAAGAGGAGGGTGTGATGAGCACAGCGGTAGGAGTTTTCCTATTAGTTAAGAACCAGGGTTATCAATCCAGTAGGAGAAAGAGGACCTTCGGAAGGTTGATGCCACTGACGGTGGTGCTGGCGCTTCACCGGTGTCAGCAACAACGTGGAACCTGCACACAACACAACCAAAATACTTTGCCCCAACGGTACAGTGAGGTTGTCAATCCCACTGGTCTTGTTGAAAACAAAGATTAGACGTATAGTGTGGAAAACAGTGTATGCTTGCAGTAAGTAAAAGAGCAGGAAATTGTTGTGGTTTGTTTAACAGTGTGGAAAATGGATTGGGGTTCATAGGTTCAGTAGTGGTGTCTCTCCATAAAAATAACATGCTGGGTGAAAAAATTACAGATGGGCAATTGGCAAATAGATGTTGCACCGTAGTGCACAATATAACATAATAACTACTATGATATTTAGTGCGGGCATTACAACAAAATACATAGACCGAAATCCATCTGCATCTATGACTACTAATCCACCCTAAGGTTATCATCCGAACCCCCTTAGGTATTAAGTTGCAACCAACAGATAATCGCATTAAGCAATGTGTGTATTGTAAGCAATGATAATACACGCGGGCACTCTCACCGCTATTTTCTCCCTAGTGGCAACAACACATCCTCCCCCGTCACATTTCTGTCACTCGAGCACATGCGAAAAGGAGGCATTAACCCACTATCTAGCATAAATACTCCCTCTTGGAGTCACTAGCAACTACTTGGCCAGAGCAACCACTAGCAACGGAAAGCATGCTAGATCACAACTAACATATGTAATAAAGACTATAATCAACTTGGCATAAGTTCAATATTCATCGGATCCCAGCAAACACAGCATATAGAATTACATAAGATCAATCTCGATCATGATAGGAAGCTCACCAGATTTAAACATGGAGGCATATGAGGAGAAGACAACCATCTAGCTACTTCTATGGACCCGTAGTCCAAGGATGAACTACCCACGCATCATTCCGGATGCAGACATGGTGATGTAGAAGCCTCCGGTGATGATTTCCTCTCCGGCAGGGTGCCGGTAGACAGCTCTAGAACCCCCCTGATCTAGGGTTGACGATGACGGCGGCTGAAGAACTTTTCGGGGATTTTTGATCAGGTGCCTAGGTTTTTCCATCTGGGGGAATAAATAGGCGAAAGGGGAAAGGCGATGGAGGCCAGGGGCCCCACGCCCATAGCTGGCGTGGCCAGGGGGCCCGCGCCACCCTATGGTGTGGCCCCCCTATTGCCCGTCTTCGACTCCTCTTCGGTGGTCTGGATGCTTCCGAGGAAAATGGGCACTTCGGGCTTTATGGGGTCCAATTCAGAGAATGTTTCCAGAACAACTTTTCTGAAACCAAAAACAGCAGAAAACATGGAACTGGCACTTGGTATCTTGTTAATAGGTGTCGCACCCGGACTTCTAGAGGATACTCACCGTACGAACTGAACAGTATTTTGATTGGATTACGGGGCTTAACGCCTCCCGCGTTCCCTTACGGGTAGGCCAGCACTTATGTGCGACAACCAACCGTTACTGTTCACCGTCGATGTAAACTATCCCGTAGAAATCAGGACACTACCATTGACGTACTTCATACCATACACACATGGTACGTCAACGGCTTTGAACAAAAGGATAACACAACATGCCTCTAAGACACAAAAGATTGAAATAAGTTGCAACAGGCCCTCACTAGGGCAGAGAATAGCAAATACAATCATCCAGAGGACACATGTCCCAACATAATATCATTACAACTCAGCGGAAGCATTCAAGGGGGGGGTCTGAGTACAGACAAATCCAAATAGGCTTAAGAAGCCGGGAAAATAAAGAAAACGAAGCCCATCCACGTAGGTCCTGGATCCATCCCTGGTCCAGCTAGCTACTCGTCTGCAGTCTCGTCAAACTCCACGAAGTAGCCATCCTGGTGGTCATCGTAGCCGTAGTCGTAGTCTGCGGAAACCACAGCCCCATAGGGGTCAGTACATAAACGTACTGGCAAGCAAGACTCACAGTTCACCAAAGTGTAGCCCGTCAACACCAAGCACAGATGCCTTGGGTTCAACGGAAGAGAGGGATATAACAGATGCTGCAACTGGCTGCACTAACCAACTACAGAACAAACTACAACTTCCGGTGTAACAGAAAGAGATAAGATAGCGTATCGTAACCAACTATAGCTAACCACCAAACAAACCCATCCTGGATCTCGCCCCTTATCCAAAGAAGCAATCCGAGGATAACTCACACAGTTGGGTTAATGATGGATCAAGTTGTTGTGTCAATAAGCCTATTACTAGTCAAGTTATCGTTAGTTAGGTGTAAGTTGTTCTGAGTACTTGTTAGCCAGTACTTTCACCAAGTCAACCATAACCGCGGAAAACACGGCTTCTCGAGAAGATTTATCCCTGCAGGGGTGCACCAATTTGGCCGTACACGTAAGAATAACCCGTCAGATGGGAAGGCCTTTCCCACCAAGCGGGGCACTCAACACAACTCAACTCTTCTTCGCATCAAGCCCAAAGCACCACGTGCTGTGCGTGCGCGGCTAATCGAGCCCCCCGAAGAAAAGGAGGACCCTCATAGCACTGGAAGACCACGCCGCCCTAAATGCCGACTACAAAAGTTCCACCCTGGCCTCGGGTTCGTACCTGCATACGCGTGCATCAAATGGAAAGCCCGAACTAAGTGTGGTGATTTGGACGAGATGCGGATCGAGTCAAATTGAGGGGGGCGCCCATACACACTTCCCACATGCGGATAGTGCGCTCATCATGGATCAGTAGACAAGACCCTTTTCCTATTAGGGTCGACACTAGCAGGCCTCAAAACCACGCCGGGCCTCCTGCCGGTGCCTTATCAGCAAATTATTATTACCTCAAATTAACAGGTTGTTGTTTAACATCGAGCCCCAGAATATAACAGATATAATAACAGAAAGTAACGGATAACAGACTCGAGCAAAACAACCCTAAGCATGCTAGTAAGACACGGGTCCAAGCAACGGGGTTTTAGGACTGGAGGTGTGGCAATATCAGGGTTTAGGGTATCATGTGATAGGTTCGTAACAGAAACAACTACCACTAAGGCTAGCAGAAAAGAATCAACGGAAAGTATCGGTAACCAATGTTGAAAGGAACACAATGGTTCATGTGAGTGATAACTTGCCTGCAAACCCAGTAGCCGGGTACTGAGCTAGATCCTCAGAAGGGGTGTCGTAAAGATCGTCGGTATCAACGTCGTCGTCTATCCGAGAAGAAGCAAACAAACAAGGCAGAATATAAACAGTCATTATCATGGCATAGTGCACAATCAAATATGATGCATGCCAAGTTAATGGTTGCATCAACATAAACTAGATAACATGATAACACAATTTAAATGGACCCATATGCAATTTTGAGTTGCATATGAAAGTCCATGGATTTTTGGTTAGATTATTTGTTTTCCAACTAATCAACAGGTGCTAGTGGTTTAGTATGATGCATGCATGAGGAAAACAGCAAAATAACAACATTAGAACCAATTTAAAATAGGGTGTAGCAATTTAGAATTTTATTATTAATTTAGGGAAGTTTTGGGTGCCTTAAAGGTGTCACACAAGTATTTGTTGTTTTCAACCATTTAAATTGTTGAAAACAAATAAAAAAGTTTATAATTGAAAAGAACATCAGATTTTAGTTGGATTACATGTTTCAAATATTGAAATTGGAATTAGGATAATTTAATTATGAATTAAACAAGTTTTAAATGAATTTAAAACAAGTTTGGATTTAATTGAATTTTTATTTGTTCAAAACATGAATTCAAACTCACATTTTAAAAGTTCACACTTTGATGGTTTGAAAACATATTTTGCATGTTTAAAATTATTTTATTTTGAGCAAGTTATGATTTTATCAAATTTAAATGAATTAAACAAGTATTAAATTATTTAGGCAATTTAAATTATTCAAACCATGAAACAAAATTTATATTTGAATAGGTTATTTGAAATAGCATTGAAAACATATTTCATTTGCATGATTTGGATTTATTATGAATTAGTTATGAATTTTTAGCAAAATACCATTGAATGATTTGAATTTAAATTTGAATTGCAATTTGAAAGTTCAAAACAGTACACAAATGGATTATTTGGAAAGATCATTTGATTTGGAACAGAAAACATATAAAACTTTTATTTATTGGACTTATAGATTAAAAGATATTAAAGTTTGAAGTTTGGGGTTTAAATCTGTTATTTAAATTGATTTAGGAATTAAACAGAAAACGCGCATAAACTTTTGGTACCGAGCTGTTAGCCAGCCCCAGCCACTGCAGCGTGGGCCTGGGGGGCCAGCGTGGCGCTGCGCGCCTGCGTGGCAGTGGGAGTCACTGGCTGGTGGGCCTCTGCGCGGGGAAGCAAAATTAGCCACAAAAAGTTGGGTGCTGCGGGGCTCGAAACCTCGACCAACCGTTAGGCACAGCGCAGTGCAACCACTGCGTTACCTTCGTCAGTCTCGACAGAGGAAGGAACGCGGACGGGTTAACATTCATCGCTGGCTAACTGAAATTTTGCTGACGACCAAAACCTTCCTCGACTGAAACAGGAACAACGTTGATCGCCGGCGGGGGAAGCAACGCGGCAGTGCTCGATCTGCTGGGGTGCAGTGAGTGGTGGACGTGCACGGTACCGTGCGGGGCAACAGAGGGATGAGAGGGGAAGATGGTGGATGCTCACCGGGAGTTCGTCGCGGTCGCAGAGCTCGGGTGCACGGCGGCGTCCGCGGCGTGGACGAGGATGGCGGGGGAGATCCAGGGGGTCACCGGGGCTGCTTTGGTGTTTAAACGGACGCGGAGAGAGAGGGGTTTCGGTTTCAGGCTAGCCAGCGGGGAAACGGGCGGCGACGGAGGCGTTCATCGTCGATCTTCAGAGCGGTGGTCGCCGGAGGGAGTTGCAGAGAGGGGGAAACGGTGGCAGAGGGTGGAGAACGGCGGCGGAGGCGAGGAACAGGGACCTAGGGGGCTAGGGTTTGACGGCGCTGCCCTAGGGCTGATTTATAGGGGCGCACGGGCGTCGATGGCCGTCCACGGCGCTCTGCCGTCGACATGGAGGCTCGGATTTGCTGCCGTACTTCGGGAAGACGAGGGAAAGAAAGACTGAACCGGTACGCGCGTAAGCTAGGTGGGCTGGGCTGCGCGCGCGGGGTAAGTTGGGCTGGGTAGAGCTTAGGTGCTGTGCGCGCGGTAGTTCTCCTTTTATTTTTATTTTTTTTCTCTGCTCTCTGTTTTTTTTTGTAGGGTTTGGTTTTTGGAAAAAAAGATAGCTTTTAGCTTAGTAAAAAATTCTAGAAAAAATTAGGGTAAGTTATTTAGGTAATTAGAAAACAATTTCCAAGATTGGTTTTCAAAAATGCTGAGATTTGCTTACTGTTTGAAATTAAAACAAATTTGGATGAAATCTTTAATATTAATGATCATTAATAAAACCCAACATTTTAAATAGGGTAACCCCTAAGGTAATTAGACAAATTGAGTTGATTGGCTTTGGTATCCACATAATTTCAAAATGGTTCTGTTTTGGGTGCTTGGATTTGAATTTTAAATGTGTTTGTGGAATTAAATGATTGATTTAAAACCATCATTTTCACAAGTGATCACTAAGGAAAAACATGAAACAATTGGTTTTTAGTTGTGAATTTTATTGAAAATGTTGTAACAGAGCAAGTATGAAACCATTGTTTAAAAAAGGTTTGAATTTGAGTTGTGAAAACAGTGGAAAACAAATGCAACAATTAAGAAACAAATGCAAACAACATGGAAACAATATGATGACATGATGCAATACTCTAATAAACATGCAACAAACATTCTAAGGGGATGGTTTTCATACTTGGGATGTTACAAAACGCCCCCCCTTGAAGGAATCGCGCCCCGAGATTCCTACTGAGAAAGGAAAAGGTCTGGATACTTCTTGCGAAGATCCTCTTCGGTCTCCCACGTTGCCTCTTTATCGGAATGATGCGACCACTGCACTTTCAAGAACTTTGTGCTCTTGTTGCGAGTCTTACGCTCGGTCTCATCGAGAATACGAATAGGGTGCTCCTCATAAGAGAGATCATCCTGCAGTTCGATGGAATCATGATCAACTGCACGTTCTGGATCTTTGAAACACCTCTTGAGTTGTGACACGTGGAACACATCGTGCACCTTGGATAGTTTTTCTGGAAGTTCAAGACGATAAGCATTTTCTGCACGCCTCGAGAGAATGTTGAAAGGACCAATGTATCTTGGTGCAAGCTTTCCTTTCACACCGAAACGATGAGTGCCTCTGAGGGGAGTTACACGGAGATATGCCTTGTCACCAGGTGCATAGATCATATCCCTGTGCTTGCTGTCATAGTAGCTCTTCTGACGAGACTGAGCAATCTTGAGATTGTCACGAATGATATGAACTTTCTCCTCGGCTTCCTTAACAATGTCAGGGCCTAAGAGTGAACGTTCACCAGCTCCAGACCAATTGATTGGACTCCTGCATCTGCGACCATACAGTGCCTCAAATGGTGCCATGCCTAGGCTTGCCTGGTAGCTGTTGTTGTAGGAGAATTCGGCATATGGAAGGCAATCCTCCCATTTCATGCCAAATGAGATACCACATGCTCTGAGCATATCCTCGAGAATCTGATTGACTCTTTCGACTTGCCCTTGAGACTGAGGGTGATAAGCAGTGCTGAACAGAAGTTTAGTGCCCAATGCTTCTTGAAAGCTTTTCCAGAAATGAGAAGTGAATATGCTTCCACGGTCTGAGCTTATTTCCAATGGAACACCATGAAGAGGAACAATCTTTGCTGTGTAGAGCTCTGCTAACTGGCTAGCTGAGATAGTTTCCTTGACAGCGAAGAAGTGAGCTACCTTAGTGAGACGATCAATAACAACGAAGATTGCATCGTTGCCCTTTTTGGACTTTGGAAACCCAGTAACGAAGTCCATTTCAATCATGTCCCACTTCCACTCAGGAATTTTCAGAGGTTGGAGTAGACCTGCTGTTTTCTGATGGACTGCCTTAACACGTTGACAAACGTCGCATTCAGAAACGTATTGAGCAATTTCACGTTTCATGCCAGGCCACCAATACAGTGTCTTAAGATCCTGGTACATCTTTGTACTTCCAGGGTGAATGGAAAGAGGAGTTTCATGAGCCTCCTTGAGAATGATATCTTTGAGACTTTGCACTTGAGGAACTGCAATGCGTCCTTCAAAGAACACAGTTCCTTTATCATCAACTGAGAAAGACTTGAATTTCTCCTTGCCTTCCTTGATGTGCTCAACCATCTTCTTGATTTCAGTATCACGAAGTTGTTCAGAACGAATCTTGTCCTCGAGAGTTGGACTGGCTGTCAAGCTAGCAAGGTAGCCTTGAGGAACAAGACCAAGGTTCAGCTTCTGGAATTCTTCATGAAGTGGAGGTTGGCTTTCCATGATCATGAGATTATTGCAATAGGACTTGCGACTGAGAGCATCGGCCATAACATTAGCCTTGCCTGGAGTGTAAGAAATGGTGAGATCAAAGTCTTTAATCTTTTCAATCCATCTCCTTTGCCTGAGGTTTAGATCTGGTTGAGTGAAGATGTATTTCAGACTCTTATGATCGGAAAAGATTTCAGTTTTGTTACCCAACAAGTATTGTCTCCATTTCTTGAGGGCAAACACAACTGCTGCTAGCTCAAGATCATGTGTGGGATAGTTTTGCTCATGTGGGTTCAACTGACGTGAAGCATAAGCCACAACTTGGCGTTCTTGCATAAGAACTGCACCTAGACCTTGGAGAGATGCATCGCAGAATATCTGGAAAGGTTTGGTAGTATCTGGGCCAACCAGAACTGGGGTGGAAGTGAGTTTAGTCTTCAGGAGATTGAAACTCTCATCACACTGTGGAGTCCAAACGAACTTCTTGTCCTTCTTTGTGAGATCAGTGAGAGGTTTGGCAATCTTGGAAAAGTTTTGGACGAAACGACAGCAATAGCTAGCCAAGCCAAGAAAGCTTCTAACTTGTTTTACCGTCTTAGGAGGTTTCCAATCAACAATTGCCTTAACCTTTTCCGGGTCAATGGCTATGCCTTTGGCAGAGATGACATGACCAAGGTATGCAACTTCTGGAATCCAGAACTCACATTTGGAGAACTTGGCATATAGACGATGCTCGCGAAGCTTCATGAGAGTGAGACGAAGGTGTTCTCCATGCTCTTCCTCGGATTTTGAGTAGACTAGAATGTCATCAAGATATACCACAACAAACTTGTCGAGGTATTCATGGAAGACAGAATTCATGAGTCTTGAGAACGTTGCCGGTGCATTGGTGAGACCAAAGGACATGACGGTGTATTCATATAGACCGTAACGAGTGGTGAAAGCTGTTTTTGGAATATCTTCCTTTCTGATCTTTATCTGATGGTAACCCATCCTCAAGTCCAACTTTGAGAATATTGAGGCTCCAGAAAGTTGATCAAAAAGATCATCGATACGAGGAATTGGATACTTGTTCTTGATGGTTTTCTCGTTGAGAGGACGATAGTCAACCACGAGTCTTTTTGTTTGATCCTTCTTGGCAACAAACAGAGTTGGGCAACCCCAAGCGGAGGAACTAGGCTGAATGTAACCTTTCTCCATGTACATATCGATTTGCTCCTTCAACAATTTCAATTCAGGAGGAGCTATCTTGTATGGATGCTTAGAGATTGGAGCAGTACCTGGTTCAAGCTCGATCACGAACTCAACTGCTCTGTCCGGAGGCATCCCTGGCAACTCTTCTGGAAAGACGTCAGGGAATTCACAAACCACCGGAACATTTTCAAGCAGAGGTAGAGGTTTAGCATCCAGGGTGTACAGCTGAACAGAACTTGATTCACCTGGAGAATAGACTATCTGGCCGAAGGGTGGAACAGAGTTATTGACTTCTTAGCACAATCAATCGTAGCTTTATTGGCCTTCAACCAATCCATGCCAAGGATGACATCAATGTCAGAATTGCCAAGCAGAATGAGGGAAGCAAGGAATATGTGACCTCCAATCAAGATCTGATTCTCGTGACTGATCTTGGAAGTTTGCATAGTTGCTCCAGGGGAGTTTACTACTAGCGGGGAACCCAAACCAACAAAAGGTAGTTTAACTGCTGTCGCAAAGATCTTTGACACGAAAGAATGCGATGCTCCGGTATCAAACAACACTTTAGCTGGGTTAGAGTTTACGGGGAATGTACCGAGAACGACGTCAGCAGCTTCCTCAGCTTTGTCGGCCTTGATATGATTCACCCTCGCGGTCCTCCCGACAGGCCTGTTGTTGGAGTTGAAGGCTTTAGCCGGGGGAGCACGAACCATTGCCTGGTTGGTGTTGGGGCGAGGAGGTGGTGGGGGTAGCTGCCTCTGAGTGCACTTATCAGCATAGTGTCCAGTCTGCTTGCATTTGAAGCAAGTGACGACACGAGGTGCATCTGGCCTTGGTTGCCCCATTGAGAACCTCTGAGCCTGCATGTGAGCTGGGTTGGGTGGGCGGGGACCAAAGCCTGGAGAAGCTTGGGCATTTGGTGCCCTAGTGACAGCACTGTTTGGCACCCAGATGCGGCGCTTCTGCGGAGGGGTGGTCATGTTGGAGGAGGAACCACCCTCACGCGAGTGCTTGCGCGACTCTTCGAACGCCTTGCGCCCATTCTCCTCATTGAGCGCGGTGTTCACGAGCTCCTCGAAGTCCTTGCACTTGATGTTGGTGAGAGCGTACTTCAGTTCCGGGTTAAAACCTCGGCGGAACCTTGCCATCTTTTTGGCCTCAGTGGACACCTCGTCACCAGCGTATCGAGCGAGGCGATTGAACTCGGTCTGATAGCTGATAACGTCCAGCTTGCCCTGCTTGAAAGAGCAGAACTCCTCACGCATCCTTTCCATGAGACCATCTGGGATGTGGTGCTTCAGGAAGGCATCCTTGAAACAACCCCAGGTGATAGGATAGCCAGCTCTCATGGTCTGGTAGTTCTCCCACCAAGAAGCTGCCTGACCCTTCAGTAGGTAGGTGGCATACTTGAGCTTATCTTCCTCAGCAACATGTGCGATCTCCAGAGTCCTGGCTATGTCACGGATCCAGTCATCAGCATCCAGGGGCTCACGTGTTGCCACGAAAGCTTTCGGCCCCAGACTCAGAAACTCCTTGATGCTGACCCGTGGAGCATTCTGGTTGTTGTGCTGGTTAGCCTGGATCTGGGCCATCTGAGCCACGACCTGAGTCATCTGAGTCAACAGCTCCGTGAGCGGCGGTGGCTCAGGCGGGGAGTTCCTGGTTGGAGGCATCCTGAACAGAAATGCATTTTAGCACCATAACAGCAAAGGATAGACTTGGTAACCGAAAGAGAGATTATTCCGACGCATGAATAGATAACCAACAGGTACATCATCACATGTTCAAATACATCAGAATATCCAACACACCATTACATGGTTCGAAAGCCAAGGATAACTAAACATAGCTAGGAACGGATACATCGGTACTCCCATGCTCATCACGCAGGACGGCGGTGAGTAGTACGACGAGAGATACGGTGCGGAGGAATCCCCCGGAAGTAGGTATAACGACGATCCACGTAGAGCGAAACTGCTCTGAGAGGGACTCTCGGTGTGGTGAAGTAGAAAGCGTCGTCTCCCTGTGCTCCATAGCGGGGAATCCCTGTGTAACCAGGACCAAGGTCGAGAAGTGGACCTCTGATCGGCTCGTAACCTCCAGCATCTGGCAGAGGAAGACCAGCTGGCTGAGTGAAACGCGCAAAGCGCTCGTCTCGAACGAAGTCTGTGGTGTACGTCGCCAGACGAGTGAGAGCAAGGTGGAGCTGCTCCCTGACTGAAGCCAACTCCTGAGACAGTGTGGAAGCAACTGCGTCACTGTGCCTCACAAACTGAGCAGTGGTGTGCAGCCTGGAGCTATCAGACTCGTAGGTATCCAGGTTGCCGTGGAGAGTGAAGTGAACTCCCGCCGACGTAATGTAACCACGGGGGATGTGACGATAGATAGAATCGTCAAACCCCCAGTAGTCAGCACGGAGGACGGTGAGACTCACGTAAGCTGCCTGCTGCACGGCCATATCCACTGTGGAACCTACTGCCTCGTAGCGGTGGACAACGCTCCTGCCATCATCTGACAGAATGTAGACGATAGCCTGGTAGTAGGTCTGGTCAAACTCTCGCTGCTGCTCGTAGACCTGGTACTCTGGTGCCCAATGGAACCCCAGATAAGTCACCATGTCTCTCAGCATCTCCGGATAACCGGCGGTGCTCTCACAGCGAGTCATCCGAACCACCTGCGGGTAGAACCTGAGATCCATCTGCAGATGATTTGGGAGGTTTTGATTAGACGCCGGTAGAAGAAATGAAGTGGAAAACAACAGCAAGGTTTCAACGGACGAAAGGTTCTTTAGAAGAACAGGATATCGAAGCAACATCGGGAAAACGAGACCAAAAGTCCTGAGGTACTACGGAGAACCCAAAACACGTGAAATCCTAACTTGAAAGTTTAGGTGAGAACAGAAAACAACGTTGCACTTCCTTACCAGAAAAGGGTGGGTGGGTGGGGAAAGAAGAAAAATGGCAGAATTCCTACTCTCACGTTTCATTTTTCCTATATAGCTACAAAATAGTTTCTAGACTCAACTGCGACCAGTAAAAGGGATCCTACAGGCAGACAGGCTCTGATACCATTTGTCGCACCCGGACTTCTAGAGGATACTCACCGTACGAACTGAACAGTATTTTGATTGGATTACGGGGCTTAACGGCTCCCGCGTCCCCTTACGGGTAGGCCAGCACTTATGTGCGACAACCAACCGTTACTGTTCACCGTCGATGTAAACTATCCCGTAGAAATCAGGACACTACCATTGACGTACTTCATACCATACACACATGGTACGTCAACGGCTTTGAACAAAAGGATAACACAACATGCCTCTAAGACACAAAAGATTGAAATAAGTTGCAACAGGCCCTCACTAGGGCAGAGAATAGCAAATACAATCATCCAGAGGACACATGTCCCAACATAATATCATTACAACTCAGCGGAAGCATTCAAGGGGGTCTGAGTACAGACAAATCCAAATAGGCTTAAGAAGCCGGGAAAATAAAGAAAACGAAGCCCATCCACGTAGGTCCTGGATCCAGCCCTGGTCCAGCTAGCTACTCGTCTGCAGTCTCGTCAAACTCCACGAAGTAGCCATCCTGGTGGTCATCGTAGCCGTAGTCGTAGTCTGCGGAAACCACAGCCCCATAGGGGTCAGTACATAAACGTACTGGCAAGCAAGACTCACAGTTCACCAAAGTGTAGCCCGTCAACACCAAGCACAGATGCCTTGGGTTCAACGGAAGAGAGGGATATAACAGATGCTGCAACTGGCTGCACTAACCAACTACAGAACAAACTACAACTTCCGGTGTAACAGAAAGAGATAAGATAGCGTATCGTAACCAACTATAGCTAACCACCAAACAAACCCATCCTGGATCTCGCCCCTTATCCAAAGAAGCAATCCGAGGATAACTCACACAGTTGGGTTAATGATGGATCAAGTTGTTGTGTCAATAAGCCTATTACTAGTCAAGTTATCGTTAGTTAGGTGTAAGTTGTTCTGAGTACTTGTTAGCCAGTACTTTCACCAAGTCAACCATAACCGCGGAAAACACGGCTTCTCGAGAAGATTTATCCCTGCAGGGGTGCACCAATTTGGCCGTACACGTAAGAATAACCCGCCAGATGGGAAGGCCTTTCCCACCAAGCGGGGCACTCAACACAACTCAACTCTTCTTCGCATCAAGCCCAAAGCACCACGTGCTGTGCATGCGCGGCTAATCGAGCCCCCCGAAGAAAAGGAGGACCCTCATAGCACTGGAAGACCACGCCGCCCTAAATGCCGACTACAAAAGTTCCACCCTGGCCTCGGGTTCGTACCTGCATATGCGTGCATCAAATGGAAAGCCCGAACTAAGTGTGGTGATTTGGACGAGATGCGGATCGAGTCAAATTGAGGGGGGCGCCCATACACGCTTCCCACATGCGGATAGTGCGCTCATCATGGATCAGTAGACAAGACCCTTTTCCTATTAGGGTCGACACTAGCAGGCCTCAAAACCACGCCGGGCCTCCTGCCGGTGCCTTATCAGCAAATTATTATTACCTCAAATTAACAGGTTGTTGTTTAACATCGAGCCCCAGAATATAACAGATATAATAACAGAAAGTAACGGATAACAGACTCGAGCAAAACAACCCTAAGCATGCTAGTAAGACACGGGTCCAAGCAACGGGGTTTTAGGACTGGAGGTGTGGCAATATCAGGGTTTAGGGTATCATGTGATAGGTTCGTAACAGAAACAACTACCACTAAGGCTAGCAGAAAAGAATCAACGGAAAGTATCGGTAACCAATGTTGAAAGGAACACAATGGTTCATGTGAGTGATAACTTGCCTGCAAACCCAGTAGCCGGGTACTGAGCTAGATCCTCAGAAGGGGTGTCGTAAAGATCGTCGGTATCAACGTCGTCGTCTATCCGAGAAGAAGCAAACAAACAAGGCAGAATATAAACAATCATTATCATGGCATAGTGCACAATCAAATATGATGCATGACAAGTTAATGGTTGCATCAACATAAACTAGATAACATGATAACACAATTTAAATGGACCCATATGCAATTTTGAGTTGCATATGAAAGTCCATGGATTTTTGGTTAGATTATTTGTTTTCCAACTAATCAACAGGTGCTAGTGGTTTAGTATGATGCATGCATGAGGAAAACAGCAAAATAACAACATTAGAACCAATTTAAAATAGGGTGTAGCAATTTAGAATTTTATTATTAATTTAGGGAAGTTTTGGGTGCCTTAAAGGTGTCACACAAGTATTTGTTGTTTTCAACCATTTAAATTGTTCAAAACAAATAACAAAGTTTATAATTGAAAAGAACATCAGATTTTAGTTGGATTACATGTTTCAAATATTGAAATTGGAATTAGGATAATTTAATTATGAATTAAACAATATTAAACAAGTTTTAAATGAATTTAAAACAAGTTTGGATTTAATTGAATTTTTATTTGTTCAAAACATGAATTCAAACTCACATTTGAAAAGTTCACACTTTGATGGTTTGAAAACATATTTTGCATGTTTAAAATTATTTTATTTTGAGCAAGTTATGATTTTATCAAATTTAAATGAATTAAACAAGTATTAAATTATTTAGGCAATTTAAATTATTCAAACCATGAAACAAAATTTATATTTGAATAGGTTATTTGAAATAGCATTGAAAACATATTTCATTTGCATGATTTGGATTTATTATGAATTAGTTATGAATTTTAGCAAAATACCATTGAATGATTTGAATTTAAATTTGAATTGCAATTTGAAAGTTCAAAACAGTACACAAATGGATTATTTGGAAAGATCATTTGATTTGGAACAGAAAACATATAAACTTTTATTTATTGGACTTATAGATTAAAAGATATTAAAGTTTGAAGTTTGGGGTTTAAATCTGTTATTTAAATTGATTTAGGAATTAAACAGAAAACGCGCATAAACTTTTGGTACCGAGCTGTTAGCCAGCCCCAGCCACTGCAGCGTGGGCCTGGGGGGCCAGCGTGGCGCTGCGCGCCTGCGTGGCAGTGGGAGTCACTGGCTGGTGGGCCTCTGCGCGGGGAAGCAAAATTAGCCACAAAAAGTTGGGCGCTGCGGGGCTCGAAACCTCGACCAGCCGTTAGGCACAGCGCAGTGCAACCACTGCGTTACCTTCGTCAGTCTCGACAGAGGAAGGAACGCGGACGGGTTAACATTCATCGCTGGCTAACTGAAATTTTGCTGACGACCAAAACCTTCCTCGACTGAAACAGGAACAACGTTGATTGCCGGCGGGGGAAGCAACGCGGCAGTGCTCGATCTGCTGGGGTGCAGTGAGTGGTGGACGTGCACGGTACCGTGCGGGGCAACAGAGGGATGAGAGGGGAAGATGGTGGATGCTCACCGGGAGTTCGTCGCGGTCGCAGAGCTCGGGTGCACGGCGGCGTCCGCGGCGTGGACGAGGATGGCGGGGGAGATCCAGGGGGTCACCGGGGCTGCTTTGGTGTTTAAACAGACGCGGAGAGAGAGGGGTTTCGGTTTCAGGCTAGCCAGCGGGGAAACGGGCGGCGACGGAGGCGTTCATCGTCGATCTTCAGAGCGGTGGTCGCCGGAGGGAATTGCAGAGAGGGGGAAACGGTGGCAGAGGGTGGAGAACGGCGGCGGAGGCAAGGAACAGGGACCTAGGGGGCTAGGGTTTGACGGCGCTGCCCTAGGGCTGATTTATAGGGGCGCACGGGCGTCGATGGCCGTCCACGGCGCTCTGCCGTCGACGTGGAGGCTCGGATTTGCTGCCGTACTTCGGGAAGACGAGGGAAAGAAAGACTGAACCGGTACGCGCGTAAGCTAGGTGGGCTGGGCTGCGCGCGCGGGGTAAGTTGGGCTGGGTAGAGCTTAGGTGCTGCGCGCGCGGTAGTTCTCCTTTTATTTTTTTTCTGCTCTCTGTTTTTTTTTGTAGGGTTTGGTTTTTGGAAGAAAAGATAGCTTTTAGCTTAGTAAAAAATTCTAGAAAAAATTAGGGTAAGTTATTTAGGTAATTAGAAAACAATTTCCAAGATTGGTTTTCAAAAATGCTGAGATTTGCTTGCTGTTTGAAATTAAAACAAATTTGGATGAAATCTTTAATATTAATGATCATTAATAAAACCCAACATTTTAAATAGGGTAACCCCTAAGGTAATTAGACAAATTGAGTTGATTGTCTTTGGTATCCACATAATTTCAAAATGGTTCTGTTTTGGGTGCTTGGATTTGAATTTTAAATGTGTTTGTGGAATTAAATGATTGATTTAAAACCATCATTTTCACAAGTGATCACTAAGGAAAAACATGAAACAATTGGTTGTTTTTAGTTGTGAATTTTATTGAAAATGTTGTAACAGAGCAAGTATGAAACCATTGTTTGAAAAAGGTTTGAATTTGAGTTGTGAAAACAGTGGAAAACAAATGCAACAATTAAGAAACAAATGCAAACAACATGGAAACAATATGATGACATGATGCAATACTCTAATAAACATGCAACAAACATTCTAAGGGGATGGTTTTCATACTTGGGATGTTACAATAGGTTAGTCACGGAAATCGTATAAAAATGCTATAAATAAGGGAGAAAACATGTAGCAATTGGCATAATATGATCATGAAGCATGAGAAATTATAGATACATAGGAGACGTATCACCCGACAGTTCGTTCGTTGCTGAATGTCCAACGTAAACATGATCCCGGTGTGATTTTCTTGTTGGAAACTCATTTGGACAGTTATCTAGAGGAATGTTTGAGAACAAGAATGAAAATGAATCAGAAACTAGTTTGCCCGAGTGATAGCAGAAAAGGAGGCCTTCTCCTTTTATGGGAAGTCTAGTATAGTAGTAGAACCACTAGAGTTAAATTATAATTTCATTGATGTTAAAGTGAAGGACAACAATAAGGTTTGGAGACTGTCGAGACATCGTAGTAGAGTTCATAGACGGGGGTGCCATGAGCCTACTGGTAGAAGCGCGGGGGACATGATGATATGAAAAATGAGAACATCGAGTTTTACCCAGGTTCGGTACGACGCAACTAGGCGGCGTTCCTACTCCTGCAATCTCACTAAATCAGGGCTAAAGCCTGAAGTATACAAAGTACAATGTGAGTATGGTTTTGCTAACTCGGTGAGGTGGCTTCTAGCTTATTGTTGTCTGTCTGTTCCTTGATCCCGTTTGGCTTTATATAGATAGCCAGATTAGGGCTTACAGAAAAGAAACCTAGAAGACTATGGAAAGCATCTAACTTAGAAAGTAAGGAATCCGTCTTCTTCTCTAAGCCGCACCACTTTGGGCCGTGGTCCGGGTTCTTCTAGAATTTGGCTTCTTGCATATCAGCTTACTGGGCTTCCCAATGTACTATGATCCATTACCAACAGGCCACCCTAGTAATCCGGCTTTTAGGCCAATGTCGAACATACCCCTAATCAGTATATATCCGACAGTAGCCCCCAAGAATGATTAAGACTTCATCATGCTGCTCTTCGTTCATTGGCATTCTTTTCAAGAAATGTCTGCGTTTTGTCTTGATTCTTCTTTCACTAAAAATCTCATAACCCAAAACTCGGATTCTACTAAGTCCGGCTTTTCTTCCATGAGCCTTCGCGGAGAAGGAACTTCGTGACATCAGCGATGAAATCCTGCTGATGTCATGGACGTTTGGGTTCAGTCAAACCCTAAAACGTATCCTCTAACAGATTCTCTCGCGGGAAACGAGGAGATAGCAATAATCACCCCATCCCCTCATTTCCCGGAAATTTTGGGCGTTACACGCGTCGCGCATCCAACGGATAAAATAGCCGTTGGAGGTAATCTCTGCGCATCTTGGCTATAAATAGCCGTCTCGAGGGCTCCCTTTTCCCTTCAGCTTCGTTCTTCCTCCTCGAGCACACAAAGCACAACACCTAGAGCCCAAGTTCGAGAGCACGTAGAGACCAAGCCCCCGAGCTTCTCCCCGGAAAGACCATCGGAGGAACTAGATCACGACTGCGCCGCTAGAAAATGGCCACCGGAGATTCCCCCGCGCCTCTGACTCGGCGAGCGCCGACGTGGAAATCGAAGACACCATCAAAGACTCGGAATGCCTCCTCGACTCTCTGCCTCGCACCACTGCGAACGAGCTGGAGGGGGCCGCCAGCGAGCTGGCTAGCGGGGATCTTCCTCTCGTGGCGGAAACACGCTGCCACCATTGTCGAGACATCGTAGTAGAATTCATAGCCGGGGCTGCCATGAGACTACTGATAGAGACGTGGGGGAACGTGGTTGTGCGAAGGACAATGACACAAGGTTTTTACCCAGGTTCGGTACGATGCAATAATACGGCGTTCCTACTCCTGCAATCTCACTATTCAGGACTAAAAGCCTGGAAATACAGAGTACAATGTGAGGTTCTATTAGCTGCTCGTCAAGGATCCACCTCTCGGCGAGTTAGCCTTTAGCTTCTTGTCTATCTATCATATCTCCCGTCCGGCTTTATATAACAGCCGGATTAGGGCATACAGAGTAGGAAACCTAGAAGACTACGGTAACTCTCTAACTTGGAAAGTAAGGAAACCGCCTTCTACCCCAAGCCAGATCACGTGGGCCGCGATCCGGGTTCTTCTAGAATCCGGCTTCTGTGCATCAGCTTACTGGGCCGCCTAACGGACCATAGCCCATTACCATTTAGGCCACCCTGGTAATCCGACACTTTAGACTACCATCTGATATACCCCTAGTTGGTATATATCCGACAGTAGCCCCCAAGAAGGATAAAGACTCGAATTCGCCGTCTTTCGCCAAATGTATATTTTCCAAGAAATACTGGCCTGCAGTCTTGATTCTTCTTTTTCTTCTCAAAGGATGTTATAACGCAAAACTCGGAATCCAGAAAATCCGGCTTTTCTTCCACGAATCTTCGCGGAGAAGGAACTTCCTACGTCAGCGCTTTAATCTTGCTGACGTAAGGGACATTTGGGTTACAGGTGTGAAACCTAGAAACATATCTCTGACAGATTCTCGCGGGAAATGAGGCGATAGCAATAATCACCCGTCGTTTCATTTCCGGAATTTCCGGCGAGTGACACGCGTTGATCATCCAACGGTCAAAAGAGCCGTTAGCACGCATCGTGACGGGATTCCGGCTATAAATAGCCGTCTTCGTCCTCCATGGAAATCTTCTGCACTCACTTCGCAACGCCACTTCCAGCGCCCAAGTTCTTCACAGAGCACTTCGCAAGCGCACGAACGCACCCAGGACCTCACCAGAGCGACCGAGCGCTGCCCCTCGATGGCATCTCCGTCATCTTCCCCAGCCCGCACCGTCGCAAAGGACATAGATGAGATAATCGCCATGATGGACCCGCAGCTGGACTCGCCAGTGCAAGCCTCCGGCGACGAGCCGGTGAAGGCCACAGGCGGCACGGAGGGAGAGGAAATCCCTCTCACCTCCGCGGATCTTGCGGGATCTTCTTCCGCGCCTCCCCCACCGTTCGCACCCGAGACGGTGGAGGAGAAAATCGCGCTCGTCGGAGACGAGCTCGCGGCCGCGAAGGCCGCAGCGTCCGCCGCCGGAGCCGAAGAAGAGGCGGAAACTGTCGGCAACTGGAGTGCCAGCAGTATTCCGCCATCCCTCCTTCCGACAATGGAGAAGGAGGGGCTCGTGCTGAAGGGAAAATGGCGGCTCCCGGAGGACAAGACCGAGCCCATGCCGAAGGACGGAGAACGTGTCCTTCTCTCCTCCCACCTTCAGAGAGGTATGGGTCTTCCGCCGTCCGCCTTTTTTCTCCAGATTCTAGCCCACTACAACATCCAACCCCATAATCTGCCACCCAACTCCATCCTCTATTTAGGCGGATTTCAGGCCCTTTTCGAGGGATATCTAGGTATAGCACCTAGGTTAGATTTCTGGCTTTATTGTTTTGGGGTTAAGCGGAACTCTTCGGAGGGCGCACTCCCAACTTGCGAGACCATTTCCTTCACTCTTCGGAGATTTAGGGAGGACTGGTTCCCCAAGATTAAAACATCGGAATCCGTCATATTTTGGACGGGTTCCTTCTTTTATCATCTCGACGTTCCCTTTCCTGGGAAAACCACTGGGGTTCCACCTTTCTCGAACACCGCCGCTGTTCCCCAAGAAAATTGGGGAACTGAAGCAGTTCAAACCCTGCCGTCGGATCTTCTCAGGATCAAGCGGCGCATCGCAAAGCTCGTCTCTTCTGATCCGCCTCTAACCGGCATGGACACAGTCCTTTGCTGGTTAGAAAGGCGGATTCAGCCTTTGGCGAACCACGGCGCTCGCCTCCTCTGCGAATACTCGGGATATGGCGATGCTATGCGGACAACCGACAAGGTTTGGTCGGCAAAGGATTTGCGGAAACGCGCAAATCAATTGGTCGCATCCCGCGACCAATATGAAGAAAGCCGGCCAATGTATACAGCCGCGAACCCGGCTCCCAAGGTACAGTTCTTCGCCTTTTGGGTTTAAATCCTTTTCGTTTACTCAGTTTTCGTGCTTTCAACTCAACCTTTGCCTTCTTAACAGATTGCCGAACTTCCTGAGTCGGAACTTGCTTCCGATGCCGATCTGGAGGCATTGCGCTCCGCCTTTGCCGGTGGGCGTAAGCGCAAGAAGATTTCCGCTTCCCAGGAAGTCATTCATCTTGACGGGGTCCCCGTCGTCACCTCCAGGTTTGAACATCTGGGTTTGTTCTACTTTGTCGGGATTTTCTTCCTTTACCTCGGAGTTTAACTTTCCGGCTTTTTCTCCATTTTAGCCTGCCTCCCTCTACTCTGAAGCCGAAAATTCTGAAGAGGCGCAAGGCTGTGGCCAGCAGAGGCCCACACCCTTCTCCTGCTACCGCTCCAACTACACCAATCGCAGCAACAGAAGAGCATGCTGCAGCCCCCAACACCGAGTCCCTGCAGACCAGCCAGCCCATTGTGCTGAAAACGGACACGAGGGAAAGGGCGGTCCCTGAGGTGGGAGGTCCTTTTCGGATAACTGAGGAGGAGATTCCCACCTTTGATAAGGAATTCAAAGATATCAACGAGGGCCTTAGCACGGTTGGGACTCTTTTTGCCGACTACGCAAAAGAGTTCACTGAAAACTTGGCAGGTTTACAGCGGATTAGCCAGGTATTATCTCTAGCCCCCAAGCAATAAGTCGAATTTATTATTTTCACTTAATGCTTTTTATTTTAATCATGCTTGTTTCTAACTTAAGCGTTCTGATTCATTTCCTTATTTTAGCAAACCGCTGAAACCATAAACATGGAAGTTTTCAACAAGTTAACTGTCAAGAATAAGGAGGTTAGAAGCCTTCTCTCTATTCTTGAAGTTAAGGAAACGGAGCTGGCATCATCTCAGCTTCAGCTGGAGGAAACAACAGGTATACTTTTAATTCTCTAAAGTTCCTTGTCCATAATTTTTGCTAAGTACTTTTCCAAGTTTTCTTAACCCGGAATTTTTTCCTTGCTTTTCAGCTGCCTTGGCGAAAGCCAAGCAAATAGCTGAAGATGCCGGCAAGGCCGAGAATCTCCGCCGGGAGAATATGAAACTTCATAAGGAACTTATGAAGGCTCAAAAAGATCTGGAGGCCAGCAATATGGCTCTTGGAATTGCGCATTCCAAGGCCTCCCAACAAGCGGACAAGGACAAGGCTACTATCCAAGATTTGGAGAACGCCTTAACCCTGCGCCTGGAGGAAGGCTCCGAGATGGACAAGATCCTCGGTAAGTTATCAACTTTTACCGGATTTTCCATGTCTTAACTTTTTTCTCTGCTTTTCCGCTAACCCTTTGGTTGTTTTGTCTTGAAAAAACAGGAGATAACCCAGATCTTACTCGGATTGAGAAAATCCGAGCTTTCGGGAAGGTGTTCACTGCGATCCGAGCTGCAGGCATGCAGCTGGTCAACAAGTACCTTCCCGCAAGGACTGGGGAATTCTCGGAAGTTGAGAAACTTCCGGAAGCTATCCTGGAGGTGGCGGAATCCAAGGAATCCACCTTGCGTTCCGCAGCACGGGGTGGTGCACGCATGGCCTTAGGCCTTTTGCGTATGCATTATCCCAGTGCCAAGTCTTGGCGCGTGGCGTCCGGTATCCCTCTTGGATATTCGGAGACCCAGCGGACCACCATCTTCGATGAGATCAAGGGTCACGCCACCAAGATCGCCTCTATGGTGAATATCTCCATCACCTATCCGGAAGAAGCGAATTCAGAAGCCCCCGAGGATGACAACAGCGAAGAAGACTCGGATGCTTGAAGAATTCTCCTTGCCCTGGATGGTGGAAATAGGAAATAGGAGCATTACTGCACTTTACAATGTAATTTATATTGTAATGCTTCTATTCTTTTGTATAAACAAGTACTCCGCCTTTTGCAGTTAACTTCTGTGAAATCCCTTGCAAGTTTTCCGGGTTTTATATTCCTTTATCTTCCAAGTTCTCTGGTTTGTGTGCTTTTAACTGTCCTTAGCGTTTGAAAATGGCTCAGTAGTACTTTAATCTTCACGCCAAGTTACTGGGTAAAACCGATCAGTTTAAACTTGGAAACATGGATCATACTAAAGGCATTTTTACTTACTAGCTCCAGTGACCCAACACATAAACAATCAGATAATGCTTAGAGAAAAGTAAGGAACTTTTTGAATGAAGCTCGGGCACGCAGGCACAATCCGAGTTTCCTTTAACCTTTAGTAGGCTGAAAATCATTCAGTTTTGAAACGCCGAGCACGCAGAGACAATTCGGGTTAACATTGAGTATTTTGTAAGATCATTGTGAAATAGATAAGACGGAATCATGCTTTGTACTATAATAAACTTGTAAAAACATGGATGTAAGAATTCCGACAACTTTATTTCATGATCTCAAAGGTGTTTACATAGAAATTGAACTAAGTATAGAAGGGACGTAACTGCTGGGT
Source organism: Alopecurus myosuroides (assembly GCA_028641055.1). Classification (NCBI taxonomy): domain Eukaryota; kingdom Viridiplantae; phylum Streptophyta; class Magnoliopsida; order Poales; family Poaceae; genus Alopecurus; species Alopecurus myosuroides. The sequence continues at coordinate 177,516,890 of CM054062.1, forward strand.
ACTCCAGGGCCTCTTTGTCTCTCCTAGTTCATCATCTATCTTTCTCTTTCTTTTGCGATTCGGCTTCTCGGGATCATCTTCCGTATCGTGAATGTCTACAAGATAATATGATCCATTCTTCATGGCTTTACTGATGACAAATGGTCCTTCCCATACTGGGGCCAATTTGTGCTTTCTTTGCTGCACCAATCTTAGCACTAGGTCACCTTCTTTAAAAGAACGATGCCTGATTTTCCGACTATGATAACGTCGTAAACCTTGCTGGTAGATGGCGGATCTTTGAAGCACAAGTTCTCGTTATTCTTATAAGAGATCGACGGCATCCTGTCATGCATTTTCGGCATATGATTCATCGAAATCTTGCACTCTTGGGCTGTCATGGAGCATGTCCGTTGGGAGAATTGCGTCCGCACCATAAACTATGAAAAACAGGGTTTGGCCAGTTGATCTGTTTGGTGTTGTTCGGATGCTCCAAAGCACGGAAGGTAACTCTTCTACCCATGCTCCAGCTGCTCTATGAAGAGGAGATTCGAGTCTTGGGCGTATTCCTTGTAAGATTGAGCTATTCATTCTTTCAACCTGACCATTGGTTTGCGGGTGTGCCACAGATGCGAGATCTAGGTGAATTCCCGTTTGTCGACAATATTTTGCCAACTCTCCAATAGAGAAATTTGTCCCGTTGTCGGTTATTATGCTGTGTGGAACGCCATATCTCATGACTATGTCAATGATAAAATTTCTTGCAGTTACACCGTCAAGTTTTTTTATGGGTTTGGCCTACACCCACTTGGTATATTTATCCACTGCAACGAGTAGATGCGTAAGTCCGCTTCTGGCAGTTTTGAATGGTCCCATCATATCTAGCCCCCATACCGCAAACGTCCATGTAATGGGGATAGTTTTGAGTGCTTGGGCTGGCATATTTGTCTGCTTGGCGTAATATGGACACCCTGCACATGTGTTTACTATGTGCTCAGCGTCTGTCTTGGCTGTTAGCCAGAAAAACCCCGCACGGAATGCTTTCTTGACTATGCTTTTTGATTGAGCATGATGTCCGCAATCTCCAGCATGGATTTCTTGCAGGATTTCTCGTCCTTCTTCTGAGAAATACATAGCAGAAAAATTCCGGTAGTGCTGCGTTTATACAGGCAATTATTAATTACCGTGTATCCTTTGCATCAACGCTGAATCTGTCTTTGCAAGACTTCGTCTGCTCCATCCAGGTACTTCTGATCAACTAAGAAGTTTAAATATGGGATTGTCCAATCCGGGTTAACGAGCATGACTTCAATTGACTCGGAAGCGAGAGGATAATCAACATCTCCACCTTTTATCGATGGTTCGTACAAATGTTGGACGAAAACTCCTGGTGGTAGGGTTTTGACCCTTTCTGACCCCATGAGGGCTAATGCATCCGCGTTCCAATTTTCTTCCCTTTTAACATGGAGTACTTCGAATCCAAAGAAACAGATGGAAAACTCGTCCACCGTTCTCCGGTATTCGGCGATTATAGGGATTTTGGCGTCCCAAGTTTGGTTGAGCCGGTGCTGTACCAAATCTGAGTCGCCATAGCATAGGATGCGTTTGACACCTATTTCCTTTGCAATATGCAAGCCGTGAAGCAAAGCTTCATATTCTGCCACATTATTACTGGCGTTGAAGTGTATTTGTAATACATACTCCATTGTATCTCCTTTAGAGGATTTTAGAACTACACCAGCTCCATCGCCCTCTTTCATCTTGGATCCGTCAAAGTGCATGATCCAGGTACTCGGACTCCGGCATTGGTGTTTTTTCCATTGCTTCCGTCCAGTCGGCGACAAAATCTGCCAGAACCTGAGATTTTATTGCCGTCCTAGGCTGGTACTTAATGTCGAATGCTGCTAGCTCGATGCCCCATTTGGCTACTCGGCCAGTTGCCTCCGCATTGTTTATTATGTCCCCTAGTGGCGCTTTGCATACCACTATTATGGTATGTCCTTGGAAGTAATGGCGAAGTTTTCTAGATGCGAAAAATACGCCATATGCCAGTTTTTGGTAGTGTGGATACCTTTGTTTGGACTCGAAGAAAACTTCACTTATGTAATATACCGGATGCTGGTATGGTATGCTTTGGTCGTCTTTCTTCCTTTCCACAACAATTAGTGCACTAATAACCCGATTTGTAGCTGTAAGGTACAATAACACAGGTTCTTCGTCTTTTGGGGATGCCAAAATCGGAGCTTTCATCAAATTTTCCTTCAACTGGGTTAGCGCTGCATCTGCCTCCTCTGTCCATTCAAATTTGTCGGATTTCTTCAACAATTTGTATAGTGGCAAGGCTTTATCCCCCAGCCGGCTAATAAACCTGCTGACGGCTGCAGCGGAACCCGTCAATCTTTGTACATCTTTTACGCACGTAGGCTTGGAGATGTTTAAGATTACTTTGATCTTTTCCGGGTTTACTTCTATTCCTCTATGAGAAACGATGAAACCCAGAAGTTTTCCTGAGGGAACCCCGAATACGCACTTTAATGGATTTAACTTCATTTTATAAGCTCGCAATTTTTTGAACGTTTCTCGCAAATCCTCAAGGAGTGTTTCTTTTTCCTTGATAACGACAGCAATGTCGTCCACGTAAACATGGACATTTTTGCCAATCTGACTATGCAAACACCGTTGCATGCAACGCTGGTAGGTTGCACCTGCGTTCTTCAGGCCAAATGGCATGGTTATGTAATAGTACGTCACATAAGGGGTTATGAATGAAGTTTTGATTTGATCTTCCTTTTTCATGCGTATTTGATGATACCCGGAATATGAATCCAAAAAGCACAAAAGCTCAGAGCCTGCAGTGGCATCTATTATTTGATCGATTCGCGGTAACGCAAACCTATCTTTTTGACACAGTTTGTTTATGCCGGTGTAATCTATACACATTCTAAGGGCAGTAGTATCTTTCTGCGGGACTAATACTGGATTTGCAGACCATTCAGTATGTATAATTTCCCGGATAAAATCTGCTGCTAAAAGCCGGATAATATCCTTGCCAATAGCCTTCCGTCTTCTTCCGTCAAATCGACGGCGGCCTTGTTTGACGGGTTTCGATCCTGGAATCACCTTGAGTTGATGCTCAGCAAGTTCCCTAGGTACGCCTGGCATGTCCGCTGGACACCAAGCGAAAAATATCCCAGTTCTCACAGAGGAACTTGATGAGCTCGCCTTCCTATTTGTCGGTCTTCCCAGTTCCCACTACGACAAATTTTGTCGGATCTTTGGGATCTAGGATTACCTGTCTTGTGTTCTCGGAAGCCTTGAAGCTATCTGCTGGCTTCCAGCTCTCTTTTCCTGCCGGCATTTCTGTCGGCGATACCTCTTTGGCCAACTCCTTCAACTCTTCCTTTGCTATGACTTTCTCGGTGCAAAGGGCGTTTTCTTTTGCCAGCTCGTTTGCCAATTTGAAGTCTCCAGATATGGTGGTTACGCCTCCTTTGGGTCCTGGCATCTTCAGCTTGTTATAGATATAACATGATCTTGCCATGAATTTGGCGAAAGCTGGACGTCCGAGTATCGCGTGATACACGCTTTCGAACGGCACAACCTCGAAGGATACTTTTTCCTGCAGGAAGTGATCTTTGTCTCCAAAGGTTATATCTAGGGAAATTTCTCCTAGGGATCGTGCTTGTCTGCCAGGGACGATGCCGTGAAAACGTATGTTGCTGTGGTTGAGCTGGGTCTCGGAAATTTTCAGATGCTTCAGTGTATCCAGGTACATTATGTTAATGTTGGATCCTCCGTCCAACAACACTCTTTTTAGCCTAATGTTTTGAACAATAGGACTTACGATTAGAGCTTGTGTGCCGGGTTCAGGGATATTCCGGGGATGATCGGACTGATCCCAGGTAATTGGTGTATTTGAGTACTTCAAGAATTTCGGGGTTGCAGGGACAACCACATTTATTTCTCGAAGCGTTCTCTTTGCCACCTTTGCTGATGGAGTTGCCAGGAAAGTTAGGTTGCATTCTCCATCAACTCTCGGAAACTTGGGCTTGCCTTTTCGCTGATGTTCCTGGATTTTTTCGTCAGTGTCCGATTCACTGTCTTCTTTTTCAGCTTCTGGCTTTTGCTTGGAAAACTTCCTCTTGGAATTCTTCCCTTTGTTTCCGGATCCTGCACTGCCTTTCATATACTTGTTCGAGCGGCATTGTGCGTTAGTATGAGTAGGCTTCCCAAATTGCGAGTGGTGGACACAGTTTTCCGACTTGATTTTCTCCCACTCTTCTTTGGTGTAGTTTATAGGCTCGGTACTGCGTCCTTTCCACCTATTGCCATTTTCCCTTCCAAAGGCTATGTTGACCTCTTTGGGTTTCTGTGTTGCATCTGGAGTTCCTTTTTTCTCAGGGCGAGGGTTCTTTTTGGCCTGTATCAATGTATCGATATTGCCTCCTCTTGCCCTGATGTCGTCCTCTGCTGCAGCGTGTTCGTTGGCGGTTGTAAGCATAGATCCGAGATCTTTGTGCTTTTTGGAGCCAATCATGAACGGTACAAGTCCGGGTTTTAGGACATTGACGAAAGCATGCATTGCTTGAATGCCAGTTACTCCAGAGCAACTATTCTTCATTGCCGTCCATCTTGAGATGAAATCCACGTATGTTTCGTCCTCAAATTGGGTGCAACGGTTTAGCTGGTTAATGCTATTCGGGCGTTTGTAGGTTCCCCGGAAATGCTGAGTAAATACTCGAGCCATATCATCCCAGCTGTCGATAGTTCTGGAGGGTAATCTCTGGCTTCATCCAGTAACATTAGGGGAAGGAACTTTACAGCTTCCAAGTCTGTCCCATTGTTGATCTGGACGGCTGTATGATAGTCTGAGAGCCAGGTATCCGGGTTTGTACTACCGGTATATTTTGGTATGTTGGACCAACTTTGGCAAAGCCAGCATGTAGGGTTATCCTTCGGATCCTATCTGTGAAGCACTTAGGTCCAAAGTATAACTCGTCTCTTTCCGCTCTGTCCATGTGTGCGGAGTACATGCCGGCTGAATGGATAGAAGGGGATCTGCTCCTTTCTTTTCCATTGTGGCGCGAACGCGCTTTTCTGGGATTCTCTCTATTTCTTCCGAGATCTTGCCCCTTTGGATAAGGTGGAGTTCTGCTCCCGTTTCTTTCCTTATTTCTGGGGGGTGTCCGGGATCTCTCACGCCTGTGAGGTATATCCTGCCTTCCAGCTTTTTCGGCTGGGCGTCTCGGAGGCGGCATTGCTTTACCGTCATTCCGATGCTTTTCTTCCCGATCGCGAGGATTAAGTCCGTCTTTCGGGGGATGGGATCCGGTTCTAGACGCTTCATCCTTGTTGTCGGGATTTTTCTTGTCTTTTCTCGGATCTGCTTTCTTCTCTTTTGAATTGCTTGAATCTCCAGGTTCTTCCGGTCCAGGTGCTCCAGTGGCGCATGTAGCTGTTTTACATAGGGCTGAGTCGTCATGCAACTTCCCTGATCGCTGCTGCCCTCGCTGTTGTTGTTGCAATGCTTTTCCTAAGAAAGCATACACCCCTTGAAGTTTTTCACCATTGGAGTACATATCATTGTTGAGGATGGCGAACGCTGCTTCTGCATTTTCGGCTGCGGTTTTGTATATTGGTTCACCTCTGGCATCTTTGCCGTTTACCTGCTTTTGCCAAGATGGGTTGTGAAACCTTTCTTTTGGCGGCAGTACTTCCGGTCTTACAATTCCGGGTAACCTTGTAGGTTTAATTCCATATCTATTCTTTCTCTCGTATTCCTCGATTTCTTCCTTCATGAGCTTGATGTCGTCCTGGGTTTTTTCGAGGTGTTCACGAGTTCTGAATAGATGTTGCTGCTGCGTCTGGAGAGCTTGTCTCCTGGCTTCTAGCACTTCAGGGGGTTCATGCAATCCCACTGGTGTTTGCAGTAACTCCTGTTCTTTTTGTTCTGTCATTGGCGGAACAAGGATTTCTTTTGTTTTCTTCTCCGAAGGTTTCACACCGCTTGCGTCTCCGACTTCCGGGCTTTCATTGGCTGGATCATCCAATTTCTTCTTCCGGAGTTTATATTGGAGGTTTTTAGCAGTTTTGTGTTTCTTCTTGGAAGAGGGAGGTTTCCTACAGGGTTCTTCCTCTGTCAATTCTTTGACATCGGGGAATTTTGGAGAGGTTTCTCCTTCTTCTCTCTCTTCCTCTGGCGGAGGCGTTCTAGGGCTTTCCTGACTGTCGGCATTCGTGTTTTCAGCCGTTTTTGCCATAAGTACTTCGTGGAATCCCTCTTGGAAGGATTTGACCTTTCTTTCGAAAGCGTCTTCGTTTTCAGTATCGAAGTGATCCGATTCGGTTTCCGACTCTAATCTCGCCTCAATGGCGGCTAGTACAGAGTCAGCTTCCGAGTTCGTCGTGATGCTGACGGATGTCGGATCTTCCACCTCTATTGTGGGAGTGTTGTTTTCTGCCTCTTGCACGGGATTACTTTCATCCGTGTTTTCGGCGATCTCGGATTGCACCATGCCGATAAAGTGTGATTCACTTGTATGTCGGCGATCTGAGCAAAACCCGGTATCGTAGTCATCTTCGACTGGGTATAGGGCGGTGATGACTCCCAAGTGCAGGAGATCAATTGTAGTACCTTTCGATAAGTATTTGAGTGTCGAAACCAGGAGGAGCTGAAGGTAAGCTATCTATTCTCTAAAGCCCTATAACCCTCCCATATGGCTGTTTATGCAAAGCAATAAGTTTGACTAAAAGGAACTAACTAATTAAAAGCAAGTGACGTGGAGTGTGGTTTGTCTAGTAACTAGTGAAGCAAGTTTAAAATGCAACTAATCCTAAAGCAAGTTTCTAAAGAAAGTTTCTAAGCAAGTTTCACAAGTAGCAAGCAGCAAATATCTCAAGGGAGCAAGTGTTCTAGCAATAGGTGTTTCGTTCGTGTGGTTGTCACAATTAGTGAAGCACATGTTTTAGTCTTAGTTGTTTCTTCTAGGAAGGAGCCATGAATAGGTATAGTCAAGTAAATGATCTACAACCCCTTATGATGGATCATGTGGCCAAGTAAATGACTGCACAAGATTGATTAAGACATAAAGTCCCACCATATCCTTACGTTCTAAGGTCCCCTATATATATCCCCCAGTAACTTAACTTTGTGGCTCGGTCTCAGGTTACTGTCACTCCCAAGTCACCACCACTCTATTATGCTACCGGTGATCACCTTACATGCATTCCCCAACATATGCGTGCACTCATATATTGTGCATAAAGACAATCATAGAAGATAACAAACTTGTATGCAACCAATCAACGAACTATTTCACCATTGCCAAGAACAATTCACTACTCAAACATAGACGGGGAGACACAATACATCAAGGGAATATAGTATTGCATCATACATCGTGTTTTCCAAGAGATTACAGTGGAGAGATGGAGCTGATCTTGCTGTAGATGTTGATGATGAACACGCCGGAGGGGGGTGGATCCCTCCGGGGGTGATCCCGGCGGTGTTTCCCCCCTCCGATCTTCTCCGGCGGCAGCCTTTTGTCTCTCTGTTTCGTGGTTTCGTCTCCCGGCGCCGCCTCCTCCTCGAAAAGGCCAAGGTACCCTTTATATAGTCGTTTTTAGGTCACGAGACACTCGGGAGAAGAAAGATCGACGGCATCGGAGCCACCGGGGCAAAAAGGGGGCCTCTCACGCGGCCAAGGAATCTGGCCGCGTGGAGGGTCCTCTTTGCCACCAGGTTTGCCTTTTGGCCTTCTACTTTGGCCCATGGTCTTCGTCTCGAAAATTCTGAACCGTGCTCTTTGGCCTTGCCCTTTTTGGAGTCCCGAAGCTCCCGGAAAGTCTGAAACACTAAAAAGTACGTTTTCTGGAAAAACAGGGTTAGAACCAAAAGAAGGGGGATTGTTTAGAGAATCCCCCAAATCATTATAAAACATGAACATAAGTTGCTAATATGTAGGAAAAACAAGTAATAACATGCAAAGTTCATGTATGCATTTTACATGCATCAGGCGGGTGGGATAAATTTACTTCCACCGCAAAACCCCATGGCCTCTGCAGTTAATCCGATAAAAATGTTTGCAGATCCAATCGGTAACACGCAGGCACTTACCAGATGATTTTGCGCCGGTATGTAAGATCCGTTATCGAGGAAGCGTCCAACGTCGTTGTCGAACTCCAAGCTTCCGACAGTTATGGAACTGCCGATCCCGCCGAGTATCCCAGATTGAAACTTAACGCCTGACGTCGCTGGCCCCACGGTGGGCGCCAACAGTCGAGACATCGTAGTAGAATTCATAGACGGGGGTGCCATGAGACTACTGATAGAGACGTGGGGGAACGTGGTTGTGCGAAGGACAATGACACAGGGTTTTTACCCAGGTTCGGTACGACGCAATAATTAGGCGTTCCTACTCCTGCAATCTCACTATTCAGGACTAAAAGCCTGGAAATACAGAGTACAATGTGAGGTTCTATTAGCTGCTCGTCAAGGATCCACCTCTCGGCGAGTTAGCCTTTAGCTTCTTGTCTATCTATCATATCTCCCGTCCAGCTTTATATAACAGCCGTATTAGGGCATACAGAGTAGGAAACCTAGAAGACTACGGTAACTCTCTAACTTGGAAAGTAAGGAAACCGCCTTCTACTCCAAGCCAGATCACGTGGGCCGTGATCCGGGTTCTTCTAGAATCCGGCTTCTGTGCATCAGCTTACTAGGTCGCCTAACGGACCATAGCCCATTACCATTTAGGCCACCCTGGTAATCCGGCACTTTAGACTACCATCTGATATACCCCTAGTTGGTATATATCCGAAAACCATCGGCCACTGCTCCTCCTCCTCCTCCTGCCTTCTCCGAGCCTGCGGAGGAGCATTCTACTCGCGGCGGGGAGGATGTCGTCCCGTCCGCCATCGTCGGAGGCGAGGACGAAGGATAAGAGAACGCCGGAAATTGGAGCCACTTCAACGTGGTTCCATCTCTTCTCCCGGCACTGGAGAAGGAAGGCTTCATGGTCCAAGGCAAATGGCGGGTGAACGAGGACGACTCCGAGCCGTCTCCACAACCCGGCGAGCTAGTTCTCCTGGCTTCCCATATCAACCGAGGTATGGGACTTCCACCTTCCGCGTTCTTCTGCCAGGTTCTAGATCATTACAAAATCCAGCCACATAATCAGCCACCCAACTCTATCCTATACTTAGCCGGATTCCAAGCCCTTCTCGAGGGTTATCTAGGGATAGAACCCCGCATGGATTTCTGGCAATATTGTTTTAGCGTCAAACGCAACCCCTCAGAGAGCGCTCTTCCGACTTGCGGGACAATATCTTTTACCCTCCGTAGGTTTAGGAAGGATTGGTTCCCCAAGATCAAAACATCTGAGTCCGTCAAATTTTGGAAGGGCTCGTTCTTTTATCATGCAGATGTTCCGTTTCCTGGAAAGGAAACGGGCATTCCGCCATTTGTCAATTCCGCGGCCATGCCCCAAGACAATTGGGCATTGGACGCGGTCTAGACTCTGCCTCCAGATCTAATGAGGATCAAGAGGCGAATCATGAAACTCGTCTCTTCCACTCCTCCACAAACCGGCATGGATACAATCATTTGCTGGTTCGGAAGGCGGATCCAACCCCTTGCCTATCGCGAAAAACGGCTCATGTGTGAGTACATGGGCGCTGACGACGCGATGAGGTCGATGAAGAGCGTTGTCGAAGAAAGACTTCAAGCAACGCGTGAACCAACTGGTTTCTACTCGTGATGAATACGAGGAGAGCCGACAATTGTATCACGCTAGAAATACGGCTCCCAAGGTATGCTTTTGTCATTTGGGAAATTTCTTGAATCTTTGTCTTCTTTTTATCGGATGCTTTTGATTCTAACCCAGACTTTTCTTCTTTTTTACAGATTCTTGATCTTCCTGAAGCAAAACTTGCTACTGATGACGAGTTGGTTGCACTTCGCGCCAACTTCCAATCTAGAGGGCGAAAGCGCAAGAAGCAAACCGTCATTCAGGATGTCGGATATATACCGATTAGGGGTATATCCGGCATTGTCCTAAAGATACGGATTACCAGGGTGGCCTAATTGGTAATGGATCACAGTCCATTAGGGGCCCCAGTAAGCTGACGCGCAGAAGTCGGATTCTAGAAGAACCCGGACCACGACCCAAAGTGGTGCGGCTTGGAGTAGAAGGCGGATTCCTGCTTTCCAAGTTAGATACTTATCGTAGTCTTCTAAGTTTCCTTTCTGTAAGCCCTAACCCGGCTATCTATATAAAGCCGGACGGGAGAGAAGAAAGATACAACAATTAGCTAGAAGCCAACTCGCCGAGAAGTTGATCCTCGCCGAGTTAGAGAAACACTACTCACATTGTACTTTGTATACTTCAGGCTTCAACACTGATTTAGTGAGATTGCAGGAGTAGGAACGACGCTTAGTTGCGACGTACCTAACCTGGGTAAATTTGATGTCCTTGGTTGTCGTACTACCACGTCCCCCCACGTCTCTACCGGTAGTCTCATGGCACCCCCATCTATGAACTCTACTACGATGTCTCGACAGTTGGCGCCCACCGTGGGGCCAGCGACGTCAGGCGTTACGTTTCGATCGGGGATACTCGGCGGAATCGACAGTACCATAACTGTCGGAAGCTTGGAATTTGACAACGACGTCGGGCGCTTCCTCGACAACGGATCGTACATGCCAGCACGAAATCATCTGATAAGTGCCTGCATTTTACCGATTGGATCTGCAAACATCTTTATCGGATTAACTGCAGAAGCAATGGTATTCTATGGTGGAAGTAAATTTATCCCACCTGCCCTATACCCAGTTGAAGAAAACTATGATGCCGGATTTTGCTCAGATTGCCAATACCCCGCTGAAATTGCTGCCTCTTCGGAGATGCCTACAATCAGATCTCACTTTATTGGCATGGTGTAATCCGAGGTCGCTGAAAACGCGGATGAAAGCAATCCCGTGGAAGAGGCAGATGAAAACAATCCCACAGTGGAAGTGGAAGATCCGACACCCGTCAATATGACGACGAACTCGGAAGCCGATTCTGTGCTAGCCGCCATCGAGGCGATATTGGAGTCAGAACCCAGATCTGAGGAGTTATATTCCGAGGACGAAGATGAAAATGCTTTTGAAAGAAAGGTCAAATCTATGCAAGGGGGCTTCCATGAAGTGCTTATGGCAAAACCGGCTGAAAATACGGATGCCGAAAGCCAGGAAGACCCCAAAACACCTCTGCCAGATGAGGAAAGAGAGGACGGTGAAACCAGTCCAATTTACCCTGATGTCAAAGAATTGACAGAAGATGAACCTGGTAAAAAACCTCCCTCTTCCAAGAAGAGAAAAAAGAATGCCAAGAAACTCCAGTATAAACTCCGGAAGAAAAAATTGGCAGACACTGCTAATGAAAACCTGGAAGTAGGAGGAGGAAGCAGAGTCAAGCCTGCGGAGAAGAAAACGAAGGAAATTCCTGTTCCACTAATGTAAGAACAGGACGGACTTGATTTAATTCAAACTCCAGTGGGACGCGACGAACCCCTTGAAGTGCTGGAAGCCAGGAGACAAGCTCTCCAGCGGCAGCAACAACATCTATTCAGAACTCGGGAAAACCTCCTAAAAACCTAGGCTGAGATTAAGTTACACCAGGAAGAAATAGAGGAATATGAAAGAAGGAATAGATCTGGCATAAAACCTACACGGTTACCCGGAATCGCAAGACCGGAAGTATTTCCGCCAAAAGAAAGGTTAAAGCAAGAAAACATCACTGATGCCAAGGGCGAACGTGTATACAAGACCGCAGCAGAAAACGCGGAAGCCGCATTCGCCATCCTCAATGATGATCTGTACTCCAATGAAGAAAAGCTTCAAGGGGTGCATGCTTTCTTAGGAAAGGCATTGCAACAACAACAGCGAGGGCAGGCAAGATCAGGAAAGTTGCACGACGACTCAACCCTATGCAAAACCGCCACATGCACCGCTCGAGCACCTGGACCTGGCGAACTTGGCGATTCAGGCAATTCCAAAGATAAGAAAGGAGATCCGTGAAAGGACAAGAAAATTCCAGATCATAAGGATGCAGCGTCCAGGACAGGGTCCCATCTGCCGAAAGGTGGAATTAATCCCTAAGATCAAGAGGAACAAAACTGGAAAGACAGAAAAGCAGTGCCGCCTCCGAGACGCACAGCTGAAAAAGCCGGAAGATACGAAACTCCTCACAGACGTGAGAGATCCCGTACTCCTCCTAGGAATAAGGAAAGGCAAAGGAGTAGAACTCCACCTTATTCCAAGGGACATGACAACGGACGAAATAGGGATAATCCCGGAAAAGCGGAATCGAGCAACAATGGTAAGGAAAGGAGCAGATCCCCTTCTGTCCATTCAGCCGACAGATATTCCGTTCACGCTGATAAATCGGAAAGAGATGATCTATACTTTGGACCTAAGTGTTTCGCTGATAGGATCCGGACAATAACTCTACATTCTAGATTTGCCAAAGTTGGTCCAACATACCAAAAATATAATGGCAATACAAACCCGGATACATGGCTCTCAGACTACTATACAACCGTCCAGATTAACAAAGGGATAGATTTAGAGGCGGTAAAATTCCTCCCCCTAATGTTGCTGGATGGAGCCAGAGATTGGATCAACGGGCTTCCGTCAAGAACCGTGGATAGCTGGGATGATATGGCTAGAGTATTCACTCAGCATTTTCGGGGAACTTACAAACGCCTCAAGAGCATCAACCAGATAAATCGCCGCATCCAGTTTGAAGATGAGTCGTATTTCGACTTTATCTCAACATGGACATCAATGAAAAATAGTTGCTCTGGAGTAAGTGATGTACAAGCAATGCATGCTTTCATCAATGGATTAAAACCCGGCCTCGTACCATTCATGGTTGCTTCAAAGGAGCACAAAGATCTCAGAACTATGCTTACTACCGCCAATGAGCATGCAGCGGCTGAAGACGACATTAGCGAGAGAGGTGAAAATATTGATGCTTTGGCCCACGCCAAAAAAGTCGCCTCGTTCTGAGAAAAAAAGCCACTCCAGAAGCACAACCAAATCCCAAAGAAGTTAATTTAGCCTTTGGAAAGGATAATGGCAGCAAATGGAAAGGAAGAAGCACGAAACCTATCTCCTACTCAAAGGAAGAGTGGGAAAAGATTAAGTCGGAAAACCGTGTCCACCATTCGCAATTTGGGAAACCTACCCATACCAATGCGCAATGCCGGCTTAATAAGAATATGAAAGGAACTCCGTGATCGAGAACAAGGGGAAGAGCTCCAAGAGCAAGTTCTCCAAGCAAAAGCCAGAAGCTGAAAAAGAAGACAGTGAATCGGACGCTGATGAAAAAATCTAGGAACAACAACGAAAATGCGAACCAAAATTCCCGAGAGTTGATGGAGAATGCAACCTAACTTTCCTGGCAACTCCCTCAGCAAAAGTGGCAAAGAGAACATTTCGAGAAATAAACGCAGTTGTTCCACCAACCCCCAAATTCTTGAAGTACTCGAATACGCCAATTACCTGGGATTAGTATGATCATCCCGGAAATTTCCGAGAACCCGACACACAAGCTCTAATTTTAAGCCATATTGTTCAAAACACTAGGCTAAAAAGAGTGTTGATGGATGGAGGATCCAAGATCAATATCATGGACCTCCGAGATCCAGCTCTATTATAGCAACATACGTTTCCACGACATCGTTCCTGGCAGACAAGCACATTCCCTAGGAGAAATTTCTCTAGACGTAACCTTTGGAGAAAAAGAGCATTTCGGACAGGAAAAAAATCTCTTTCGAGGTGGTGCCATTCGAAAGTGTATACCATGCAATACTCGGACGTCCAGCTTTCGCCAAATTCATGGCAAGATCATGTTATATTTATAACAAGCTGAAGATGCCAGGGCCAAAAGGAGGAGTAATCACGATATCAGGAGACTTCAAATTGGCAAACGTGCTGGAAAAAGGAAACGCCATTTACGCTAAAAAAGTGATAGCAAAGGAGGAATTGAAAGAGCTGGCAAAAGATGTATCACCGACAGAAATGCCGACAGGAAAAGAAAGCCGGAAGCCTGGCAGATAGTTTCAAAGCTTCTGAGAATACAAGACAGGTTATCCTAGATCCCATAGATCCGACAAAATTTGTCGTAGTAGGGACCGGGATGGCCGAAAAATAGGAAGCACGCTCATCAAGTTCCTCCGTGAGAACTGGGATATTTTTGCCTGGTGTCTGCGGACATGCCAGGTGTACCCAGGGAACTTGCTGAGCATGAACTCAAAGCGATTCCAGGATCAAAACCCGTCAAACAAGGTCTCCGTCGATTTGACGGAAGAAGACAGAAGGCTATTGGCAAGGAAATTATCCGACTTTTAGCAGCAGATTTTATCCGGGAAGTTATACATACTGATTGGTCCGCGAACCCAGTATTAGTCCCGAAGAAAGATATTACTGTTCTTAGGATGTGTATAGATTACACCGTCCTGAACAAATTGTGTCCAAAATATAGGTTTGCGTTACCGCGAATCGATCAAATAATAGATGCCACTGCTGGCTCTGAGCTTTTATGCTTTTTGGATGCTTATTCCGGGTACCATCCAATACATATGAAGGAGGAAGATCAAATCAAAACTTCCTTCATAACCCCGTATGGAACATACTATTACATAACCATGCCTTTTTGGCTTGAAGAACACAGGTGCAACATACCAGCGTTGCATGCAACGCTGTTTGCATAGTCAGATTGGCAAAAACGTACATGTTTACGTGGACGATATTGTCGTCGTTTCCAAGGAAAAGGATACACTCCTTGAAGATCTACGAGAAACTTTCGAAAATTTGCGCACTTATAAAATGAAGTTGAATCCATTAAAGTGCGTATTCGGGGTTCCCTCAGGAAAACTTCTGGGTTTTATCGTTTCTCACAGAGGAGTAGAAATAAACCCGGAAAAGATCAAGGCAATCCTAAACATCTCAAAGCCTACTTGATTATTAGATGTACCAAGATTTACAGGTTCTGCAGTCGCAGTCAGCAGGTTTATAAGCCGGCTAGGAGACAAAGCTCTGCCATTATACAAATTGTTTAAGAAATCCGACAAATTTGAGTGGACAGAAGAGGCGGACAAAGCATTAACCTAGTTAAAAGAAACCTTTATGAAAGCTCCGATTTTGGCATCACCAAAAGACGAAGAACCTATGTTACTGTATCTTACAGTGATAAACAGGGTTATTAGCACGGTGATAGTTGTGGAAACATGAAAGGAAGAGCAAAGCATACCAGACCAATACCCAGTGTTTATGCTAGTGAAGTATTTTTCGAGTCATAAACAAAGGTATCCACACTATCAAAAGCTGGCTTATGGCGTGTTTTTTGCATCTCGAAAACTCCGCAATTATTTCCAAGGACATTCCATAACAGTGGTATGTAAAGCACCACTAGGGGATATTATCAACAATGCGTACACAACAGGCCAAGTAGCCAAATGGGTCATCGAGCTAGCTGCGTTCGACATTAAGTACCAACCCCGGACGGCAATAAAATCCAGGCGTTGGCAGATTTCGTCGCTGATTGGACATAATCAATGGAAAATACACCAATGCCGGAGTCGGAATACTGGGTCATGCACTTTGACGGATCCAAGATGAAGGAAGGCGCTGGAGCTGGTGTAGTGTTAAAATCCCCAAAAGGAGATACTATGGAGTATGTATTAGAAATACACTTCAACGCCAGTAGTAACGTGGCAGAATACGAAGCTTTGCTTCATGGCTTGCATATTGCTAGGCGTCAAATGCATACTATGCTATGGTGACTCAGACTTGGTACAACATCAGCTAAACCAAACATGGGACGCCAAAAGCCCCATCATGGCCAAATATCAGAGAACGGTGGACGAGTTTGCCATTTTCATCCTGGGATTTGAAGTACTTCATATCAAAAGGGAAGAAAATTGGAACGCGGATGCATTAGGCCGCATGGGATCAGAAAGAGTGAAAACCCTACCACCAGGTGTGTTTGTCCAACATTTGCACAAACCATCGATCAAAGGTGGAGATGTTGATTCTCCTCCCGCTTCCGAGTCAATTGAAGTCCTGCTCGTTAACCCAGATTGGACAATTCCATATTTAAACTTCTTAGTTGACCAGAAGTCCCCGGACGGAGAAAACGAGGTCTTGCAAAGACAGATACAACGTCAATGCAAAGGATACACGGTAATTAATGATTTCCTATATAAATGCAGCACTGTCGGAATTTTCCAGCGATGTATTTCGCCAGAAGAAGGCCGAGAAATCCTGAAAGAAATCCACGCAGGAGATTGCGGACATCGTGCTCAATCAAAAAGCATAGTCAAAAAAGCATTATGTGCAGGGTTTTTCTGGCTAACAGCCAAGACAGACGCCGAACACATAGTGAATACATGTGTCGGATGTCAGTATTACGCCAAGCAGACGAATATGCCAGCCCAAGCACTTAAAACTATCCCCATTACATGGCCATTTACGGTCTGGGGGCTAGATATGATGGGAACCTTCAAAACTGTAAGAGGTGGACTCACACATTTACTTGTTGAGGTAGATAAGTATACCAAGTGGTTGGAGGCGAAACCCATCAAAAAATTGACGGTGTGACTGCCAGAAATTTCATGATTTACATAGTCATGAGATACGGCGTTCCACACAGCATAATCACATACAACAGGACAAATTTCTCAATTGGAGAGTTGGCAAAATATTGCCAACAAACGGGAATATGCCTAGATCTTGCATCTGTGGCAGACCCACAATCCAATGGGCAGGTTGAAAGAATGAATAGCTCAATCCTACAGGGAATATGCCCAAGACTTGAATCTCCTCTTCATAGAGCAGCTGGAGCGTGGGTAGAGGAATTACCTTCCATGCTTTGGAGTATTCGAACGACGCCAAATAGATCAACAGGGAAAACCCCGTTTTTCCTAGTCTATGGCGCAGAAGCAGTGCTTCCAATGGACATTCTCCATGATAGCCCAAGAGTGCAGGCTTACGATGACTCGGATGCCGAAAACGCACGGCAGGATGTCGTCGATCTTTTAGAAGAAGAACGAGACCTTGTGCTTCAAAGATCCATCATTTATCAGCAAGGATTACAACGCTACCATAGTCGGAAAGTCAGACACCATTCTTTCAAAGAAGGTGACTTAGTGCTAAGATTGGTGCAAGAAAGGAAGCACAAGTTAGCCCCAGTTTGGGAGGGACCATTCGTCATTAGCAAAGCTATGAAAAATGGATCTTACTATCTTGTAGATATTCGGGATACGAAGGATGATTCCAAAAGACCGAATCGCAAAAGAAAGAGAAAGATAGATGTCGAACTGGGAGAGACAAAGAGACCCTTGAGCATCCAGCAGTTACGTCCCTTCTACACTTAGTTCAATTTCTATGTAAACATGTTTGAGATCATGAAATAAAGTTGTTGTAATTCATGCATTTATGTTCTTACATGTTATTATAGTACAAAGCATAAATCCGCCTTATCTATTTCCCAATGATCTTTCAAAATACTCAATGTTAGCCCGAATTGTGCCTGTGTGCTCGGAGTTAAAAAACTGAATGATTTTCGGCCTAAGGAGGCTTAAGGAAACCCAGATTGTGCCTGCGTGCCTGAGTTTCATACAAATTTCAAAATTCCTTACTTTTCTCTAAGAATTATCTGATTGTTTTTATGTTGGGTCACTGAAATTAGTAAGTAAAAATGACTTAGTACGATCCATGTTTCCGAGTTTCGAATGATCGTTTATACCCAGTCACTTGGCATGAATATTATGTACTATCAAGCCATTTGAAACACTAAGGACAGTTAAGACATATAAACCAGAGAACTTAGAAGATAAAGAAATTAAAACCCGGAAAACTTGCAAAGACTTATAAATTAAATTGCAAAAGCGGAGTACTTGTTTATACAAATGATAGATAGCATTACAATGAATATTACATTGTAAGAAAAGTAATGCTTCTATTTTTTACCTGCCTTCTACCCAGGACTCAAGCAGCTTCTTCGGGACCCGAGTCTTCATCCTTGCTGCTGGAATCCTCTAGAGTTATCGGAATTTCCTCCTCGGGGTAGAAGGTGGAGATGTTCACCATATTGGCAATCTTGGTGGCATGGCCTTTGACAACGTCAAAGATGCTGGCTCGCTGAGCGTCTGTGTATCTTCGAGGGATACCTGACGCCACGCACCGAGAATTGGCGGTAGTATAATGCATAAGCATGAGCCCAAGGGCCATGCACGCACCACCGTGATCCACGGAGTGGAACCACGATTCCTTGCAGTTCGCCACCTCCTCGATCGCCTCCGGAAGCTTACTGACTTCCGAGAACTCTTCTGCTTTGTCGGGAATGTACTTATTGATAAGTAACATCCCCGCAACTTTAAGCGCGGTGAAGACTTTCTCGAAAGCCTGGATTCTTTCGATCCGGGTAAGTTAGGGGCTACCTTATGTTTCAATCAACAAAACAAAGTTAGGAAAAAACAGAAGAAGGGAAAAAGGAAAAATCCGGTAAAAGTTAAAAACTTACCGATAATCCAGTCCATCTCCGTGCCTTCCTCCAGGCGCTGGTTCAAGGTATTCTCCAGGTCCCTAATGGTGGCTTTGTCTTTCTCGGCTTGGCAGGAGGCTTTGGACTCGGCTATGCCGACAGCCAATTGGCTGGCCTCAATGTCTTTCTGGACCTTCAGAGTGAGTTTGTGAAGGTCCAGGGGAGGTTCTCGGCATTGCCGACATCTTCAGCAATTTGTTTGGCTTTCGCCAAAGAAGCTGAAAAGCAAGTAAAGGAAGAGTTAAAAACTCAGAAAATTACTTAGAAAAATTCTAAACGAAAGCAGTGATAAAAATTACCTGCTGATTCAGCCAGCTTTTGCTGAACGGAGGCCAGCTCCGAGTCCTTGTCCTCAAGAATATTGAGGAGATTTTTCACCTCCTTATTCTTGATGGTAAGCTTACTAAAAACATCCATGTTAATGTTTTCAGCAGTTTGCTGAAACACGGAAAAGAGACAAAACGCTTAAGTTAAAAACAAGCAAGGTCATAATAAAAGCATTAAGTCAAAAGAATACATTTGTCAAAATTCTAGGGAGCTAGAGTTATTACCTGGCTCATCCGTTGGAGATTCGACAAATTCTCGTTGAATTCATTTGCATATTCGTCAAAAAGAATTCCAACGTGGCAAAGTCCATCTTGTATAATCTTCCGAGGTGAAAATACGAAGTTATTCCTAACAATAAGTCCGCCTTGCGGCCAAGGACGGAATAAAGGAGCTGGGGCAAAATACTTTGTCGCCCATGGATGATATATCCATGTTCGTCAAAGTGTTCTTCTTTTACCTTGAATTGAGGATCATAGTTGGGGATTGGCTCTTCCAATGGAACATTGGAAGGACCCCCAACTTCCGGCTCCACCGCCCTTTCCCTCGCGTCCGACTCGGACGCAATGGGATGGCTGGTCTGTAGGGGTTCCTCCTTCCTGGCAGCCACGTTTTTGTAACATCCCTGATTTTTGGAAAACTCAAAAATCAAAAAAATTTAAAACTTTGGTTTTCATACTAATACAAGTCACCAAAAACAAATAAAACTCAAACACAAATGAAATATTAGGTCCTACATCAAGTTTATTGGAATTGGGAATCCACCTATGCCTCTGTTCCTTAAACTCTAAAACCTTATTTAAAAAATAAGTTTCTTTATATAAAGGGAATATCTTTTTATTAACAAAACTTTACCTAAAATGTTTACAACTCCAATATTACTTTGAGTATATTTTATGGCAACAAAAATCAAAGAATTATAACCCTTAATAAATTTCTAAGCCTAAAAATCATTTGATAAGAATAAACTATTTAATGATAACTTTTAATTGTTATTCCAAGTTTTAAGCATAAAGGTGTGAAAATAAAATACATTGCTTTGAAAAAAACATACAATAGGGCATTGAAAACAATATTATGACTTGAGGTTTTATTATAAATTTTATTAAGCCACTTTAATGAATATTAGATTTTCTATTTAAAAAAATGACATTAGTTGCTATTAATAAATCACTTATGTCTTACAGGTATAAAATATGAAAATAAGTGGTAATGACCTTTAAAAATAATATTCCACTAATATAATGTCACTAAAATTTTAATTGACTAAGTTTTACATTTTTTTATTTTTTATTTTGGAAATAGCATTAAACCACTATTAAGAAATTATTCAAATATCAAAATTCAAAAATATAAATATGTTGAAAAGTTTACAAAAATGGTACTGTTGGAAAGTATTTGAAAATTCAAGAATTTAGAAATTTGTTTCAAGTCATTTGGGGTTATAAAACAAAAGTTATGAATTAATCTTTAAAACAGAAATAAAAAGAAAAATAACGGATGACGTCATCGCTGACGTCATCGTCGTCTTCCTCATAGAGAAGAAATCACACAGTTTTCGGCCGATTTCGATCCCTGTGATTCCGTTCCTTTAAGGCCATAATTCCTTGCCATCTTCGAGCCTATAAATAGCCACAGATCCCCTCCCCATTTCCCCTCTCTTTCCTCACCTTCTAGTGCCCCCAGGCTGCCGCAATTAGTCGCCAGAGTTGAAACCCTAGCTACGGCCGTTCCCTTTGATTCCGGTGAGTTCAACACTCTCCCAAGGCTAAGACTGCCCCCACTCTCTATCCCGTATCGTGGTGCATCCCCCTGATACCCTCTTGATTAGTTTTGTCGCAGCAAATAGCCACACTGTCTCCTTCCGAGCCGCCGGAGTGCGCTCTACCTCCATCTGCACCGCGACATCGAACCAGGAAGCGGGACCCGTCTCCACTTTGAACATCCACTTTGCCACGTCGCGCTTGTCGTCGTCGTCATCTTCGTTGAGCTCGAGGACCCCTAGAGTTCCATCTTCGTCGATTCCCGAGCGCAGCTCCGCCGTCCGAGCCATTTCCGGCGAGATCCTGCCGCCCAGTGAGCTCTCTCTACCCTCCCTTTTATTTCCGTCCGCTAGATCTAGATCCAACGTCCCAGGTTAAACCACTTAACCGAACATGTACCAGCCAATAGGAGCCTTCCACGTACGAGCCAGTCAGCTGCGCTGATTTGGTTATTTGTCGCCCATGTAGCGCGTAGCCGGCCCAGGCCCAGTCCCTACCCCTCGCCCTGCGCAGAAAATAACACATCTGAGCCCATCTTTCTCTGGAATTTATTTTCGAATAAAATTAGAATGTAAATTTTGCAGAAAAGCCCCTGCATCTTAGATCTATCACAACTTTTCAGCCATAATCCCAAATTTAGCAAACTTGGAATTTTTGAAATCCCCTGGATCTGTAGAATCTTTTGGAACTGTTCAAATTCAAATTTGACAAATTTGAATTGGTTCAGATTTAAATATGCTTGTTTGATGAATTTTGGCATAATTCAAATTCTACAAATCCAAAAATTGCAAATAAAATACATTTGGAAACCTTAGGATATGTACTTTCATACCCACTATCCCAAAATAATTTTTTGATCAAGTTAAATTTGAATTTAAAATTAATTGGCATAATTGCGTATTTTTGACATAAATCTAATTCTATAAATAATTTCAATATATTTCCTTTTGCAAAATTGTTCCATTTGGTAACCTTGAACCAGAAACAGCCTTTCCCAACCATTATGGACACCCTTGGACCATGACCATGTGTTTTGATCAAAAATCCATCACAGTGAACCACTAGTTACTCATGCTTAGATTTTGTTTCTATTATTTCTACCATTGTTTGTTGTGGCCATTTCTGAATCCAAGACCAAGTCCCTAGTATGTAAACCATATAAGAGACCAAGTAGTGTACTTTAGGTTTCTATCTACTTCTCCACTCCCCTTTCATGCTTCAATAAATCATCAAGTTAGCAAAATAGAGATCAAGACTCAAGCACAAGAAGAGAACTTCATTTTCAACTTAGCGGCAACATGAAGAGCTACAAGTAAGATCAATGAAGAAGTTTGAAGAAAATACTTGGACTCCACAACTAGAAGCAACTCAAGTAAGTACAAGTGTATGAAGAAAATCAAAGAAAGACATCTACCCCTCTCTTTCTACCCTTTCTATTTATTTCTTTTCAAATTGACTTAGTAGTAGTTGTACCCATCCCATCTTGAAAACAACTAGTGAGAAGGACATGAAGAATCTATCAAGACCAAGGAACAAGACTACAATAGAAGCATGAAGATGATCTTCAAGAAGACAAGCATATGAAGACTTGGAGCAATCCACACCAGTTGAAGAATAACAAGTTGTTTTTATCCAACCATTAACCCAAATGGAAAATACCAAGACTTTATCTTGTTATCTCTATTGCTATGAAGTTAGTTGAACCTAGACCTACCTTAAACCAATATGGAAATACTAAACTTAGATCACTCAAATTTTTTGTTGAAAACAACTAAGTGTTACACTTTGTTATGTGTTACCTTAGTTGAAATACTGAGATCACCTTGGTGAACTCTTGGAACTTCCTCGACAGGTATGGTTCAAATAAAGTTAGTTTTCTACAAAACTCAATCTAGTCCATCCCAAGTAAACCCTTGGAACTCCGTTAATAAGTATCGAACTCAAACCTTGACCTTGTCCTAGCCCAATGTTCAAGATATAGCTTATGGGGAACTTATCGATCGACCCTCGATAAGTGGTAAATCGGTCGATTTATCGGGATATCGGTCTAAATATCAGAATATCGGCCGCAATATCGGAATATCGGACGAAATATCGGTCAATTTATCTTATCGGGCAGACACCGGTAAGCGATAAATCAACCGATTTATCGGAATATCGGCCGATATCCTTAACAGAGTCCTAGCCAACTTGGTTAAAGCACTTTTGTTATGTCAATTGCTTTGTATGTTTTCTTCCCTTGTATGTTGTTTGGTAGAATTTTTGTTTATTTTGTTATTGTGTTTTCTTTGAATAGATTGTACGGAGAGCAACGATTTTGGTGAAGAGAGTGTGATTTCTTCACCAACTTCATCAAGGTAAGTAACACATCATTCAACTACCCAGTATTTTCTATATGCATTAGTTGATTTTGACTAGTGTGCATGATAGGAATTTTTTACTAAGTTATATTATGCTATGCTATATCCTAGTAGTGTGTAGCCAGCCTTATACCTTTTTATTTTGAAGCCTTGTTGCTTAGTGATACTTAGCCTTGCTACAAAATTTGTTTTACTTGATGTTGTGGAAAAATTCTAAGTAACAACTTCAATGAACCACCTGGGTGGATTGGTTGTTTGGCTGTTGATAGTTGAGTGTCTCCCCGAGGGAAGTTCACTTGAAGGAATGCCACCCAGGAACAAAGTGATTATGATGTTCCCCAAGTTTATATTGCTTCCAGTGCAGCCTTTAGTCATATGGGCTCTGTATTGATTAACTAAGTTGCGAGGGTTCAGCCTGGGCTTGACAAGCAGATGTAGCATAATTATAGGTGGAACGGGTCTTGCCATTAGGTTGAATTCTTGATTCTAAAAGATCTCTTCTCAATCTTCTCCTTTCCTTAATGCACTCAGAGTGTATAGGACGTTTGGGCTGATTTGAGTCTGAAGGTGAAAGTGCACAAGCTCTGCAGAGTCAACAAACTAAGATCTTTGTCGTGTCCCCAGTTATGGACAACTATGAGCAGCTGGACAAGGATGGACGGAAGAATCACATAACCCTTTTCAATAAGTAAAATTTTGACCAAGTGAACAGGTAGTTGTGGTGCTTGGATCTTAGTCCAATGATGCCACCCTTTTGAAAGAAAAGTTTGTTTTACAAAAGTGATAGGAGAAAACTGGCTTTATGCAAACTTAGCCAAAACTCCACTCAGCCAAATAAGCATCTAGTATTAGTCTTGCCATTTATATCGTCCATAGTGTTACTTTACAACTCATTAAATATCAAAAATCATGGCGTCTCCCCTCTCCCTCCTCTCCCCCACCCACCCACCCACCACCACCCATGGCGTCGAGATCTGATCAGCATGGAGGCTCTACTCCACTGGGATTTCTCTCCCGGCCTTGCCATGGAGATACAGGTGCGTCATCATTTTGGTTCTTTGGTTCATTACTCCCCCTCCTCTGGTCTTCGGGAATTCTTTTTGGTCATGTCCTTCTACTCGGCTTCTTTTGCTCTTTCGGAGGAATCAGTTGTCATTGCTCTCCAATCATGTATTGGTGGTATTGGTGCGGGTTTTCGTGTTTACAAACTGTCTGACAGAAGATTTAGCTTCTCGGTGGCATCAAACCGGGTGGGGAATTTCATATATGCTCTTAGGGATCGTATTTGGCCGGATTTTATCTGTCATTTTAGCCTATTCCGTGGTACCCACCCCTCGATCTCTGGGTACACGTACCCCAATCAGGCGTGCGCTTCATCTGAAGAACTGCTTGAGATCTCACAACATTCTGCTAAGGCCATCAAACCTAACCTGGATGTTCTCTAGGCTAAGTCTGGCAGTGATAATTCCTCTAAAGCTGAGCTCTCTAAATTTGGTTTCTCGCTTCATGCATTGGATGATCCTCCGGTTAATTGGTCCAGTACTCCTCCCCCCTCGAACATTGGTTTCACGGGGCACATTGTAGAGCAGCATCGTTCTTCGCCGAATTTCATTTTTGGCAATTTTCAATTTCCATATTCCCCGGAATACGTTGCCTTTCCTAAGGATCCCATTGTCTCTACCTCTTTCGTAGAGAAATTTTTGGCTCAAATCCCACAAATCACGTTAGAACATATATGTGATTTGCGACAAGCTAATTATTCGGATGCGGAGATTATGGATTCCCTCCACCTTCCTTTCTTACCGCAACGGGAACAAGTTTTCAAATTACTGGGCCGTTGCGCCATCTGCTCGCTCACAGACCATTTGGATCCTGACTGCCCAGGGGTCTGTCCTAACTGCCAGATACTGGGCTTTAAATGTGTCGATTGTGATACCACTATGGAAGGTAGCCCACTTAATTCTCCTCTACGTTCTGACATGGGCTTGGGCCCCTTGGCACCTTTTCTGGATCCCTCTCTCGATGGGCCTCTTAGATGTTGCTTTATATGTCTGGAATTGGGACATATTCAGAGGCATTGCCCTAATAATATCAAATGCCTGACTTGTTTTGGTTGGGGCCATATCGCTCGCAAATGTCCCATTAAGGAATGGTGTGTCTTTTGTCACTAATCTAATCACTCCATTAAGGCATGTCCCAAGATTTTTTGCACTAAATGTAATTCTTTGGGACATCTTCCTGTTGATTGTGATCGGCGCCAAATCTGGACAAAGAAAAATATGAGGACCGTTTCTGTTCCCAAGAGCAAACAGATTTGGGTCAAAAAAGGCAAGTGTATTAATACATTGTCTGCTCCCCAGCGCCCTGATACCACCGCATGCACATCTCTGGCCCTCTGTACGGTAGGCCCTCAAGATCCTCTGCGGCGTGATCTGTCTGGCCTTAGGTCCATGTGTCCGGGTTCCCTTCCTTACTTTACTGTGGGCGTTTCATATTCTGGGATACCTGCCGTTGTAATTCATCCCCTGCCATCGCTAGTCAGTCGGGGATATATTATTCCTTCGCTCCCCTCTACTTTCCTATGGATACTCTTCACCTCCACCATGCCTCGTCTCCATCGCCCCCCTGCTTGCGCCTCCATGGCGAACTTCGAAGCCAACCCCTTTGCTTTCCTGCCGGGGCCAATGGAAGTGGAAGATGGCCCGGATGACCATCTGCAGCACAATATGGTGATCGTCGACGACCCCCCGCTCTCCCACGAATCATTTGCTGTGGTAACACTCATCCCCCTGTTCCTGAGCATAGGAAACAATCTCGCTTGATGAGATCGTGCGTATTCTTACTGATGATTTCCACCTGCATGTCACTCACTCTGAAACTTATTCGTGGGGTGTTGGTCTCATTGCATTTGATTCCCCTGTCATCCGTGATCAATTAGTCATGGATAGCCCACATGTCTTCGATGAGGATTACAATTTCAATTTTGTGCGACACGATGAGGATATCAATATGCGTTTTTCTGTGTTTCAATATGAGGCTTGGGTCATGTTTTTGGGATTTCCTTTGGACTATCAGACTGAATACTACATTAACAAAGCGGTCTCGTGTTTTGGCAAGATGATTCTCTGGCATCATCCCGGTGTCCGTAGGGCACGTGTTCTTGTGCGGGCCTGGATCAATGGTCTTGCGTGTGTCCCTTTCAGTCTCTGTATTAAGCGTATTGGCATCCTCGGAGGCGTGGGTCACTCCTGGTCTGTTCCTTTATATGTTCCTAATGGCAGACACACGAACACTGCACTTTTTCCACTGAAGATCCGCTGCCTCTGCATAATGCTACTCCACATCCTCTTGTAATGCCTGGATTATCTGTTGATTTGCAGAATCAACTTGCTGTTCACAACTGGCTGCAGATGAATGCACAACTGCATCCTAATAATGTCGTTCCATCTGAAGATCTTGTTCTTGCCTCTGATAACTCGGATGTACCTGCCCCTGCACCTGATGTTATCCAAGCTAATGGATGGAGGGCATGGCCACGACGTTCACCTCCTATTATCATTATTCAAGGTTTCCATGGTATTAATCTCCACAACCTTACTGGCTATGATGGACCATCTATGATGGATGGCATCCCCCCATCTGATTCTCTGATGGAAGATGGCTTGGACCTGTGGAATGCTCATGTTGTGGATTCAGAGATCCTAGCTGCACTTGCTAGTGCTAATCTGCTGGAATATCCTTCTATTGGGATATATATTCCCCCGTGTACTACTTTTCTACATTTCCTAGGCTGGATTCTCTGTCATACATATACTCGATGCATCTTCTATAACGGTGAAGGTGCAGGTACTCTAAAATCATTTTATGACCTGCTCCTCCACCTTCCCTTTGCAGTGGACTGGGCTGTCCTCAATAATCTTCTCCATTCTCTGAATGTCTTCACTGACCCGCTGTGCAACCTCGAATTTCTGCTGGCACCATTGGTTTATACAGTACCTCCTTTTTCTTCTGAAGATGCTGGGGCTCCTCTCGCTAATCGCATTAATGGGATGTGTCTGTATCTCCCCCTGCTGAATGCTAGCTCCCAAGCTCAGGCCCTGATGCCCCCTCCTCAAGCCTTGCTGCCACTCCCCTAGGGACGTGGTCGACCACGCAAGACAGAAGCCCCTCTGCACGTCACTACCGAGCGCCGCTCCACTCGCAGCAACAACAAGGATGGCTACAATTTTGAAGCCTTACCGCTTGGACCGTGTCACCGCAAAGGTGCCCAGGTGTCCCGTGCTGCTCCTCCCCCAGTCACCCAGGTTGCTGAACTGCAGCGCATTGGCATAGAGGAGTGCAACATCGACCCCGCTGCGCTCACGGCTGATCTGCTGCACCAAGCCAAACTTGGTTGAAGTGTCTGCCTTACACTGGGAGTGCGATCTTGCACTAGTATCTTTATTTTCCTTTGATCGAGTTTAAACTATGTCGGATACCCCGATTAGAACTAAACTGGCGAGTCTTGCTGGGCACATCCTTTATTGGAATGTGCGTGGTATCAATCGGTCTGAAAAATGGCCACTTATCCGCGATAAAGTGACCGAAAGTGCCGCTTCTATTTTGTGTTTTCAAGAAACTAAACATTCATCCTTTGATCTTGCTTACATTAGGTTGTTTGCCTCGAAACGCTTTGATTGATTTGCGTTCGTTCCCTCTGATGGTGCATCGAGTGGGCTCATTGTGATTTGGCCCAGCTCCAAATTCACGGGACAGTTCCTTCTAGAGGACACATTCGCTATCGTAATTAATTTACGTCCACAGCTACGTTAGAATCGTTCATCCTTGTTAACGTTTATGGACCATGCGAAGGTATTGCTCGCGAGAATTTTATCGCATGGTTATTTCATCTGGATATTGCGCCTGATGCTCTTTGGTTAATAATCGGTGACTTCAACTTTTATAGTTTCTCCGACAACCGTAACCGCCCTGGTGCTAACATCGATGATATGGCTACGTTCAGTGAAGTGATTGGTTATTTAGGCCTCATTGAACTCCCCATTAAAGATCGTTGTTTCACCTGGAGTAATATGCAACCTGAGCCACTATTGGTTCAATTGGACTGGTTTTTCACGTCGACTGCATGGACCCTCAAGTACCCTAACTCATCGGTTAAAATCCTTTCGCGTCCTACCTCTGATCACACGCCTTGCGTTATCTCGATTGGGACAAATATTCCGAAAACAATGATATTCCATTTTGAAAATCATTGGATTAAACTCCCAAGATTTATGGATGTTGTTTCTCGTATTTGGAATATATATTGTCCAGGGGATAGCGCTCGCGCTATCTCTGGAAGATTTAAACTTCTCCGCAAGGCACTTCGAAACTGGTCCACTAGCATTTCGATGATCTCTCTTTTTATCGAGAATTGTAATGCTACTATCCTCTATTTTGATGAGATTGAGGAGCAACGTTCACTCCATATTACGGAGTGGAACTTTCGTAACATCGTGAAAAAGAAACTCCAATTCATTCTCGACTGTCAACAGGAATATTGGAAAAAATGTTGCACCACGCGTTGGGATAAATTTGGAGGCGAGAATACTAAGTTTTTTCATTCTATGGCTACTAATCGTTATCGACACAATTTTGTCTCCTCACTTGACCGCGCTGATGGGACTCTGGCCTCCGATCATCATGAGAAGGAGGGCATCTTGTGGGCTTCATTCAAAAAACGCCTTGGGGTTTCATCCCCAATCGATTCTTCATTTGATTTCTCGAAATACATTTCTCACAGGGACTGGATTCTCTGTCTGCTCCTTTTTCACGAGAAGAGATTGATTCTATTGTGGCGGATCTACCTATTGACAAGGCCCATGGTCCAGATGGTTTCTCTGGCCTTTTTATCAAATCTTGCTGGCCTATTATTCGTCATGATTTTTATAAGCTCTGTGAGGAATTTTGGTCCAACTCGGTCAACTTGCAAAGTATTAATGATGCTTATATCACACTTATCCCTAAGATCTCTAAACCCACCTGCCCTAATGATTTTAGGCCTATCTCGTTGCTAAATTCTTCTTTTAAGCTCCTCACCAAGCTCTTGGCTAACCGTTTGCAGCAAACTATTCTCTCCTTAGTTCACGCGAACCAATATGGATTCCTCAATTGTCGCTCGATTCATGATTGCATCGGGTGGGCTTATGAATACATTCATCAATGCAAACAAGCCAATATTGAGTCTGTCATTCTGAAATTGGACTTTGCTAAAGCCTTCGACACCATTGAGCATGCATCCATTCTTGCCATCCTCAAATTTTGGGGCTTTGATGAGAGATGGTTTTCATGGGTTAGGGCCATTTTCTCAACTGCCACCTCGTATGTCCTTCTCAATGGAGTCCCTGGGAAGAAATTCCCTTGTCGACGTGGTGTTCGCCAAGGTGATCCATTCTCGCCAATCCTCTTTGTTGCAGGAGCGGACCTTCTTCAATCTATGGTTAACTCCCTGGCAAATGACGGTGCTCTAGCTCCCCCTCTCCCCATTCCGTGTTTGGACTTCCCTATTGCTCAATACGCAGATGACACGTTAATTATCCTTCAAGCATGCCCTAATCAACTTCTTGCACTCAAAGCCCTATTGATGAACATCTCGGCTGCCACTGGTCTACGTGTCAACTACTCCAAATCGTGTCTTATGCCTATTAATATCTCGCGGGAGCGACTTACTAACCTAGCCTCCACTTTTGGTTGTGCAACGAGTTCCCTCCCTTTTACTTATTTGGGACTTCCGCTGGGTGCCACCCGACCCACTGTGAGTGACTTATCACCGATCGTGGATCAAGTTGAACGCCGTCTTAATGCAAGTGTACGCTTCCTTGATTGTGGATGTAGACTCACCCTTGTCAACTCGGTCCTCTCTTCCCTCCCTATACACTTCCTCTGGTCTTTGCGGATCCCCAAAACCACAAATTCCTTATTTGATCGAGTTAGAAGGCAACGCCTTTGGGGTAAAAAAATGACTCTCAAGTGGTTAATTCTGCATGGCCACTTGTCTGTCGCCCTAAACTTCTCGGTGGCTTGGGCATCAAGAACCTAGAGATTCAGAATAAAGCCCTCCTCATGAAACATTTACATAAATTCTGTTGCAAGCATGATACTCCTTGGGTTCAACTCATTTGGTCTCTCTATGACCCTTCCACTCCCCCTCATGCTCAGTCTGCACGTGGATCTTTCTGGTGGCGTGACATATTCAAACTTATTAATATTTATAGAAGCATCACCACCTCCTTAATCAATAATGGGGCCTCAACAATGTTCTGGAAGGATTTCTGGTTTGGTAACACTCTGCTATGCGACAAGTTCCCCAAGCTCTTCTCATTTGCTATTGATGAAAACATCTCGGTGGCTTCTATGAGATCTACGACTATGCCATCTTCTACATTTGTCCTACCCCTCTTGATCCAAGCTTTCGAGGAATACACATCAGCACAAGAAATCCTTGCTAACCTCAGCATTGGTAGCACTGAATGTGATATTCGGAGATTTACATGGGGTTCCACCTCATATTTGGCGTCCAAATTTTACTCATTTATCTTCTCGAGACTCCCTCTACAAGACTCCATTAAGATGATTTGGAAATCTAAATGCCTTCCCAAACTACGTGTCTTCTTGTGGCTATTGCACATGGACCGACTCAATACCAAGGATCTGATGATTAGGAAGCATTGGTCCTTTGAAGGAGGTCCATCTTGTGTCCTTTGTGATCAAGGTGTGATGGAATCTAGGGATCACCTCTTCTTTCTATGCCCATTTGCTTCATGATGCTGGGCTGACATCAAAATCGCTTGGGACTGTGCTCTCCCTTTTCCCCAGCGGATCCTCCACTCCAAGAAGGGTTTTTAGGCCCCTGCTTCACAGAGATAGTTGCTTGTGTCTACTGGAATATTTGGAGAATGCGTAATGACTATGTCTTCCAAGCCAAGGTCCCATCCCTCAACAGATGGCGATCCACTTGTCGGAATGATGTTCTCCTACACTAACACATAATACCCCCTCTTTTAGTACAGGAACTCCTTACTTGGGTTTTGTCTTTTCTTTCTTAATGACTTATTATTCTTCATACCATTTCCTCCCCCCCTAATTCCCTATTTACCAGACATCATATTCTTTTGAAAGCTCCTGGCTTTCTCCCATCATTTAATATATAATTTACACCGTAGGATTTTTGCCCTATGGTAACATGTTCAAAAAAAAATTGTATTGACCTCCCTTGTGGCTGCATATTCCATATTGGAGATGTTTCTGAAGACGAGTGAGGATTTCGTTTAGGATCTCGAGACTATCGCCAACATGTTTTGCCTATGGCACATGAAGAAGATGGGCTCAATGTTATACTATGTTTTCTGTTGTATTTCTTTGTTTTCGGCTAGTCTTCTAAGACTATGTAAGTTGTAATACTATTTTGTAAGACTGGATCATGCATGTAAGAGAATTTGATGCATTTGCATGATATTTCATCTTGTACTGTGGTGCTAGCGTTTGATCCAGGGACTAGCACAATAACACAGATGTTCTTGCATTAATTAAATGTGGGAACGCTACAAAATGGTATCAGAGCATTGTGTTGCCTGTAGATTTTGAGACCCTTAGGTTTGGAAGCCAATTTTGATCATGTTATTATCTCCCTAGAGTATTTTGGATCCTAGCGGCATAGTGAGATGAAGCGGCCCGGACAACTTTACATGTCCACGGACACGAGACCATTCCCTAAATCGCTTGCGGGTGCATTGTCCTTCTCACTATAGTGAATATCAAATTTGCAACAAGTTGTTAATAACCCATTGATCACCCTAGGATTGAAAACTTTCTATGTTCAAACTGTCTAGAAACAAAACAATCATCTTATTTCTTCTCATATCACCTCATCTATTCTTCACCTTCAAAATCTTCTTATAGATGACCTACCCCTTGTTTTCCATCAAGGCATGTTTGTTGATGACCATACCATGAAGTGCAAGAAGTATTTTCACCACATGAAGACCTACACCCAAGAATTATTGAAGAATTTGAAGAAAAACATAGACTTCACAACAATCAAGAACACCTCAAGACATTGAGAGAAGAATCTAAATAGAACTCAAGAAGATATAGATGAGACCACCAATCTAGTTACTTTGTTAGAACAATGTTAACGTGTTAGTATATTGATCATACCAATGGGTATGGTATGACAATATTATAGTTTTCTAAAAACCTTGTTGTTTGGTGTGATGATTGTATTGCTATGTTTGTTATGTGTTGTTTGCAAGATGAGTTTCCTTGATCTGTTGTGTTAAAGTAGGAACTTATTAAGTCTGTTTCTAAATCTCTATTCATCTAGGCTAAACCAAACCCAACCCTATACCCATGTACCACCCATAGAGAGTTTTCAATTGGAGTGCACCAATTGACTTCATACGCAAGACCACCCTTTTGAGACACAAACCATCCAATTGAGGATTGCCAAAATCTTAGGATTTTGTTCTTTTGTGTGAAGGAACAATCACATCCATGATGAAGACAAATGTATACCAAGGTGCATCAAGCCAATCAACAAGGGAAGGTAAACAAGAGGACTAAAAGTTCCATAAGTTATGAAGATTTTAAAGCTTGTCCCTACAGCAGGAGAAGAATAGATGAAGAAACTGCAATAACTCAGTTAGTGAAGTATAAGAGTTTATGCAACCCCACTAGTGTAAGAGCCTATAGTTTAGCTCAGGTTTGTCTTTCAGACTGGAAACTTTCTGTTAGACAAGTGAGATGACCTAGTGTTATTAAGCAAGATTCATAAACCCAAGTACAAGGTAATGATTTAGTGCAACATGGATTGGCCCCCATGGTGACTACTCAATTATTTACTTTTGCTATGAGGAATGTTAAATCTGAGTGACATAAAGAGACGACGATGTTAAACCCGAACCATAGAATCGTGAAATACAATAATAACCCTATGTTAGTGTTGCTGAAAACGTACTATTTTAGGTGAGGATCAAGCCAACCTTGGAGGTATCAAACAAATGGAAGTTTTTCCTACCATGAGAGTTTCCTTAGAAATAGTATGGTGGTTGTCTTCAAGGATGAAAACAACAAGATGGAAGATTCCCAAGGATATCAAAAGACCAAGTTGAGAGTGAACCAAAGGCTTTTGATTTACCCAAAGAGTGACCCCTCAGTGTCAAAGGTAGTTCAACATACCTATGTTGGTCTATAACTCTACCGCGAAGGAAAGTTCTACTCAAGCCAATCTCAAATAAATCTACACTCCAATCTAATGAAAATAGACTACCCATTTTTTTTCCTTTTAAGGGTGGTAGCCCACCCAAGTGTTCTGGAACCCAGTCACCCACACCTATCTTTCTTTCTAACCTTCCCAAATCTCGGGACGAGATTTCTTTTAAGGGTGGTAATCCGTAACATCCCTGATTTTTGGAGAACTCAAAAATCACAAAAATTTAAAACTTTTGTTTTCATATCAATACAAGTCACCAAAAACAAATAAAACTCAAACACAAATGAAATATTAGGTTCTACACCAAGTTGATTGGAATTGGGGATCCAGCTATGCCTCTGTTCCTTAAACTCTAAAACCTTATTCAAAAAATAAGTTTCTTTATATAAAGGGAATATCTTTTTATTAAAAAAACCTTTACATAAAATGTTTACAACTCCAATATTACTTTGAGGATATTTTATGGCAACAAAAATCAAAGAATTATAACCCTTAATAAATTTCTAAGCCTAAAAAACATTTGATAAGAATAAAATATTTAATGATAACTTTTAATTGTTATTCCAAGTTTTAAACATAAAGGCATGAAAATAAAATACATTGCTTTGAAAATAACATACAAGAGGGCATTGAAAACAATATTATGACTTGAGGTTTTATTATAAATTTTATTAAGCCACTTTAATGAACATTAGAATTTCTATTTTAAAAAATGACATTAGTTGCTATTAATAAATCACTTATGTCTTACAAGTATAAAATATGAAAATAAGTGGTAATGACCTTTAAAAATAATATTCCACTATTAGAATGTCACTAAAATTTAAATTGACTAAGTTATACATTTTTTATTATTTTATATTTTGGAAATAGCATTAAACCACTATTAAGAAATTATTCAAATTTCGAAATTAAAAAATATAAATATGTTGAAAAGTTTACAAAAATGGTACTGTTGGAAAGTATTTGAAATTTCAAGAATTTAGAAATTTGTTTCAAGTCATTTGGGGTTATAAAACAAAAGTTATGAATTAATCTTTAAAACAAAAATAAAAAGAAAAAAAACAGATGACGTCATCGCTGACGTCAACGTCGTCTTCCTCACATAGAGGAAATCACGCAGTTTTCGGCCGATTTCGATCCCTGTGATTCCTCTCCTTTAAGGCCATAATTCCTTGCCATCTTCGAGCCTATAAATAGCCACAGATCCCCTCCCCATTTCCCCTCTCTTTCCTCACCTTCTAGTGCCCCCAAGCTGCCGCAATTAGTCGCCGGAGTTGAAACCCTAGCTACGGCTATTCCCTTTGATTCCAGTGAGTTCAACACTCTCCCGAGGCTGAGACTGCCCCACTCTCTCTCCCATATCATGGTGCATCCCCCTGATACCCTCTTGATTGTTTTTGTCGTAGCAAATAGACACACCGTCTCCTTCCGAGCCGCCGGAGTGTGCTGCACCTCCGTCTGCACCGCGGCAGCGAACCAGGAAGCGGGAACCGTCTCCACTATGACCATCCACTTCGCCACGTCGCGCTTGTCGTCGTTGTCATCTCTGTTGAGCTCGAGGACCCCTGGAGCGCCATCTTCGTCGATTCCCGAGCGCAGCTCTGCCGTCCGAGCCATTTCCGGCGCGATCCCGCCGCCCAGTGAGATCTCTCTCCCCTCCCTTTATTTCCGTACGCTAGATCTAGATCCAACGTCCCAGGTTAAACCACTTTACCTAACAGGTACCAGCCAATAGGAGCCTGACACGTATGAGTCAGTCACCTGCGCCTATTTGGTTATCTGTCGCCCACGCAGCGCGTAGCCGGCCCAGGTCCAGTCCCTACCCCTCGCCCTGCGCGGCAAATAACACATCTGAGCCCATGTTTCTCTAGAATTTATTTCCGAATAAAATTAGAAAGTAAATTTTGCAGAAAAAACCCTTGGATCTTAGATTCATCACAACTTTTCAACCATAAGCCCAAATTTAGCAAACTTGGACTTTTTGAAATCCCCTGGATTAGTAGAATCTTTTGGCACTGTACAAATACAAATTTGACAAACTTAAATTGGTTCAGATTTAAAAATTGCAAATAAAATATATTTGGAAACCTTAGGATATGTACTTTCATACCCACTGTCCCAAAATATTTTTTTGATCAAGTTAAATTTGAATTTAAAATTAATTGGCATAATTGAGTATTTTTGACATAGATTTAATTCTATAAATAATTTCAATATAGTTCCTTTTGCCAAATTGTTCCATTTGGTAACCTTGAACCAGAAACAACCTTTCCCAACCATTTCTGATACCCTTGGACCATTACCATGTGTTTTGACCAAAAATCCATCATAGTGAACCAGTAGTTGCTCATGCGTAGATTTTGTTTCTGTTCTTTCTACCATTGTTTGTTGTGGCCATTTCTGAATCCAATACCAAGTCCCTAGTATGTAAAACATATAAGAGACCAAGTAGTGTACTTTAGTTTTCTATCTACGTCTCCACTCCCCTTTCATTCTTCAAGAAATCATCAAGTTAGCAAAATGGAGATCAAGACTCAAGCACAAGAAGAGAACTTCATTTTCAACTTAGTGGCAACATGAAGAGCTACAAGGAAGATCAATCAAGAAGTTTCGAATAAAAGACTTGGACTCCACAACTAGAAGCAACTCAAGGAAGTACAAGTGTATGAAGAAACTCAAAGAGAAGACATCTCCCTCTCTCTTTCTACCCTTTCTATTTCTTTCTTTTCAAATTGACTTAGTAGTAGTTGTACCCATCCCACCTTGAAAACAACTAGTGAGAAGGCCACGAAGAATCTATCAAGACCAAGGAACAAGACTACAATAGAAGCATGAAGATGATCTTCAAGAAGACAAGCATATGAAGACTTGGAGCAATCCACACAAGTTGAAGAATAACAAGTTGTTTTTGTCCAACCATTGACCCAAATGGAAAATACCAAGACTTTATCTTGTTATCTCTATTGCTATGAAGTTAGTTGAACTTAGACCTACCTTAACCTAATATGGAAATACTAAACTTAGATCACTCAAATGTTTTGTTGAAAACAACTAAGTGTTACACTTTGTTATGTGTTACGTTAGTTGAAATAGCGAGATCACCTTGGTGAACTCTTGGAACTTCCTCGACAAGTATGGTTAAAATAAAGTTAGTTTTCTACAAAACTCAATCTAGTCCATCCCAAGTAAACCCTTGGAACTCCCTAATAAGTATTGAACTCAAACCTTGACCTTGTCCTAGCCAACTTGGTTAAACCCCTTTTGTTATGTCAATTGCTTTGTATGTTTTCTTCCCTTGTATGTTGTTTGGTAGAATGTTTGTTTATTTTGTTATTATGTTTTCTTTGAATAGATTGTACGGAGAGAAATGATCTTTGGTGAAGAGAGTGTGATTTCTTCACGAGCTTCAACAAGTCAAGTAACACATCATTCAACTACCCATTATTTTCTATATGCATAAGTTGATTTTGACTACTGTGCATGATAGAAATTTTTTGCTAAGGTATATTATGCGATGCTATATCCCCGTAGTGTGTAGCCACCCTTATACCTTGTTATTTTGAAGCCTTGTTGCTTAGTTGAAGATTAGCCTTGCTACAAAATTTGTTTTACTTGATGTTGTGGAAAAATTCTAAGTAACAACTTCAATGAACCACCTGGGTGGATTGGTTGTTTTGCTGTTGATAGTTGAGTGTCTCCACGAGGGGAGTTCACCTGAAGGAATGCCACCCAGGAACAAAGTGATTATGATGTTCCCCAAGTTTAGATTGCTTCCAGTGCAACCTTTAGTCATATGGGCTCTGTCTTGATTAACTAAGTTGCGAGGGTTCAGCCTGGGCTTGACAAGCAGATGTAGCATAATTATAGGGGGAACGTGTCTTGCCATTAGGTTGAATTCTTGCTTCTAAAAGATCTCGTCTCAATCTTCTCCTTTCCTTAATGCACTCAGAGTGTATAAGATGTTTGGGATGATTTGAGTCTGAAGGTGAAAGTGCACAAGCTCTACAGAGTCAACAAACTAAGATCTTAGCCGTGTCCCCGGTTATGGAGAACTATGAGCAGCTAGACAAGGATGGACGAAAGAATCACATCACCCTTTTCAATAAGTAAAATTTTGACCAAGTGAACAGTAGTTGTGGTGCTTGGATCTTAGTCCAATGATGCCACCCTTTTGAAAGAAAAGTTTGTTTTACAAAAGTGATAGGAGAAAACTGGTTTTATGCAAACTTAGCCAAAACTCCACTCAGCCAAATAAGCATATAGTATTAGTCTTGCCATTTATATCCACCATAGTGTTACTTGCCAACACATTAAATTGTATTGACCTCCCTTGTGGCTGCATATTCCATATTCCAGATGTTTCTAGAGACGAGTGAGGATTTCGTTTAGGATCTCGAGACTATCGCCAACATGTTTTGCCTGTGGCACATGAAGAAGATGGGCTCAATGTTATACTATGTTTTCCGCTGTATTTCTTTGTCTTCTGCTAGTCTTCTAAGACTATGTAAGTTGTAATACTAATTTGTAAGACTGGATGATGCGATGTAATAGAATTTGATGCCTTTGCATGATATTTCATTTTGTACTGTGGTGCTAGCATTTGATCCAGGGACTACCACAATAACACAGATGTTCTTGCATTAATTAAATATGGGAACTCTACAATTTTCCTCTGTAGCTGCGACCGGAGTGTCGGGAGCAGCAGCAGGAGAAGGCTGTGCCCCTCTTCGGGCAACAGACTTAAGTTTCTTCCGGCTTTTTGGCTTCAATGTTGTCGGAGCCAAGCTAGAAAGAGAAAATCAGAGAAGTTAGAATTCGAGAAAAAAAAGAAATTCCTGCGACAAAAAGCAGAGAAAAGAGAAACCCGGATGATTTACCTGGAAGTAGCGACGGGAATTTCGTCAAGTTCAACCACTTCTTGAGCAGTGGATGGCTTCTTGCGTTTCCGTCCGCCTGCAAAGTTGGCACACATTGCGTCCAACTCGGCGTCGGTGGCAAGGTCCTCACCAGTGAGATCGGATAGCTGTGGAAAAAGCACAAAATCCGGCTAAGTGAGAAATCTGAGAAAGATAAAATCCGAGAAACTGCCCAAAGAAGAAAAATGCTACCTTTGGAGCTGGATTTCCCTCGTGATACATCTCTCGGCTTTCTTCATATTGGTCGTGAGTAGCGACCAGATGATTTACCCTCTTCTTGAAGTCCCTCTTGGAGAACACTTTTTCCGTTCCCCTCATTGCATCCTCCGGAGCCGTATAGTCACACAACAGTCGGTTTCCATGATAAGCCAATGGCTGGATGCGTTTCCCAAACCAACACAGAACTGTGTCGGTGCTAGTGAG
The DNA here is from genome assembly GCA_028641055.1 of Alopecurus myosuroides. Lineage (NCBI taxonomy): Eukaryota > Viridiplantae > Streptophyta > Magnoliopsida > Poales > Poaceae > Alopecurus > Alopecurus myosuroides. The sequence continues at coordinate 177,555,497 of CM054062.1, forward strand.
AGGAGGAGACAAGTTTTGCGATGCGCCGTTTGATTCTCGTCAGATCATCCGGCAAAGTTTGGACTGCGTCCACTGCCCAATTGTCTTGGGGAGTGGCAGCGGAGTTGACGAAAGGTGGAATTCCCGTATCCTTTCCAGGATACGGGACATATTCGTGATAGAAGAAGGAACCCGTCCAAAATTTGACGGATTCCGAGGTTTTTATTTTTTGGAAAACAATCCTCCCTAAACCTACGCAGGGTGAAGGAGATGGTCCCGCGGGTGGGGAGAGCGCCCTCAGCGGGGTTGCGCTTCACTCCCAAGAATTACTGCTAGAAATCTAACCTACGTTCTATTCCTAGATACCCTTCAAAGAGGGCCTGGAGCCCGGCTAGATAAAGAATGGAGTTGGGAGGAAGGTTATGTGGTTGGATGTTGTAGTGGTTCAGGATTTGGAGAAGAAGGCAGAAGGCGGAAATCCCATACCTCTACTGATGTGAGAGGTGAGGAGAACCCTTTCTCCGGCTTTCGGCGATGGCTCGGAGTCGTCCTCCTCGTACCGCCATTTTCCCTTCCGGACGAGCCCCTCCTTCTCCATTGTCGGAAGAAGGGACGGAACCACGTTGCAGTGGCTCCAGTTCCCGGAGTTTTCCTCTGTGTCTTCTTCCGCTCTCGTGGCGCCCGTGACGGCAAGCTCCTCACCACCGCGAGCGAGGTTTTCTTCCACTAACTCAGTGGCGAGAGGCGGAGTTGGCGCGGCATATGACAACGGCGCATTCTCGGCCGCGGGAGGAAGATCCCCGCGGGCCAAGTTGCCGGTGTTTCCCTCCGGCGCGCTCATGGTGGCACGGCCGGGGGAGTCCAGATGCGGGTCTATATCGTTGATGATGTTGTCGATGTAGTGGGAAACGAAGCTCTCCTCCGTAGCGCGGGGTGATTCTCCGGTGGTCATATTCGGGCGGCGCGACGAGGATCCGGATCCTGCGATGGCGTTTTCCTGGGAAGGTGCTGTCGTAATGTCTTTGCCCACTCTCACGAACTCGAGCTCTGTGGCAATGGCGCAAGGGGCTTGAGGGAGGTGAGAGACCAGAAGGTTAATCCGGAGGGCCCGAGGCGGCTATTTATAGCCAAAAATGCGTTGAGATGAGCTACAACGGCTATTTTGACCGTTGGATCTTTGACGCGTGTCACGTCCAGAAAATCGGGAAATGAGGGGACGGGGTGATAATGGCTATCTCCTCGTTTCCCGCGAGAATCTGTCAGAGATACGTTTCAGGGTTTCACACTAAACCCAAACGTCCGTGATGTCAGCACGATTTCATTGCTGACATCATGAAGTTCCTTCTCCATGAAGGCCTGTGGAAGAAAAAAGCCGGATTCTGACAAAATCCGAGTTTCGTGTTAAGAATGATTTGGGAAAAAGAAGAATCGAGACGAAGCGCCAACATTTCTTGGAAAGGAATGAAAATTACCGAAAGGTGGCAGAATGAAGTCTCAATCCTTCTTGGGGGCTACTGTCGGATATATACAAATAGGGGTATATCCGGCATTGTCCTAAGGAGCCGGATTACCAGGGTGGCCTGATTGGTAATGGATCATAGTCCATTAGGCGGTCCAGTAAGCTGACGCGTAGAAGCCGGATTCTAGAAGAACCCGGACCACGGCCCAAAGTGGTGCGTCTTGGAGTAGAAGGCGGATTCCTGCTTTCCAAGTTAGATACTTACCGTAGTCTTCTAGGTTTCCTTTTATAAGCCCTAACCCGGCTATCTATATAAAGCCGGACGGGAGAGAAGAAATATATAGACAATTAGCTAGAAGCCAACTCGCCGAGAAGTTGATCCTCGCCGAGTTAGTGAAACCCTACTCACATTGTACTTTCTATACTTCAGGCTTCAGCCCTGATTTAGTGAGATTGCAAGAGTAGGAACGCCGCTTAGTTGCGACGTACCGAACCTGGGTAAATTTGGTGTCCTTGGTTGTCGAACTCTCACGTCCCCCCACGTCTCTACCAGTAGTCTCATGGCACCCACGTCTATGAACTCTACTACGATGTCTTGACACAGGAGTTCATCGATCTTGACGGCATAGTCGTCACTACTTCCAGGTAAAACACCCAGGTTTTTTCATTCGTATGCTTTTTGTTGCATGTTTTTTGTTTCTTGGAATGTCATATCTCGGATTTTCCTCTTCTTTTGTTTTCTAGCCTTGCCCCTACTACCTTGAAGGGGAAAGGCCGGAGGAAGCACAAGGTTGCCACGCAAAGAGGAGTAAAGGCATCTCTCGCCGCTGCGCCAGACACTCCAACAACGGCTGGGGAGGAGAACTCGGCTGCACGGGAAGGAGAATATCCCCTGCAGTCCAGCCAGCCCATTGCATCCGACTCGGTTGCGAGGGAAAGGGCGGTGCCGGAAGAGGCTAGGCCTTCAAATCTTCCCAAGGAAGAGCCCATCCCCAATTATGACGACAAGTTCAAGGTAAAGCAAGAAGATTGTTTTGACGAACACGGATATATCCATCCGTGGGCGAAAAAAACACTTTGCTCGTGTTGCCTTAATCTGTCCTTGGCCACAAGGCAGACTTATTATTAGGAATAATTACGTATTCTTGCCTCGTCAGGTCATACAAGACGGCCTCCACCATGTAGGAATTACCTTTGCAGAATATGCTAAGGAATTTTCCGACAATAACTCGAGCTTGCAAAGGATGAGCCAGGTAAATACATCTAGCCCCCGAGCGTTAAGACAAAAGTATTATGTATGTTTTTTGCCTTAATTTTCTCTTTTGCCTGCTTATTTTTTTGACTAAGCAACTTTTCCTTTATCTATGTCTCAGCAAACTTCCGAGACCATAAATATGGAAGTTTTCAACAAGCTTACCATTAAGAACAAGGAGGTTAGATCTCTCCTTGGTATTCTTAGTGACAAAGACTCGGAGTTGGCTTTAGTTCAGCAACAGCTGAAGGATTCAGCAGGTAAATGTTTTATTCATTTGTACTGCTGTTTTATGGAATTTTTATATGTCTTTTTCCAAGTTTTGAACTCTTTCGTTTTCACTCTTTTCAGCTTCTTTGGCCAAAGTCAAACAAATTGTTGAATATGTTGGCAATGCCGAAAACCTCCGTAGGGAAAATTCGGAGCTTTACAAGATGACGGTAAAGCTTCAGAAAGACCTGGAGGCTAGCCAACTGACTATTGGAATTGCCGAGTCCCGGGCTTCCTCCCAAGCTGAGAAGGATAAGGCGACCATCCGGGATTTGGAAAATGCCCTCAACCAGCACCTTGAAGAAGGAGTTTAGATGGATAAAATCCTGGGTAAGTTTTTTGCTCTTTTACCAAGGTTTTTCTTGTACTTTTACAGCACGCCTTGTTTTTCCTCCTTCTGTGATTTTCTAACTTTTCTTTGTTGTTTCGAACAGAAGGGAATCCTTTGCTTTCTCGGATTGATAGAATCCAGGCTTTCATGAAAATCTTCGCCGACCTCAAGACTGCAGGGACGCTACTTGTGAACAAGTACCTTTCTGACAAAGCTGAAGATTTCTCGGAAGTCAGCAAACTTCTGGAGGCTATAGAAGAGGTGGCGAACCAGAGGGAGTCCTGGATTTGTTCTGCTGCTCGCGGTGGCGTGCGCATGGCCCTTGGGCTGATGCTTATGCATTACGCCACCGCTAAGTCCTGACGTGTCGCTACCGGTATCCCTCAAGGATACACGGAAGCGCAGAGAGATGATATTTTGAGTCTGTCAAGGAGCATGCCACTAAGATAGCTCAGATGGTGTCAATCTCGACATTCCACACGGAGGAAGAAATTCCGACAACTCCGGAGAACCCCAGCGACAGCGACGAGGAGGACTCGGAATACGAGGACGCCACTAATTCCCGCGTAGCTGGCTGAGAAAAATAGAAGCATTACTGTTCTCGCAATGTAATATCAATTGTAATGCCTTCTATCTTTTGTATGAATAAGTACTTATCATTTTACAGTAAAATTTCTTAGTCTTTGCAAAGCTATCAGAGTTTTAATTCCTATCCTTCTAGGTTCTCTGGTCTGTATGCTTTAACTGTCCTTAGTGTTGAGGTGGCTCAATAGTACTTAATCTTCATGCCAAGTGACTGGGTTCAGACCTATCACCCGAAACTCAGAATCATGGATTGTACTTAGGCACTTTTACTTACTAACTACAGTGACCCAACACACAAACAATCAGATAATACATAGGAAAAAGTAGGGAATTTTGAAAAAGTATGAAACTCAGGCACGCAAGCACAATTTGGTATCCTTAAGCCTCTTTAGGCTATAAAGCATTCAGTTTTATAACTCCGAGCACGCATGCAAAAATTCGGGTTAACATTAAAGAAATTTGAAAGATCATTGGGAAATAGATAAGGGCAGTCTTATGCTTTGAACAATAATAACATGATAGACAAAAAATGCACGAATTCCGACAACTTTATTTCATGATCTCAAAGATGTTTACATAGAATTTGAACTAGGTTTTTAAAAGGGACGTAACTGCTGGATGCTCCAGGGTCTCTTTGTCTCTCCCAGTTCTACATATCTCTTTCTCTTTCTCTTGCGATTCGGATTTTTAGGATCATCTTCTGTATCTCGAATATCTACAAGGAAATATGATCCATTTTTCATAATCTTGCTGATGACAAATGGTCCCTCCCATACTGGGGCTAACTTGTGCTTCCTTTATTGTACCAATCTTAGCACCAAATCACCTTCTTTGAAAGAACGGTGTTTGATTTTCCGACTATGATAACATCGCAATCCTTGCTGATAAATGGTGGATCTTTGTAGCACAAGCTCTCGTTCTTCTTCTAAGAGATCAATGACATCCTGTCGCACGTTTTCGGCATCCGAGTCATCGTACGCTTGCACTCTTGGGCTATCATGGATCATGTCCGTAGGGAGCACTGCTTCTGCTCCATAAACCAGGAAAAACAGCGTTTGCCCTGTTGATCTATTTGGCGTCGTTCGAATAATCCAAAGCACAAAAGGTAATTCTTCTACCCATGCTCCAGCTGCCCTATGAAGAGGAGATTCAAGTCTTGGACGTATTCCTTGCAGGATTGAACTATTCATCTGTTCAACCTGTCCATTGGATTGTGGGTGTGCTACAGATGCAAGATCTAGGCGAATTCCCGTTTGTCGGCAATATTTTACCAACTCTTCAATATAGAAATTTGTCCCATTATCCGTGATTATGCTGTGTGGAACACCGTATCGCATGACTATGTCAATGACGAAATTTCTGGTAGTTACACCGTCAAGTTTTTTGATAGGTTTCGCTTCCACCCACTTCGTATACTTATCTACTGCGACGAGTAGATGTGTAAGTCCGCCTCTTGCTGTTTTGAATGGTCCCATCATATCTAGCCCCCAGACCGCAAATGTCCACGTTTTGGGGATAGTTTTGAGTGCTTGAGCTGGCATATTCGTCTGCTTGGCGTAATACTGACATCCGGCACATATGTTTACTATGTGCTCCACGTCTGTCTTGGCTGTAAGCCAGAAAAACCCTGCAGAGAATGCTTTTTTAACTATGCTTTTTGATTAAGGATGATGTCTGCAATCTCCTGCAGAATTTCTCGTCCTTCTTCTGGCGAAATACATCGCTGAAAAATTACGATAGTACTGTATTTATACAGGAAACCATTGATTATCGTGTATCCTTTGCATCGGCGTTGTATTTCCCTTTGCAAGACTTTGTCTGCTCCATCCGGGAACTTCTGATCAACTAAGAAGTTTAAGTACGGAATTGTCCAATCCGGGTTAACAAGCAGAACTTCGATTGACACGGAAACTAGAGGATAATCAACATCTCCGTCTTTGATTGATGGTTTGTGCAAATGTGGGACAAACACACCAGGTGGTAAGGTTTTCACTCTTTCCGAGACCATGCGGGCTAAAGCATCCGCGTTCCAATTTTATTCCCTTTTTATGTGTAGTACTTCAAATCCTAGGAAGCAAATGGCAAAATCGTCCATTGTTCTCCGATATCCGGCTATAATGGGGCTTTTGGCATCCCATGTTTGGTTTAGCTGATGTTGCACCAAATCCGAGTCACCATAACAAAGTATACGCTTGACGCCTATCTCCTTTACAATATGCAAGCCATCAAGCAAAGCTTCATATTCTGCCACATTGTTGCTGGCGTTGAAGTGTATTTGTAATACATATTCCATTATGTCGCCTTTTGGAGATTTAAGCACTACACCAGCTCCAGCGTCTTCTTTCATTTTGGATCCATAAAAATGCATGATCCAATATTCCGACTGCGGCATTGGCGTGTTTTCCATTGCTTCTGTCCAATCAGCGACAAAATCTGCCAACACCTGGGATTTAATTGCCGTCCGGGGTTGGTACTTAATGTCGAACGCAGCAAGCTCAATGCCCCATTTGGCGACTCGTCCTGTTGCGTACACATTGTTGATGATATCCCCTAGTGGTGCTTTGCTTACCACTGTTATGGATTGTCCTTGGAAATAATGACGGGGTTTTCGAGATGCAAAAAACACGCCATATGCCAGTTTTTGATAATGTGGATACCTTTATTTTGACTCGGAGAACACTTCACTGACGTAATACACCGAATGTTGATCTGGTATACTTTGTTCATCTTTCTGTCTTTCCACGATTATCACTGTACTAATAACCCTGTTAGTTGTTGTAAGATACGGTAACATGGGTTGTTCGTATTTTGGGGATGCCAAAATCGGAGCTTTCATCAAGGTTTCCTTTAACTGGGTTAATGCTTTGTCCGTCTATTCTGTCCATTCAAATTTGTCAGATTTCTTCAACAGTTTGTATAATGGCAGAGCTTTGTCACCTAGCCAGCTTATAAACCTGCTAAAGGAGGCTGCAGAACCCGTCAGTCGTTGGACATATTTTAGGCATGTAGGCCTTGTGATGTTCAAAATTGCCTTGATCTTTTCCGGGTTTACTTCTATTCCTCTGTGAGAAACAATAAAACCCAAAAGATTTCCTGAGGGAACCTTGAATACACACTTTAATGGATTCAACTTTATTTTATAAGCGCAAATTTTCGAAGGTTTCTCGTAGATCTTCAAGGAGTGTATCCTTTTCCTTGGAAACTACGGCAATATCATCCACGTAAACATGGACGTTTTTGCCGATTTGACTATGCAAGCATCTTTGCATGCAACGCTGGTAAGTTGCACCGGCGTTCTTCAAGCCAAAAGGCATGGTTATGTAATAGTATGTTCCATATGGGTTTATGAAGGAAGTTTTTATTTGGTACTCCTCCTTCATACGTATTTTATGGTACCTGGAATAAGCGTCCAAAAAGCATAAGAGCTTAGAGCCAGCAGTGGCATCTATTATTTGATCGATTCGTGGTAACGCGAACCTATCCTTTGGGCACAATTTGTTCAAGCCGGTGTAATCTATACACATCATAAGAGAAATATTGTCTCTCTTCGGGACTAATACTGGGTTCGTAGACCAATCAGTATCTATAACTTCCCGGATAATATCAGCTGCTAAAAGCCAGATAATTTCCTTGCCTATAGCCTTCCGTCTTCTTCCATTGAAACGACGGAGACCTTGTTTGATGGGTTTTGATCCTAGGATTACTTTGAGTTGTTGCTCAGCAAGTTCCCTGGGCACACCTGGCATATCAGCAGGACACCAGGAAAAAATGTCCCAGTTCTCACGGTGGAACTTGATGAGCGCGGTTTCCTATTTGTCAGTCATCCCACTCCCCACTACGACAAACTTTGTCGGATCTTTGGGATCTAGGATAACGTGTCTTGTATTCTCCGAGGCTTTAAAACTATCTCCTGCTTCCGGCTTTCTTTTCGTGCCGGCATTTCTGTCGGCGATACTTCTTTAGCCAGCTCCTTCAATTCTTCCTTCTGAATCACCTGTTCGGCGCAAAGGGCGTTTCCTTTCTCCAGCTTGTTCGCCAATTTGAAGTCTCCAGATATGGTGATTACTCCTCCCTTTGGCCCTGGCATATTTAGCTTGTTATAGATATAACATGATCTTGCCATGAACTTGGCGAAATCCGGACGTCCGAGTATTGCGTGATAAACACTCTCGAACGACACCACCTCGAATGAGATCCTTTCCTGGCGGAAGTGTTCTCTTTTTCCAAAGGTTACATCTAGGGAAATTTCTCCTTGGGATTGTGCTTGTCTGCCAGGAATAATGCCATGAAAATGTATGTTAGTGCGATTGAGCTGGGTTTCAGAGATGTGTAGCTGCTTCAATGTACTTCAGTACATGATATTGATACTAGATCCTCCATCCATCAACACTCTTTTGTGCCTAGTGTTTTGGACAATAGGGCTTAGGACCAAAGCATGTGTGTCGGGTTCTGGGATGTTCCCGGGATGATCAGACTGTTCCCACGTAATAGGCGTATTTGAATACTTCAAGTACTTTGGGGTTGGAGGAACAAAACGCGTTGATTTCTCAAAGTGTTCTTTTCGCCTATTTTGCTAAGGGAGTTGCTAGGAAAGTTAGGTTACATTCTCCTTAAACTCTCGGGAATTTTGGCTCGCCTTTCTGCCGATGTTCCTGTATTTTATCATCTGTGTACGATTCACTTTCTTCTTTTTCAGCTTCCGACTTTTACTTGTTGAACTTCCTTTCGGAGTTCTTTCCTTTGTTCCCGGATCCTGTAGTGCCTTTCATGTGTTTGTTGAGGCGGCACTGCGCATTGGTATGGGTAGGCTTCCCAAATTGCGAATGGTGGACACAGTTTTCCGACCTTATCTTTTTTCAATCTTCTTTAGAGTAGGAGATTGGCTACATGATTCTTCCTTTCCATTATCCTTCCCAAAGGTTAAGTTTACTTCTTTGGGTTTTGGCTGTGCTTCTGGAGTAGCCTTCTTTTCAGAGCGAGACGCCTTTTTGGCCTGAACCAAAGCATCAATATTTCACATCTCGCTCTGATATCATCTTCAGCTGCTGCGTGCTCATTGGCGGTAGTAAGCATAGATCCGAGATCTTTGTGCTCCTTCGAACCAACCATGAACGGGACGAGGCCGGGTTTCAGGCCGTTAATGAAAACATGCATTGCTTGTACATCACTTACAACAGAGCAACTACTCTTCATTGCAGTCCATCTTGAGATAAAATAGACATACGACTCTTCCTCATATTGCACGCAACGGTTCAGCTGGTTTATACTCTTAGGGCGTTTGTACGTGCCCCGAAAGTGTTGAGCGAATACTCTCGCCATATCTTCCCATTAAGGGAAGAAACTTCACAACCTCTAAATCCGTGCCTTTGTTAATTTGGACAACAGTATAGTAATCTGAGAGCCATGTATCCGGGTTAGTACTTCTAATATACTTTTGATAAGTTGGACCAACTATGGCAAAGCCAGAATGTAGACTGATTCTTTGGATCCTGTCAGTAAAGCACTTAGGTCCAAAGTATAGATCGTCTCTTTTTGCCTTATCGACGTGAGAGGAATATCTTCCGGCTGAATGGACAGAGGGGGATCTGCTCCTTTCTGGCCCATTGTTGCGCGAGTGCGCTCTTCCGGGATTATCCATGCTTCTTCCGCTGTCATGTCCTTTGGAATAAGGTGGAGTTCTACTCCTTGGCCTTTCTTTGTTCCTAGAAGGAGTACGGGATCTCCAACGCCTGTGAGGATTGTCATATCTTCCGGCTTTATCAGCTGGGCGTCTCGGAGGCGGAATTACTTTTTCGTATTTCCGGTTTTCTTCCTCCTGTTCCTTGTAATCATGGGGATTATTTCCACCTTTTGGTAGATGGGATCCTGTTCTGGACGCTGCATCCTTATTGTCCGGGATTTTTTCTTGTCCTTCTTAGGATCCCCCTTCTTTTCCTTAGACTCGCCTGAATCTACAGGTTCACCAGGTTCAGGTGCTCCAACGGCGCATGTGGCAGTTTTGCATAGGGCCGAGTCATCGTGTAACTTCCCTCATCGTGCCTGTCCTCGATGTTGCTGATGTAATGCCTTTCCTAGGAAAGCATACACTCCCTAAAGTTTTTCATCGTTGGAGTACAGATCATCATTAAGTATGGCGAACGTGGCCTCTACATTCCCGGCTGCGGTTTTGTATATGAGTTCGCCCTTGCATTGGTGTCGTTAACCTGCCTTTGCCAAGAAGGGTTTTCAAACCTCTTTCTTGCTGGCAGTTCATACGGTTTTGCGATTCCGGGTAACCGCGTAGGTTTAATGCCAGATATATTCCTTCTCCGTATTCCTCTATTTCTTCCTGCTCAATTTAATGACAGCTTGAGTTTTGATGAGGTTTTCCCGAGCACGGAATAAATGTTGATGCTGCCGCTGTAGAGCTTGTCTCCTGGCTTCCAGCACTTCCCGGGGCTCGTCTCGTCCCACCGGGGTTTGAATTAAATCAATTTCATCATGTTCCGACATTTGTGGAACGGGGATTTAATTCCTTTTCTTCTCCGCAGGTTTGACTCCGCTACCTCCTCCTACTTCCAGGTTTTGGTTGACAATGTCTGCCAAATTTTCCATCTTTTTCTTCCGGAGTTTATATTGGAGTTTCTTGGCAGTCTTCCTTTTCTTTTTGGAAGAAGGAGGTTTCTTGCCCGGTTCTTCCTTCGTCAATTCTCTGACATCGGGGTAGGTTGGACTAGCTTCTCCCTCCTCTCTTTCCTCATCTAGCGGAGGTGTTTGGGGTCTTCATCGTATTCGGCATCCGGGTTTTCACTCGGCTTTGCCTTAAGGACTTTATGGAAGCTCCCCTGCATAGATTTAACCTTTCTATCGAAAGCGTCTTCATCTTCATCTTCGAATCTATGTCTCCAGATCTGGGTTCTGACTCCAATCTTGCTTCTATAACAGCTAATACAGAGTTGGCTTCCGAGTTTGTCGTTTCACTGACGAGTGTCGGATCTTCCACTTGTTATGTGGGATGATGCTTTTCTGCTTCTTCCACGGGATTAGTTTCTTCCGTGTTTTTTGGACCTTGGAATGCACCATGCCAATGAAGTGAGACCTGATTGCAGGCATCTCCGAAGAGGCGGCAAATTCGGCACTGTTTTGGCGATTCGAGCAGAATCCGGTATCATAGTTTTCCTCATTTGGATATAGGGCGGGTGGGATAAATTTACTTCCACCAAAGAATCCCATTGCCTCTTCTGTTAATCCGATAAAAATATTTGTAGATCCAATCGGTAAAACGCAGGCACTTACCAGGTGATTCCGTGCTGGCATGTACGATCTATTGTCGAGGAAGCGCCCGACGTCACCGTCGAATTTCAGGTTTCCGACAATTACTGTACCGCTGATTCCGTCGAGTATTCTCGATTGAAACGTAACTCCTGACGCCGCTGGCCCCACGGTGGGCGCCAACTGTCGAGACATCGTAGTAGAGTTCGTAGACGGGGGTGCCATGATCCTACTGGTAGAACCGCGTGGGACGTGATGATATGACAAACGATAACACCGAGTTTTACCCAGGTTCGGTACGACGCAACTTGGCGGTGTTTCTACTCATGCAATCTCACTAAATCATGGCTGAATCCTAAAGTATACAAAATACAATGTGAGTGGTTTTGCTAACTCGGCGAGGATCGACTTCTCGGCGAGTTGGGTTCTACCTAATTGTTGTATGTCTGTTCCTTGCTCCCGTCTGGCTTTATATAGACTAGAAAAAATGCCCGTGCGTTGCTACGGGGTGAAATCCCTTCTTGTCAAGAAGATTTGATAAATTGGCAGGCCGCTTGTTTTCCTGTCTCCATGGAAAACCATGCAATGCTAGACGGCCCGGTCGTGCAGAATTCGACGGTGTGGGTTTGGCGTGCATCTCCTATTCGGAGCCCGTCATCAGAATCGGGGGCGCCGGATTCATGCGCGTATGATCGACTATTTGGCATGTCCCGGGCGTTTGCTCATAGAGTAATGATGACAATGATAATCTCAACTATGACCCTCATTTCGGTTGTGTGTGGGTGCCTTGTGTTTGTAGTCAAGGTGATTGGGTGTGCCATCGTGGTGGTCGTGTTACATGGGAGTCGGCAAGGTGTTTGTGATGGGTTTTCACAAGTTTTTGGCTAATTATTAGACAATTTCCCTTCTTAATTAATGAGATACAGCAAATACTTTGTTTCTAGGAGAAAAGTGTATTTTTTCAAGAAATCAACCGATAAATGTCGTTGTGGCACGATCTTGAGAATTGATGTATGCCTAATGCTCCATGTCAGCTTGATCCCGAAAATAGTTCAGAATCTTGGCGTCAAATTGCAAATGATATGTCTTCACATCATAATAATTAACTACACTCACTTCTCTACTAAGCTAACTTATTTGTTTAGACCGTTCTTATAAATTTGATCTATTCTTCTATTTTCACTGGTCTCCAGTTGTGAACGGTACATCCGTACATAAAATGGAGTTACTGGAGTGTTCATCGGGAAGAATGTCCAGCACCGAGTTCTTCATCGTGTTGGTGGCAAAACTGTTCTTCATGTTTGTGCTGGAGAAAGAGACAGAACCAGACGCTATGGTACTCATCCACCGTCTGACCAGTTGTGAACGGTACATCCGTACATAAAATGGAGTTACTGGAGTCGTTGGACAACATGAGGTGCACCCTGTACATGTTCGGGCTGGCAGCAAAGCATCCCAAGCTGGAAGCACAGTGCCGCCTCAGTGGGTGTCCTGTGCGCTGAAGAGGTCTGATAGTTTCAGAATGTTGTATTCATGCTTTCATAAGTTAAAAAGAATTGCACAAGGTACTAAGTGGAAAGAGTAAACAACCGAATGTTCATGTCACTTTAATTTGCTGCAACCTTGCCAATTATCGAGAATGGTTCTTTCTAGGACATAGGTATGATGCGCGGGATCAAAATAAAGGAAAATAAAACTATAAGTTATTGACATATATAGCATACAAATAGCGTACTACTATACACATCTAATAGGAGGCAAATCGATTACCAAATTGAATATCAACAATTGACCATATGGACGACCTTGCACAATCATCTTAGCACCAAGAGACATCCAACTTGATGGAGGGATAATAACCCGGTAGGCCAACTCCAAGGTGTAACCCGGCCCAAAGGACGCTGCGCAGGATCCGGCTAAGGATAAAGAAACTTCAGGAAGGCCCACATTTGTAGGCCCTGTAACCCGGTTTGTGGGTTACAATAAGGAAAGTTGGGGTTTGTATGCGGTGTCCGGGTAGGATTCAGGGTGCGCCTTGGAGGACAAGCCAGGGGGTACGGGTGCTTTATAAACCGACCCCTAGGTTTAGTTGAGAGAGATCTAAGAGCCCTAGCAATATCACCTGATATCGAATATCCAGTGTAATACGAGAGTTGAGTTATTATATCGAGATCGGAGACTCGACGACTTGATTGCCGGCTACCAGATCGAGTATCAGCATGTTTTCCTCTAAGCTAAACCCTCTCCCAAACGCCTGTGTCGTCTTGCCCCAAGATAAGTTACCCCCGGTAACGTCTGCCGTGATTATCCCACGACAGTTGGCGCCCACCGTGGGGCCTGCGTACAAAGGTGTTTACATCACGGGAGAAGCTCGGAAGAACATGGAGAATCTTGTCGTCGGCGAGATCTACATCGACCACGAAGGGGAGAAGATGGTGGACGATTCCGGCTGGGGGCCAGAGTCGGATCACCTCGAATCCGGATCTATTGTGACGATCGGCCAGATCAGCGTCTTCATCGGTATGGTACGTACATCTGATTTAAAAGGACAATATCATGTGCATACTACAGGAACTTCTAATAGGGACAAAAAGATACTCAAGCAAGCTGTGAACTCGGTTTCCTCGGTTGTTCCGGGATATCTGAGATGGGCGGAACAAGAGATAACGTGGAGCAGAAGAGATCACCCGGAAAGAATAGAGCACCCAGGAGTCTTAGCATTGGTAGTCGCACCACAGGTTAATGGTTACGAGTTAAAAAGGGTCCTGATGGACGGTGGAAGTAGCATCAATATCTTGTACTGGGAAACTTTTTCACGCATGGGTCTCAAAGAGTCCCAGCTACAGAAAAGCTCAACAATTTTTCATGGAATAGTGCCGGGTCACTCGGCATGTCCCGAGGGGAAAATCGCATTGGAGGTAGCTTTCGGAGAATCAACGGATAATTATCGAGTTGAGTGGCTCACGTTCGAGGTGGTCAAATTGCGCAGTCCTTATCACGCACTACTTGGAAGACCGGCTTACGCCAAATTCATGGCCAGGCCGTGTTATGTGTATTTGCAGCTGAAGATTCCGGGTCCTAAGCAGACCATCACCATACATGGAAGCCGGGATATAGCGGTCGAGTGCGACGAAGGAGATTCGGTAATGGCCGAGCAAGCTTGCAGAAAAGAAGAACTCAAGTATTATCGGTCTCAAGTAGATCCGGATGATGGAACCGCATTGAAAAGGCCGAATACTGAGGACGAAAGAGCAAAATTCAAGGCAACACAGGACACCAAGATGATAGCTTTTGTCGAAGGTGATCCCACTAAGCAATTTACTATAGGGTCTAACTTGGACAGCGAGCAGGAGAAGGCACTTGTGGAGTTTATTCGTTCGAATGCGGACGTATTCGCCTGGACACCTAGCGACATGCCGGGTATCCCTACAGAGTTGGCAGAGCACAGTTTGCATGTAGATCCCAAGTCCAGGCCTGTGAAGCAGGGCTTGAGGAAGATGAATGAGGAAAGAAGGAAAGCTATAGGTGAAGAAATTGCTCGGCTATTGACAGCCGGCTTCATCATGGAAGTATTTCACCCGGATTGGTTAGCAAATCCGGTGCTAGTGATGAAAAAGACCAATGAGTGGAGGATGTGCATTGATTTTACGAGACTCAACAAGCATTGCCCAAAGGATCCGTTCGCACTACCAAGGATAGATCAGATCATAGATGCAGTAGCTGGGAGTGACCTATTATGCTTTCTGGACGCTTATTCCGGGTATCATCAGATTAAACTCAAGAGGGAGGATTGGGAGAAAACATCGTTTATAACCCCTTTTGGGGCCTTTTGTTACAAAACCATGACGTTTGGGTTGAAGAACGCTGGCGCAACTTATCAACGGTGTATTCAGAAGTGCTTCAAGGACCAAATTGGACGCAACGTCCATGCTTATGTGGATGATGTGGTTATCAAGACCAGGAAGGCAGAAATATTTATCGATGATCTAAAGGAGACGTTCAAGAACTTAAGGAGGTATCAGATGAAGCTTAACCCGACAAAGTGCGTATTTGGAGTTCCAGCCGGGAAATTACTTGGCTTTATCGTTTCCGAGAGAGGAATTGAAGCAAACCCGGACAAAATCAAAGCTATCCAAAGTCTGAAAAAGCCGGAAAATTTGAAGCATGTTCAAAAGCTCACGGGCTGCGTAGCAGCCTTGAGCCGATTTATATCAAGACTCGGAGAAAAGGCAATACCCTTGTACCGGCTCTTGAGGAAATCCGACAAATTTGTATGGGATCAAGAGGCGGATGAGGCGTTCGAGGCACTAAATAAGCAGTTATCTGAAGCACCAGTACTAGAGGCCCCGGGTCCTAAAGAGCCTATGTTGCTATACGTGGCAGCTGGCCCCCGAGCCGTCAGTGCAGTAGTGGTTGTGGAGCGTAAAGAGGATGGGAAAGGTTATCCAGTCCAGAGGCCGGTTTATTATGTCAGTGAGGTATTATCGGAGGCAAAGCAGCGCTATCCGCATTTGCAAAAGCTGGTTTTCGGGGTATTTATGGCCAGCCGGAAACTGAAGCCGTATTTCCAGGAACACCCCATAACAGTGGTTAGCTCAATACCAATGTCGGATATCATCAGAAACTCGGATGCGACCGGAAGAATAGCCAAATGGGCGATAGAAATGGGGGATTATCACATCAGCTACGAGCCCAGGTCAGCAATCAAATCTCAGGCTTTGGTTGATTTCGTTAATGATTGGACACACACAGGCATGACTACCATGGTTCCAAACTCCGAGTCATGGATCATGCACTTCGATGGATCAAAGCAGTACGAGGGATCATGAGCTGGAGTGGTGCTAACATCACCCAAAGGAGACAAATTGAGTTACGTACTACAAATTCACTTTGACTGTTCCAACAACGTGGCCGAGTATGAGGCCCTATTGCATGGCTTAAAGGTAGCCAAGGAGATGAACATTAAGAGGATACGATGCTTCGGAGATTCGGACCTTGTGGTACAGCAGGTGTCAGGGACTTGGGATAGAAAGGACGCAACTATGGCAGCATACCGCAGGAAAGTTGATAGGGTTGCAGGATGTTTTTCCGGGTATGAGGTGGAGCATATAGACAGAAGAAAGAATGAGGCAGCCGACGCCCTCGCTAGACTCGGCTCGCGCAGAGAGCCGGTTCCACCTAACGTTTTCCTGGACGAATTATGGCGACCATCAGTTAAAACTGAGTCAGAGGAGGAATTGGCAAATCAAGACCCGGATTTAGGACTCGTGGCCACTGTACGTGCTATTCCCGAGTGGACAGAACCGTTTTTGGCCTACCTATCACGAGGCGAGTTACCACAGCAAGAGGTGTTAGCAAGGCAAATTTTGCGGCGAGCAAAGGGATATTCTATCATCAATGGGGAGTTATACAAGAGAAGTGCAGCAGGAGTCTTTTTGCGCTGTGCAGCACCAGAAGAAGGACGACATATTCTTAAGGAAATCCATGAAGGTGATTGTGGGCATCATGCATCCACAAGATCCCTTGTGGCCAAAGCTTATCGACACGGATTTTTCTGGCTCGCGGCTCTAGCAGATGCGGAACGTTTAGTAGCAAGGTGTGACGGATGTCAAAGGTACGCTCGCCAAACCCATGTGCCGGCTATGGAATTACGGACCATCCCGTTAACTTGGCCGTTCGCTGTCTGGGGTATGGACATGGTTGGCCCCTTTCATATGTCACCTTGCAAGAAGACACATCTTTTAGTGGCTATTGATAAGTTTACCAAGTGGGTTGAGGTTATGCCAGTTACTAATTGCGAAGCAGCTACAGCAGTCAAGTTCTTGAAAAGAATTATCTACCGGTTCGTGTATCCCCACAGCATAATTACCGACAATGGAACCAACATGTCCCTTGGTGAGATGGAAAAGTTCTGTGGCAACAATGGAATCCGGCTTGATGTAGCATCAGTGGCTCATCCACAGGCCAATGGACAAGTGGAGAGGGCAAACCAAGAATTGCTTTGCGGATTAAAACCACGATTGCGAGTTCCCTGTATCAGGGCTGCTGGTGCATGGGTCGAAGAACTTCCTTCCGTGGTTTGGGGTATCAACACTACACCTAACAGATCTACTCAGATGACACCATTCTTCATGGTTTATGGTGCGGAAGCAGTGCTGCCGAGTGATATTATTCATGATTCACCTCGAGTATCAGCTTACGTCGAGGTAGAGAACGAGAAGACCCGGCAGGACGCCGTAGATATGTTAGAAGAACAAAGGGAACAAGCCCTGGAAAGATCAGCCATATATCAGCAAGATCTACGGAGGTATCATAGCCGGCGCGTGAAAACCCGGGTATTCCAGGAAGGAGACTTGGTTCTGCGCCTGGTACAGTCAAACGAAGGAAAACACAAATTATCACCACCATGGGAAGGACCGTTTATCATAAGCCGGAATCTGCATAATGGATCATATTACTTGGTAGATGCAAGGGAAGAGTCGGCTACAGTTAATGACACCGCTCATACCACTTCATCTATGCAAGAAAGAGACAGACCATGGAACGTGGCTCAGCTACGTCCATATTATACTTAGTAAAGACTATATTGGCAAGTGGAATTGCACGATGTAACAGGCAGCAGGTTTCAGACGTACTCTTTTCCTATCCAGGGTACCCTTGGGGACTGGATGGGTTTTTAATGAGGCGGCTTGCTGACCCAACATTCTCATATCAAGAAAAGAAGTGGTTATTCTCATGTTCCTTAATCTCAGTACGTTGCATATATATAGGTCTTGGGGGCTGATTGCTTGAATAGCACAGTTGCAAACTCAATGACCCGGCCTTGATGCCTATGAGTTATAAGGGCCGATTACTCGCAAACGAGTACGGCTGCAATCTTATAACCGGACAAAGGAGCCAAACTTTCTTGACTTTTCTTACTTAAGCTCGATGTGACTCGCAATAAAAGTGGCATGATTTGCTCGCTTACGATTACAATCAGCCATGAAGCCCAATGGGACTTGCCTGACCCTGTTTTCGTATAGATGTAACAACATGATATCCACGCGAAAGCCGGCTTATAGTACAAGATTCTCAAAAGGGTCATCTAAACCACAAGTTATGCAGAGTATAAGGCTAATAGCTGGAAACTCAACGTTTATCAAGCATAACTTCATTACCTATGTGAAACGGCTCCGGGTTTGGGCTTAGCAAGCAACAAAACTCTTTCTCTTCGAAAAGACCACATATCCCAGACTCGGAAATTCTGGTCTTGGCGATTCGGGATTTTGGAAAAGAAAAAGTAGCTTAGTTGCTAAGGCTCAAAAAACCCAAACATCCGAGTCTTGGGGACTTGGGGACTTAGAAGCAAGTCCGCTCGTCAACACCCACGAAACTCGGAAACCGAGTCTCACAAAAGGAATCGTAAAGAAAGTCGGATATCAAGAACAAGTTGACTCAAAAGTGGATAAATTTAAACGATCAGAAGAAGCACAAAGTGTATCAAGAACTTAGAGTGCATTACAAACTCCGGTAAATAGTATCAAAGGTGCACAGGCGCACCATCCAAAAATAGTTGTTTTAACGACACATCGATCAACGAACGCGTATGAAGGAGCATCAGGTATCAGGTATCACTCGGCGTTCTAGGCCGCGGCGTCCATCTTCTCCTTGCCCTTGCCATCACTTGGGGTAACAGCAGCACCCGGATCAGTAGTACCGGCTCGCGCAGGAGGAGGAACGACTGGTGTGGAGGTAGCGGGTGCAGAATCGGCTTCAGCCTTCTTTTTGACAGCCTCCTCCCTCAACTTAGCAGCTTCCTCATTCCATCGGGCCAGCATGTTATACGGCTCGGGAAGATCCGACTTAACAGCTTCACCAGCAGCATCATATGCAGGAACGATGGAATCGACATCCAGGCCGTCAGCAATCACGCTGGCCGGGTAACGGACCTCCTTCTGGACGGCCTGGAAATCCTTCACGGAGAACTTGGACCCATCAAGCTTGAATTCCGGGAAACCGCCCATAAGCTTGGCTAGCTCGAGCTTAGGGAAGTAAGCCTTAGCAAGCGAAAGCCCCCGGGTTACTCCAACCCGGCAGGACGAGCGTTTCCAGTGCCAAATCCACTCGGGGATAGTGGAGCAGGCGTCCAGCATTCTCTTCAGGTCGACATGCCCCTTACCCGGCCACCGTATTTCTTGAAGGATCCATTTGGTTCCGGCGCATAGCTGCCGGATAACGCTCTTGATAGTTTTCAGCCCGGCAATGTCATCCTCGTCCGGCATCACTTCATCCAGACCTGCAGAAATGGAAACATGAGTCAGCAAACTCCGACTATTTATCAGAAGGATAACCCGGATGAAGAAACGTACCAAGCAAAGCACTATACGTATCAGCAATTTGAACAGAAAGGCTCGTTAGATCATCTTCTGCTGTGTGAGCCCTCCTCCTATACTTCTTCATTATCGTCCTACTCCTCCTGGCCTCAGCCTCGGCCGCCTCACGCAGAGCCACCTCCTTTTCAATGAGCTTGGTGGCCTTTGCCAGTTTCTCCTCAGATTGAGTCACGAAGGACTGCATGGATGCAAGGAAGGATTAGCCGGGTAAAGGGGCAAGTTATCAGTCGCTTATACCGTAAAGTTCCAAGCAAATTGTGAATCAATTCACTCGGAACTTGGGGACTGGATAAGGACACAAGCAATATTAGTCGGGTTTACCTCGTGTTTGGCTATTAAAGCCTCCAAGATGTTTTCTTCATTAGCCCTCAAAGCGTGCAGGGTTTCGAGCATCTGGGCAAACGTCAGGTCCTCGGGTCGGACACCGGAAGAGCCGGCAGCCTGGTCGCCTGATGGGGGAGCTTTCCCCGCCCTTGGGGTCGAGACCCGGACAGTCTGAGTATCCGGGTTGGGAGAACCCATCCTCGTGTCCGGAACCTCGATCTCCTCGTCCACTGGTTCGGACGAAGCAGGAGACCCGGTGGCTTGGTGAAGTGGATCGCCCAAGGGGCCTTGTTCCTGGTTGTTCTCAATATCACCGCCAGTCGCGGCGTCTACGTTCTCAGTCGGCTCCTCTGTCTGACGGTTATCCGCCTCCCGGTTATCCATCTCCGCATTCTCCTGGTCACTAACGGTGACTTGAGCGCTAAAGAAAGATAAGAAGAGGCAGTTAGCAATGGTGATTGAAAATTGTCAGGTGTCAAAGGATGTCATATAGCAAAAACTTACCCGGTATTTACGGCGTAATCCGGCGGGAGCTCGCTGCTGGAAGCAGACGAAGATGTCAAAGGGACCGATAGCGGAACCCGGAATTGCCCGGCACGTGGGTGGTTAGGAGAAGGGTGGCGCCGAGGAGAATTGGAAGGACGAGGCGGAGGAGCACTGGCACGATGGACGGGGGAGGTGGAGATGCCCGGGTTAAGGGGATCCTTACCCGGGGAACTCCGAGTTACTCTGCGCTTGGCTGGAAGAGAATCCTTCAAGTACGACGAGTTCGATAATTGATGGTTAAGTTGTCGCATGGCATCGAAGGAGTAAGGTTCAGAGGATATAGAAGAGAAAGGAACCTTGGACACTGCCCCTCTGGTCTTCCTCTTGGCTCCAACTGTTGCCTCTTGATCAGATTCGGTAGCCTCCGGGTCATCCTCGTTATTCTCATCTTCGTCCTCCAGCCCTGTGAACCGAGTGTGTGTCCGTGGGAAAAAGTTAAATGGGAGGAAAATGATGCAAGTAAAGATAATACAAGATCCGGGCAAATACCTTCATCACCGTCAGCCGGCTCATCTTCTTCTTCCGGGTCTCTGGAAGGGGGGGAGGTTTCAACTGTCCAGAAAGGATCATCGGCCTGAGACATAAAGATGAAAATAAGAACTAGGAGCAGTATCGAGTCAAGATGAGGAAATAAACTTATGAGTATCGGGTCTTACCGCTGGGGCCGGGTTTTCCCGAGTAAATGGAGGTAACCCGGCTATGTTCTTTATCACCTCCAGCTTCTCCGTCAAGAAACCCTTGATGGTTTTGTTGGTATCCCCGGCTGCAAAGCTCTTGGTGGAATATCGAAGTGCGTCTGTGGTGTGCCCTGAGTATTCACACATCAATTTGGAGCGGATAGAATTGGGTTGGATCCGGAAGTCGACCCAAGTTTTCGCTAAGTTGAGCCCAAGAAGGCCTTGGGCTGAGAGAACGGCTATCTTAGCTAGCAAAGGTATGATTGCCTCCCTGTCCGAGTCAGGGGCGAAAGCGTTGAAATTCTCGGAAGTATTGAGGAGGCCCTCCGAGTAACCCGGCAGTCTCTTCTCGCCGGGTGGATAGGTGTCGTGGCAGTAGAAGAAGGATAGTTGCCAGTGTTTAACATGGGAGTTCAGATTAAGGGTTGGCATTGGGGAGTTTTTGCGGCGTTGGATGGATACCCCGCCGCAAGTGAGAAGTGCTCCGTCACCGCTTTCGCGGCACGGCTTGCACTGGAAAAGTTCAATAAAGAGAGTCAAACTTGGCGGAGTGCACAAGTATGACTCGGATAGGACAATGAAGTGGGTAATATTCAACATAGAGTTAGGCCCTATGTAGAATACCCGGAGGCCGTAGTGGCTCAGGACCTCGCGAAAGAAAGGGTGACCCGGAGGGCGGAATCCCCGGGTCACATGCTCTATGAAACAGATTACCTCACCGTCGGCGGGTGTGGGCCGGGTCTCGTCACCCGGCGCCCTCCAGTGAATGTCTTTCTGAGGAGGGAGAACCCCCAACTCGGCCAATTCTTCCAGCTTGGCCTTTGTGACAGTGGATCGCCCCCAATTGGCGGATATGGATTGGGTTGTCTTCGCCTGGGCCGGCTGTTTCCCTTGCCTTTTGGGAGCCATGGGATCAACCTGCAAAACACAAGGAAAAAAGGTACAGGAAATAAGACTCGAAAGTATTGGATTATCCGAGTCTGGAGTATCAAGAAAATATGAAAACTATCCTGGTATCACATCATGGAGTGAAGATTGCGAGGTATCCGGGTATTAAGTACAACTATGGAGATTATTGGTCACTTACATATTGAAAAGTATTTGGGGAAGACGGATGGTTGCCCATGTATCTACTGCAAGCAAAATAGCCGAAAAAGGAGGATTTTCCGGGTGTCAACGTTATGCGCTGAAAGTTGAGGTGAAATGGATCTAGATTGGAAAACTTGCGGACGATTCTACGAAGAAATTGGTGATTAATAATGGTAGGAGGATGGGGTGTAATCATCAAACAGGTTGTTAAAGGAGTTAGCGAGCGTCAAATCGATCTAATCCGGTGCAATAGGAAACACGGCCCGCGGGTTGACCTAGATCCAATCTAAGGTGAATCGAAAAATTGCGGAGCTATTTTGACGAATATTTACTGGGAGGAGCTTGAATCTGGCGTGGCGGCGGCCGATGTCGTGGTCTGGATGTCCCCCTGCAACCCTTGATGAGCGGAATGAAGGCGCGGTGGCGGAGTTTGGCGGCGGCACGGAACAGTTCAAGGATGAACATGGCCGGCGG
Source organism: Alopecurus myosuroides (assembly GCA_028641055.1). Classification (NCBI taxonomy): domain Eukaryota; kingdom Viridiplantae; phylum Streptophyta; class Magnoliopsida; order Poales; family Poaceae; genus Alopecurus; species Alopecurus myosuroides. The sequence goes on from CM054062.1 coordinate 177,578,109, forward strand.
CGGCCTTGCTACGATGGCGGGCTTGAGATTCTTGTGGAATTGCGGAGCGCAGGGAATAAGGAAGCAATGGGAAGGTTGAGTGAAGCGTTGGGATCTAAGTTACCCTCTGAGCTCTATTTATAAGATGCGGGCGGATAAACCTATCCTAACGGGCGGAATCCGGAAATTTGGGGGATAACGGTCATCTGTGCGGATTTTTTGAGATATGCTTTAAGTGTTGAACGTGATATCCGGGCAGAAATAAGAATGAGATATTTTCCGCGATATCAGGGTTAATTATCGAGTAAAGTAAGTCGGGCTTTTGGCATTTTTATCAGGGTTTAGACCTGGAAAGCTAAGCCAAGTACTTGGAGAAAAGCCGGGTTACTATATTGCCACCATGGAGTTGGGCCTAGCTATTTATCAAAGCACCTTAACCCGGCCTCCATACACTTGTGCGTTTGATATTTTTGCAGGGAATAGCAAGCGCTTCAAGGAAGAATCCGTGAAGCCCAAGCTATTCTGGGGACTACTGATGGAGGGATAATAACCCGGTAGGCCAACTCCAAGGTGTAACCCGGCCCAAAGGACGCTGCGCAGGATCCGGCTAAGGATAAAGAAACTTCAGGAAGGCCCACATTTGTAGGCCCTGTAACCCGGTTTGTGGGTTACAATAAGGAAAGTTAGGGTTTGTATGCGGTGTCCGGGTATGATTCAGGGTGCGCCTTGGAGGACAAGCCAGGGGGTACGGGTGCTTTATAAACCGACCCCTAGGTTTAGTTGAGAGAGATCTAAGAGCCCTAGCAATATCACCTGATATCGAATATCCAGTGTAATACGAGAGTTGAGTTATTATATCGAGATCGGAGACTCGGCGACTTGATTGCCGGCTACCAGATCAAGTATCATCATGTTTTCCTCTGAGCTAAACACTCTCCCAAATGCCTGTGTCGTCTTGCCCCAAGATAAGTTACCCCCGGTAACGTCTGCCGTGATTATCCCACGACACAACTCCAGGCAGGCTTCACGGGCTTGGGGAGAGGGCCGTCGTGGTTAGGCTTCACGGGCTTGGAGCTCGTCAGTGTGCAACTATTGTCTGCAACTGCTGGCGCGAATATTTACATGAGACTTGCCGAGTCAAGGCCCCTGCTACCTGTGCCGACTTGCCGTAAGATCATCATGGCCAAAAGAAGAGGGGAAAGAAACTAACCTAACCTTACAAACCAGGACCCCTCACCGTCGGCCACCATGAACGCCAGCAATGGGAGAGAGAGGCCAGATCCGGAGGAGAAAAAAAGGCAGTCTCCACCTCGCCCAAGAGGCCTAGAAGGCACGCAAATGCCAAGGGGCCGCCGACGGCAACGCCCACTTGCTAACCTCCATACTCAGCACTGAACACCCAGACTAAAAGGATTCCGGCCAAGAATGGCCGCAGGCTGATGCCCTCTACCACCTGGACTAGCCGGTAGAGCACGAGTTTCAAGCAAACGAAAGAAATCTATAGCAGGAGATTGGAAGCTTTGATCGTGGCAATATCTAAGTGCTAGAATTGCAATTGGATTGGTGCTTCGGTGGAGGGAGTCCCATCCTTTTTGTACTTACCTTTGCCTTCCCGAACTGTAAGTATTCAATGTCCGGCGAATCCTAATCGAGCACAGATTATATCGGTAAGTTAGGTGGGCTAGTGAAGCATAGTTTGTCTCGTGCTCTTATAGTAATCCTCCCGTGTACTCTTTTTTTAGAAGATCCTCTCGTATACTCGTACGATAATGCTGTAGTTTGGCTCGAGTTTGCCTAGAGATGGACGGGCTGGTGTCAAACTCTGGCCGACCGACCGGATACCTTTTTTCTTTTTTTAGAAGGTCCTCTCGTATACTCATACGATGCTACCATGGTTTGGCTTGACTTTGCCTACATATGGCCGGGTTGGTGTCCAAAAAAGGCACGCTAAGTTTGTATTGTACAAGAAAATTGGCCCACTTTGAGACGGAAGAGTGGACGAACCAAACCTATACTAATTTTGACGTACCAACCATCCACCTAACCAAGGAAGCCTTAGTTCCTTTATTATTAGGTATAGATAGCCAGATTAGGGCTTACAGAAAAGGAAAACTAGAAGACTACGGAAAGTATCTAACTTGGAAAGTAAGGAATCCGTCTTCTTCTCTAAGCCGCACCACTTTGGGCCGTTGTCCGGGTTCTTCTTGAATCCGGCTTCCTGCGCATCAGCTTACTGGGCCGCCCAATGTAGTATGATCCATTACCAAAAGTCCACCCTGGTAATCCGGCTTTTAGGTTAATGTCGGAGATACCCCTAATCGGTATATATCCGACAGAGACTGACATGTATATATGGTGAATTTAAGTGGGAAAATAAGCGCATGACGTGGGATCGAATGCGATTGTTACATCCAAATCACAAACTGCCGTGGCTATTGTTGGGATCTAGTAGCTCATACTACTCCTTTGCTTTGTTCTTAAGTGACAAAGAGAATAGCCTCCTATTAACTTGGTTCCTTGAAATAGCTACACACTTGAACAACTCGCATAATTCATGTATAAAGAGTAAATGATCGCTAGGGTGGAAAGTTCCATCTCCAAAATAGCAGTCATTCACGACACGTTCAACAATTTTCATAGGTATATTAAAAGGAATACTTTAAGTAAGACGATTTAAAATATCACAATCATCTTTATAATTATCACATATGGGAGATAAAGTATCATGAGAGCAAATTTTCTTCTCTAAAGTTGGGGAACTAAAAAGATCATTTTTATAAAAACTAGCTTCCCCAAGCTTAGAATTTTCCCTAGCATTAGAAATAATGGTATCCAAGGAATTAATCCTAAAGATAAAAACAAGGAACAACTAAAAACAAGGAACAAGTAAAAATAAGCCTAACTAGAGAGAGAAAAAAGAAAAAAGATATAATTGCAGAATCTAAAGGAAATTACTTCGAGCACTCATAGAGGATGAGTGAGTACCTTTTACCTTACCTCCTCGGCAACAGCGCCAGAAAAGAGATTGATTTCTACGCACGCTTCTATTCTTGTAGACAGTGTTGGGCCTCCAAGTGCAGAGGTTTGTAGAACAACATCAAGTTTCTCTTAAGTGGATCACCCAAGGTTTATCAAAATCGGGGAGGTAAAGGTCACAGATATCCCTCTGAAGCAACCCTGCAATTACGATACAAGAAGTCTCTTGTGTCCCCAACAGACCTAATACAATTATCAGTTGTATAGGTGCAATAATCCGGCGAAGAGATAGTGAAATACAAGTAATATGGATGATTATAAGTGATAGTGGCAATCTGAAATAAAAATGGCAGCAAGCAAACATGTAGCACAACTGATTGTAAACGATGTTTCAATGCTTATGAACAAGGCCTAGGGATCATACTTTCACTAGTGGACACTCTCAATAATAATAACATAATTGAATGCATAAATATCATCTCTTCACTATGATGCTCCGAACCACTATCCGGTAGGACAACAAACACCAATCATTGCATAGGTTTATAAAAGCACTTCTTAGAATTTGAATTCCCCATCTAGGTAACCCTCACGCTATCACCATGAGACCTAGATGGTTCCAGAAAAACACCACAATTTCATAGGATCATCCAACACAAATATATAAATAATTCACATGATGCACACACTGTCACCTTTACACCGTGATCAGAGTGTCTACGGAGATCTCATGACAAAACCACTTATTCAACTAGATTACAAAACTCATGATCACATAAAGATCACACCATGGGAGAGAGAGATAAAACACATAGCTACCGGTAGAGCCCTCAGCCCCGAGGGAGAACTACTCCCTCCTTATCATGGGAGACAACAATGGCGATGAACATGGCGGTGGAGTCAATGGAGATGGCTCCGGGGGCACTTCCCCGTCTCTACAGGAAGCCGGAACAGAAATTTCTGTCCTCCAAAACATGTCGGCGATGGCGGCAGAGCTACATAACTTTTCGTGGACGGAGGCTTGATATTTTAGGTTTTATGCATCAGGGGGGAATGTATAGGTGAAAGGGCAACGTCGGTGGGTGGCCAGGGGGCCCACACCACCCGGTGGCGTGGCCAGGGGGACCCGCGCCACCCTATGGTGTGCCAACCCTATGGCCCCCCTTCGGGTCTCCTCCGGACTCCTTGTACGTGACAGACTTCTAAGGTCCTGGGATTTTGTTTCGTCCAATTCCGAGAATATTTTCAGAACAACTTTTCTGGAACCAAAAACATCAGAAAACAGGAACTGGCGCTGTGGCATCTTGTCAATAGGTTAGTCTATGAAATCTTCCGGAAAACGAAGGAAAACATGTGAAAAAATAAATATATTGGATAGAAAACAAGCATGGAGCATTCAAAATTATAGATACGTTTGAGACGTATCAAACCTCTTCACTGAAATCCTTCTCCTTGCAATCTAGCACCGTAAAATAAAAAGGACACTAATCAGAACCATACAAAGGCAAACAATAGTATCACAACCAATATACATCAAGAAATTCATCTCACACATCTAAGTACCAAGCTCAAACATAAAAACAATCACATCCTAAGCAAAAAATATTCACTAGGTGAAATCTAAAAAACTATAATGGACAAGAGAGAACACCAAAAGGATTAGGTACAACCCAACCAGTGGGTAGACCAATTCCTAGAAAGTCAACATGCTTTCTGGATACACTTATATGGCACACAAAAATTGGCGAAAGTAACAAGCTAGAGATAACCATACAAACAATAAAATGGTAGTGGGTAAAACCTTAGCATAAGGCTCACCCAAAGACATTAGACACTTAACTACTATAAAAGATGCAACCATAGGAGTAATACTAACATAAAAAGTGAAAACATGCTAAACATGTTAGGGTAATCATACAGAAACTAAACTATACGAGGCCAATAATGATAAAAACAACTCCTAAAAGCTATTATACAAAGTAATAGCAATATGAGTCAAACCATCAACCATATATATATGAATTTTTCCAAACATAAAACACATGATTAAAAACACTCCAATACAGAAGCATAACATCCTACACATGCTAGTAAATAATACTACAAAATAAAATTCTATAAGAACTATTATTACCGATAAGACAATAATAGGCAGAAAAGGTCTAAAACTTGTAAATTCCACAGCCGTCATTGTGTGCCATATTTTTCCATGAAAAAATATCTACAACTCCTACTAAGCAATAAAAAACCAATACAGTTGGATTCATCACAAAATTTATCACACAAAAATATATAAAATTCACACAACGTTCTCTAGTCAGTTTAGAAACATGCATGCCATTTTCAATCAGTAACTCATAAAATTCAAGACAAAACTCCACATATAGATATTTATTAAAGATAACCATATCAGTTGAGTTTGCATCAAAAGGATTTATAGTTTTAAAGTTATGACTGAAATGTTGAAAAGGAGCAGTGCTTCCTCACAATCTGTTTATCCAAAAATAAAGGTCTGAAGTCATATATGAAAGTTGGGTGTGGTTTAGATTTCGTATAAGTACCACACATAAATTTTGTTTGAACAGATCTAGTGAATAGATATTTTATTTTGATTAAAAGTTGTAGATCTAATATCTGAAAAAACAGAAATGAAAAAGAAACAGAGAGGAAAAGGTGGGGCGGGCTAGATCTGGTTCTGGCTATGGCCATTGATGACTCCCAAGTGCAGGAGATCAATTATAGTACCTTTCGATAAGTATTTGAGTGTCGAACCCACGAGGAGCTGAAGGTAAACTATCTATTCTCTAAAGCCCTATAACCCTCTTATATGGCTGTTTATGCAAAGCAATAAGTTTGACTAAAAGGAACTAACTAATTAAAAGCAAGTGACGTGGAGTGTGGTTTGTCTAGTAACTAGTGAAGCAAGTTTAAAATGCAAGTAATCCTAAAGCAAGTTTCTAAAGCAAGTTTCTAAGCAAGCAAGTGTTCTAGCAATAGGTGTTTCGTTCGTGTGGTTGTCACAATTAGTGAAGCACATGTTTTAGTCTTAGTTGTTTCTTCTAGGAAGGAGCCATGAATAGGTATAGTCAAGTAAATGATCTACAACCCCTTATGATGGATCATGTGGCCAAGTAAATGACTGCACAAGATTGATTAAGACATAAAGTCCCACCATAGCCTTACGTTCTAAGGTCTCCTATATATATCCCCCAATAACTTAAATTTGTGGCTCGGTCTCAGGTTACTGTCACTCCCAAGTCACCACCACTCCATTACGCTACCGGTGATCACCTTACATGCATTGCACAACATATGCGTGCACTCATATATTGTACATAAAGACAATCATAGAAGATAACAAACTTGTATGCAACCAATCAACGAACTATTTCACCATTGCCAAGAACAATTCACTACTCAAACATAGACGGGGAGCACAATACATCAAGGGAATATAGTATTGCATCATACACCGTGTTTGCCAAGAGATTACAGTGGAGAGATGGAGCTGATCTTGCTGTAGATGTTGATGATGAACACGCCGGAGGGGGGTGGAGCCCTCCGAGGGTGATCCCGGCGGCGTTTCCCCCCTCCGATCTTCTCCGGCGGCAGCCTTCTGTCTCTCTGTTTCGTGGTTTCGTCTCTCGACGCCGCCTCCTCCTCGAAAAGGCCAGGGGACCCTTTATATAGTCGTTTTTAGGTCACGAGACACTCGGGAGAAGAAAGATCAACGGCATCGGAGCCACGGGGGCAAAAAGGGGGCCTCTCACGCTGCCAAGGAATCTGGCCGTGTGGAGGGTCCTCTTTGCCACCTGGTTGGCCTTTTGGCCCTCTACTTTGGCCCATGGTCTTTGTATCGAAAATTCTGAACCGTGCTCTTTGGCCTTGCCCTTTTTGGAGTCCCGAAGCTCCCGGAAAGTCTGAAACACTAAAAAGTACGTTTTCTGGAAAAACATGGTTAGAACCAAAAGAAGGGGGATTGTTTAGAAAATCCCCCAAATCATTAGAAAACATGAATATAAGTTGCTAATATGTATGAAAAACAAGTAATAACATGCAAAGTTCATGTATGCATTTTACATGCATCAACATCCCCAAGCTTAACCCATGCTCGTCCTCGAGTATGAAGGTGATAAAACTAACATGGACTTTGCATATTGAAACAATCATGGGATATCAAGGAGGATTATTCATTCTACATATAATCAAATGATTAATACTAGAAATGAGCAGCAATATACAATTCATGTTGTAAGAAATATCAAATATGCAAGCAAATATGCTTCATGAAAGTTCACAAAGTGTATAATGAAATAAAAGCACTATGGACCAAATGCATACAAAAAATGAAAAATAAAATCCTATATTGGTCAAAGAATAGCATAATGGAAAATAGAAAATATGGTGGACACTTTGGAGAAAATTGAGTAGAGGTAAAACATGATCAAGTCTTATTTAGCCTCTAAATTATTCAACTAAAATTACTAATTCAAATGTGGTATCCATTGATCTAGGACTCTCATTGCCCCTTTATCACTAGCATCTTAAATGGTGAATGTTGAAGTAATGTGAATGACAAGGTGGTTGAAAGACTCATGCCCCGTGAGTGTGAAAACCTACTCCATGATTACTCAACTTAAGATTTCTAATAAGCTTTGTACAATCATAATAAGTATTAATGACATCATAGAGAACCGCAAAGAGGTACCTCTTGCCCCATGACATGGAAACAAGCCCATGTCACAATGACAAGACAAACAAACGGAGTAGACTCATCATCCTTTTTATTTTCATTCACTATTATGCATAGCTTCTTATTTTATTGTAGGATGTGTTGTAGAGTCACTCAAGCTGTAAGTAAATTTCCACCATGATAAAGCATGGCTTGGGTTAGCGGCCCAATGCGTTTCTCTAGTCATATAGATACTCACTCATCAAAACTTACTATTCCTCTATTTCATTTCAGCATGGCAGGAGTCCAAAAACAAAAGTACATGATATCAACCAAATGTAAATTTGTGTGCAATGTTGAAAGCTTTCCGGTGATACACGTTTATAGCTAGCTCCCAAGCACACACTTATCAAACGCAAAACTTGTGGCTCCCATTATTGGGTCATGTTTATTAGATGCATAAAAAGTAAAGTGTGCCTTCAAAAGTTCGTGAGAGTCCTATCCCAAGTTCAACCCATGACAATTAATAAAGTGAATATCTTAATTTAGAACATAAATAACCCAATAACATGGTGAACATACTCGGAATAGCAATGAAGCTAATGGGAAGATATGGTGGACTCACTGGAAAGGAGTGTTGGAAACAAATTTTTACTTGTTGGAATTTTTAAATTTTTGGCTAGCAAGAGGGAGATAGTTGACCAGCTACTATGCATGCATATGTCCATAGAACTACTCATTTCATTACAAACTAAATAAACCAGCAATTAACATCAAGGACATGAATAAGAGATAGCTCAAGACAACATTATTGCAAATTTCTACACATAAAAAGCCTATAAATCATGCAAACATATGTAGCTCTTCAAATCAACCATGGCATCCCTATTCCAAGTCATAATACTAGCATCCAATACATTCCAACCCCAAACTCCAGTAGCTCAATCTCATATAAAATTATGGGTGTGGTCTTATCAAAACAAAAATAAAAACAAAAACTAGACGCTTCAAGTCTCTACGATAAATGCTTTGCTTAGAAAAACAGAAAGTAGACGTGTGATAACCAAAAGAGTGTAGCTCCAGTGGGGTGTTCATCACATCCCCAAGATTATGGATTTCACCATTCTTGGATGTCTTGAGGCGCAGCTCCTCTATTCCCTGTGAAAAAACTTCACAAAACATGTTTCTCCCATTCTTTTTCTGTGGGTGAGATTAGCAAGGACAAACAAATCACATGATTGCTGTGCAAAATTCCAAATCAAATGCTCCAGTAGATAGAAAATAAGGTTCATTATGTTGTATGTTCACTCTCTTGCTTGAAAGAATCATGGAAATTCGATTCCCAAGCCCAAAGAGTGCATAAAACAAAAGAAGGCAGAATCTGTCCAGAAAAGCAACAGCAGCAAAACGAACGTTTTTCCCTAATCTAGACTCGTCAAAAAATTAAGACAATTATTGTTCTTACAGAGGACGAAACTTTTCAGAACATACTAAAAAATTAGCTCAATCCGACATACCAATAAAAAACGTAAAATCATACGGTGAGCAGACTCATGCTAAAACAGAAATTTCATGCACTAGGATAGCAACTTATAAGTCCAAATGGGTTTGACTTGACTCTTTATTGAAAACTTCAGAATTAAAACAAAAAAAACTAATCTCTTGAGACAGCAAGAGGACACTATGAAAATCCAAACAAAAACAATCGGGTTGCCTCCCGTAAAGCGCTTTCTTTATAGCCATATAGCTAGGCTTTACTTACTTAACATCATGATGGTTGGAGTGAGGTGGCTCGGCATCCCCAAGCTTGGATTCTTGTACTTATTTTATACATGTAGGGTGAGCCCAGGGGTACATCCCCAAGCTTTATTGGTTGTCCCTCTTGATCTTTGTTCATCTCACTCAATTCTTCCTCCTGAAAAATTCTTCTTACACAAATCCCAACATAAAACTTGATTAGAGGGGTTAGTGCCTCCATAAATAAAATCCACATAGGTACAGCAAATACACATCATGAGTTGATTCTAAATATTAACTACTGTTACTACAGTTGTTCATTGCTCCTTGATCAAAAGAACCACACAAAACACAAGTAATGAGAGCAATGCAAAATAAAGACATAATCTGCCAAAAACTAAACACCCGTAAAGAGTGAATTTTTAGGGGCACTTAAGTTGCTCAAATCAGAAAACTTAAAACTAATGAAATATGTAGTGATAACTAAATATTGCTGTCGTAAATTACCAGGTCAAAATTCCACTTCTGTGATTTTAAACATTTTTCGCAGTGAAGTTCAGGAATCTGTTTTCTTGACAGCTAATTACTATTGTTTAATCCTATCTCTCATATAAGATTATTCTTGCCATTTAAGATGAGAAATAAGACAGAAATGTGATGTTACAGTAGTGAACTAATATTTTTATTGTTTTTAGCTTTGGAAAAAGTTTTAATGATAGAGACTTTGCAATGGTTTCATTGGCATGAACAACACATGTTCAAGGTCGACCCCAACTTCTCCATTACTCATCCTTCTCATTTACTTTCCCAAATTTTTTATAAAATGAAAATCTTAAACTAAATGATACATAACAGTAGGTAAAGCCATTTTACATGTTGTAAAGACATAAATGTGTGCTCAAACCGAATAGGAAATTAAAGCATAAGGAACACACCAAAAAAAATATTAAACAATTTATTTTTAAGTCTAACCCCTTTCCTATGCATTGGCATTTTGTAATGAAACAAATAAAAGAAGCACATAATAGCAAGCATAGAAAGGTAGATCAAGTGCAACTTCAATACTTTCAGCATAAAGAGGGGAAAGTTAATATTGTCGAAATATGTGTAACCATGTTTCCCTCTCTCATGATAATTTTCAGTGGCATCATGAATAGATTCAACCATATGAATATCACATAAAACATTCTTATCATGAGCCACATGCATAAAAGAATCACTACTCTCCACATAAGTAAAATCCTCATTAGTGATAGTGGGAGTTAAACATTCATAATTTTCATTGCAATCATCATATATAGGAGGCATAGTATCATCAAAGTGAATTTTATCCTCCAAGCTTGGGGAACTAGAAATATCATGCTCATCAAAACCAACTTCCCTAAGCTTAAAACTTTCCATAGAATCAGCAAGTATATCATTTTTATCCTCAATAGTAGGGGGACTAAAAATATCATATTCATCAAGACAAACTTCCCCAAGCTCAAGGTTTTCCTTAGAAATAAAGGTGTTCAAAGAATTAGTACTACCACAAATATGATTGTTGTGCAAATAATTTTTCAATTTCTCCTCAAACACTTCATGTCCTAATTCAAGGTAGATATTATACAGTTCTAAAATTGTTTGGTATTTTTTTTGTGTTTTAGGTTTATATGTTAGTATGCAATGCAAACAAGAATAAAAGCTTAGCACAACGCTCCCCGGCAACGGCGCCAGAAAAGTGCTTGATGACTCCCAAGTGCAGGAGATCAATTGTAGTACCTTTCGATAAGTATTTCAGTGTCGAACCCACTAGGAGCTGAAGGTAAGCTATCTATTCTCTAAAGCCCTATAACCCTCTTATATGGCTGTTTACGCAAAGCAATAAGTTTGACTAAATGGAACTAACTAATTAAAGCAAGTGACGTGGAGTGTGGTTTGTCTAGTAACTAGTGAAGCAAGTTTAAAATGCAAGTAATCCTAAAGCAAGTTTCTAAGCAAGTTTCACAAGTAGCAAGCATCAAATATCTCAAGTATCTCAAGGGAGAAAGTGTTCTAGCAATAGGTGTTTCGTTCGTGTGGTTGTCACAATTAGTCAAGCACATGTTTTAGTCTTAGTTGTTTCTTCTAGGAAGGAGCCATGAATAGGTATAGTCAAGTAAATGATCTACAACCCCTTATGATGGATCATGTGGCCAAGTAAATGACTGCACAAGATTGATTAAGACATAAAGTCGCACGATAGCCTTACGTTCTAAGGTCCCCTATATATATCCCCCAATAACTTAACTTTGTGGCTCGGTCTCAGATTACTGTCACTCCCAAGTCACCACCACTCCATTATGCTACCGATGATCACCTTACATGCATTCCCCAACATATGCGTGCACTCATATATTGTACATAAAGACAATCATAGAAGATAACAAACTTGTATGCAACCAATCAACGAACTATTTCACCATTGCCAAGAACAATTCACTACTCAAACATAGACAGGGAGACACAATACATCAAGGGAATATAGTATTGCATCATACATCGTGTTTGCCAAGAGATTACAGTGGAGAGATGGAGCTGATCTTGCTGTAGATGTTGATGATGAACACGCCGGAGGGGGTGGAGCCCTCCGGGGGTGATCCCGGCGGCGTTTCCCCCCTCCGATCTTCTCCGGCGGCAGCCTTCTGTCTCTCTGTTTCGTGCTTTCGTCTCTTGGCGCCGCCTCCTCCTCGAAAAGGCCAGGGGACCCTTTATATAGTCGTTTTTAGGTCACGAGACACTCGGGAGAAGAAAGATCGACGGCATCGGAGCCACGGGGATAAAAAGGGGGCATCTCACGCGGCCAAGGAATATGGCCGCGTGGAGGGTCCTCTTTGCCACCTGGTTGGCCTTTTGGCCCTCTACTTTGGCCCATGGTCTTCGTCTCGAAAATTCTGAACCGTGCTCTTTGGCCTTGCCCTTTTTGGAGTCCCGAAGCTCCCGGAAAGTCTGAAACACTAAAAAGTACGTTTTCTGGAAAAACGGGGTTAGAAACAAAAGAAGGGGGATTGTTTAGAAAATCCCCCAAAACATTATAAAACATGAATATAAGTTGCTAATATGTAGGAAAAACAAGTAATAACATGCAAAGTTCATGTATGCATTTTACATGCATCAGCCATCTGCGCTGGGCCGGCCCATGTGCGAGGTGAAGAGGTAAGTGGTGAGGGACGTCCAGGATTAGAGCAGATCAACGGTCAATGTTTGTCTTCTACCTCTGGCGAAACATGCAGCGCAGAAAACCTAGCCGGGCTATGGTGGGCGTGCATGCTTACCTAGGGGCGGTGCTGGGCGATGTCTAGGGAATGTAGGAGTTGCAGGTGGTCAGGTCAGCATCTCCGCAGCAGAAGCACCCACGGACACCGGTGAACAAGACGGTGTCACGGACATCGGCACTGTTTTCTGCATGCAAGAGGGCTCGGGAACATGTCAGCGGAGCAAGGTCATTCGTATGGAAAAGGAATGTGGGCGGGATGAGACGCAGGGCGACGACAATCCTTCACTTTCCCTTCTCTAGCTCGACGGAGAGGATCTCTCCCGTCTCACTCACAGAGAGCTATCGGGGAGGAGTGGCTTTGTGGGGTGGTTCTGCAACGTGAGGGGAATGGAGTGGCAAGGGTAGAGGCTGGGGTTTGGGTCATAACGGCATGGGTGTTGCTCGTTCTTTATCTCGGACACGAGGTGGACGGTGCGGTATGTGGGGGCAATGTCAGGGGACGGAGCAAGCTGGTTGGGTGTCGTGGCGGTGGGGATGTGTCCAGGCACTAACGACAAAGATTCGAGGGGACGGGGGTGGATGGTGTGGCAAAATCGACCAATCTGGCCCTGACTGCGAAGTTTAGCACAAAATGAACCCATCCCAAATCTTTAGCCAAATCTTGCCCTTTTCGGTACCGCCAAACACAGCAGCGGTAGGGTAAGGCGTGATACCGCCGTGGTCGTTGGCGGTAGCCCTCTGGTCCACGGTCGCCCGGTCGATCCGACGTGGCGGTACCTCCGGGTTAACTAGCGGTAGGGTTTACTCCATACCACCGTTCGAAGTGGCGGTAGAGTTTTAGTGTGTACCGCCATGCGTACTGGCGGTAGCAATCTGAGAACTTAAGTCCCCTGCTCCAGCACACAGCCCCCTCACCCTACCATTTCTTCCTTTGGAACTCGAGTTGCTGGTCTATCTCTCTCACTCCTCCCCACTCACCCCCCCCCTCTCAAATCCCTCCAAATAGGAGGGTTTTGCTCGTGGATTTGGACTATTTGCATCCTTTGAGGTAATCTCTCTCAGATCCCATCTTTTTCTTGGTTGAAATATTGCTATTTTGTGGCATTGGTAACATTAAGGCAAACCCTAGATTTGTTGATTTGTTCCAAATCCAACTTTACTAGCTATGCAATGTGAGTTATATAGTGTTTGAAATGTGTAGAAATCATATGGGATAGCCACATACATGTGATTTGTTCTTATATTTATGGTTGGCTCTAGGGTTTTCTTTTAGTGGTTAGAAAAATGGCTAATAGAAAAAATTATGAGTGTTTCCTATTTTATGGTAATGTGATACTTTGCGTTTATTGTCATTTGTTCTTAGATGGCGAGAATCGTGAATGCCCATTATATTGATAAGGAATCATTTTTTGGTAACAATGGAGAGTTTGTTGATGATGGAAAAAAAGTGATGGTTTTTTCCAAGAGTCTGACTTTTGCCGAGCTTGTGGCAAGAGTAAGAAAAGTTTTGAAATGGATGGATCTAGGGGAGAAAGTTAAACTAGAAGGAAGATATTTTGTTGGATCAGGCCATCGTCCTCGAAAGAAAAAACTACCAATAACTTGCGAGTTAGATTGGGAGGCATACAAAGAGGTTGTTGCGACCTCCTAAGACAAGTCTCTCGAGTTATTTGCTACCAAGATTGGTGGTGATCGGTTGCATTTTGATTTGAACCAGTGTGCCTCCCCTCACATGATGCATTTCCCCCAACTCGGAACGTGTCACATGATGATGCGGTCGAGATCAATGATATGAGTCAACCTCCTTCGAGTCAACAAATTGAATTGGATATGAATGGAAGTGGCCAAGTGGACGAAGAAAATTATGGCGTTAACATTGAGAATGAAGATAGAGAGGATGAAGACATGGAGGATGATGCATATGAGAAGGAGGATGAGTATCATGACAATGATATTGGAGATGTAGAGGCACAAGTCGCGGAAGATGGCATGGACCGTGACATCTTTTATCAACGTTCGTATGTCTCCGACTCGGATGACGAGGGCCGGAGGAATTGGATGAAGATGGGTTCACAGAGAGAGAAGCCGGAGCCTTTTTAAAGGTGTTTGGTCGAGATCACCGCATACCATTTTTTCGTGACCTCAGGCTCGCCGATAAGGCTATAGTGGATGGAGGGTTGACTAAAGAGCTCGATGCAACACCAAGCACAACACAAGATGATGATGATAATAAGTCTCGCATAAAGAAAGGCTGAAGTTTCCGGATTTGCAAGAATTGCAAATGTGTCTTAGGGAATATGCCGTCAAGCAACATAGGCCATTTTTGATTGAGCGCTCAAATGAGAGTACGTGTTATACCGTGAAATGTGGGCAACCAAGATGTCCATGGGTTGTCCGTGCGAGGCCCAGTCGCCACGAGCAATGGAAGATAACTAGTTGTGAAACTCATCACATGTGCAAAAAGCGGGGCCGAAATCCATCCACTAAGCACCATCAACTCACCTCAGATTTCATCGCATACAAGTTCATTAATTTTGTGAAGAGTGAGCCAACCATAAAATCAAAGTTCTTGATTGGTCTCGTAAAGGAATTCTTCGGATACACCATCCAATATGGGAAGGCATGGAAGGCCAAGCACGCTGCATTTAAGATGTTGTATGGTGGATGGCAAGAAGCATTCAATCGCCTCCCAAGGTTGTTTGGAGGGATGGCCTATAGAAACCCGGGCATGTATTATTCGGTAGAACATATTGATGGAGTGTTCCTCCGTGCATTTTGGACTTTCGACCAATGCATTAGGGCCTTTCAGCACTGTAGGCCGGTTGTATCCATAGATGTCACATTTTTGACCGGTAAATACAGGGGTGCAATGTTGACTGCAATGGCACACGACTCGGGTGATCGTGTGTTTCCTGTTGCCTTTGCTTTGGTGTCAGGAGAGAATCAAGACAAATGGGAATGGTTCATGAAGCATGTGAGGACTAGGGTCTTTTCTCCTAGTAGGGAGGTATGTATAATATCGGATCGACATCAAGGTATACTCAGCTCCATGGAGATTGAGATTCCAGGGCACGCAAGGCTCCACCACCGATGGTGCACGAGGCATTTCATCGCCAACTTTTACAGGGCTTGTAAGAGTAAAGATTTGGCCGATGATCTAACTAATGTTTGTGTGGCATTCACCAACCGGGATTTTAGAAGACGGTATGATATACTATTTGGCGCGTGTAACGTTGGGGTAAAGAGTTCTTGAAGAGAAATTTCGGAGAGAAGCGCAAGTGGGCACATGCCTATGATCACGACGGTAGAAGATATGGTGACATGACAAGCAACATGGCGGAATGTTTTAACAATGTTCTAAAGGGTGTTCGTGCATTGCCCGTTACGGAAATAGCGGAATACACCTTCCAAAAGTTGAATGCTTATTTTTAGAACCATTCCGCAGAGACTGATAAATTGATTGGCGAAGGGAATTTGTATCCCCCAAAAGTTTATGACTGGATGGAGCTACAAAATAGCAAACCCGAGAGGAAAACGGAGGAGTGCTTTGACAATAATGAATGGATTAACCAAGTCAATGAGCCGGGAGGAACAACACGAGATGTTGTGCATTTTGGAGGTCGGTCATTCAAGGTGATGCTGAAAACACGTGAGTGCTCTTGCAAGAGGCCTAGCTTGATCCACTTACCTTGCTCGCACCTGATAACGGAGGCAAACATAAGGTCGGTGGATCTTTCTCATCCTGATACGGTGAGGTTGGATGAGTACTCGTTGGAGGCGGCGGCTAAGACTTGGGCGGCTAGATTAGAGCCTTATTTGGACCAATCACAGTGGCCTGAGTATAATGGCCCCATAATCATGCCAGATCCGAAACTCATGGTGCAAACCAAGGGTAGGAGGAGTACAAAGAGGTTTAGAAATTACATGGATACACTTGGTGCATATACAACCCGCATGTGTAACATCCCCGTTTTGCTAACATTAGGGTGTGTGGTGTTGAGTTCATGTCATAGCATGCATGAATCAAAAATTTAAACCATGTTTTAAACAATTTGGTTTGTGAATTCAAATGGTTTGAGAAAATTTCCAGCAAATAGTACTTAAAAGGGGTTCCAAATTTTTGTTCTGAAAAGTATTCCAATTTCACAAAAACAATACATGGTGAGGTTGGAAATTTCATGAGCTTTCCAAAGATAATTTTTGCCAAATTTTATCTTTTCAAAAAGGCCCTCAAAAGCTAGTTTTCTGTTCTGTTTTAGTTTGGAAAAGGGCTCTTCTGTAATTTTCCAAATCCTGAGGGGGTTTCTGCAAATCCCTTTTTCTTTTCCTCTTTCTTCTTCTCCTCCGGCCAGAAGGACGAGCGGCAGCGTCGAGGTGGCCGTGCCACCTCCTGCTTCAACCACGGCACGGATAAGACGCGAGGAGACGTCCGCATCTCACTCCTCCTCCTCCTTCCACTCGCCCCGCGCTCCTCTCTCTTTCTCTGTCACCCAGCGCACGCGAACCCTAGCTCGCCGGAGATACGTCGTCGCCGTCGATTCACCTCACCCGCGGCCCCGATTAGGAGCTCCAGAGAACCGTCTCAGTCCCCTCCTCCACCACGAGCACGCGGAGAGTCTGGGATGGCCCAGGCGTCGCGGATTTCGCCGCCTTCTTCCTCTCCGACCGCCGGATTCCTCTGCACGGCGTCGCCATTTCTGACCTTCCCCGGCCCCGATGACAGGCTCGTCGAGTTTGTGGTGAGCTAAGCTCCCTCCCCTTGCTCTCCGTTTCGTTCCCCGCCGCCGGATTCGTCGTTCCATCGGAGACCCGAGAGCGCCGCCGCTAGCCGTGCACGGCGGCTCGCCGTCGACGACCCTACGCAGGCGGCGCCACCACGATTAGTTAGCTCTCGTTGCTACGGTTCCAACGAACCCATCTGCGCACGCTAAGGTGCCCGGAATCGCCGCCGGCGACCACGGCCGTGGCTCTCCGGCCAACCGCTGACATCACAGTGACGTCAGCGTGATGTCACGGCGGGTCCCACCCGTCAGGTTCAAATAGAATAAAATGAAATGCGTTTTCTTTTTTGAACAGTATATAGCAGTGGGTCCCACCCCTTTAATTATTTCAGAAAATGATTTAAAGTTGTAAAATCAATAACTAATAAAATATTTACCAGAAAAATATAATGAAAATATGGGAGAGATCAGAAAAATGTAAGCTATCCAAAAATGTCACTTTCATACATGGTTTGACACATTTCATTTTTGGACATTATTTAATGCTATTTAATCATTTAAAAATGGAAAAATAAGTTTTTATTCACCAAAATTAGAAAAATAAAAGTTATATACCAAAATGCTCAAAATGACAAATGCAACATGTTTATGATGTTTTCAACCTCATTTGAGCAACTAAAATTGCACTCACTTTCATAATCGTCCGAAATCCCCTCCGGGGTCTATTTCGGGACCTTTTCACTAAAACTGCATTTCTGACATATGAACCCTAGCAAACCAACGATCATGCTTAGGGCTTTATTTCAGTGCATCAATCTGCTCATGCATACATATTGCGCATTGCATCGATGCCATGTTTGATTGTTATTTCTCTTTCGGTGTTTGTTTCCCCCTCGGTAGAACGTGACTCCGAAGAGAAGTCCAGCAATCCAACGACGAATACTTGATCCTAACCGACAAGTCAAGCACTTATTCCAGAAGATCTTTATCTGGTTTTCTTATAACCAAGGCAAGCATAACCTCTTATCTGCTCATATATGCTTTCGAACAACATTTGATCTCGTACTTTGCATTCGATTCCAAACTATTTGATGCTAGCAGACATAGTTCACCTATATACTGCATTGCCTCAATATCCTGATCCACTGCTCCTAGCCGCCATAGATTTGCTTGTGCGCAACGCCAGAGCCTCATATCTTCTTTGCTTAGTCATACATGTTTGTTACCTCTGCTCCATCCGGTTGATGAATCAGAGCTGCGATAATCTAGTATGATATGATGACGTGGTGAGATGAGCACTGTGTGGTTAACTTGACTAAGGCGAGGACGGGAGGCCACTTGGGAAGTGGTTCTTGGTCCTGTACTTGCCAACCCTAGGAGTAAGGTCCCGTCGTGGAAACCAAGACTGAGCGTGCAACCACACGCGAGGCCTAACAGACCGCGCTTGACTAACTAACTTGTTTGGTTCTATCCGTGAGTCACGTAGTTTGGGATTTCCATCTGCGTGTGAGTCAAAAACCTTTTGGAGGTGTTTAGGGCGTGACCGGGACAAGTGATGGACGTACACGGATCTTGTTCCCGACTCACAGAACAGGTGCCGTCAGGTGGTGGCCAACTCCCTGTTGACGGGGTGGCCCTGTTTGGGTTGACTCATGGATAGGGCTCGACAAGGTAAAGGTCGTGGCCAACCACCCTCTGCCGTGCTCCATGGACGAGCGTACATGTGGCGTTAAGAGTCGGATGGTACGTGTGGGTAAAGTGTACCACCCTGCAGGGATAAATCTTTCGGAAAGCCGTGTCCACGGTTAAGGACGACTTGGTGAAAGCCACGAGGTCATAGATAACTTAAACGTGATGTAAAAGATGTTGACAAGGCATGGAGGCAATAGATGAAGGGTGCCTCCCCGGAGATGCCGGGAGGGGTGATCCTTGTAGCATGTGAGATGCTGGGAATTGATATTGGTGGTTTTAAAAGATGATGATTACAGTAGTTGAGCTTCTCATCTGTTTTGAAAACCTTCTATGAGACATGCTATTCCTTTCTCAACTTGCAAAACAAAGATGGATTTACGCAAAACATTCTTCATAAAACCCTTTCTGAAGTTAGCAGATATATAATAGGTTAACTAAGTCTTGTTGAGTACCTCCCGTACTCAGGTTTGCTAAATTTTGGTTCAGGTGGAGTTCGTCACTTCAGTGATGGTTCGACGTGGACATCGACGAGTAGTTTGGGGTTCCCAGGTAGCAGCCTGGAACCTATGGGCTGGGACGTCGCCTTATGTTGCGGCCTCTTAGGCCTTTTTGGTTCTTGTTGATTAGCAACATAATTTGCCTTCCGTTGTCTGATGTAATGTTGGGTCGTGACCTCTGTTTGTAAGCTATACTCTAGTAACACCTGTTTAATAAAGCTTCATGTCTAGAGTACTGCTTTGATCGGTTGTTGGTTTCGAGCTCATTGTTATACAGTTTTGGCTATGCCTGCATAGTTGTCGCAGTCGAGGGGTTGTGGAGCCGATGATCCATGTCCGAGCCCGCCTGTCGATTTGATCGGCCTGGGGCGAGGTAACCCCAGTAACCCTCGATTGTTGTTGCACTTTCTGGACACATAGCAGCTCTGTATAGCTTTGGTCCCGTTTCTTTCAGTTTCATTCGATTCGTGGACGCTTTGATATGCATAGTTGGTTATGACTAGCATGGACACAAGGAGTAGTAGACTGGGGATCCGGACTACGTGCCGATGAATCCAGTCTGCCTGCCGTTGTTTGTTGCGGCCGGGGCTGGTAACCCTGAAGCCCTTGTGAGTCCATGTCTAGGAGCACATAACAGTATGTATATCTCTGGGTCCGGGGTCGTGACAAGTCATGGTATCAGAGCAGGACTGCCTGTAGGAAAACCTTACTGCTTGGTCGATGTCGAGTCTAGAGTTTATGAAAACTACTTTGAAACTCGAAATGGATTGTGAAAAACCTTCTTAGGATTCTTTTTACTCCTTACCTGGTATCACTCTAACTCTGGGTCACCTTACCTGTTTTGATTTGAAAAGGTTTTGTTATCTCTTCTAGTCATTCAAAACCTAGGTGCCTTCTCTGGCAAGGACGTCTTTTACCCAAGTTGACCTAGTTATGAGTTTCTAGAGTCGTGTGTGTTCTTTACTCCGTTATCTCTTAACTGGGAGATTTCCTTTCCATCCTAGTCTCTCAGAGTTGTGTAGGTTCCACATGCTCTTGTTCTAAAGTTTCAAAATCCTGAACCTCGAGATGTCCTTTTCGTCTCGAATGTGTCCGTTATCCTCTGCTCAAAATTCTTCCGGAGCTATGTTTTTCTTTTGAAAGCTACCTCGTAATTGCTACTCATAGTGTCCTTTAAGGCACTAAGATAGTAGTTACTCCTTTCTCTTAGTTTCTAACCTTGGACTTGAACCGAAGGTCCCGGAATGTGCTGGATCGAAGTATGTCGAATCATATGGTTCCTTAATCATGTGATGTGTATGCTACCAGCACAGGATGCTGACCTTTAACCCAAGTTCTTATTCTTTGGATCCCGAGGAATCTGTTCTACCTTGGGATTGTTAGGAAATTTCCAACTCTCATAGCCGTAGGCTTTCCTTTGCAATCAAAAGGGATCACAATAAGAGTGTTCTTATGATTCCCATATCTTTGTTCTTGACTCTGCTATACCAACTCTTTTGCATGGGTTATACAAATGAGTATGACTTTGTGCATCCAACGTGATCTCAGGATTTTCCAGAGCACGTTCCTACTCTTTAGTTGCTTTCCGAATTTCGTCCGTTGTTTGGAAACCAAGTTACATATGGTGTTGGATTCTTCCAATGCATTTGCTCTTGTTTTCTGTCAAAACATTCCACCTTGGGATGTCAGGAGAAACAAACTCCAGAACCTCGTTCATCTTTAGGACCAGGTCAAAGTTTTGTAATTCACAGAATAAAGAAGTTTTATTCGTTTCTGTTCTGTTCTACCTTCGAGTATCACACCCCTTTATATCAAGAGGTCGTGTTGAGTTTCATGGCCTCACCGATGAAGTGATGCTCTTACACATTTTCACTCCCCCTTCCTCCAAGCTTGAGTGCTTGAGAATGATGGGTCTATGCATTGATGTGTGTATCAGTTATTCCTAGCAATTCTTATTGCTTTGGAAAATCTAAGAAACATCTGTATCCTTCTTAGCACTATCGGTCACCCGGTCTCTACTAAAGTTGACCGTGTTACCAAATCCGTTCATTCCGGTGCACATCCTTGGTCAGAGAGTTAGGTTCATACCAAAGCTCTCAAGGCCATATCGGTTGCTTTGAAAAGCATGCCTCCTTTCGATTTCCAAGACATACCGGTGGGTTGTGATATTCTGGTTGTCTTTCTAGAAGTATCACCAGGTTTGTTACCTGACCGTGATGTCTAAACGAGGGGTAGTTCGAACCCCTCCTTTCTCCAAGAAACTACGCTAGACACCCTGGACTAGCGGTTGAGCTGACACAATAACTTGGAGAGTTGAAAGGCAAAAGCTCCGCCAACTTGTTCCTTTGATAAGGGATATCTAGTTTTCCTCGTGTTGAAGCATGATAGTATCTCTTTGATGGACATGCTGTCGTTCTATCTTGATTTGATTTGGGCTATCGTCAAATCGAGAAAAGATCCAAGGACTATCCTGATGGTGTTTTCACTCCTGGTGTTTGGACCGAGTACACCTCATGTCCTTTGGTCTGACCAATGTTCTGCCTTGTTCATATATCATATGAAACCCCTCTTCTTGGAGTGTTTTGATAAGCGTGTTGTCGAGCCCATCGATGACATTCCTATTTTCTCCAAGTTGCAAGAGGTTCATATTGCACACTTGGCACTAATGTTGGAAACTCTCGAGAACCATCTCTGTGTCATCACTAAGTTGTGTTCTGGATGTTCGAAGTAACTTACCCCAGTCCATGTGCTTATGGTGAAAGTTGTCGCCGTGGATTCGAGTAAAGTTTCCTTGTTCCTTCGGGAAGAATTCCAAGTCGGTCATGCATATGTGGACTATTCTTGATATGGTAGGTTGTTACCTCCATTTATTTGAAGAAGTTTGCATCCACGCAAGGCCACTGACTGATTTTTTCCTTAAGAGAAGAAGTCTATGAACTTCGTTATCTTTGTATCATCTTCACAACCAGGACTCCGATGTGTTCTTTTGCGAGTAGTTCATGTAGGTGCAACCGACTTTCGCAAGTTGCTAATACATGAGTTCTGTAATCTCACTCATCCTCTTGAGTGTGACATCGTAGTCCATACCTTGAGAATCTAGCATATGTATCTCGTTGGTAACCGGTGCAATCTCTTCGATCATATATATCGAGTCTGAGTTATCTATTCACTAACCAGAGCTGAATCTCAAGCAGCAACGATGGTTGGTGTTTTCTCAAGGGTATTGAATTAGGTCCATTCAAAAATCCGGCATGGTTGATGTGGTGGTTGACACAATTAGCCGGAAGGCCCAATGTCATATCCCCTTGAATCCGTAAGAACAACCACTCTCCGTGAGAATTCTTGCCTGGCTTATCCCAACAAGTTTCCTCCCCGTTCTTCCAAACCAGAGTTTTACTCTCACTTGATGACCTATAGAAGGCTTGTCGTGAGCCTGCTGTCGGTATCTAGGACATCAAGGATAACTTGGAAGTTGATATTTCTAATATCACCCCGTTGATCCTCCAAACCTTTCTTTCTGTGGAAACAAGTTCATCATGAGA
Source organism: Alopecurus myosuroides (assembly GCA_028641055.1). Taxonomy (NCBI): domain Eukaryota; kingdom Viridiplantae; phylum Streptophyta; class Magnoliopsida; order Poales; family Poaceae; genus Alopecurus; species Alopecurus myosuroides. The sequence continues at coordinate 177,601,160 of CM054062.1, forward strand.
AACATCTCGTGGTGCTTTGTAACCGCCCTTACTCAGTTCCCTTTTCAAGTTGTTGGTAGTTGAAGTTCTGTTCATCTCACACATTGTGTGAATTTGTCAGTCACTTCAGCCTTGGGATCTTAACTATATGGTAGATGTATTGCTACGTCCAAACCACATTAGGAAAGAGATTCCCTATTTCCACCGGTGTTTCAACCCTCGTTGGTTACCCATCCTTATGGTGTGATCAGGAATTCCTCCTTTGTTACGGTGTTTCGACATCTTTCGGTTATTCATCTTCTGTTGTGAAGTAACATCCCGATCTTTGACAAAGATTTTGACAAAGTTTTGATGGAATGAAAGTTCCTTCAACTTCCGTGTACACTCCGAAGAGTGAACATGATTCTGTATCAAATTCTTGCCGATGCACGATTACAATGTTTTCTCGTGTTTTCCCTCGTCTACGGATATTACATTGTGGTATCCAAGACCATCCTTTTCATCTTGGTTATCTGTTTGAAGAAACCTCGACGTCATAAGTTGTTCAACCTTTCTTTTCCAAAAGGATTTAAAGTCTTGTGCAAAGCTCATATTCTAAATCCTTTCAATATCAATCGTCCGCAAACTTGAAACCATCTTCTTTTCACTCCGTTACCTTGATGTGTTTCATGCCTGATAACTCAAAAGTTCTTCATGAACATCCTGTCATGAGTTGTCCATGAGATACTCGATCTTCGTGAAGATCATTTCCTAAGAGTTTCCCTCTTACCTAAGGTGTAGCCGTTGGAGATCTTCGCAAGTTCTACGGGTAAACCTCTTCGAGAAAAGAACCGTAAGGTTCGAGAAGATCGTTCAAAACCCGGTGTTCCTTCTTTCTTCTCCTTCGGGAATCTCGGGACGAGATTCTTGTAAGGGGGTAGATTTGTAACATCCCCGTTTTGCTAACATTAGGGTGTGTGGTGTTGAGTTCATGTCATAGCATGCATGAATCAAAAATTTAAACCATGTTTTAAACAATTTGGTTTGTGAATTCAAATGGTTTGAGAAAATTTCCAGCAAATAGTACTTAAAAGGGGTTCCAAATTTTTGTTCTGAAAAGTATTTCAATTTCACCAAAACAATACATGGTGAGGTTGGAAATTTCATGAGCTTTCCAAAGATAATTTTTGCCAAATTTTATCTTTTCAAAAAGGCCCTCAAAAGCTAGTTTTCTGTTCTGTTTTAGTTTGGAAAAGGGCTCTTCTGTAATTTTCCAAATCCTGAGGGGGTTTCTGCAAATCCCTTTTTCTTTTCCTCTTTCTTCTTCTCCTCCGGCCAGAAGGACGAGCGGCAGCGTCGAGGTGGCCATGCCACCTCCTGCTTCAACCGCGGCACGGATAAGACGCGAGGAGACGTTCGCATCTCACTCCTCCTCCTCCTTCCACTCGCCCCGCGCTCCTCTCTCTTTCTCTGTCACCCAGCGCACGCGAACCCTAGCTCGCCGGAGATACGTCGTCGCCGTCGATTCACCTCACCCGCGGCCCCGATTAGGAGCTCCAGAGAACCGTCTCAGTCCCCTCCTCCACCACGAGCACGCGGAGAGTCTGGGATGGCCCAGGCGTCGCGGATTTCGTCGCCTTCTTCCTCTCCGGCCGCTGGATTCCTCTGCACGGCGTCGCCATTTCTGACCTTCCCCGGCCCCGATGACAGGCTCGTCGAGTTTGTGGTGAGCTAAGCTCCCTCCCCTTGCTCTCCGTTTCGTTCCCCGCCGCCGGATTCGTCGTTCCATCGGAGACCCTAGAGCGCCGCCGCTAGCCGTGCACGGCGGCTCGCCGTCGACGACCCTACGCAGGCGGCGCCACCACGATTAGGTAGCTCTCGTCGCTACGGTTCCAACGAACCCATCTGCGCACGCTAAGGTGCCCGGAATCGCCGCCGGCGACCACGGCCGTGGCTCTCCGGCCAACCGCTGACATCACAGTGACGTCAGCGTGATGTCACGGCGGGTCCCACCCGTCAGGTTCAAATAGAATTAAATGAAATGCGTTTTCTTTTTTGAACAGTATATAGCAGTGGGTCCCACCCCTTTAATTATTTCAGAAAATGATTTAAAGTTGTAAAATCAATAACTAATAAAATATTTACAAGAAAAATATAATGAAAATATGGGAGAGATCAGAAAAATGTAAGCTATCCAAAAATGTCACTTTCATACATGTTTGACACATTTCATTTTTGGACATTATTTAATGCTATTTAATCATTTAAAAATGGAAAAATAAGTTTTTATTCACCAAAATTAGAAAAATAAAAGTTATATACCAAAATGCTCAAAATGACAAATGCAACATGTTTATGATGTTTTCAACCTCATTTGAGAAACTAAAATTGCACTCACTTTCATAATCGTCCGAAATCCCCTCCGGGGTCTATTTCGGGACCTTTTCACTAAAACTGCATTTCTGACATATGAACCCTAGCAAACCAACGATCATGCTTAGGGCTTTATTTCAGTGCATTAATCTGCTCATGCATACATATTGCGCATTGCATCGATGCCATGTTTGATTGTTATTTCTCTTTCGGTGTTTGTTTCCCCCTCGGTAGAACGTGACTCCGAAGAGAAGTCCAGCAATCCAACGACGAATACTTGATCCTAACCGACAAGTCAAGCACTTATTCCAGAAGATCTTTATCTGGTTTTCTTATAACCAAGGCAAGCATAACCTCTTATCTGCTCATATATGCTTTCGAACAACATTTGATCTCGTACTTTGCATTCGATTCCAAACTATTTGATGCTAGCAGACATAGTTCACCTATATACTGCATTGCCTCAATATCCTGATCCACTGCTCCTAGCCGCCATAGATTTGCTTGTGCGCAACGCCAGAGCCTCATATCTGCTTTGCTTAGTCATACATGTTTGTTACCTCTGCTCCATCCGGTTGATGAATCAGAGCTGCGATAATCTAGTATGATATGATGACGTGGTGAGATGAGCACTGTGTGGTTAACTTGACTAAGGCGAGGACGGGAGGCCACTTGGGAAGTGGTTCTTGGTCCTGTACTTGCCAACCCTAGGAGTAAGGTCTCGTCGTGGAAACCAAGACTGAGCGTGCAACCACACGCGAGGCCTAACAGACCGCGCTCGACTAACTAACTTGTTTGGTTCTATCCGTGAGTCACGTAGTTTGGGATTTCCATCTGCGTGTGAGTCAAAAACCTTTTGGAGGTGTTTAGGGCGTGACCGGGACAAGTGATGGACGTACACGGATCTTGTTCCCGACTCACAGAACAGGTGCCGTCAGGTGGTGGCCAACTCCCTGTTGACGGGGTGGCCCTGTTTGGTTTGACTCATGGATAGGGCTCGACAAGGTAAAGGTCGTGGCCAACCACCCTCTGCCGTGCTCCATGGACGAGCGTACATGTGGCGTTAAGAGTCGGATGGTACGTGTGGGTAAAGTGTACCACCCTGCAGGGATAAATCTTTCGGAAAGCCGTGTCCACGGTTAAGGACGACTTGGTGAAAGCCACGAGGTCATAGATAACTTAAACGTGACGTAAAAGATGTTGACAAGGCATGGAGGCAATAGATGAAGGGTGCCTCCCCGGAGATGCCGGGAGGGGTGATCCTTGTAGCATGTGAGATGCTGGGAATTGATATTGGTGGTTTTAAAAGATGGTGATTACAGTAGTTGAGCTTCTCATCTGTTTTGAAAACCTTCTATGAGACATGCTATTCCTTTCTCAACTTGCAAAACAAAGATGGATTTACGCAAAACATTCTTCATAAAACCCTTTCTGAAGTTAGCAGATATATAATAGGTTAACTAAGTCTTGTTGAGTACCTCCCGTACTCAGGTTTGCTAAATTTTGGTTCAGGTGGAGTTCGTCACTTCAGTGATGGTTCGACGTGGACATCGACGAGTAGTTTGGGGTTCCCAGGTAGCAGCCTGGAATCTATGGGCTGGGACGTCGCCTTATATTGCGACCTCTTAGGCCTTTTTGGTTCTTGTTGATTAGCAACATAATTTGCCTTCCGTTGTCTGATGTAATGTTGGGTCGTGTGACCTCTGTTTGTAAGCTATACTCTAGTAACACCTGTTTAATAAAGCTTCATGTCTAGAGTACTGCTTTGATCGGTTGTTGGTTTTGAGCTCATTGTTATACAGTTTTGGCTATGCCTGCATAGTTGTCGCAGTCGAGGGGTTATGGAGCCGATGATCCATGTCCGAGCCCGCCTGTCGATTTGATCGGCCTGGGGCGAGGTAACCCCAGTAACCCTCGATTGTTGTTGCACTTTCTGGACACATAGCAGCTCTGTATAGCTTTGGTCCCGTTTCTTTCAGTTTCATTCGATTCGTGGACGCTTTGATATGCATAGTTGGTTATGACTAGCATGGATACAAGGAGTAGTAGACTGGGGATCCGGACTACGTGCCGATGAATCCAGTCTGCCTGCCGTTGTTTGTTGCGGTCGGGGCTGGTAACCCTGAAGCCCTTGTGAGTCCATGTCTAGGAGCACATAACAGTATGTATATCTCTGGGTCCGGGGTCGTGACAGCATGGGAGAATGGGGTAGCGGCCATTTCATGGAGCCTCATGATCCCATCAATCAACGTGGCCAATGCAATGATGCGGGTCACAATAATAGAACATGCTCTCAAAGGAGAAAAAATCAAAGGTTGGCCATCCAAGCTCAAGCCAAGCCGACGGTGGTGGTAGAGGCGGTCAGAGTGGTAGAGGTAGTGTTGGTGGTGCAGGTAGTGAGAGTGTTCGAGGTGGAAGTGGAAGTGGTGGTGGTGGTAGTGGTGGTGGGAGTGGTGTTGGTGGGAGTGGTGGTGGTCATGGTGTTGGTGGGAGTGGTGGTGCAAGTGGTGGTGGTCATGGTGGTGGTCTTAGTGGAAGTGGTGCTTTTCGTTCACGTGGTGTTCGCTTTCTGTTAGGAATGCCTCCACGTGGAAGAGCGCAAAGAGCGTGTCGTAACTAGTTATTTCATAGTTTAAGAAATAATAAATGGTAAACACCAATATTATGTGCATTTTCTTATTTTTGTATTGTTTCATGTGTATAAAAATGTTGCTAACAATTCTTGTTGGAGGCATGGCTTCCTCGGAGCCCAGTGATAGGCCCCCTTGTGGCGATCAAGATTATAAGCCAAACAAGGCGAACCGTATCAGTTTGGACAAAGAAGAAGACAAAGGGGTGAAAACTCCTACTTGTTGGTGTGATGATCCTTGTATTGTGAAAGAGTGCACCGACAATTCAACCCTTAGAGTAAGAAGGTTTTTCATGTGTCCCAACCATACTAGATCTCCCGACCGTCCATGAACCCCCTATGGTGTGTTACGTCCTCATTCACTTCGAACACTCACGTTCAATAAGAAGTTGACTAATATGCATGGTTTTTGCAGTATCCCCCTCCTCTTTGCTCGTACTACACATGGATAGATCATGAGCAGCCGCAAGCTATCTTGAGGCTTATGGAGATCGAGCGTCGATGCATTAGGGGAAGGTGGCTCGAGATGGAGCGCGAAGAGAAGATGGAAGAAGAGCGCAAACGTCGTGCAGATATTCAACGTAAGAGGGAGGAGGAGGAGAAGCGCAAAGCTAAGGAATCTCGTGCGGCGGAGAGGGAGAAAACGCGAGAGAGGGCGGAGATCGCACAGGCTGAAGACAAAGAGCGTGATAAGAAGGGAAAATGGCCCCATGTGTTGGATTTGTAAACCCTTTGTTGTCTCTATGAGATACCCGTAGTGGAATTATGTTGAACTAGGTGCAAAACTTGTTGTGGTTTTATTTCGAGAACTTGTCGTCGATTTCCCTAAGGCACACTTGTTGTGATTTTATTATAAAACTTCCTATGTACTTGTGTTGAACCCCTCAGTATCGGGCTCCTTTGAAAGTGCAACCGCGGCCTCATTGACGCTTCGATTAAGCTCTAAGCCCTACAAAAGCAACAATAAATTAACGTCAGTGATGAATGAAAAAGGCACGTTACAATTAGGTGAGTTTTTTGTCGTACCACACGGTTAAAAACCGGTGCGTAGTCCTTACGATTTCCCGCGCTCTCCCGGACCGTCATGATGTATTCATTGTCACCATCTTCAGCCACTAAATCCAAACAATCTTGTGTGGTCCAAGCTGGTTTTAGCTTTAGGCGGTGTTGTTCTTCATGCCAAGCAAGGCGCACCACATAATCACTTTCTCTATCCATCGTACCATCCGTCTCACGAGTTTTAGCCCTATCATTCCACGTATCAACCCATGTCTTGTGTCTACGATCCCATTCCTTCTCTTTAGGGCACTTCTTCCGATCAATCCTGATAAACAAAGCAGTCTAAGATTTAGTTGCCATTGACAATACATAAGTGTTCTCGAACTTGAACACTCACCTATGAAAATCAACACTTGTGCTCTGATTCGCAGGCGGAGTGTGTTGCCTCCTTCCAAATTGTTTGGCAACTCGCTGCGGGAGGTGCCACTCGACTGTATAGAAACATATCATCGGGCACTTGATGCGCCAAAGAGCCTGGTCACGCAAACAGATCGCGTTTGTACGAAAACTCCTTTCCCATCTGAGGTCCTAGTGTCTTTCTTTTCTTCCGGTGGCAACGGGGGTTGTCTTCCTGTGAGGACAAAAACCCTTTGGCGCCATCCAATATTATCCACCCTCCCAGTGAGAGCCTCTCCGTCGATTGGAAAGCCCGTGATCATAGCGAAGTCCTGCAAAGTGATCGTCATCTCTCCGCACGGCAGATGGAAAGTGTGTGTCTCGGGTCTCCAACGGTCGACAAGGGCGGTGATGGCCGTGTGGTTTAAGGTGGACGGCTTTCGCTTGAATTGTAGGACGAAGGGTAGAAGACCCGCCATATCGAAGTATGGCTTGTACCGGACATCATACGGAATGTCATCCGCATTGTGGGCCCTCATTCTCATAGGAACGATCTGAAAATTTTAAAATAAAGTGTGCTCACTATCTGTCGTAGTTGCAACAAAAAAATAGATAACATTCTTTGCATTGCCTCAACTCCTTCCACATTCCTCTCGATGAACCGGGCACGATGCTCCTTGTCGTAAATTAAATCAAGCCCGAGATAGTAAGGTTCCGGTGGGTCTTCCATCCTACAAATGAGGGTTTGAACAAATAAAAAACAAAGATACATGCTTATGCATCCATTAACAAAAAACAAAGCACAACTCCCCTAAACATCCATCCATCAATGCATCCACTTTCAAATAGAAATCAAAGAAATATCCATACACACATAATACATCACCATTATGCAATTATACATCCATACACATATAAGTATGAAGCAAACACATATGAATCTAGATCAAATAAGTATGAAGCAAACAAATTGCTATCCTAATCTCCAACAAATTGCTATCCTAATCGTTAAACCATATGAATCTAGAACAAATATTATCCAAGTATGAAGAAACACATATCAATCCTAAACTAGAGACTACAAAAATTCGGACCAATTCACAAGAAACTAGAGACTATATATGAATATAGGGTTCCAAAAATCAACAAGAATCGGACCAATCCACAAGAAATTAGAAACTAGAGACTATATATGAATCTAGGGTTCCGAAAATCAACAAGAACCGGACCAATCCACGGATGAAATTGAGAGGGATGAGGGAGGATTACTTGAGGAGGGAGGGGGGCCCAATCCCCGGGCAAAATCGCCGGATTCCGCCCCCAAATCGCTGCGTCGTGACCCGGGCACGGACACCACCCGCTTCCGCCGCCGTTGCTCTGTTTCTATCGAAACAGGAAGCGCTCTGGAAGAGAAAGGTCGTGGGGCCAAATTTTGCCAGTCCTATACCGCCAAGTATAACAGCGGTATGTCGACTAGTCTACCGCCGCCTCTCCCGGCGGTATCGATTAAAGCCTACCGCAGCGTTACCGTCAGGTCGGATTGTTTGGGCGACCGTGGACCAGGGGTCTACCGCCAACGACCACGGCGGTATCGCGCTTACCCTACCGCCACTATGTTTGGCGGTACCAAAAAGGGCCAGATTTGGCTAAAAAATTGAGATGGGTTCATTTTGTGCTAAACTTTGATGTTAGGGCCAGATTGGTCGATTTTGCCGGATTGTGTGGGCTCACGGGCGCCCTGCGTCTGCTCGGTTTCGAGTTGGGCGGGCTAGTCTAGGGCGAACAGGCGACCAGCGCTTCGGGGAAATGGTGTCCAATGGTTTGGAGACATGCAAAAGGAGGCGTGACAACACCTACGTGGCTGTGGTGTCGTGAGCATGAGAGCTGGCAGTGGGGTGCTCTCCACGGTCATGACAACATGCAGAGCGTGCATGCCAGCATAGGCCGAGCCAAGGTGCCAAAACTGCCACCAACCAACGTACTAACTCTAGGGTAGTCTAAGAACAAGTGTTCTAAATTTAAAAACGTGAATTTGAGCTCATCTTGGAAGTGTTCGAATCTGCCAGGATTTCGGAAAATTCAGAAAATTCAGAGTTGTGACTTGGGAAAATTTCCAAGTCCTGAGTTCTGGTTATTTTCTGCCAAAAGTTACTGTTCGTTTCAAAGCTCAAACTGCTTCAAACTTTTTGGGGAAAGGCAGCGCTGTGAATTCTACACCCGAAAGATTCAGAAACACATTTTAACCAATTTAACTAAATGTTTAGGGCCTTGAAAACATGGGGAGAGTGGATGATGAAACTGTTTTTCCGCTTTCCCTGTTTTTCTGTTTTCAGCTAGCCACATAAACACTCATATAATGATGGTCTAAACCATTCCAAAATCTTTTCCAAAATCCTAATGGTTATTCCACACATCAGAGATGAATAATTAACTCAAGGGTCAAGAAAATCAGTCTTGGATAATTATAAAAGGATTGACCTAAAAGGCTTAGTTGAGAAAGGTTTTAGGGAAAATGACTTGGCCATTTCCTTAGAAAATTTTCCTAGGACCTTATCTAAAGACAAGATCGCAAGGTGAAATATTTCAAGATTGTCTTATGGATTGGAAAATGTTATTAACACAAGCCTTAAAATCATTGTCATGTTTTTTTTCCAAATGGATCAAGGAGAAAAGAATAAGAAAACCAAAGTTGTAATCTAGGCATAAGATATATGGAAGGTGAACTTGGATAGATGTCTATAAGTTGGAGGGGTAATTTTACCAATAATTTACGAAATAATTTCATTCACAACATATTTAAAAGTCCACTTCTGGCATTTTGGTAAATGAAATCTAATAAATAAGAAAATATTTGTAAACAAAATATTTTTGAAATGGGATGAGAGGGTATACAATATAGGTCACGAAAGTAATTTTTAATGAATAAGTAATTTGAAAAGATTTGATATTTCAAGTGAAAACCAATAAATCGAGAGGTGGTTGAATAGACCTAAATACCTTGAAAGAAAAAGATTAAATGGCCAAAGGAAGATCAATGACCAGAATAGATGTGAGTAACAAGTCAAGTTGATGGTCAAAATAAGTTGGGTGGAAGCCAATTGGAAATTGAAACGATCTTTGAAAGTTTTCAAAAATATTTTCAAGATAAGAGGGATATGGTCACTAATTTGGAATGCAATCAAAAGAGCTTTGATAGAAGATGCTAGATAGTTTTATAATCCAATTTCATAGCTTGGATGGAAAATATTGATACAGGATATGAGCTCCAAGATGGTTCATTGATGAAGGGATCAAGATTTACCACTATGGCATGTATCCAAAGTTGGAAGATTTAAAAAGATAAGAAGATGGGCTCAAGATAGGGTTTGAATAATATCCTTATACGAAGTCATGTTATTGGAGGATTCAATTTATTAGGGTTCTCCCACAGTCGCAAACAAACAAGTATGAGCACTCCAAGGAAAACACGGGAAAGTGTCGCACACTAAGCAAGTCAAACATAAGACAAACAAGTCAACCCAAAAATTGTGTTTCCACACCAATTTACAAAAAAAATTACCAGGCGAGGTTGAAAAGTAGTGATCAAGCAGTACCAGAACAAGATTATTTTGGAAGGGAGTTGAACTCAAAGCTTGTTATTTTCAAAAGAATATAAATAAGGTAAAACATGGGGGTAATATAGTCCCCACTTATAGCCTATTAAAAAAAGAGGATGTAATATAGGTTCTTTCTAAAATACTTGCAAAAGTACCTTGGTTGAAAATAGGTTGGAGATGATTATCTCCGTAATTATTTTCATATGCAACTTGAAGAAGATTTTTTGTTTTTCTCCAAAACTTGGCCTTTGGGTTGTTGCTAAAATCAGCACATGTTGAAAGTGTTTGGTCAAAATAAGGTGCTAGATAAGGGTGTTGAGTATTCTTGTCATGAATTGATCACAAGTGTAAGTTTAAAGTAGCGTGTGATTACCAGGTCACTATTAGGTGTTAACAAACACAAACAACAAACTTCACATGGTCAAACAGGGCAATGAGAAGTGAAACACAAGAATTAGTGAACCATTTCAAAAAGTTTTTGTTGGCCCTGATTTTTGGCTCTCCAACAACTGTGTATTTTCCCAGATCCCAAAAATTGGGATGTTACAGGTACAAATTTGGATCAACCCAACTTCTTCGGTACAAAATTTTGATTGTTTCTTCTGTTGCAACGCACGGGCATGTTTGCTATTTCTTCATAAATGTCCATATTGTTCACAAGAATAACAACACTTGGTAGTGAATCTGGATGAATATGGATGTGGTGTAGCTTTGAATCCAGTATCCATCTTGACATGGTCCATATGAAAAGTATCTCGGTTGTGTTTTGCTTTCACTTCTTGTTTTCCTAAGTTACCCTTGAATGCACTAATCATTTCCTATCTGACTTCTTGTCCTACTTTTTATACCATGGGGTAAAGTTGACATTGTGCTGGGACATGTGTTGTTTCTTCACACAAATACAAGTAACCTGAGTGCTGTATTCTTCAGTTGAATTGCTGGCATCACCATGGGGCCATTCGTCAGGGCATTCTTTGAATAGGTGCCCTATCTCTCCACAAGCTTTGCAGGCTTTGAGTGTTGTAGTCATTTCCTCTTCTAACTCCTTGTTGCCTCTAGAAATCAGGGGTTGGTTGTTTTCACTATTGGCCATGTTTTGCGACATCATCTGCACTATCTGAGATTGGGTATCCAACACTTGATGCATTTTCGGTGTTAACTACATATTGGGGTTGCTGGCTTGATTCTAAGCCATTAGTTGTATTATCTGAGTCTAGGCTTCCAATAGCATTTGCATTGCTATTGACTTCTCTAGGTTATTGGCATTTGGGCTAGGCATATGTTTGGGTTTTATGGGAGATGAGTAGAAATTAGAAATATCTAAATAAGGTTCCTACCCAAGCACAACAGATCAAGGAAACTCATCTTACAAACATCATGTAACAAACATTCATCACACCAAACATTGTTTAACAAACAAATCATGTTGTGATACACACTCAATCGTTTGATCAATACGCTAACACATTAACATTGTTCTAAGAAGGTAACTAGGTTGGTGGTCTCATCTATATCTTCTTGAGTTCTTCAAATACTTCTCTCAGTGTCTTGGTGTGTTTCTGATTGTTGTGAAATCTGAGTCCTTCTCCAAATTCTTCAATAATCTTGAGTGTAGGTCTTCATGTGATGATAATATTTCTTTCAATTCATGGTATGGTCATCAACAATCATGTTTTGATGGTATTGAAGAGGTAGGTCATCTAGAAAGAGAAGAAAATTCCGAGAGTAAATAATAGATGAGAGGATATGAGAAAGATTAAAGTGGGAAGTTTTGTTTCTACAAGAATAGATTTTCAATCCTAGGGTATTTGAAGTTCTCGGTGGTGGTGAAGTCAAAGTTCTTCATCTTTAAGTTACAAGGGTAGAAAAAACATAAGTAAAAAATGCATAAGGTGAAGAGGTACTAGATACAAAGCGAGTAAAATACTTAGAAAATATTAAGTCTTTCTCTATGGTGATCAATAGATCATTAACAACTTGTTGTAGATTGGATATTCACTATTGTGAGAGATACTGACACCCGCTAGCCAATCGGGGAACATGTCTCATATCCGTGGACATGTAATGTTTGTCCGGGCCGCTTCATCTCACTATGCCGCTAGGATCCAAAATACTCTAAGGAGGTAATAACATGATCAAAAAGGGTTTATTCCAAACCTAGGGTCTCGAATCCTATAGGAAACACAATGCTCTGGTACCAATTTGTAGAGTTCCCACGTTTTAAATAATGCAAGAACATCTGTATTATTGTGCTAGTCCATGGATATTGCTAGCACCACAGTACAAGATGAAATATCATGCAAATGCGTCAAATTCTATTACATCACATGATCCAGTCTTTACAACATAACTAAAATACAACTTGCATAGCCTCAGAAGACTAGCATGAACTAAATTACAACTTGACTAGTCTTACAAGTAGAGGTCACATGACCCAACATTACATCAGTCAACAAGAACCAAAAAGGCCTAAGAGGCCGCAACATAAGGCGACGTCCCATCCCATAGATTCCAGGCTGCTACCTGGGAACCCCAAACTACTCGTCGATGTCCACGTTGAAATGCCACCGGAGCGACGAACTCCACCTGAACCAAAATTAAGCAAACCTGGGAAGGGGAGGTACTCAACAAGACTTAGTTAACCTATTATATATCTGCGGTTTCAGAAAAGGGTTTTATGAAGGTTGATTTGTGTAAAGCAATATTTTCCAAATCAAGGAAGAATAGCACGTCTCATGGAGTGTTTTTCAAACAGGTGAGAAAGATACTCAACTAAAGATATCATCATATTTTCATTCCACCAATGTCATTTCCCATCATCTCACATTCTACAAGGATCACTCCTCTCGGCATCTCCGAGGAGGCACCCTTCAAGCATTGTCAACATCTTTTATGTCACGTTCAAGTTATCTATGGCCACGTGTCTTCCACCAAGTCGTCTGTAACCGTGGACACGGCTTTTCAAAAAGATTGCCCTGCAGGGATGTACACTTTACCCACACGTACCCTCCGACTCTTAGCGCCACATGTACGCTCTTCCATGGAGCACGACAGAGGGTGGCTGGCTCCGACCATTACCTTGTGTAACCCTATCCATGAGTCAACCCAAACAGGCCCACCCCGTCAACACGGAGTTGGCCACCTCCTGACGGCACCTATTCTGTGAGTCGGGATCAAGATCTGTGTACGTCCATCACTTGTCCCGGTCACGCCCTAGGTTTTCTCCAAATCTTTTTCTGACTCACACGCAGATGAAAATCGCAAACTACGTGACTAATGGATGTGGCCAAACAAGTTAGTTAGTCGAGCAAGGTTCATTGGCTTGCGCGTGTGGTTTCACGCTGAATCTTGGTTCCCGCGGCGAGACCTTAATTCTAGGTTTGGCAAGTATAGGAAAAACAACCACTTCCCAAGTGGCCTCCTATCCTATCCTTAGTCAAATTATCCACATAACGCTCAACTTTCCACGTCACCATACCATACTAGGTTCTCGTAGCTCTGATTCATCAACCGGATGGAGCAGAGCCAAATAAACATGTACAGCTAAGCGAAGCAGATATAAGGCTCTGGCGGTACGCACAAGCAAATCTATGGCGGCTAGGAGCAGTGGATCAAGGTATTGATGCAATGCAGTATATAGGAGAACTATATCTACTGACATCAAATAGTTTGGAATTGAATGCAATGTACGAGAATAAAAAAGTCTTTCAAAATCATATATGGGCAGACAAGAGAATAAAACCTTCTGGATTCAGCTACTGGAGGAACCTTTATGTACATTACTTTGGGGGCAACAAGAGAGCTTCTTGATGATATGATGGTAAATTATTCTGAATGACACACTGAGAGAGGTACAACAAGTAAGAAGGTAAATTATGTTGAAGAAACCTCCTCTTTGAGTGATAGACTTGATGCAATTATGTCTATGCTTGTGAATTTCCATGCTCCTATTGATCCAAACAATTTTCCTTTAGCCTCTTTGGTTGCTCAAGAAGAGCATGTTGATGTGAACTTCCTTAAAAATAATAATTTCAAAAACAATGCTTATAGGAATAATTTTGGTAAATCCGTGGAGTGTATTTTATATAACATGGTAAAATGGAGTGTATTTTGGTAAATACATAATCCGTGCAGTGTATTTTATATAACATGGTAAAATGGAGGAGGTAAATCCGTGGAGTGTATTTTATAGTACATGGTAAAATGGAGGAGGTAAATCCGTGGAGTGTATTTTATACTACATGGTAAAATGGAGGAGGTAAATTCGTGGAGTATGTATTTTATATAACATGGTAAATGGAGGAGGTAAATCCGTGGAGTGTATTTTATAGTACATGGTAAAATGGAGGGGGTAAATTCGTGGAGTATGTATTTTATATAACATGGTATAATGGAGGAGGTAAATCCGTGGAGTGTATTTTATATAACATGGTAAAATGGAGAAGGTAAATCCGTGGAGTTTATTTTATAGTACATGGTAAAATGGAGGGGGTAAATTCGTGGAGTATGTATTTTATACTACATGGTAAAATGGAGGAGGTAAATCCGTGGAGTATGTATTTTATATGACATGGTAAAATGGAGGAGGTAAATTCGTGGAGTGTATTTTATAGTACATGGTAAAATGGAGGAGGTAAATCTGTGGAGTGTATTTTATACTACATGGTAAAATGGAGGAGGTAAATTCGTGGAGTATGTATTTTATATAACATGGTAAAATGGAGGAGGTAAATACATGGAGTATGTATTTTATATAACAAGGTAAAATGGAGGAGGTAAATCCGTGGAGTGTATTTTATAGTACATGGTAAAATGGAGGGGATAAATTCGTGGAGTATGTATTTTATACTACATGGTAAAATGGAGGAGGTAAATTCGTGGAGTATGTATTTTATACTACATGGTAAAATGGAGGAGGTAAATTCGTGGAGTGTATTTTATATTACATGGTAAAATGAAGGAGGTAAATTCGTGGAGTATGTATTTTATACTACATGGTAAATTCGTGGAGTATGTATTTTTGTAGCATGGTAAATTCGTGGAGTATGTATTTTTGTAGCATGGTAAATTCGTGGAGTATGTATTTTTGTAGCATGGTAAATTCGTGGAGTATGTATTTTTGTAGCATGGTAAATTCGTGGAGTATGTATTTTTTTAGTACTAGGATGGGTGACCTCCTGGGAAGTCCTCGTGTTGCATCCCCTTTTTGCGTATAAATACGTCGGATTTTATTTTTTTTGCGAAACTTGAAGACGGGAGGTCGATGGTAAATCCGTGGAGTTCGTGATATTTTAATACGGCTGGTCGTGGTAAAATCGGGGCTGAAATGGACGGTAAAACAGGCGCATGGTACGGGAAGGTGCAAGCATAAGGTAAAACGGAGTGATACCATGTCGGATGCGATCATACCAGCACTAAAGCACCGGATCCCATCAGAACTCCGAAGTTAAGCGTGCTTGGGCGAGAGTAGTACTAGGATGGGTGACCTCTTGGGAAGTCCTCGTGTTGCATCCCCTTTTTGCGTATAAATACGTCGGATTTTATTTTTTTTGCGAAACTTGAAGACGGGAGGTCGATGGTAAATCTGTGGAGTTCGTGATATTTTAATACGGCCGGTCGTGGTAAAATCGGGGCTGAAATGGACGGTAAAACAGGCGCGTGGTACGGGAAGGTGCAAGCATAAGGTAAAACGGAGTGATACCATGTCGGATGCGATCATACCAGCACTAAAGCACCGGATCCCATCAGAACTCCGAAGTTAAGCGTGCTTGGGCGAGAGTAGTACTAGGATGGGTGACCTCCTGGGAAGTCCTCGTGTTGCATCCCCTTTTTGCGTATAAATACGTCGGATTTTATTTTTTTTGCGAAACTTGAAGACGGGAGGTCGATGGTAAATCCGTGGAGTTCGTGATATTTTAATACGGCCGGTCGTGGTAAAATCGGGGCTGAAATGGACGGTAAAACAGGCGCGTGGTACGGGAAGGTGCAAGCATAAGGTAAAACGGAGTGATACCATGTCGGATGCGATCATACCAGCACTAAAGCACCGGATCCCATCAGAACTCCGAAGTTAAGCGTGCTTGGGCGAGAGTAGTACTAGGATGGGTGACCTCCTGGGAAGTCCTCGTGTTGCATCCCCTTTTTGCGTATAAATACGTCGGATTTTTTTTTTTTTGCGAAACTTGAAGACGGGAGGTCGATGGTAAATCCGTGGAGTTCGTGATATTTTAATACGGCCGGTCGTGGTAAAATCGGGGCTGAAATGGACGGTAAAACAGGCGCGTGGTACGGGAAGGTGCAAGCATAAGGTAAAACGGAGTGATACCATGTCGGATGCGATCATACCAGCACTAAAGCACCGGATCCCATCAGAACTCCGAAGTTAAGCGTGCTTGGGCGAGAGTAGTACTAGGATGGGTGACCTCCTGGGAAGTCCTCGTGTTGCATCCCCTTTTTGCGTATAAATACGTCGGATTTTATTTTTTTTGCGAAACTTGAAGACGGGAGGTCGATGGTAAATCCGTGGAGTTCGTGATATTTTAATACGGCCGGTCGTGGTAAAATCGGGGCTGAAATGGACGGTAAAACAGGCGCGTGGTACGGGAAGGTGCAAGCATAAGGTAAAACGGAGTGATACCATGTCGGATGCGATCATACCAGCACTAAAGCACCGGATCCCATCAGAACTCCGAAGTTAAGCGTGCTTGGGCGAGAGTAGTACTAGGATGGGTGACCTCCTGGGAAGTCCTCGTGTTGCATCCCCTTTTTGCGTATAAATACGTCGGATTTTATTTTTTTTGCGAAACTTGAAGACGGGAGGTCGATGGTAAATCCGTGGAGTTCGTGATATTTTAATACGGCCGGTCGTGGTAAAATCGGGGCTGAAATGGACGGTAAAACAGGCGCGTGGTACGGGAAGGTGCAAGCATAAGGTAAAACGGAGTGATACCATGTCGGATGCGATCATACCAGCACTAAAGCACCGGATCCCATCAGAACTCCGAAGTTAAGCGTGCTTGGGCGAGAGTAGTACTAGGATGGGTGACCTCCTGGGAAGTCCTCGTGTTGCATCCCCTTTTTGCGTATAAATACGTCGGATTTTATTTTTTTTGCGAAACTTGAAGACGGGAGGTCGATGGTAAATCCGTGGAGTTCGTGATATTTTAATACGGCCGGTCGTGGTAAAATCGGGGCTGAAATGGACGGTAAAACAGGCGCGTGGTACGGGAAGGTGCAAGCATAAGGTAAAACGGAGTGATACCATGTCGGATGCGATCATACCAGCACTAAAGCACCGGATCCCATCAGAACTCCGAAGTTAAGCGTGCTTGGGCGAGAGTAGTACTAGGATGGGTGACCTCCTGGGAAGTCCTCGTGTTGCATCCCCTTTTTGCGTATAAATACGTCGGATTTTATTTTTTTTGCGAAACTTGAAGACGGGAGGTCGATGGTAAATCCGTGGAGTTCGTGATATTTTAATACGGCCGGTCGTGGTAAAATCGGGGCTGAAATGGACGGTAAAACAGGCGCGTGGTACGGGAAGGTGCAAGCATAAGGTAAAACGGAGTGATACCATGTCGGATGCGATCATACCAGCACTAAAGCACCGGATCCCATCAGAACTCCGAAGTTAAGCGTGCTTGGGCGAGAGTAGTACTAGGATGGGTGACCTCCTGGGAAGTCCTCGTGTTGCATCCCCTTTTTGCGTATAAATACGTCGGATTTTATTTTTTTTGCGAAACTTGAAGACGGGAGGTCGATGGTAAATCCGTGGAGTTCGTGATATTTTAATACGGCCGGTCGTGGTAAAATCGGGGCTGAAATGGACGGTAAAACAGGCGCGTGGTACGGGAAGGTGCAAGCATAAGGTAAAACGGAGTGATACCATGTCGGATGCGATCATACCAGCACTAAAGCACCGGATCCCATCAGAACTCCGAAGTTAAGCGTGCTTGGGCGAGAGTAGTACTAGGATGGGTGACCTCCTGGGAAGTCCTCGTGTTGCATCCCCTTTTTGCGTATAAATACGTCGGATTTTATTTTTTTTGCGAAACTTGAAGACGGGAGGTCGATGGTAAATCCGTGGAGTTCGTGATATTTTAATACGGCCGGTCGTGGTAAAATCGGGGCTGAAATGGACGGTAAAACAGGCGCGTGGTACGGGAAGGTGCAAGCATAAGGTAAAACGGAGTGATACCATGTCGGATGCGATCATACCAGCACTAAAGCACCGGATCCCATCAGAACTCCGAAGTTAAGCGTGCTTGGGCGAGAGTAGTACTAGGATGGGTGACCTCCTGGGAAGTCCTCGTGTTGCATCCCCTTTTTGCGTATAAATACGTCGGATTTTATTTTTTTTGCGAAACTTGAAGACGGGAGGTCGATGGTAAATCCGTGGAGTTCGTGATATTTTAATACGGCCGGTCGTGGTAAAATCGGGGCTGAAATGGACGGTAAAACAGGCGCGTGGTACGGGAAGGTGCAAGCATAAGGTAAAACGGAGTGATACCATGTCGGATGCGATCATACCAGCACTAAAGCACCGGATCCCATCAGAACTCCGAAGTTAAGCGTGCTTGGGCGAGAGTAGTACTAGGATGGGTGACCTCCTGGGAAGTCCTCGTGTTGCATCCCCTTTTTGCGTATAAATACGTCGGATTTTATTTTTTTTGCGAAACTTGAAGACGGGAGGTCGATGGTAAATCCGTGGAGTTCGTGATATTTTAATACGGCCGGTCGTGGTAAAATCGGGGCTGAAATGGACGGTAAAACAGGCGCGTGGTACGGGAAGGTGCAAGCATAAGGTAAAACGGAGTGATACCATGTCGGATGCGATCATACCAGCACTAAAGCACCGGATCCCATCAGAACTCCGAAGTTAAGCGTGCTTGGGCGAGAGTAGTACTAGGATGGGTGACCTCCTGGGAAGTCCTCGTGTTGCATCCCCTTTTTGCGTATAAATACGTCGGATTTTATTTTTTTTGCGAAACTTGAAGACGGGAGGTCGATGGTAAATCCGTGGAGTTCGTGATATTTTAATACGGCCGGTCGTGGTAAAATCGGGGCTGAAATGGACGGTAAAACAGGCGCGTGGTACGGGAAGGTGCAAGCATAAGGTAAAACGGAGTGATACCATGTCGGATGCGATCATACCAGCACTAAAGCACCGGATCCCATCAGAACTCCGAAGTTAAGCGTGCTTGGGCGAGAGTAGTACTAGGATGGGTGACCTCCTGGGAAGTCCTCGTGTTGCATCCCCTTTTTGCGTATAAATACGTCGGATTTTATTTTTTTTGCGAAACTTGAAGACGGGAGGTCGATGGTAAATCCGTGGAGTTCGTGATATTTTAATACGGCCGGTCGTGGTAAAATCGGGGCTGAAATGGACGGTAAAACAGGCGCGTGGTACGGGAAGGTGCAAGCATAAGGTAAAACGGAGTGATACCATGTCGGATGCGATCATACCAGCACTAAAGCACCGGATCCCATCAGAACTCCGAAGTTAAGCGTGCTTGGGCGAGAGTAGTACTAGGATGGGTGACCTCCTGGGAAGTCCTCGTGTTGCATCCCCTTTTTGCGTATAAATACGTCGGATTTTATTTTTTTTGCGAAACTTGAAGACGGGAGGTCGATGGTAAATCCGTGGAGTTCGTGATATTTTAATACGGCCGGTCGTGGTAAAATCGGGGCTGAAATGGACGGTAAAACAGGCGCGTGGTACGGGAAGGTGCAAGCATAAGGTAAAACGGAGTGATACCATGTCGGATGCGATCATACCAGCACTAAAGCACCGGATCCCATCAGAACTCCGAAGTTAAGCGTGCTTGGGCGAGAGTAGTACTAGGATGGGTGACCTCCTGGGAAGTCCTCGTGTTGCATCCCCTTTTTGCGTATAAATACGTCGGATTTTATTTTTTTTGCGAAACTTGAAGACGGGAGGTCGATGGTAAATCCGTGGAGTTCGTGATATTTTAATACGGCCGGTCGTGGTAAAATCGGGGCTGAAATGGACGGTAAAACAGGCGCGTGGTACGGGAAGGTGCAAGCATAAGGTAAAACGGAGTGATACCATGTCGGATGCGATCATACCAGCACTAAAGCACCGGATCCCATCAGAACTCCGAAGTTAAGCGTGCTTGGGCGAGAGTAGTACTAGGATGGGTGACCTCCTGGGAAGTCCTCGTGTTGCATCCCCTTTTTGCGTATAAATACGTCGGATTTTATTTTTTTTGCGAAACTTGAAGACGGGAGGTCGATGGTAAATCCGTGGAGTTCGTGATATTTTAATACGGCCGGTCGTGGTAAAATCGGGGCTGAAATGGACGGTAAAACAGGCGCGTGGTACGGGAAGGTGCAAGCATAAGGTAAAACGGAGTGATACCATGTCGGATGCGATCATACCAGCACTAAAGCACCGGATCCCATCAGAACTCCGAAGTTAAGCGTGCTTGGGCGAGAGTAGTACTAGGATGGGTGACCTCCTGGGAAGTCCTCGTGTTGCATCCCCTTTTTGCGTATAAATACGTCGGATTTTATTTTTTTTGCGAAACTTGAAGACGGGAGGTCGATGGTAAATCCGTGGAGTTCGTGATATTTTAATACGGCCGGTCGTGGTAAAATCGGGGCTGAAATGGACGGTAAAACAGGCGCGTGGTACGGGAAGGTGCAAGCATAAGGTAAAACGGAGTGATACCATGTCGGATGCGATCATACCAGCACTAAAGCACCGGATCCCATCAGAACTCCGAAGTTAAGCGTGCTTGGGCGAGAGTAGTACTAGGATGGGTGACCTCCTGGGAAGTCCTCGTGTTGCATCCCCTTTTTGCGTATAAATACGTCGGATTTTATTTTTTTTGCGAAACTTGAAGACGGGAGGTCGATGGTAAATCCGTGGAGTTCGTGATATTTTAATACGGCCGGTCGTGGTAAAATCGGGGCTGAAATGGACGGTAAAACAGGCGCGTGGTACGGGAAGGTGCAAGCATAAGGTAAAACGGAGTGATACCATGTCGGATGCGATCATACCAGCACTAAAGCACCGGATCCCATCAGAACTCCGAAGTTAAGCGTGCTTGGGCGAGAGTAGTACTAGGATGGGTGACCTCCTGGGAAGTCCTCGTGTTGCATCCCCTTTTTGCGTATAAATACGTCGGATTTTATTTTTTTTGCGAAACTTGAAGACGGGAGGTCGATGGTAAATCCGTGGAGTTCGTGATATTTTAATACGGCCGGTCGTGGTAAAATCGGGGCTGAAATGGACGGTAAAACAGGCGCGTGGTACGGGAAGGTGCAAGCATAAGGTAAAACGGAGTGATACCATGTCGGATGCGATCATACCAGCACTAAAGCACCGGATCCCATCAGAACTCCGAAGTTAAGCGTGCTTGGGCGAGAGTAGTACTAGGATGGGTGACCTCCTGGGAAGTCCTCGTGTTGCATCCCCTTTTTGCGTATAAATACGTCGGATTTTATTTTTTTTGCGAAACTTGAAGACGGGAGGTCGATGGTAAATCCGTGGAGTTCGTGATATTTTAATACGGCCGGTCGTGGTAAAATCGGGGCTGAAATGGACGGTAAAACAGGCGCGTGGTACGGGAAGGTGCAAGCATAAGGTAAAACGGAGTGATACCATGTCGGATGCGATCATACCAGCACTAAAGCACCGGATCCCATCAGAACTCCGAAGTTAAGCGTGCTTGGGCGAGAGTAGTACTAGGATGGGTGACCTCCTGGGAAGTCCTCGTGTTGCATCCCCTTTTTGCGTATAAATACGTCGGATTTTATTTTTTTTGCGAAACTTGAAGACGGGAGGTCGATGGTAAATCCGTGGAGTTCGTGATATTTTAATACGGCCGGTCGTGGTAAAATCGGGGCTGAAATGGACGGTAAAACAGGCGCGTGGTACGGGAAGGTGCAAGCATAAGGTAAAACGGAGTGATACCATGTCGGATGCGATCATACCAGCACTAAAGCACCGGATCCCATCAGAACTCCGAAGTTAAGCGTGCTTGGGCGAGAGTAGTACTAGGATGGGTGACCTCCTGGGAAGTCCTCGTGTTGCATCCCCTTTTTGCGTATAAATACGTCGGATTTTATTTTTTTTGCGAAACTTGAAGACGGGAGGTCGATGGTAAATCCGTGGAGTTCGTGATATTTTAATACGGCCGGTCGTGGTAAAATCGGGGCTGAAATGGACGGTAAAACAGGCGCGTGGTACGGGAAGGTGCAAGCATAAGGTAAAACGGAGTGATACCATGTCGGATGCGATCATACCAGCACTAAAGCACCGGATCCCATCAGAACTCCGAAGTTAAGCGTGCTTGGGCGAGAGTAGTACTAGGATGGGTGACCTCCTGGGAAGTCCTCGTGTTGCATCCCCTTTTTGCGTATAAATACGTCGGATTTTATTTTTTTTGCGAAACTTGAAGACGGGAGGTCGATGGTAAATCCGTGGAGTTCGTGATATTTTAATACGGCCGGTCGTGGTAAAATCGGGGCTGAAATGGACGGTAAAACAGGCGCGTGGTACGGGAAGGTGCAAGCATAAGGTAAAACGGAGTGATACCATGTCGGATGCGATCATACCAGCACTAAAGCACCGGATCCCATCAGAACTCCGAAGTTAAGCGTGCTTGGGCGAGAGTAGTACTAGGATGGGTGACCTCCTGGGAAGTCCTCGTGTTGCATCCCCTTTTTGCGTATAAATACGTCGGATTTTATTTTTTTTGCGAAACTTGAAGACGGGAGGTCGATGGTAAATCCGTGGAGTTCGTGATATTTTAATACGGCCGGTCGTGGTAAAATCGGGGCTGAAATGGACGGTAAAACAGGCGCGTGGTACGGGAAGGTGCAAGCATAAGGTAAAACGGAGTGATACCATGTCGGATGCGATCATACCAGCACTAAAGCACCGGATCCCATCAGAACTCCGAAGTTAAGCGTGCTTGGGCGAGAGTAGTACTAGGATGGGTGACCTCCTGGGAAGTCCTCGTGTTGCATCCCCTTTTTGCGTATAAATACGTCGGATTTTATTTTTTTTGCGAAACTTGAAGACGGGAGGTCGATGGTAAATCCGTGGAGTTCGTGATATTTTAATACGGCCGGTCGTGGTAAAATCGGGGCTGAAATGGACGGTAAAACAGGCGCGTGGTACGGGAAGGTGCAAGCATAAGGTAAAACGGAGTGATACCATGTCGGATGCGATCATACCAGCACTAAAGCACCGGATCCCATCAGAACTCCGAAGTTAAGCGTGCTTGGGCGAGAGTAGTACTAGGATGGGTGACCTCCTGGGAAGTCCTCGTGTTGCATCCCCTTTTTGCGTATAAATACGTCGGATTTTATTTTTTTTGCGAAACTTGAAGACGGGAGGTCGATGGTAAATCCGTGGAGTTCGTGATATTTTAATACGGCCGGTCGTGGTAAAATCGGGGCTGAAATGGACGGTAAAACAGGCGCGTGGTACGGGAAGGTGCAAGCATAAGGTAAAACGGAGTGATACCATGTCGGATGCGATCATACCAGCACTAAAGCACCGGATCCCATCAGAACTCCGAAGTTAAGCGTGCTTGGGCGAGAGTAGTACTAGGATGGGTGACCTCCTGGGAAGTCCTCGTGTTGCATCCCCTTTTTGCGTATAAATACGTCGGATTTTATTTTTTTTGCGAAACTTGAAGACGGGAGGTCGATGGTAAATCCGTGGAGTTCGTGATATTTTAATACGGCCGGTCGTGGTAAAATCGGGGCTGAAATGGACGGTAAAACAGGCGCGTGGTACGGGAAGGTGCAAGCATAAGGTAAAACGGAGTGATACCATGTCGGATGCGATCATACCAGCACTAAAGCACCGGATCCCATCAGAACTCCGAAGTTAAGCGTGCTTGGGCGAGAGTAGTACTAGGATGGGTGACCTCCTGGGAAGTCCTCGTGTTGCATCCCCTTTTTGCGTATAAATACGTCGGATTTTATTTTTTTTGCGAAACTTGAAGACGGGAGGTCGATGGTAAATCCGTGGAGTTCGTGATATTTTAATACGGCCGGTCGTGGTAAAATCGGGGCTGAAATGGACGGTAAAACAGGCGCGTGGTACGGGAAGGTGCAAGCATAAGGTAAAACGGAGTGATACCATGTCGGATGCGATCATACCAGCACTAAAGCACCGGATCCCATCAGAACTCCGAAGTTAAGCGTGCTTGGGCGAGAGTAGTACTAGGATGGGTGACCTCCTGGGAAGTCCTCGTGTTGCATCCCCTTTTTGCGTATAAATACGTCGGATTTTATTTTTTTTGCGAAACTTGAAGACGGGAGGTCGATGGTAAATCCGTGGAGTTCGTGATATTTTAATACGGCCGGTCGTGGTAAAATCGGGGCTGAAATGGACGGTAAAACAGGCGCGTGGTACGGGAAGGTGCAAGCATAAGGTAAAACGGAGTGATACCATGTCGGATGCGATCATACCAGCACTAAAGCACCGGATCCCATCAGAACTCCGAAGTTAAGCGTGCTTGGGCGAGAGTAGTACTAGGATGGGTGACCTCCTGGGAAGTCCTCGTGTTGCATCCCCTTTTTGCGTATAAATACGTCGGATTTTATTTTTTTTGCGAAACTTGAAGACGGGAGGTCGATGGTAAATCCGTGGAGTTCGTGATATTTTAATACGGCCGGTCGTGGTAAAATCGGGGCTGAAATGGACGGTAAAACAGGCGCGTGGTACGGGAAGGTGCAAGCATAAGGTAAAACGGAGTGATACCATGTCGGATGCGATCATACCAGCACTAAAGCACCGGATCCCATCAGAACTCCGAAGTTAAGCGTGCTTGGGCGAGAGTAGTACTAGGATGGGTGACCTCCTGGGAAGTCCTCGTGTTGCATCCCCTTTTTGCGTATAAATACGTCGGATTTTATTTTTTTTGCGAAACTTGAAGACGGGAGGTCGATGGTAAATCCGTGGAGTTCGTGATATTTTAATACGGCCGGTCGTGGTAAAATCGGGGCTGAAATGGACGGTAAAACAGGCGCGTGGTACGGGAAGGTGCAAGCATAAGGTAAAACGGAGTGATACCATGTCGGATGCGATCATACCAGCACTAAAGCACCGGATCCCATCAGAACTCCGAAGTTAAGCGTGCTTGGGCGAGAGTAGTACTAGGATGGGTGACCTCCTGGGAAGTCCTCGTGTTGCATCCCCTTTTTGCGTATAAATACGTCGGATTTTATTTTTTTTGCGAAACTTGAAGACGGGAGGTCGATGGTAAATCCGTGGAGTTCGTGATATTTTAATACGGCCGGTCGTGGTAAAATCGGGGCTGAAATGGACGGTAAAACAGGCGCGTGGTACGGGAAGGTGCAAGCATAAGGTAAAACGGAGTGATACCATGTCGGATGCGATCATACCAGCACTAAAGCACCGGATCCCATCAGAACTCCGAAGTTAAGCGTGCTTGGGCGAGAGTAGTACTAGGATGGGTGACCTCCTGGGAAGTCCTCGTGTTGCATCCCCTTTTTGCGTATAAATACGTCGGATTTTATTTTTTTTGCGAAACTTGAAGACGGGAGGTCGATGGTAAATCCGTGGAGTTCGTGATATTTTAATACGGCCGGTCGTGGTAAAATCGGGGCTGAAATGGACGGTAAAACAGGCGCGTGGTACGGGAAGGTGCAAGCATAAGGTAAAACGGAGTGATACCATGTCGGATGCGATCATACCAGCACTAAAGCACCGGATCCCATCAGAACTCCGAAGTTAAGCGTGCTTGGGCGAGAGTAGTACTAGGATGGGTGACCTCCTGGGAAGTCCTCGTGTTGCATCCCCTTTTTGCGTATAAATACGTCGGATTTTATTTTTTTTGCGAAACTTGAAGACGGGAGGTCGATGGTAAATCCGTGGAGTTCGTGATATTTTAATACGGCCGGTCGTGGTAAAATCGGGGCTGAAATGGACGGTAAAACAGGCGCGTGGTACGGGAAGGTGCAAGCATAAGGTAAAACGGAGTGATACCATGTCGGATGCGATCATACCAGCACTAAAGCACCGGATCCCATCAGAACTCCGAAGTTAAGCGTGCTTGGGCGAGAGTAGTACTAGGATGGGTGACCTCCTGGGAAGTCCTCGTGTTGCATCCCCTTTTTGCGTATAAATACGTCGGATTTTATTTTTTTTGCGAAACTTGAAGACGGGAGGTCGATGGTAAATCCGTGGAGTTCGTGATATTTTAATACGGCCGGTCGTGGTAAAATCGGGGCTGAAATGGACGGTAAAACAGGCGCGTGGTACGGGAAGGTGCAAGCATAAGGTAAAACGGAGTGATACCATGTCGGATGCGATCATACCAGCACTAAAGCACCGGATCCCATCAGAACTCCGAAGTTAAGCGTGCTTGGGCGAGAGTAGTACTAGGATGGGTGACCTCCTGGGAAGTCCTCGTGTTGCATCCCCTTTTTGCGTATAAATACGTCGGATTTTATTTTTTTTGCGAAACTTGAAGACGGGAGGTCGATGGTAAATCCGTGGAGTTCGTGATATTTTAATACGGCCGGTCGTGGTAAAATCGGGGCTGAAATGGACGGTAAAACAGGCGCGTGGTACGGGAAGGTGCAAGCATAAGGTAAAACGGAGTGATACCATGTCGGATGCGATCATACCAGCACTAAAGCACCGGATCCCATCAGAACTCCGAAGTTAAGCGTGCTTGGGCGAGAGTAGTACTAGGATGGGTGACCTCCTGGGAAGTCCTCGTGTTGCATCCCCTTTTTGCGTATAAATACGTCGGATTTTATTTTTTTTGCGAAACTTGAAGACGGGAGGTCGATGGTAAATCCGTGGAGTTCGTGATATTTTAATACGGCCGGTCGTGGTAAAATCGGGGCTGAAATGGACGGTAAAACAGGCGCGTGGTACGGGAAGGTGCAAGCATAAGGTAAAACGGAGTGATACCATGTCGGATGCGATCATACCAGCACTAAAGCACCGGATCCCATCAGAACTCCGAAGTTAAGCGTGCTTGGGCGAGAGTAGTACTAGGATGGGTGACCTCCTGGGAAGTCCTCGTGTTGCATCCCCTTTTTGCGTATAAATACGTCGGATTTTATTTTTTTTGCGAAACTTGAAGACGGGAGGTCGATGGTAAATCCGTGGAGTTCGTGATATTTTAATACGGCCGGTCGTGGTAAAATCGGGGCTGAAATGGACGGTAAAACAGGCGCGTGGTACGGGAAGGTGCAAGCATAAGGTAAAACGGAGTGATACCATGTCGGATGCG
The DNA here is from genome assembly GCA_028641055.1 of Alopecurus myosuroides. Taxonomy (NCBI): domain Eukaryota; kingdom Viridiplantae; phylum Streptophyta; class Magnoliopsida; order Poales; family Poaceae; genus Alopecurus; species Alopecurus myosuroides. Next base: position 177,628,369 of record CM054062.1, read on the forward strand.
ATCATACCAGCACTAAAGCACCGGATCCCATCAGAACTCCGAAGTTAAGCGTGCTTGGGCGAGAGTAGTACTAGGATGGGTGACCTCCTGGGAAGTCCTCGTGTTGCATCCCCTTTTTGCGTATAAATACGTCGGATTTTATTTTTTTTGCGAAACTTGAAGACGGGAGGTCGATGGTAAATCCGTGGAGTTCGTGATATTTTAATACGGCCGGTCGTGGTAAAATCGGGGCTGAAATGGACGGTAAAACAGGCGCGTGGTACGGGAAGGTGCAAGCATAAGGTAAAACGGAGTGATACCATGTCGGATGCGATCATACCAGCACTAAAGCACCGGATCCCATCAGAACTCCGAAGTTAAGCGTGCTTGGGCGAGAGTAGTACTAGGATGGGTGACCTCCTGGGAAGTCCTCGTGTTGCATCCCCTTTTTGCGTATAAATACGTCGGATTTTATTTTTTTTGCGAAACTTGAAGACGGGAGGTCGATGGTAAATCCGTGGAGTTCGTGATATTTTAATACGGCCGGTCGTGGTAAAATCGGGGCTGAAATGGACGGTAAAACAGGCGCGTGGTACGGGAAGGTGCAAGCATAAGGTAAAACGGAGTGATACCATGTCGGATGCGATCATACCAGCACTAAAGCACCGGATCCCATCAGAACTCCGAAGTTAAGCGTGCTTGGGCGAGAGTAGTACTAGGATGGGTGACCTCCTGGGAAGTCCTCGTGTTGCATCCCCTTTTTGCGTATAAATACGTCGGATTTTATTTTTTTTGCGAAACTTGAAGACGGGAGGTCGATGGTAAATCCGTGGAGTTCGTGATATTTTAATACGGCCGGTCGTGGTAAAATCGGGGCTGAAATGGACGGTAAAACAGGCGCGTGGTACGGGAAGGTGCAAGCATAAGGTAAAACGGAGTGATACCATGTCGGATGCGATCATACCAGCACTAAAGCACCGGATCCCATCAGAACTCCGAAGTTAAGCGTGCTTGGGCGAGAGTAGTACTAGGATGGGTGACCTCCTGGGAAGTCCTCGTGTTGCATCCCCTTTTTGCGTATAAATACGTCGGATTTTATTTTTTTTGCGAAACTTGAAGACGGGAGGTCGATGGTAAATCCGTGGAGTTCGTGATATTTTAATACGGCCGGTCGTGGTAAAATCGGGGCTGAAATGGACGGTAAAACAGGCGCGTGGTACGGGAAGGTGCAAGCATAAGGTAAAACGGAGTGATACCATGTCGGATGCGATCATACCAGCACTAAAGCACCGGATCCCATCAGAACTCCGAAGTTAAGCGTGCTTGGGCGAGAGTAGTACTAGGATGGGTGACCTCCTGGGAAGTCCTCGTGTTGCATCCCCTTTTTGCGTATAAATACGTCGGATTTTATTTTTTTTGCGAAACTTGAAGACGGGAGGTCGATGGTAAATCCGTGGAGTTCGTGATATTTTAATACGGCCGGTCGTGGTAAAATCGGGGCTGAAATGGACGGTAAAACAGGCGCGTGGTACGGGAAGGTGCAAGCATAAGGTAAAACGGAGTGATACCATGTCGGATGCGATCATACCAGCACTAAAGCACCGGATCCCATCAGAACTCCGAAGTTAAGCGTGCTTGGGCGAGAGTAGTACTAGGATGGGTGACCTCCTGGGAAGTCCTCGTGTTGCATCCCCTTTTTGCGTATAAATACGTCGGATTTTATTTTTTTTGCGAAACTTGAAGACGGGAGGTCGATGGTAAATCCGTGGAGTTCGTGATATTTTAATACGGCCGGTCGTGGTAAAATCGGGGCTGAAATGGACGGTAAAACAGGCGCGTGGTACGGGAAGGTGCAAGCATAAGGTAAAACGGAGTGATACCATGTCGGATGCGATCATACCAGCACTAAAGCACCGGATCCCATCAGAACTCCGAAGTTAAGCGTGCTTGGGCGAGAGTAGTACTAGGATGGGTGACCTCCTGGGAAGTCCTCGTGTTGCATCCCCTTTTTGCGTATAAATACGTCGGATTTTATTTTTTTTGCGAAACTTGAAGACGGGAGGTCGATGGTAAATCCGTGGAGTTCGTGATATTTTAATACGGCCGGTCGTGGTAAAATCGGGGCTGAAATGGACGGTAAAACAGGCGCGTGGTACGGGAAGGTGCAAGCATAAGGTAAAACGGAGTGATACCATGTCGGATGCGATCATACCAGCACTAAAGCACCGGATCCCATCAGAACTCCGAAGTTAAGCGTGCTTGGGCGAGAGTAGTACTAGGATGGGTGACCTCCTGGGAAGTCCTCGTGTTGCATCCCCTTTTTGCGTATAAATACGTCGGATTTTATTTTTTTTGCGAAACTTGAAGACGGGAGGTCGATGGTAAATCCGTGGAGTTCGTGATATTTTAATACGGCCGGTCGTGGTAAAATCGGGGCTGAAATGGACGGTAAAACAGGCGCGTGGTACGGGAAGGTGCAAGCATAAGGTAAAACGGAGTGATACCATGTCGGATGCGATCATACCAGCACTAAAGCACCGGATCCCATCAGAACTCCGAAGTTAAGCGTGCTTGGGCGAGAGTAGTACTAGGATGGGTGACCTCCTGGGAAGTCCTCGTGTTGCATCCCCTTTTTGCGTATAAATACGTCGGATTTTATTTTTTTTGCGAAACTTGAAGACGGGAGGTCGATGGTAAATCCGTGGAGTTCGTGATATTTTAATACGGCCGGTCGTGGTAAAATCGGGGCTGAAATGGACGGTAAAACAGGCGCGTGGTACGGGAAGGTGCAAGCATAAGGTAAAACGGAGTGATACCATGTCGGATGCGATCATACCAGCACTAAAGCACCGGATCCCATCAGAACTCCGAAGTTAAGCGTGCTTGGGCGAGAGTAGTACTAGGATGGGTGACCTCCTGGGAAGTCCTCGTGTTGCATCCCCTTTTTGCGTATAAATACGTCGGATTTTATTTTTTTTGCGAAACTTGAAGACGGGAGGTCGATGGTAAATCCGTGGAGTTCGTGATATTTTAATACGGCCGGTCGTGGTAAAATCGGGGCTGAAATGGACGGTAAAACAGGCGCGTGGTACGGGAAGGTGCAAGCATAAGGTAAAACGGAGTGATACCATGTCGGATGCGATCATACCAGCACTAAAGCACCGGATCCCATCAGAACTCCGAAGTTAAGCGTGCTTGGGCGAGAGTAGTACTAGGATGGGTGACCTCCTGGGAAGTCCTCGTGTTGCATCCCCTTTTTGCGTATAAATACGTCGGATTTTATTTTTTTTGCGAAACTTGAAGACGGGAGGTCGATGGTAAATCCGTGGAGTTCGTGATATTTTAATACGGCCGGTCGTGGTAAAATCGGGGCTGAAATGGACGGTAAAACAGGCGCGTGGTACGGGAAGGTGCAAGCATAAGGTAAAACGGAGTGATACCATGTCGGATGCGATCATACCAGCACTAAAGCACCGGATCCCATCAGAACTCCGAAGTTAAGCGTGCTTGGGCGAGAGTAGTACTAGGATGGGTGACCTCCTGGGAAGTCCTCGTGTTGCATCCCCTTTTTGCGTATAAATACGTCGGATTTTATTTTTTTTGCGAAACTTGAAGACGGGAGGTCGATGGTAAATCCGTGGAGTTCGTGATATTTTAATACGGCCGGTCGTGGTAAAATCGGGGCTGAAATGGACGGTAAAACAGGCGCGTGGTACGGGAAGGTGCAAGCATAAGGTAAAACGGAGTGATACCATGTCGGATGCGATCATACCAGCACTAAAGCACCGGATCCCATCAGAACTCCGAAGTTAAGCGTGCTTGGGCGAGAGTAGTACTAGGATGGGTGACCTCCTGGGAAGTCCTCGTGTTGCATCCCCTTTTTGCGTATAAATACGTCGGATTTTATTTTTTTTGCGAAACTTGAAGACGGGAGGTCGATGGTAAATCCGTGGAGTTCGTGATATTTTAATACGGCCGGTCGTGGTAAAATCGGGGCTGAAATGGACGGTAAAACAGGCGCGTGGTACGGGAAGGTGCAAGCATAAGGTAAAACGGAGTGATACCATGTCGGATGCGATCATACCAGCACTAAAGCACCGGATCCCATCAGAACTCCGAAGTTAAGCGTGCTTGGGCGAGAGTAGTACTAGGATGGGTGACCTCCTGGGAAGTCCTCGTGTTGCATCCCCTTTTTGCGTATAAATACGTCGGATTTTATTTTTTTTGCGAAACTTGAAGACGGGAGGTCGATGGTAAATCCGTGGAGTTCGTGATATTTTAATACGGCCGGTCGTGGTAAAATCGGGGCTGAAATGGACGGTAAAACAGGCGCGTGGTACGGGAAGGTGCAAGCATAAGGTAAAACGGAGTGATACCATGTCGGATGCGATCATACCAGCACTAAAGCACCGGATCCCATCAGAACTCCGAAGTTAAGCGTGCTTGGGCGAGAGTAGTACTAGGATGGGTGACCTCCTGGGAAGTCCTCGTGTTGCATCCCCTTTTTGCGTATAAATACGTCGGATTTTATTTTTTTTGCGAAACTTGAAGACGGGAGGTCGATGGTAAATCCGTGGAGTTCGTGATATTTTAATACGGCCGGTCGTGGTAAAATCGGGGCTGAAATGGACGGTAAAACAGGCGCGTGGTACGGGAAGGTGCAAGCATAAGGTAAAACGGAGTGATACCATGTCGGATGCGATCATACCAGCACTAAAGCACCGGATCCCATCAGAACTCCGAAGTTAAGCGTGCTTGGGCGAGAGTAGTACTAGGATGGGTGACCTCCTGGGAAGTCCTCGTGTTGCATCCCCTTTTTGCGTATAAATACGTCGGATTTTTTTTTTTTGCGAAACTTGAAGACGGGAGGTCGATGGTAAATCCGTGGAGTTCGTGATATTTTAATACGGCCGGTCGTGGTAAAATCGGGGCTGAAATGGACGGTAAAACAGGCGCGTGGTACGGGAAGGTGCAAGCATAAGGTAAAACGGAGTGATACCATGTCGGATGCGATCATACCAGCACTAAAGCACCGGATCCCATCAGAACTCCGAAGTTAAGCGTGCTTGGGCGAGAGTAGTACTAGGATGGGTGACCTCCTGGGAAGTCCTCGTGTTGCATCCCCTTTTTGCGTATAAATACGTCGGATTTTATTTTTTTTGCGAAACTTGAAGACGGGAGGTCGATGGTAAATCCGTGGAGTTCGTGATATTTTAATACGGCCGGTCGTGGTAAAATCGGGGCTGAAATGGACGGTAAAACAGGCGCGTGGTACGGGAAGGTGCAAGCATAAGGTAAAACGGAGTGATACCATGTCGGATGCGATCATACCAGCACTAAAGCACCGGATCCCATCAGAACTCCGAAGTTAAGCGTGCTTGGGCGAGAGTAGTACTAGGATGGGTGACCTCCTGGGAAGTCCTCGTGTTGCATCCCCTTTTTGCGTATAAATACGTCGGATTTTATTTTTTTTGCGAAACTTGAAGACGGGAGGTCGATGGTAAATCCGTGGAGTTCGTGATATTTTAATACGGCCGGTCGTGGTAAAATCGGGGCTGAAATGGACGGTAAAACAGGCGCGTGGTACGGGAAGGTGCAAGCATAAGGTAAAACGGAGTGATACCATGTCGGATGCGATCATACCAGCACTAAAGCACCGGATCCCATCAGAACTCCGAAGTTAAGCGTGCTTGGGCGAGAGTAGTACTAGGATGGGTGACCTCCTGGGAAGTCCTCGTGTTGCATCCCCTTTTTGCGTATAAATACGTCGGATTTTATTTTTTTTGCGAAACTTGAAGACGGGAGGTCGATGGTAAATCCGTGGAGTTCGTGATATTTTAATACGGCCGGTCGTGGTAAAATCGGGGCTGAAATGGACGGTAAAACAGGCGCGTGGTACGGGAAGGTGCAAGCATAAGGTAAAACGGAGTGATACCATGTCGGATGCGATCATACCAGCACTAAAGCACCGGATCCCATCAGAACTCCGAAGTTAAGCGTGCTTGGGCGAGAGTAGTACTAGGATGGGTGACCTCCTGGGAAGTCCTCGTGTTGCATCCCCTTTTTGCGTATAAATACGTCGGATTTTATTTTTTTTGCGAAACTTGAAGACGGGAGGTCGATGGTAAATCCGTGGAGTTCGTGATATTTTAATACGGCCGGTCGTGGTAAAATCGGGGCTGAAATGGACGGTAAAACAGGCGCGTGGTACGGGAAGGTGCAAGCATAAGGTAAAACGGAGTGATACCATGTCGGATGCGATCATACCAGCACTAAAGCACCGGATCCCATCAGAACTCCGAAGTTAAGCGTGCTTGGGCGAGAGTAGTACTAGGATGGGTGACCTCCTGGGAAGTCCTCGTGTTGCATCCCCTTTTTGCGTATAAATACGTCGGATTTTATTTTTTTTGCGAAACTTGAAGACGGGAGGTCGATGGTAAATCCGTGGAGTTCGTGATATTTTAATACGGCCGGTCGTGGTAAAATCGGGGCTGAAATGGACGGTAAAACAGGCGCGTGGTACGGGAAGGTGCAAGCATAAGGTAAAACGGAGTGATACCATGTCGGATGCGATCATACCAGCACTAAAGCACCGGATCCCATCAGAACTCCGAAGTTAAGCGTGCTTGGGCGAGAGTAGTACTAGGATGGGTGACCTCCTGGGAAGTCCTCGTGTTGCATCCCCTTTTTGCGTATAAATACGTCGGATTTTATTTTTTTTGCGAAACTTGAAGACGGGAGGTCGATGGTAAATCCGTGGAGTTCGTGATATTTTAATACGGCCGGTCGTGGTAAAATCGGGGCTGAAATGGACGGTAAAACAGGCGCGTGGTACGGGAAGGTGCAAGCATAAGGTAAAACGGAGTGATACCATGTCGGATGCGATCATACCAGCACTAAAGCACCGGATCCCATCAGAACTCCGAAGTTAAGCGTGCTTGGGCGAGAGTAGTACTAGGATGGGTGACCTCCTGGGAAGTCCTCGTGTTGCATCCCCTTTTTGCGTATAAATACGTCGGATTTTATTTTTTTTGCGAAACTTGAAGACGGGAGGTCGATGGTAAATCCGTGGAGTTCGTGATATTTTAATACGGCCGGTCGTGGTAAAATCGGGGCTGAAATGGACGGTAAAACAGGCGCGTGGTACGGGAAGGTGCAAGCATAAGGTAAAACGGAGTGATACCATGTCGGATGCGATCATACCAGCACTAAAGCACCGGATCCCATCAGAACTCCGAAGTTAAGCGTGCTTGGGCGAGAGTAGTACTAGGATGGGTGACCTCCTGGGAAGTCCTCGTGTTGCATCCCCTTTTTGCGTATAAATACGTCGGATTTTATTTTTTTTGCGAAACTTGAAGACGGGAGGTCGATGGTAAATCCGTGGAGTTCGTGATATTTTAATACGGCCGGTCGTGGTAAAATCGGGGCTGAAATGGACGGTAAAACAGGCGCGTGGTACGGGAAGGTGCAAGCATAAGGTAAAACGGAGTGATACCATGTCGGATGCGATCATACCAGCACTAAAGCACCGGATCCCATCAGAACTCCGAAGTTAAGCGTGCTTGGGCGAGAGTAGTACTAGGATGGGTGACCTCCTGGGAAGTCCTCGTGTTGCATCCCCTTTTTGCGTATAAATACGTCGGATTTTATTTTTTTTGCGAAACTTGAAGACGGGAGGTCGATGGTAAATCCGTGGAGTTCGTGATATTTTAATACGGCCGGTCGTGGTAAAATCGGGGCTGAAATGGACGGTAAAACAGGCGCGTGGTACGGGAAGGTGCAAGCATAAGGTAAAACGGAGTGATACCATGTCGGATGCGATCATACCAGCACTAAAGCACCGGATCCCATCAGAACTCCGAAGTTAAGCGTGCTTGGGCGAGAGTAGTACTAGGATGGGTGACCTCCTGGGAAGTCCTCGTGTTGCATCCCCTTTTTGCGTATAAATACGTCGGATTTTATTTTTTTTGCGAAACTTGAAGACGGGAGGTCGATGGTAAATCCGTGGAGTTCGTGATATTTTAATACGGCCGGTCGTGGTAAAATCGGGGCTGAAATGGACGGTAAAACAGGCGCGTGGTACGGGAAGGTGCAAGCATAAGGTAAAACGGAGTGATACCATGTCGGATGCGATCATACCAGCACTAAAGCACCGGATCCCATCAGAACTCCGAAGTTAAGCGTGCTTGGGCGAGAGTAGTACTAGGATGGGTGACCTCCTGGGAAGTCCTCGTGTTGCATCCCCTTTTTGCGTATAAATACGTCGGATTTTATTTTTTTTGCGAAACTTGAAGACGGGAGGTCGATGGTAAATCCGTGGAGTTCGTGATATTTTAATACGGCCGGTCGTGGTAAAATCGGGGCTGAAATGGACGGTAAAACAGGCGCGTGGTACGGGAAGGTGCAAGCATAAGGTAAAACGGAGTGATACCATGTCGGATGCGATCATACCAGCACTAAAGCACCGGATCCCATCAGAACTCCGAAGTTAAGCGTGCTTGGGCGAGAGTAGTACTAGGATGGGTGACCTCCTGGGAAGTCCTCGTGTTGCATCCCCTTTTTGCGTATAAATACGTCGGATTTTATTTTTTTTGCGAAACTTGAAGACGGGAGGTCGATGGTAAATCCGTGGAGTTCGTGATATTTTAATACGGCCGGTCGTGGTAAAATCGGGGCTGAAATGGACGGTAAAACAGGCGCGTGGTACGGGAAGGTGCAAGCATAAGGTAAAACGGAGTGATACCATGTCGGATGCGATCATACCAGCACTAAAGCACCGGATCCCATCAGAACTCCGAAGTTAAGCGTGCTTGGGCGAGAGTAGTACTAGGATGGGTGACCTCCTGGGAAGTCCTCGTGTTGCATCCCCTTTTTGCGTATAAATACGTCGGATTTTATTTTTTTTGCGAAACTTGAAGACGGGAGGTCGATGGTAAATCCGTGGAGTTCGTGATATTTTAATACGGCCGGTCGTGGTAAAATCGGGGCTGAAATGGACGGTAAAACAGGCGCGTGGTACGGGAAGGTGCAAGCATAAGGTAAAACGGAGTGATACCATGTCGGATGCGATCATACCAGCACTAAAGCACCGGATCCCATCAGAACTCCGAAGTTAAGCGTGCTTGGGCGAGAGTAGTACTAGGATGGGTGACCTCCTGGGAAGTCCTCGTGTTGCATCCCCTTTTTGCGTATAAATACGTCGGATTTTATTTTTTTTGCGAAACTTGAAGACGGGAGGTCGATGGTAAATCCGTGGAGTTCGTGATATTTTAATACGGCCGGTCGTGGTAAAATCGGGGCTGAAATGGACGGTAAAACAGGCGCGTGGTACGGGAAGGTGCAAGCATAAGGTAAAACGGAGTGATACCATGTCGGATGCGATCATACCAGCACTAAAGCACCGGATCCCATCAGAACTCCGAAGTTAAGCGTGCTTGGGCGAGAGTAGTACTAGGATGGGTGACCTCCTGGGAAGTCCTCGTGTTGCATCCCCTTTTTGCGTATAAATACGTCGGATTTTATTTTTTTTGCGAAACTTGAAGACGGGAGGTCGATGGTAAATCCGTGGAGTTCGTGATATTTTAATACGGCCGGTCGTGGTAAAATCGGGGCTGAAATGGACGGTAAAACAGGCGCGTGGTACGGGAAGGTGCAAGCATAAGGTAAAACGGAGTGATACCATGTCGGATGCGATCATACCAGCACTAAAGCACCGGATCCCATCAGAACTCCGAAGTTAAGCGTGCTTGGGCGAGAGTAGTACTAGGATGGGTGACCTCCTGGGAAGTCCTCGTGTTGCATCCCCTTTTTGCGTATAAATACGTCGGATTTTATTTTTTTTGCGAAACTTGAAGACGGGAGGTCGATGGTAAATCCGTGGAGTTCGTGATATTTTAATACGGCCGGTCGTGGTAAAATCGGGGCTGAAATGGACGGTAAAACAGGCGCGTGGTACGGGAAGGTGCAAGCATAAGGTAAAACGGAGTGATACCATGTCGGATGCGATCATACCAGCACTAAAGCACCGGATCCCATCAGAACTCCGAAGTTAAGCGTGCTTGGGCGAGAGTAGTACTAGGATGGGTGACCTCCTGGGAAGTCCTCGTGTTGCATCCCCTTTTTGCGTATAAATACGTCGGATTTTATTTTTTTTGCGAAACTTGAAGACGGGAGGTCGATGGTAAATCCGTGGAGTTCGTGATATTTTAATACGGCCGGTCGTGGTAAAATCGGGGCTGAAATGGACGGTAAAACAGGCGCGTGGTACGGGAAGGTGCAAGCATAAGGTAAAACGGAGTGATACCATGTCGGATGCGATCATACCAGCACTAAAGCACCGGATCCCATCAGAACTCCGAAGTTAAGCGTGCTTGGGCGAGAGTAGTACTAGGATGGGTGACCTCCTGGGAAGTCCTCGTGTTGCATCCCCTTTTTGCGTATAAATACGTCGGATTTTATTTTTTTTGCGAAACTTGAAGACGGGAGGTCGATGGTAAATCCGTGGAGTTCGTGATATTTTAATACGGCCGGTCGTGGTAAAATCGGGGCTGAAATGGACGGTAAAACAGGCGCGTGGTACGGGAAGGTGCAAGCATAAGGTAAAACGGAGTGATACCATGTCGGATGCGATCATACCAGCACTAAAGCACCGGATCCCATCAGAACTCCGAAGTTAAGCGTGCTTGGGCGAGAGTAGTACTAGGATGGGTGACCTCCTGGGAAGTCCTCGTGTTGCATCCCCTTTTTGCGTATAAATACGTCGGATTTTATTTTTTTTGCGAAACTTGAAGACGGGAGGTCGATGGTAAATCCGTGGAGTTCGTGATATTTTAATACGGCCGGTCGTGGTAAAATCGGGGCTGAAATGGACGGTAAAACAGGCGCGTGGTACGGGAAGGTGCAAGCATAAGGTAAAACGGAGTGATACCATGTCGGATGCGATCATACCAGCACTAAAGCACCGGATCCCATCAGAACTCCGAAGTTAAGCGTGCTTGGGCGAGAGTAGTACTAGGATGGGTGACCTCCTGGGAAGTCCTCGTGTTGCATCCCCTTTTTGCGTATAAATACGTCGGATTTTATTTTTTTTGCGAAACTTGAAGACGGGAGGTCGATGGTAAATCCGTGGAGTTCGTGATATTTTAATACGGCCGGTCGTGGTAAAATCGGGGCTGAAATGGACGGTAAAACAGGCGCGTGGTACGGGAAGGTGCAAGCATAAGGTAAAACGGAGTGATACCATGTCGGATGCGATCATACCAGCACTAAAGCACCGGATCCCATCAGAACTCCGAAGTTAAGCGTGCTTGGGCGAGAGTAGTACTAGGATGGGTGACCTCCTGGGAAGTCCTCGTGTTGCATCCCCTTTTTGCGTATAAATACGTCGGATTTTATTTTTTTTGCGAAACTTGAAGACGGGAGGTCGATGGTAAATCCGTGGAGTTCGTGATATTTTAATACGGCCGGTCGTGGTAAAATCGGGGCTGAAATGGACGGTAAAACAGGCGCGTGGTACGGGAAGGTGCAAGCATAAGGTAAAACGGAGTGATACCATGTCGGATGCGATCATACCAGCACTAAAGCACCGGATCCCATCAGAACTCCGAAGTTAAGCGTGCTTGGGCGAGAGTAGTACTAGGATGGGTGACCTCCTGGGAAGTCCTCGTGTTGCATCCCCTTTTTGCGTATAAATACGTCGGATTTTATTTTTTTTGCGAAACTTGAAGACGGGAGGTCGATGGTAAATCCGTGGAGTTCGTGATATTTTAATACGGCCGGTCGTGGTAAAATCGGGGCTGAAATGGACGGTAAAACAGGCGCGTGGTACGGGAAGGTGCAAGCATAAGGTAAAACGGAGTGATACCATGTCGGATGCGATCATACCAGCACTAAAGCACCGGATCCCATCAGAACTCCGAAGTTAAGCGTGCTTGGGCGAGAGTAGTACTAGGATGGGTGACCTCCTGGGAAGTCCTCGTGTTGCATCCCCTTTTTGCGTATAAATACGTCGGATTTTTTTTTTTTGCGAAACTTGAAGACGGGAGGTCGATGGTAAATCCGTGGAGTTCGTGATATTTTAATACGGCCGGTCGTGGTAAAATCGGGGCTGAAATGGACGGTAAAACAGGCGCGTGGTACGGGAAGGTGCAAGCATAAGGTAAAACGGAGTGATACCATGTCGGATGCGATCATACCAGCACTAAAGCACCGGATCCCATCAGAACTCCGAAGTTAAGCGTGCTTGGGCGAGAGTAGTACTAGGATGGGTGACCTCCTGGGAAGTCCTCGTGTTGCATCCCCTTTTTGCGTATAAATACGTCGGATTTTATTTTTTTTGCGAAACTTGAAGACGGGAGGTCGATGGTAAATCCGTGGAGTTCGTGATATTTTAATACGGCCGGTCGTGGTAAAATCGGGGCTGAAATGGACGGTAAAACAGGCGCGTGGTACGGGAAGGTGCAAGCATAAGGTAAAACGGAGTGATACCATGTCGGATGCGATCATACCAGCACTAAAGCACCGGATCCCATCAGAACTCCGAAGTTAAGCGTGCTTGGGCGAGAGTAGTACTAGGATGGGTGACCTCCTGGGAAGTCCTCGTGTTGCATCCCCTTTTTGCGTATAAATACGTCGGATTTTATTTTTTTTGCGAAACTTGAAGACGGGAGGTCGATGGTAAATCCGTGGAGTTCGTGATATTTTAATACGGCCGGTCGTGGTAAAATCGGGGCTGAAATGGACGGTAAAACAGGCGCGTGGTACGGGAAGGTGCAAGCATAAGGTAAAACGGAGTGATACCATGTCGGATGCGATCATACCAGCACTAAAGCACCGGATCCCATCAGAACTCCGAAGTTAAGCGTGCTTGGGCGAGAGTAGTACTAGGATGGGTGACCTCCTGGGAAGTCCTCGTGTTGCATCCCCTTTTTGCGTATAAATACGTCGGATTTTATTTTTTTTGCGAAACTTGAAGACGGGAGGTCGATGGTAAATCCGTGGAGTTCGTGATATTTTAATACGGCCGGTCGTGGTAAAATCGGGGCTGAAATGGACGGTAAAACAGGCGCGTGGTACGGGAAGGTGCAAGCATAAGGTAAAACGGAGTGATACCATGTCGGATGCGATCATACCAGCACTAAAGCACCGGATCCCATCAGAACTCCGAAGTTAAGCGTGCTTGGGCGAGAGTAGTACTAGGATGGGTGACCTCCTGGGAAGTCCTCGTGTTGCATCCCCTTTTTGCGTATAAATACGTCGGATTTTATTTTTTTTGCGAAACTTGAAGACGGGAGGTCGATGGTAAATCCGTGGAGTTCGTGATATTTTAATACGGCCGGTCGTGGTAAAATCGGGGCTGAAATGGACGGTAAAACAGGCGCGTGGTACGGGAAGGTGCAAGCATAAGGTAAAACGGAGTGATACCATGTCGGATGCGATCATACCAGCACTAAAGCACCGGATCCCATCAGAACTCCGAAGTTAAGCGTGCTTGGGCGAGAGTAGTACTAGGATGGGTGACCTCCTGGGAAGTCCTCGTGTTGCATCCCCTTTTTGCGTATAAATACGTCGGATTTTTTTTTTTTGCGAAACTTGAAGACGGGAGGTCGATGGTAAATCCGTGGAGTTCGTGATATTTTAATACGGCCGGTCGTGGTAAAATCGGGGCTGAAATGGACGGTAAAACAGGCGCGTGGTACGGGAAGGTGCAAGCATAAGGTAAAACGGAGTGATACCATGTCGGATGCGATCATACCAGCACTAAAGCACCGGATCCCATCAGAACTCCGAAGTTAAGCGTGCTTGGGCGAGAGTAGTACTAGGATGGGTGACCTCCTGGGAAGTCCTCGTGTTGCATCCCCTTTTTGCGTATAAATACGTCGGATTTTATTTTTTTTGCGAAACTTGAAGACGGGAGGTCGATGGTAAATCCGTGGAGTTCGTGATATTTTAATACGGCCGGTCGTGGTAAAATCGGGGCTGAAATGGACGGTAAAACAGGCGCGTGGTACGGGAAGGTGCAAGCATAAGGTAAAACGGAGTGATACCATGTCGGATGCGATCATACCAGCACTAAAGCACCGGATCCCATCAGAACTCCGAAGTTAAGCGTGCTTGGGCGAGAGTAGTACTAGGATGGGTGACCTCCTGGGAAGTCCTCGTGTTGCATCCCCTTTTTGCGTATAAATACGTCGGATTTTATTTTTTTTGCGAAACTTGAAGACGGGAGGTCGATGGTAAATCCGTGGAGTTCGTGATATTTTAATACGGCCGGTCGTGGTAAAATCGGGGCTGAAATGGACGGTAAAACAGGCGCGTGGTACGGGAAGGTGCAAGCATAAGGTAAAACGGAGTGATACCATGTCGGATGCGATCATACCAGCACTAAAGCACCGGATCCCATCAGAACTCCGAAGTTAAGCGTGCTTGGGCGAGAGTAGTACTAGGATGGGTGACCTCCTGGGAAGTCCTCGTGTTGCATCCCCTTTTTGCGTATAAATACGTCGGATTTTATTTTTTTTGCGAAACTTGAAGACGGGAGGTCGATGGTAAATCCGTGGAGTTCGTGATATTTTAATACGGCCGGTCGTGGTAAAATCGGGGCTGAAATGGACGGTAAAACAGGCGCGTGGTACGGGAAGGTGCAAGCATAAGGTAAAACGGAGTGATACCATGTCGGATGCGATCATACCAGCACTAAAGCACCGGATCCCATCAGAACTCCGAAGTTAAGCGTGCTTGGGCGAGAGTAGTACTAGGATGGGTGACCTCCTGGGAAGTCCTCGTGTTGCATCCCCTTTTTGCGTATAAATACGTCGGATTTTATTTTTTTTGCGAAACTTGAAGACGGGAGGTCGATGGTAAATCCGTGGAGTTCGTGATATTTTAATACGGCCGGTCGTGGTAAAATCGGGGCTGAAATGGACGGTAAAACAGGCGCGTGGTACGGGAAGGTGCAAGCATAAGGTAAAACGGAGTGATACCATGTCGGATGCGATCATACCAGCACTAAAGCACCGGATCCCATCAGAACTCCGAAGTTAAGCGTGCTTGGGCGAGAGTAGTACTAGGATGGGTGACCTCCTGGGAAGTCCTCGTGTTGCATCCCCTTTTTGCGTATAAATACGTCGGATTTTATTTTTTTTGCGAAACTTGAAGACGGGAGGTCGATGGTAAATCCGTGGAGTTCGTGATATTTTAATACGGCCGGTCGTGGTAAAATCGGGGCTGAAATGGACGGTAAAACAGGCGCGTGGTACGGGAAGGTGCAAGCATAAGGTAAAACGGAGTGATACCATGTCGGATGCGATCATACCAGCACTAAAGCACCGGATCCCATCAGAACTCCGAAGTTAAGCGTGCTTGGGCGAGAGTAGTACTAGGATGGGTGACCTCCTGGGAAGTCCTCGTGTTGCATCCCCTTTTTGCGTATAAATACGTCGGATTTTATTTTTTTTGCGAAACTTGAAGACGGGAGGTCGATGGTAAATCCGTGGAGTTCGTGATATTTTAATACGGCCGGTCGTGGTAAAATCGGGGCTGAAATGGACGGTAAAACAGGCGCGTGGTACGGGAAGGTGCAAGCATAAGGTAAAACGGAGTGATACCATGTCGGATGCGATCATACCAGCACTAAAGCACCGGATCCCATCAGAACTCCGAAGTTAAGCGTGCTTGGGCGAGAGTAGTACTAGGATGGGTGACCTCCTGGGAAGTCCTCGTGTTGCATCCCCTTTTTGCGTATAAATACGTCGGATTTTATTTTTTTTGCGAAACTTGAAGACGGGAGGTCGATGGTAAATCCGTGGAGTTCGTGATATTTTAATACGGCCGGTCGTGGTAAAATCGGGGCTGAAATGGACGGTAAAACAGGCGCGTGGTACGGGAAGGTGCAAGCATAAGGTAAAACGGAGTGATACCATGTCGGATGCGATCATACCAGCACTAAAGCACCGGATCCCATCAGAACTCCGAAGTTAAGCGTGCTTGGGCGAGAGTAGTACTAGGATGGGTGACCTCCTGGGAAGTCCTCGTGTTGCATCCCCTTTTTGCGTATAAATACGTCGGATTTTATTTTTTTTGCGAAACTTGAAGACGGGAGGTCGATGGTAAATCCGTGGAGTTCGTGATATTTTAATACGGCCGGTCGTGGTAAAATCGGGGCTGAAATGGACGGTAAAACAGGCGCGTGGTACGGGAAGGTGCAAGCATAAGGTAAAACGGAGTGATACCATGTCGGATGCGATCATACCAGCACTAAAGCACCGGATCCCATCAGAACTCCGAAGTTAAGCGTGCTTGGGCGAGAGTAGTACTAGGATGGGTGACCTCCTGGGAAGTCCTCGTGTTGCATCCCCTTTTTGCGTATAAATACGTCGGATTTTATTTTTTTTGCGAAACTTGAAGACGGGAGGTCGATGGTAAATCCGTGGAGTTCGTGATATTTTAATACGGCCGGTCGTGGTAAAATCGGGGCTGAAATGGACGGTAAAACAGGCGCGTGGTACGGGAAGGTGCAAGCATAAGGTAAAACGGAGTGATACCATGTCGGATGCGATCATACCAGCACTAAAGCACCGGATCCCATCAGAACTCCGAAGTTAAGCGTGCTTGGGCGAGAGTAGTACTAGGATGGGTGACCTCCTGGGAAGTCCTCGTGTTGCATCCCCTTTTTGCGTATAAATACGTCGGATTTTATTTTTTTGCGAAACTTGAAGACGGGAGGTCGATGGTAAATCCGTGGAGTTCGTGATATTTTAATACGGCCGGTCGTGGTAAAATCGGGGCTGAAATGGACGGTAAAACAGGCGCGTGGTACGGGAAGGTGCAAGCATAAGGTAAAACGGAGTGATACCATGTCGGATGCGATCATACCAGCACTAAAGCACCGGATCCCATCAGAACTCCGAAGTTAAGCGTGCTTGGGCGAGAGTAGTACTAGGATGGGTGACCTCCTGGGAAGTCCTCGTGTTGCATCCCCTTTTTGCGTATAAATACGTCGGATTTTATTTTTTTTGCGAAACTTGAAGACGGGAGGTCGATGGTAAATCCGTGGAGTTCGTGATATTTTAATACGGCCGGTCGTGGTAAAATCGGGGCTGAAATGGACGGTAAAACAGGCGCGTGGTACGGGAAGGTGCAAGCATAAGGTAAAACGGAGTGATACCATGTCGGATGCGATCATACCAGCACTAAAGCACCGGATCCCATCAGAACTCCGAAGTTAAGCGTGCTTGGGCGAGAGTAGTACTAGGATGGGTGACCTCCTGGGAAGTCCTCGTGTTGCATCCCCTTTTTGCGTATAAATACGTCGGATTTTATTTTTTTTGCGAAACTTGAAGACGGGAGGTCGATGGTAAATCCGTGGAGTTCGTGATATTTTAATACGGCCGGTCGTGGTAAAATCGGGGCTGAAATGGACGGTAAAACAGGCGCGTGGTACGGGAAGGTGCAAGCATAAGGTAAAACGGAGTGATACCATGTCGGATGCGATCATACCAGCACTAAAGCACCGGATCCCATCAGAACTCCGAAGTTAAGCGTGCTTGGGCGAGAGTAGTACTAGGATGGGTGACCTCCTGGGAAGTCCTCGTGTTGCATCCCCTTTTTGCGTATAAATACGTCGGATTTTATTTTTTTTGCGAAACTTGAAGACGGGAGGTCGATGGTAAATCCGTGGAGTTCGTGATATTTTAATACGGCCGGTCGTGGTAAAATCGGGGCTGAAATGGACGGTAAAACAGGCGCGTGGTACGGGAAGGTGCAAGCATAAGGTAAAACGGAGTGATACCATGTCGGATGCGATCATACCAGCACTAAAGCACCGGATCCCATCAGAACTCCGAAGTTAAGCGTGCTTGGGCGAGAGTAGTACTAGGATGGGTGACCTCCTGGGAAGTCCTCGTGTTGCATCCCCTTTTTGCGTATAAATACGTCGGATTTTATTTTTTTTGCGAAACTTGAAGACGGGAGGTCGATGGTAAATCCGTGGAGTTCGTGATATTTTAATACGGCCGGTCGTGGTAAAATCGGGGCTGAAATGGACGGTAAAACAGGCGCGTGGTACGGGAAGGTGCAAGCATAAGGTAAAACGGAGTGATACCATGTCGGATGCGATCATACCAGCACTAAAGCACCGGATCCCATCAGAACTCCGAAGTTAAGCGTGCTTGGGCGAGAGTAGTACTAGGATGGGTGACCTCCTGGGAAGTCCTCGTGTTGCATCCCCTTTTTGCGTATAAATACGTCGGATTTTATTTTTTTTGCGAAACTTGAAGACGGGAGGTCGATGGTAAATCCGTGGAGTTCGTGATATTTTAATACGGCCGGTCGTGGTAAAATCGGGGCTGAAATGGACGGTAAAACAGGCGCGTGGTACGGGAAGGTGCAAGCATAAGGTAAAACGGAGTGATACCATGTCGGATGCGATCATACCAGCACTAAAGCACCGGATCCCATCAGAACTCCGAAGTTAAGCGTGCTTGGGCGAGAGTAGTACTAGGATGGGTGACCTCCTGGGAAGTCCTCGTGTTGCATCCCCTTTTTGCGTATAAATACGTCGGATTTTATTTTTTTTGCGAAACTTGAAGACGGGAGGTCGATGGTAAATCCGTGGAGTTCGTGATATTTTAATACGGCCGGTCGTGGTAAAATCGGGGCTGAAATGGACGGTAAAACAGGCGCGTGGTACGGGAAGGTGCAAGCATAAGGTAAAACGGAGTGATACCATGTCGGATGCGATCATACCAGCACTAAAGCACCGGATCCCATCAGAACTCCGAAGTTAAGCGTGCTTGGGCGAGAGTAGTACTAGGATGGGTGACCTCCTGGGAAGTCCTCGTGTTGCATCCCCTTTTTGCGTATAAATACGTCGGATTTTATTTTTTTTGCGAAACTTGAAGACGGGAGGTCGATGGTAAATCCGTGGAGTTCGTGATATTTTAATACGGCCGGTCGTGGTAAAATCGGGGCTGAAATGGACGGTAAAACAGGCGCGTGGTACGGGAAGGTGCAAGCATAAGGTAAAACGGAGTGATACCATGTCGGATGCGATCATACCAGCACTAAAGCACCGGATCCCATCAGAACTCCGAAGTTAAGCGTGCTTGGGCGAGAGTAGTACTAGGATGGGTGACCTCCTGGGAAGTCCTCGTGTTGCATCCCCTTTTTGCGTATAAATACGTCGGATTTTATTTTTTTTGCGAAACTTGAAGACGGGAGGTCGATGGTAAATCCGTGGAGTTCGTGATATTTTAATACGGCCGGTCGTGGTAAAATCGGGGCTGAAATGGACGGTAAAACAGGCGCGTGGTACGGGAAGGTGCAAGCATAAGGTAAAACGGAGTGATACCATGTCGGATGCGATCATACCAGCACTAAAGCACCGGATCCCATCAGAACTCCGAAGTTAAGCGTGCTTGGGCGAGAGTAGTACTAGGATGGGTGACCTCCTGGGAAGTCCTCGTGTTGCATCCCCTTTTTGCGTATAAATACGTCGGATTTTATTTTTTTTGCGAAACTTGAAGACGGGAGGTCGATGGTAAATCCGTGGAGTTCGTGATATTTTAATACGGCCGGTCGTGGTAAAATCGGGGCTGAAATGGACGGTAAAACAGGCGCGTGGTACGGGAAGGTGCAAGCATAAGGTAAAACGGAGTGATACCATGTCGGATGCGATCATACCAGCACTAAAGCACCGGATCCCATCAGAACTCCGAAGTTAAGCGTGCTTGGGCGAGAGTAGTACTAGGATGGGTGACCTCCTGGGAAGTCCTCGTGTTGCATCCCCTTTTTGCGTATAAATACGTCGGATTTTATTTTTTTTGCGAAACTTGAAGACGGGAGGTCGATGGTAAATCCGTGGAGTTCGTGATATTTTAATACGGCCGGTCGTGGTAAAATCGGGGCTGAAATGGACGGTAAAACAGGCGCGTGGTACGGGAAGGTGCAAGCATAAGGTAAAACGGAGTGATACCATGTCGGATGCGATCATACCAGCACTAAAGCACCGGATCCCATCAGAACTCCGAAGTTAAGCGTGCTTGGGCGAGAGTAGTACTAGGATGGGTGACCTCCTGGGAAGTCCTCGTGTTGCATCCCCTTTTTGCGTATAAATACGTCGGATTTTATTTTTTTTGCGAAACTTGAAGACGGGAGGTCGATGGTAAATCCGTGGAGTTCGTGATATTTTAATACGGCCGGTCGTGGTAAAATCGGGGCTGAAATGGACGGTAAAACAGGCGCGTGGTACGGGAAGGTGCAAGCATAAGGTAAAACGGAGTGATACCATGTCGGATGCGATCATACCAGCACTAAAGCACCGGATCCCATCAGAACTCCGAAGTTAAGCGTGCTTGGGCGAGAGTAGTACTAGGATGGGTGACCTCCTGGGAAGTCCTCGTGTTGCATCCCCTTTTTGCGTATAAATACGTCGGATTTTATTTTTTTTGCGAAACTTGAAGACGGGAGGTCGATGGTAAATCCGTGGAGTTCGTGATATTTTAATACGGCCGGTCGTGGTAAAATCGGGGCTGAAATGGACGGTAAAACAGGCGCGTGGTACGGGAAGGTGCAAGCATAAGGTAAAACGGAGTGATACCATGTCGGATGCGATCATACCAGCACTAAAGCACCGGATCCCATCAGAACTCCGAAGTTAAGCGTGCTTGGGCGAGAGTAGTACTAGGATGGGTGACCTCCTGGGAAGTCCTCGTGTTGCATCCCCTTTTTGCGTATAAATACGTCGGATTTTATTTTTTTTGCGAAACTTGAAGACGGGAGGTCGATGGTAAATCCGTGGAGTTCGTGATATTTTAATACGGCCGGTCGTGGTAAAATCGGGGCTGAAATGGACGGTAAAACAGGCGCGTGGTACGGGAAGGTGCAAGCATAAGGTAAAACGGAGTGATACCATGTCGGATGCGATCATACCAGCACTAAAGCACCGGATCCCATCAGAACTCCGAAGTTAAGCGTGCTTGGGCGAGAGTAGTACTAGGATGGGTGACCTCCTGGGAAGTCCTCGTGTTGCATCCCCTTTTTGCGTATAAATACGTCGGATTTTATTTTTTTTGCGAAACTTGAAGACGGGAGGTCGATGGTAAATCCGTGGAGTTCGTGATATTTTAATACGGCCGGTCGTGGTAAAATCGGGGCTGAAATGGACGGTAAAACAGGCGCGTGGTACGGGAAGGTGCAAGCATAAGGTAAAACGGAGTGATACCATGTCGGATGCGATCATACCAGCACTAAAGCACCGGATCCCATCAGAACTCCGAAGTTAAGCGTGCTTGGGCGAGAGTAGTACTAGGATGGGTGACCTCCTGGGAAGTCCTCGTGTTGCATCCCCTTTTTGCGTATAAATACGTCGGATTTTATTTTTTTTGCGAAACTTGAAGACGGGAGGTCGATGGTAAATCCGTGGAGTTCGTGATATTTTAATACGGCCGGTCGTGGTAAAATCGGGGCTGAAATGGACGGTAAAACAGGCGCGTGGTACGGGAAGGTGCAAGCATAAGGTAAAACGGAGTGATACCATGTCGGATGCGATCATACCAGCACTAAAGCACCGGATCCCATCAGAACTCCGAAGTTAAGCGTGCTTGGGCGAGAGTAGTACTAGGATGGGTGACCTCCTGGGAAGTCCTCGTGTTGCATCCCCTTTTTGCGTATAAATACGTCGGATTTTATTTTTTTTGCGAAACTTGAAGACGGGAGGTCGATGGTAAATCCGTGGAGTTCGTGATATTTTAATACGGCCGGTCGTGGTAAAATCGGGGCTGAAATGGACGGTAAAACAGGCGCGTGGTACGGGAAGGTGCAAGCATAAGGTAAAACGGAGTGATACCATGTCGGATGCGATCATACCAGCACTAAAGCACCGGATCCCATCAGAACTCCGAAGTTAAGCGTGCTTGGGCGAGAGTAGTACTAGGATGGGTGACCTCCTGGGAAGTCCTCGTGTTGCATCCCCTTTTTGCGTATAAATACGTCGGATTTTATTTTTTTTGCGAAACTTGAAGACGGGAGGTCGATGGTAAATCCGTGGAGTTCGTGATATTTTAATACGGCCGGTCGTGGTAAAATCGGGGCTGAAATGGACGGTAAAACAGGCGCGTGGTACGGGAAGGTGCAAGCATAAGGTAAAACGGAGTGATACCATGTCGGATGCGATCATACCAGCACTAAAGCACCGGATCCCATCAGAACTCCGAAGTTAAGCGTGCTTGGGCGAGAGTAGTACTAGGATGGGTGACCTCCTGGGAAGTCCTCGTGTTGCATCCCCTTTTTGCGTATAAATACGTCGGATTTTATTTTTTTTGCGAAACTTGAAGACGGGAGGTCGATGGTAAATCCGTGGAGTTCGTGATATTTTAATACGGCCGGTCGTGGTAAAATCGGGGCTGAAATGGACGGTAAAACAGGCGCGTGGTACGGGAAGGTGCAAGCATAAGGTAAAACGGAGTGATACCATGTCGGATGCGATCATACCAGCACTAAAGCACCGGATCCCATCAGAACTCCGAAGTTAAGCGTGCTTGGGCGAGAGTAGTACTAGGATGGGTGACCTCCTGGGAAGTCCTCGTGTTGCATCCCCTTTTTGCGTATAAATACGTCGGATTTTATTTTTTTTGCGAAACTTGAAGACGGGAGGTCGATGGTAAATCCGTGGAGTTCGTGATATTTTAATACGGCCGGTCGTGGTAAAATCGGGGCTGAAATGGACGGTAAAACAGGCGCGTGGTACGGGAAGGTGCAAGCATAAGGTAAAACGGAGTGATACCATGTCGGATGCGATCATACCAGCACTAAAGCACCGGATCCCATCAGAACTCCGAAGTTAAGCGTGCTTGGGCGAGAGTAGTACTAGGATGGGTGACCTCCTGGGAAGTCCTCGTGTTGCATCCCCTTTTTGCGTATAAATACGTCGGATTTTATTTTTTTGCGAAACTTGAAGACGGGAGGTCGATGGTAAATCCGTGGAGTTCGTGATATTTTAATACGGCCGGTCGTGGTAAAATCGGGGCTGAAATGGACGGTAAAACAGGCGCGTGGTACGGGAAGGTGCAAGCATAAGGTAAAACGGAGTGATACCATGTCGGATGCGATCATACCAGCACTAAAGCACCGGATCCCATCAGAACTCCGAAGTTAAGCGTGCTTGGGCGAGAGTAGTACTAGGATGGGTGACCTCCTGGGAAGTCCTCGTGTTGCATCCCCTTTTTGCGTATAAATACGTCGGATTTTATTTTTTTTGCGAAACTTGAAGACGGGAGGTCGATGGTAAATCCGTGGAGTTCGTGATATTTTAATACGGCCGGTCGTGGTAAAATCGGGGCTGAAATGGACGGTAAAACAGGCGCGTGGTACGGGAAGGTGCAAGCATAAGGTAAAACGGAGTGATACCATGTCGGATGCGATCATACCAGCACTAAAGCACCGGATCCCATCAGAACTCCGAAGTTAAGCGTGCTTGGGCGAGAGTAGTACTAGGATGGGTGACCTCCTGGGAAGTCCTCGTGTTGCATCCCCTTTTTGCGTATAAATACGTCGGATTTTATTTTTTTTGCGAAACTTGAAGACGGGAGGTCGATGGTAAATCCGTGGAGTTCGTGATATTTTAATACGGCCGGTCGTGGTAAAATCGGGGCTGAAATGGACGGTAAAACAGGCGCGTGGTACGGGAAGGTGCAAGCATAAGGTAAAACGGAGTGATACCATGTCGGATGCGATCATACCAGCACTAAAGCACCGGATCCCATCAGAACTCCGAAGTTAAGCGTGCTTGGGCGAGAGTAGTACTAGGATGGGTGACCTCCTGGGAAGTCCTCGTGTTGCATCCCCTTTTTGCGTATAAATACGTCGGATTTTTTTTTTTTGCGAAACTTGAAGACGGGAGGTCGATGGTAAATCCGTGGAGTTCGTGATATTTTAATACGGCCGGTCGTGGTAAAATCGGGGCTGAAATGGACGGTAAAACAGGCGCGTGGTACGGGAAGGTGCAAGCATAAGGTAAAACGGAGTGATACCATGTCGGATGCGATCATACCAGCACTAAAGCACCGGATCCCATCAGAACTCCGAAGTTAAGCGTGCTTGGGCGAGAGTAGTACTAGGATGGGTGACCTCCTGGGAAGTCCTCGTGTTGCATCCCCTTTTTGCGTATAAATACGTCGGATTTTTTTTTTTTGCGAAACTTGAAGACGGGAGGTCGATGGTAAATCCGTGGAGTTCGTGATATTTTAATACGGCCGGTCGTGGTAAAATCGGGGCTGAAATGGACGGTAAAACAGGCGCGTGGTACGGGAAGGTGCAAGCATAAGGTAAAACGGAGTGATACCATGTCGGATGCGATCATACCAGCACTAAAGCACCGGATCCCATCAGAACTCCGAAGTTAAGCGTGCTTGGGCGAGAGTAGTACTAGGATGGGTGACCTCCTGGGAAGTCCTCGTGTTGCATCCCCTTTTTGCGTATAAATACGTCGGATTTTATTTTTTTTGCGAAACTTGAAGACGGGAGGTCGATGGTAAATCCGTGGAGTTCGTGATATTTTAATACGGCCGGTCGTGGTAAAATCGGGGCTGAAATGGACGGTAAAACAGGCGCGTGGTACGGGAAGGTGCAAGCATAAGGTAAAACGGAGTGATACCATGTCGGATGCGATCATACCAGCACTAAAGCACCGGATCCCATCAGAACTCCGAAGTTAAGCGTGCTTGGGCGAGAGTAGTACTAGGATGGGTGACCTCCTGGGAAGTCCTCGTGTTGCATCCCCTTTTTGCGTATAAATACGTCGGATTTTATTTTTTTTGCGAAACTTGAAGACGGGAGGTCGATGGTAAATCCGTGGAGTTCGTGATATTTTAATACGGCCGGTCGTGGTAAAATCGGGGCTGAAATGGACGGTAAAACAGGCGCGTGGTACGGGAAGGTGCAAGCATAAGGTAAAACGGAGTGATACCATGTCGGATGCGATCATACCAGCACTAAAGCACCGGATCCCATCAGAACTCCGAAGTTAAGCGTGCTTGGGCGAGAGTAGTACTAGGATGGGTGACCTCCTGGGAAGTCCTCGTGTTGCATCCCCTTTTTGCGTATAAATACGTCGGATTTTATTTTTTTTGCGAAACTTGAAGACGGGAGGTCGATGGTAAATCCGTGGAGTTCGTGATATTTTAATACGGCCGGTCGTGGTAAAATCGGGGCTGAAATGGACGGTAAAACAGGCGCGTGGTACGGGAAGGTGCAAGCATAAGGTAAAACGGAGTGATACCATGTCGGATGCGATCATACCAGCACTAAAGCACCGGATCCCATCAGAACTCCGAAGTTAAGCGTGCTTGGGCGAGAGTAGTACTAGGATGGGTGACCTCCTGGGAAGTCCTCGTGTTGCATCCCCTTTTTGCGTATAAATACGTCGGATTTTATTTTTTTTGCGAAACTTGAAGACGGGAGGTCGATGGTAAATCCGTGGAGTTCGTGATATTTTAATACGGCCGGTCGTGGTAAAATCGGGGCTGAAATGGACGGTAAAACAGGCGCGTGGTACGGGAAGGTGCAAGCATAAGGTAAAACGGAGTGATACCATGTCGGATGCGATCATACCAGCACTAAAGCACCGGATCCCATCAGAACTCCGAAGTTAAGCGTGCTTGGGCGAGAGTAGTACTAGGATGGGTGACCTCCTGGGAAGTCCTCGTGTTGCATCCCCTTTTTGCGTATAAATACGTCGGATTTTATTTTTTTTGCGAAACTTGAAGACGGGAGGTCAATGGTAAATCCGTGGAGTTCGTGATATTTTAATACGGCCGGTCGTGGTAAAATCGGGGCTGAAATGGACGGTAAAACAGACGCGTGGTACGGGAAGGTGCAAGCATAAGGTAAAACGGAGTGATACCATGTCGGATGCGATCATACCAGCACTAAATCACCGGATCCCATCAGAACTCCGAAGTTAAGCGTGCTTGGGCGAGAGTAGTACTAGGATGGGTGACCTCCTGGGAAGTCCTCGTGTTGCATCCCCTTTTTGCGTATAAATACGTCGGATTTTTTTTTTTACGAAACTTGAAGACGGGAGGTCGATGGTAAATCCGTGGAGTTCGTGATATTTTAATACGGCCGGTCTTGGTAAAATCGGGGCTGAAATGGACGGTAAAACAGGCGCGTGGTACGGGAAGGTGTGTAACACCCCAATTTTGCTAACTAGGGTGTGTGGTGTGTGTTCATATCATACATGCATGAAACAATAATTTGAACCCTGTTGAAACAATTTAAATTGTCAACTTAAATGGTTTGAGAAATTTCCAGCAAATGGTATTTAAAAGGGGTTCCAAAATTTTGTTCTAAAAATAATTCAAATGCACCAACCCAAGTTATGGTGTTGTTGGAAATTTCATAAGCTTTCCAAAAATAATTTTTGCCAAATTTTATCCTTTCAAAAAGGCCCCCAAAACTTCTGTTTCTGTTCTGTTTTTAAAAGAGAGAAGGACCTCTTTGTGGTTTTAGAAACTTTAGGGGGGTTTTCGCAAAACTGCCGTTTTATCGTCTTCCTCGTTCTGCCAGTCGACGAGCTGCTCGCCGACGGCACCGCGTGCCACCTCCTGCTTGTGCGTGCGCACCCGAGCGTGGTGAGGCCTCCAGGTCGACGCCGTGCGACCTCCTCTCGCTCTCACTCGCCTTCATCCACTCCCTCTCCCTCTCTGTTTCTGCCGCGCGGGACGGAACCCTAGCTCTCCGGCCGCTTCAAATCACCGCCGCCCCCGGTCGTCCGCGGCCAAGACGAGCACATAACCCTCTCCGCCGTCCTCCCGTTGACCTCCTCGTCAAGTTCAGGAAGCCGGGACGCCCCCAATCGCCGGAATCGTGTCATCCCCTACCTCACCGGCCGCCGGATTCCGAGCTCGCCGCCGTCTACTCCGATGGTCCTCGACCGCTCCGCTCCTTCCACAACGCTCAGGGTGAGCTACTGGGTTCCCCGGAGCCCTCCGTTTACCCCCTCTCCCTCTAGTGCGTCCCCTCGACGAACACCACCGCCCGCCGTCGCGTGCCGTGGTCGCCGGCGATGGTACCGGTGACCATTTGGTCACTTCCGCCGCTCTCTAGTCTCCCCACGATCTCCTCTAGGTCGCGATATCGCTTAATTTCTGAATCGCGCGCGAGATTCTTCGATTGGAGTTCTTCTGTGAGAATCCAGGAGTGGTGACGTCATCTTGGCGTCATGCTGATGTCATAACACCTCTGCTTTTATAATTCCAGAAAAATGATTATTTCTAATAGGTTAATAGCTAATGTTTTATACCTCAGAAAAATAAGAGTAAGGTATGGAAATGATCAGAAAAATGTACTCTGTCTGAATATACCATTTTTCAATCATGTTTGAGAAAGTTGATTATTGAACATTATTTAATGTTGTTTAATCATTTAAAAATAGAAAAATAAGTTTTTATTCACTAAAATTAGAAAATTAAAAGTAATATACCATTTTGCTCAAAATGACAAATGCAACCTATTCATGATGTTTTCAACCTCATTTGAGCACTTTAAATGGTACTCACTTCCTTAATCGCCCGAAACCCCCTCCGGGGTCTATTTCGGGATAATTTCACTAAAATTACATAACTGCCATACGAACCCTAGCAACTCATCGAGCATGATTAGGGCTTTATTTCAGTGCATTAAATTGCTCATGCATACATGTTGTGCATTGCATCGATGCCGTGGTTGATTGTTATTTCTCTTTCGGTGTTATTTCTCCCTCGGTAGAACATGACTCCGAAGAGAAGGCCAATAATTCCATGACGAATACTTGATCTTAACCGACAAGTCAAGCACTTATTCCAGAAGATCTTTATCTGGTTTTCTTATAACCAAGGCAAGCATAACCTCTTATCTGCTCATATATGATTTCAAAGTGATTTGAATCTCGTACTTTGCATTCGGTTCAAAACTATTTGATGTCAGCAGATAGAGTTCTCCTATATACTGCATAACCTAGATATCCTGATCCACTGCTCCTAGCAGCTATAGGTTTGCTTGTGCGCGCTCCGCTAAACCCTGTGAGTCTTGCTTAGCCATGCCTAGTTGTGATCTGATCCATCCGGTTGATGAATCTGGTCAATACGTGAATCTATTATGTCATGTTGTTATGATTTGAATTAACTTTGATAACTTGACTAAATAACGGCATGGATGTGAGGCCACAATGGGTTGTGGCGTTTTGTCCTGTTCATGCCCCTAGGAGCGAGTTCTCGCCTTCGAAGCCAAGACTGAGCGTGCAACCACACGCGGGGCCTAACAGACCGCGCTCGACTAACTTGTTTGGCCACGTCCATGAGTCACGTAGTTTGATCTTTCCATCTGCGTGTGAGTCCGAAAACGATTTGGAGAAAACTTAGGGCGTGACCGGGACAAGTGATGGACGTACTCGGATCTTGTTCCCGACTCACAGAACAGGTGTCGTCAGGAGGTGGACAACTCCCTGTTGACGGGGTGGCCCTGTTTGGGTTGACTCATGGATAGGGTCGAGCAAGGTAAAGGTCGTGGCCAGCCACCCTCTGCCGCGCTCCATGGACGAGCGTACATGTGGCGTTAAGAGTCGGATGGTACGTGTGGGTAAAGTGTACCCCCTGCAGGGATAAATCTCCTCGAGAAGCCGTGTCCACGGTTACGAACGACTTGGCAACGGATTCTGTGATCATAGATAACTTCAACGGAATGACTAAAACTTGTTAACCATGTCTGAAGGGTGCCTCCCCGGAGATGCCGGGAGGGGTGATCCTTGTAGCATGAGATAGTGTGGGAATGATAAGGACTTGGTGGAATACAAGAAGAAGATGATCTCAGTAGTTGATTAGCTTTCTCATCTGTTTTGAAAATATTCTATGAGACGTGCTATCCCCTCCTCAACTTGCAAAACAAAGATTGCTTTACGCAAAACAGCCTTCATAAAACCCTTTTCTAAGTTAGCAGATATATAATAGGTTAATTAAGTCTTGTTGAGTACATCCCGTACTCAGGTTTGCTTAATTTGGTTCAGGTGAAGATCTCACATCGGTGGTGATTCAACGTGGACATCGACGAGTAGTTCGGGGTTCCCAGGTAGCAGCCTGGAATCTATGGGCTGGGACGTCGCCTTATGTTGCGGCCTCTTAGGCCTTTTTGGTTCTTGTTGATTAGCAACATAATTTGCCTTCCGTTGTCTGATGTAATGTTGGGTCGTGTGACCTCTGCTTGTAAGCTATACTCTAGTATCATCTGTTTAATACAAGTTTCATGTCTAGAGTACTGCTTTGATCGGTTGTTGGTTTCGAGCTCATCGTTATACAGTTTTGGCTATGCCTGCATAGTTGTCGCGGTCGAGGGGTTCTGGAGCCGATGATCCATGTCCGAGCCCGCCTGTCGATGTGATCGGCCTGGGGCGAGGTAACCCCAGTAACCCTCGATTGTTGTTGCACTTTCTGGACACATAGCATCTCTGTATAGCTTTGGTCCCGTTCCTTCAGTTTCATTCGATTCGTGGACGCTTTGATATGCATAGTTGGTTATGACTAGCATGGATACAAGGAGTAGTAGACTGGGGATCCGGACTACGTGCCGATGAATCCAGTCTGCCTGCCGTTGTTTGTTGCGGCCGGGGCTGGTAACCCTGAAGCCCTTGTGAGTCCATGGCTAGGAGCACATAACAGTATGTATATCTTTGGGTCCGGGGTCGTGACAAGTCTTGGTATCAGAGCAGGACTGCCTGTAGGAAAACCTTACTGCTTGGTCGATGTTGAGTCTAGAGTTTATGAAAACTATTTGGAAACTCAAATGGATTGTGAAAAAACCTTCTTAGGATTCTTTTTACTCCGTATCTGGTATCGCTCTAAGTCTGGGTCTTCTTACCTGTTTTGATTTGAAAAGGTTTCGCTATCTCTTCTATTCATTCAAAACTTAGGTGTCTTCTTTGGCAAGACGTTTTTTTCACCCAAGTTGACCTAGTGTTCAGTTTCTAGAGTCGTGTGAGTTCCATCCTCCGTTACCTCTTAAATTGGGAGATTTCCTTCCCATCCTAATCTCTCAAAGGTGTGTGGATTCCATATTCTTATATGTTTCAAAGTTCTAAATCCTGAACCTCGAGATCTGCTTTCCATCTCGAATGTGTCCGTTATCTCCTGTTCAAATCCTTCCGGAGTTATGTTTGTTTTCTGAAAGATACTCCGTGATTGCTATTCCTAGTGTTCCTCAAGACACTAAGAGAGTAGTTACTCCTTTGTTTTGGTGTTCAATCTTGGACTTGAACCGAAGGTCCCGGAATGTGCTGAATTGCGGTGAGTTGAGTCATGTGGTTTCATAACCAGGTGATGCTCATGCCATCAGTACAGGATGCTGACCTTTAACCCAAGTTCTGTTTCCTTGGATCCCGAAAATCTGATCTACCTCGGGATGGCTAGGTAATCTCAGATCCAATAGCCGTAGGCTTTCTCTTGGAATCGAAAAGAATCACGACCAGAGTGTTCTTTATGATTCTCATATCTTTGTTCTTGGTTCAGCTATACCAACCTTTGGCATGGGTTCTACACATGAGTATTACCCTGTGCATCCAACGTGATCTCAGGATTTTCCAGAGCACGTTCCTACTCTTAGCTGCTTCCCGAACTCCGTCCGTTGTTTGGAAACCAAGTTGCATAGGTGTGTTGGATTCTTCCAATGCAGTTCCTCTTGAGTTCCGTCAGAATGTTCCACCTTGGGATGTCAGGAGAAACAAACTCCAGTGCCTCGTTCATCTTAAGGACCAGGTCAAAGTTTTGTAATCCACAGAACCAAGAAAGTTCATTAGTTTCTGTTCTGTTCTACCTTCGAGTATCACACTCTTACATATCAATAGGTTGTGTTGTGTTTCATGGCCTTATTGATGAAGTGATGCTCTTACACATCTTCAACCACCCTTCCTCTAAGCTTGAATGCGTGAGAATGATGGGTTTGTGCATTGGTGTGTGTCAGATATTCCTAGCAATTTTTATTGCTCTGAAAATCTAAGAAACATCTGTATCCTTCTTAGCATTATTGGTCACCCGGTCTCTGTTTGAAGTTGACTGTGTTACCAAATCCGTTCATTCCGGTGCACAATCTTGGTCAGAGAGTTAGGTTCATACCAAAGCTCTCAAGGCAGTATCGGTTGCTTTGAAAAGCATGCCTCCTTTCGATTTCCAAGACATACCGGTGGGTTGTGATATTCTGGTTGTCTTTCTAGAAGTATCACCAGGTTTGTTACCTGACCGTAATGTCTAAACAAAGGGTAATTTGAACTACTCCTTTCTCCAAGGAACTTTGCTGGACATCCTGGACTAGTGGTTGAGCTTAAACAACAACTTGGAGAGTTGAAAGGCAAAAGCTCCGCCAACTTGTTCCTTTGATAAGGGATATCTAGTTTTCCTCGTGTTGAAGCTAAATAGTATCTCCTTCGTGGACATGCTATCATCCTACAATCTTGATTTGATTTGGGTTATCGTCAAATCGAGAAAAGGTCCAAGGACTATTTTGATGGTGTTGCCATTCATGGTGTTTTGCCTAGGTACACCTTCATGTCCTCTGGTCTAACCAATGTTCTGCCTTGTTCATATATCATATGAATCTCTCTTCTCGGAGTGTTTTGATAAGCGTGTTGTCGAGCCCATCGATGACATCCCTATTTTCTCCAAGTTGCAAGAGGTTCATGTTGAACGCTTGGCATTAATTTTGGAAACTCTCGAGAACCATCTTTGTTTCACTACGAAGATTGTGTTCTGGATGTTTGAAGTGACTTTCTCGGGTTCGTGTGCTTATGGTGAAAGTT
This sequence comes from Alopecurus myosuroides, assembly GCA_028641055.1. Lineage (NCBI taxonomy): Eukaryota > Viridiplantae > Streptophyta > Magnoliopsida > Poales > Poaceae > Alopecurus > Alopecurus myosuroides. Next base: position 177,660,161 of record CM054062.1, read on the forward strand.
GTCGCCATGGATTCGAGTAAAGTTTTCTTGTTCCTTCAGGAATATCTCTAAGTCGGTCATGTATGCGTGGAGTATTCTTGAGATGGTTGGTTTTTACCTCCATTCACTTAAAGAAGTTTGCATCCACGCTAAGCCACTGACTGATTTTCCTTGAGAGAAGAAGTCCAAGATCTTGGTGATCTTTGTAATCATCTCCCCAACAAGGACTCCGATGTGCTTCTTTTGCAATTAGTCCATGTAGGTGCAACCGTCTTTCGCAAGTTGTTAATACATGAGTTTTGCAATTTCACTCATCCTCTTGAGTATGGCATCGTAGTCCTTATCTTGAGAATCCAGCATATGTATCTCGTTGGTAAACGGTGAAAATCTCTTCGCTCAAACACACCGAGTCTAAGTTATCAATCCACTAACCAGAGCTGAATCTCAAGCAGCAACGATGGTTGGTGTTTCCTCAAGAATATGGAATTAGGTTCATTTGAAATCCGGCATGGTTGATGTTGTGGTTGACACAATTAGCCGAAAGGCCTAATGTCATATCTCTCGTATCCGTAAGAACAACCACTCTCCGTGAGAATTCTTGTGTGGCTTATTCTAACAAGTTTCCTCCCCGTTCTTCCAAACCGGAGTTTAAATTTCACTTGATGACCTATTGAAGGCTTGTTAAGAGTCTGATGTCGGTATCTAGAACATCAAGGAAAACCTGGAAGTTGTTTCCTCCAATATCTTCCCGTTAATCTTCCAAAACCTCCGTTCTAGTGGAAACAAGTTCATCATGAGAAAACTCGTGGTGTTTCGTAACCACCAGTTATCAGTTCCCCTTTTCAAGTTGTTTGTACTTGAAGTTCTGTTCATCTCACACATTGTGTGAATTTGTCAGTTACTTCAGCCATGGGATCTTAACCATGTGGTAGATGTATTGCTACGTCCAAACCACAATAGGAAGAGATTCCCTATCCCTTCCGGTATTTCAATCCTCGTTGGTTACCCATCCTTACGGTGTGATCAAGAATTCCTCCTTTGTTACGGTATTTCCACATCTTTCAGTTACTCATCTTCTGTTGTGAAGTAACATTCCAATCTTCGATAAAGTTTTCGACAACCCTTAACGGAATGGAAGTTCCGTTATCTTCCGTGTCCACTCCGTAGAGTGAACATGATCTTGTATCGATTTCTCTCTGATGCGTGATTACAGTGTTCTCTCGTGTTTCCCTCGTCTACGGATATTACGATGTGGTATCCAAGACAATCCTTTTAGTCTTGGTATTCTATTTCGAAGAAACCTCGGTTTCACAAGTTGTTCAACCTTTCTTTCCCAAAAGGATTTAAAGTCTTGTGCAAACCTCATATCCCAAATCCTTTCAAGAACCATCGTCCGCAAACTTGAAACCCTCTTTTATTCCCTCTGTTACCTTGATGTGTTTCATGCCTGTTAACTCAACAGTTCTTTGTGAACATTCCTGTCATGAGTTAGCCATGAGATACTCGATCTTTGTAAAGATCAATTCCTAAGAGTTTTCCCTCTCACCTAAGGTGTAGCTGCTGGAATCTTCACAAGCGCTACGGATCAACCTCTTTAAGAAGAGAACCGTAAGGTTCGAGAAGATCGTTCAAAACCGGTGTTCCTTCTTTCTTCTCCTTCGGGAATCTCGGGACGAGATTCTTGTAAGGGGGGTAGATTTGTAACACCCCAATTTTGCTAACTAGGGTGTGTGGTGTGTGTTCATATCATACATGCATGAAACAATAATTTGAACCCTGTTGAAACAATTTAAATTGTCAACTTAAATGGTTTGAGAAATTTCCAGCAAATGGTACTTAAAAGGGGTTCCAAAATTTTGTTCTGAAAAATAATTCAAATGCACCAACCCAAGTTATGGTGTTGTTGGAAATTTCATAAGCTTTCCAAAAATAATTTTTGCCAAATTTTATCCTTTCAAAAAGGCCCCCAAAACTTCTGCTTCTGTTCTGTTTTTAAAAGAGAGAAGGACCTCTTTGTGGTTTTAGAAACTTTAGGGGGGTTTTCGCAAAACTGCCGTTTTATCGTCTTCCTCGTTCTGCCAGTCGACGAGCTGCTCGCCGACGGCACCGCGTGCCACCTCCTGCTTGTGCGTGCGCACCCGAGCGTGGTGAGGCCTCCAGGTCGACGCCGTGCGACCTCCTCTCGCTCTCACTCGCCTTCATCCACTCCCTCTCCCTCTCTGTTTCTGCCGCGCGGGACGGAACCCTAGCTCTCCGGCCGCTTCAAATCACCGCCGCCCCCGGTCGTCCGCGGCCAAGACGAGCACATAACCATCTCCGCCGTCCTCCCGTTGACCTCCTCGTCAAGTTCAGGAAGCCGGGACGCCCCCAATCGCCGGAATCGTGTCATCCCCTACCTCACCGGCCGCCGGATTCCGAGCTCGCCGCCGTCTACTCCGATGGTCCTCGACCGCTCCGCTCCTTCCACAACGCTCAGGGTGAGCTACTGGGTTCCCCGGAGCCCTCCGTTTACCCCCTCTCCCTCTAGTGCGTCCCCTCGACGAACACCACCGCCCGCCGTCGCGTGCCATGGTCGCCGGCGATGGTACCGGTGACCATTTGGTCACTTCCGCCGCTCTCTAGTCTCCCCACGATCTCCTCTAGGTCGCGATATCGCTTAATTTCTGAATCGCGCGCGAGATTCTTCGATTGGAGTTCTTCTGTGAGAATCCAGGAGTGGTGACGTCATCTTGGCGTCATGCTGATGTCATAACACCTCTGCTTTTATAATTCCAGAAAAATGATTATTTCTAATAGGTTAATAGCTAATGTTTTATACCTCAGAAAAATAAGAGTAAGGTATGGAAATGATCAGAAAAATGTACTCTATCTGAATATACCATTTTTCAATCATGTTTGAGAAAGTTGATTATTGAACATTATTTAATGTTGTTTAATCATTTAAAAATAGAAAAATAAGTTTTTATTCACTAAAATTAGAAAATTAAAAGTAATATACCATTTTGCTCAAAATGACAAATGCAACCTATTCATGATGTTTTCAACCTCATTTGAGCACTTTAAATGGTACTCACTTCCTTAATCGCCCGAAACCCCCTCCGGGGTCTATTTCGGGATAATTTCACTAAAATTACATAACTGCCATACGAACCCTAGCAACTCATCGAGCATGATTAGGGCTTTATTTCAGTGCATTAAATTGCTCATGCATACATGTTGTGCATTGCATCGATGCCGTGGTTGATTGTTATTTCTCTTTCGGTGTTATTTCTCCCTCGGTAGAACGTGACTCCGAAGAGAAGGCCAATAATTCCATGACGAATACTTGATCTTAACCGACAAGTCAAGCACTTATTCCAGAAGATCTTTATCTGGTTTTCTTATAACCAAGGCAAGCATAACCTCTTATCTGCTCATATATGATTTCAAAGTGATTTGAATCTCGTACTTTGCATTCGGTTCAAAACTATTTGATGTCAGCAGATAGAGTTCTCCTATATACTGCATAACCTAGATATCCTGATCCACTGCTCCTAGCAGCTATAGGTTTGCTTGTGCGCGCTCCGCTAAACCCTGTGAGTCTTGCTTAGCCATGCCTAGTTGTGATCTGATCCATCCGGTTGATGAATCTGGTCAATACGTGAATCTATTATGTCATGTTGTTATGATTTGAATTAACTTTGATAACTTGACTAAATAACGGCATGGATGTGAGGCCACAATGGGTTGTGGCGTTTTGTCCTGTTCATGCCCCTAGGAGCGAGTTCTCGCCTTCGAAGCCAAGACTGAGCGTGCAACCACACGCGGGGCCTAACAGACCGCGCTCGACTAACTAACTTGTTTGGCCACGTCCATGAGTCACGTAGTTTGATCTTTCCATCTGCGTGTGAGTCCGAAAACGATTTGGAGAAAACTTAGGGCGTGACCGGGACAAGTGATGGACGTACTCGGATCTTGTTCCCGACTCACAGAACAGGTGCCGTCAGGAGGTGGCCAACTCCCTGTTGACGGGGTGGCCCTGTTTGGGTTGACTCATGGATAGGGTCGAGCAAGGTAAAGGTCGTGGCCAGCCACCCTCTGCCGCGCTCCATGGACGAGCGTACATGTGGCGTTAAGAGTCGGATGGTACGTGTGGGTAAAGTGTACCCCCTGCAGGGATAAATCTCCTCGAGAAGCCGTGTCCACGGTTACGGACGACTTGGCAACGGATTCTGTGATCATAGATAACTTCAACGGAATGACTAAAACTTGTTAACCATGTCTGAAGGGTGCCTCCCCGGAGATGCCGGGAGGGGTGATCCTTGTAGCATGAGATAGTGTGGGAATGATAAGGACTTGGTGGAATACAAGAAGAAGATGATCTCAGTAGTTTTGAAAATATTCTATGAGACGTGCTATCCCCTCCTCAACTTGCAAAACAAAGATTGCTTTACGCAAAACAGCCTTCATAAAACCCTTTTCTAAGTTAGCAGATATATAATAGGTTAATTAAGTCTTGTTGAGTACATCCCGTACTCAGGTTTGCTTAATTTGGTTCAGGTGAAGATCTCACATCGGTGGTGATTCAACGTGGACATCGACGAGTAGTTCGGGGTTCCCAGGTAGCAGCCTGGAATCTATGGGCTGGGACGTCGCCTTATGTTGCGGCCTCTTAGGCCTTTTTGGTTCTTGTTGATTAGCAACATAATTTGCCTTCCGTTGTCTGATGTAATGTTGGGTCGTGTGACCTCTGCTTGTAAGCTATACTCTAGTATCATCTGTTTAATACAAGTTTCATGTCTAGAGTACTGCTTTGATCGGTTGTTGGTTTCGAGCTCATCGTTATACAGTTTTGGCTATGCCTGCATAGTTGTCGCGGTCGAGGGGTTGTGGAGCCGATGATCCATGTCCGAGCCCGCCTGTCGATGTGATCGGCCTGGGGCGAGGTAACCCCAGTAACCCTCGATTGTTGTTGCACTTTCTGGACACATAGCATCTCTGTATAGCTTTGGTCCCGTTCCTTCAGTTTCATTCGATTCGTGGACGCTTTGATATGCATAGTTGGTTATGACTAGCATGGATACAAGGAGTAGTAGACTGGGGATCCGGACTACGTGCCGATGAATCCAGTCTGCCTGCCGTTGTTTGTTGCGGCCGGGGCTGGTAACCCTGAAGCCCTTGTGAGTCCATGGCTAGGAGCACATAACAGTATGTATATCTTTGGGTCCGGGGTCGTGACAAGGTGCAAGCATAAGGTAAAACGGAGTGATACCATGTCGGATGCGATCATACCAGCACTAAAGCACCGGATCCCATCAGAACTCCGAAGTTAAGCGTGCTTGGGCGAGAGTAGTACTAGGATGGGTGACCTCCTGGGAAGTCCTCGTGTTGCATCCCCTTTTTGCGTATAAATACGTCGGATTTTATTTTTTTTGCGAAACTTGAAGACGGGAGGTCGATGGTAAATCCGTGGAGTTCGTGATATTTTAATACGGCCGGTCGTGGTAAAATCGGGGCTGAAATGGACGGTAAAACAGGCGCGTGGTACGGGAAGGTGCAAGCATAAGGTAAAACGGAGTGATACCATGTCGGATGCGATCATACCAGCACTAAAGCACCGGATCCCATCAGAACTCCGAAGTTAAGCGTGCTTGGGCGAGAGTAGTACTAGGATGGGTGACCTCCTGGGAAGTCCTCGTGTTGCATCCCCTTTTTGCGTATAAATACGTCGGATTTTTTTTTTGCGAAACTTGAAGACGGGAGGTCGATGGTAAATCCGTGGAGTTCGTGATATTTTAATACGGCCGGTCGTGGTAAAATCGGGGCTGAAATGGACGGTAAAACAGGCGCGTGGTACGGGAAGGTGCAAGCATAAGGTAAAACAGAGTGATACCATGTCGGATGCGATCATACCAGCACTAAAGCACCGGATCCCATCAGAACTCCGAAGTTAAGCGTGCTTGGGCGAGAGTAGTACTAGGATGGGTGACCTCCTGGGAAGTCCTCGTGTTGCATCCCCTTTTTGCGTATAAATACGTCGGATTTTTTTTTTTGCGAAACTTGAAGACGGGAGGTCGATGGTAAATCCGTGGAGTTCGTGATATTTTAATACGGCCGGTCGTGGTAAAATCGGGGCTGAAATGGACGGTAAAACAGACGCGTGGTACGGGAAGGTGCAAGCATAAGGTAAAACGGAGTGATACCATGTCGGATGCGATCATACCAGCACTAAAGCACCGGATCCCATCAGAACTCCGAAGATAAGCGTGCTTGGGCGAGAGTAGTACTAGGATGGGTGACCTCCTGGGAAGTCCTCGTGTTGCATCCCCTTTTTGCGTATAAATACGTCGGATTTTTTTTTTTTGCGAAACTTGAAGACGGGAGGTCGATGGTAAATCCGTGGAGTTCGTGATATTTTAATACGGCCGGTCGTGGTAAAATCGGGGCTGAAATGGACGGTAAAACAGGCGCGTGGTACGGGAAGGTGCAAGCATAAGGTAAAACGGAGTGATACCATGTCGGATGCGATCATACCAGCACTAAAGCACCGAATCCCATCAGAACTCCGAAGTTAAGCGTGCTTGGGCGAGAGTAGTACTAGGATGGGTGACCTCCTGGGAAGTCCTCGTGTTGCATCCCCTTTTTGCGTATAAATACGTCGGATTTTTTTTTTTTTGCGAAACTTGAAGACGGGAGGTCGATGGTAAATCCGTGGAGTTCGTGATATTTTAATACGGCCGGTCGTGGTAAAATCGGGGCTGAAATGGACGGTAAAACAGGCGCGTGGTACGGGAAGGTGCAAGCATAAGGTAAAATGGAGTGATACCATGTCGGATGCGATCATACCAGCACTAAAGCACCGGATCCCATCAGAATTCCGAAGTTAAGCGTGCTTGGGCGAGAGTAGTACTAGGATGGGTGACCTCCTGGGAAGTCCTCGTGTTGCATCCCCTTTTTGCGTATAAATACGTCGGATTTTATTTTTTTTGCGAAACTTGAAGACGGGAGGTCGATGGTAAATCCGTGGAGTTCGTGATATTTTAATACGGCCGGTCGTGGTAAAATCGGGGCTGAAATGGACGGTAAAACAGGCGCGTGGTACGGGAAGGTGCAAGCATAAGGTAAAACGGAGTGATACCATGTTGGATGCGATCATACCAGCACTAAAGCACCGGATCCCATCAGAACTCCGAAGTTAAGCGTGCTTGGGCGAGAGTAGTACTAGGATGGGTGACCTCCTGGGAAGTCCTCGTGTTGCATCCCCTTTTTGCGTATAAATACGTCGGATTTTATTTTTTTTGCGAAACTTGAAGACGGGAGGTCGATGGTAAATCCGTGGAGTTCGTGATATTTTAATACGGCCGGTCGTGGTAAAATCGGGGCTGAAATGGACGGTAAAACAGGCGCGTGGTACGGGAAGGTGCAAGCATAAGGTAAAACGGAGTGATACCATGTCGGATGCGATCATACCAGCACTAAAGCACCGGATCCCATCAGAACTCCGAAGTTAAGCGTGCTTGGGCGAGAGTAGTACTAGGATGGGTGACCTCCTGGGAAGTCCTCGTGTTGCATCCCCTTTTTGCGTATAAATACGTCGGATTTTATTTTTTTTGCGAAACTTGAAGACGGGAGGTCGATGGTAAATCCGTGGAGTTCGTGATATTTTAATACGGCCGGTCGTGGTAAAATCGGGGCTGAAATGGACGGTAAAACAGGCGCGTGGTACGGGAAGGTGCAAGCATAAGGTAAAACGGAGTGATACCATGTCGGATGCGATCATACCAGCACTAAAGCACCGGATCCCATCAGAACTCCGAAGTTAAGCGTGCTTGGGCGAGAGTAGTACTAGGATGGGTGACCTCCTGGGAAGTCCTCGTGTTGCATCCCCTTTTTGCGTATAAATACGTCGGATTTTATTTTTTTTGCGAAACTTGAAGACGGGAGGTCGATGGTAAATCCGTGGAGTTCGTGATATTTTAATACGGCCGGTCGTGGTAAAATCGGGGCTGAAATGGACGGTAAAACAGAAGCGTGGTACGGGAAGGTGCAAGCATAAGGTAAAACGGAGTGATACCATGTTGGATGCGATCATACCAGCACTAAAGCACCGGATCCCATCAGAACTCCGAAGTTAAGCGTGCTTGGGCGAGATTAGTACTAGGATGGGTGACCTCCTGGGAAGTCCTCGTGTTGCATCCCCTTTTTGCGTATAAATACGTCGGATTTTATTTTTTTTGCGAAACTTGAAGACGGGAGGTCGATGGTAAATCCGTGGAGTTCGTGATATTTTAATACGGCCGGTCGCGGTAAAATTGGGGCTGAAATGGACGGTAAAACAGACGCGTGGTACGGGAAGATGCAAGTATAAGGTAAAACGGAGTGATACCATGTCGGATGCGATCATACCAGCACTAAAGCACCGGATCCCATCAGAACTCCGAAGTTAAGCGTGCTTGGGCGAGAGTAGTACTAGGATGGGTGACCTCCTGGGAAGTCCTCGTGTTGCATCCCCTTTTTGCGTATAAATACGTCGGATTTTTTTTTTTTTGCGAAACTTGAAGACGGGAGGTCGATGGTAAATCCGTGGAGTTCGTGATATTTTAATACGGCCGGTCGTGGTAAAATCGGGGCTGAATGGACGGTAAAACAGGCGCGTGGTACGGGAAGGTGCAAGCATAAGGTAAAACGGAGTGATACCATGTCGGATGCGATCATACCAGCACTAAAGCACCGGATCCCATCAGAACTCCGAAGTTAAGCGTGCTTGGGCGAGAGTAGTACTAGGATGGGTGACCTCCTGGGAAGTCCTCGTGTTGCATCCCTTTTTGCGTATAAATACGTCGGATTTTATTTTTTTTGCGAAACTTGAAGACGGGAGGTCGATGGTAAATCCGTGGAGTTCGTGATATTTTAATACGGCCGGTCGTGGTAAAATCGGGGCTGAAATGGACGGTAAAACAGGCGTGTGGTACGGGAAGGTGCAAGCATAAGGTAAAACGGAGTGATACCATGTCGGATGCGATCATACCAGCACTAAAGCACCGGATCCCATCAGAACTCCGAAGTTAAGCGTGCTTGGGCGAGAGTAGTACTCGGATGGGTGACCTCCTGGGAAGTCCTCGTGTTGCATCCCCTTTTTGCGTATAAATACGTCGGATTTTATTTTTTTTGCGAAACTTGAAGACGGGAGGTCGATGGTAAATCCGTGGAGTTCGTGATATTTTAATACGGCCGGTCGTGGTAAAATCGGGGCTGAAATGGACGGTAAAACAGGCGCGTGGTACGGGAAGGTGCAAGCATAAGGTAAAACGGAGTGATACCATGTCGGATGCGATCATACCAGCACTAAAGCACCGGATCCCATCAGAACTCCGAAGTTAAGCGTGCTTGGGCGAGAGTAGTACTAGGATGGGTGACCTCCTGGGAAGTCCTCGTGTTGCACCCCCTTTTTGCGTATAAATACGTCGGATTTTATTTTTTTTGCGAAACTTGAAGACGGGAGGTCGATGGTAAATCCGTGGAGTTCGTGATATTTTAATACGGCCGGTCGTGGTCAAATCGGGGCTGAAATGGACGGTAAAACAGGCGCGTGGTACGGGAAGGTGCAAGCATAAGGTAAAACGGAGTGATACCATGTCGGATGCGATCATACCAGCACTAAAGCACCGGATCCCATCAGAACTCCGAAGTTAAGCGTGCTTGGGCGAGAGTAGTACTAGGATGGGTGACCTCCTGGGAAGTCCTCGTGTTGCATCCCCTTTTTGCGTATAAATACGTCGGATTTTTTTTTTTTTGCGAAACTTGAAGACGGGAGGTCGATGGTAAATCCGTGGAGTTCGTGATATTTTAATACGGCCGGTCGTGGTAAAATCGGAGCTGAAATGGACGGTAAAACAGGCGCGTGGTACGGGAAGGTGCAAGCATAAGGTAAAACGGAGTGATACCATGTCGGATGCGATCATACCAGCACTAAAGCACCGGATCCCATCAGAACTCCGAAGTTAAGCGTGATTGGGCGAGAGTAGTACTAGGATGGGTGACCTCCTGGGAAGTCCTCGTGTTGCATCCCCTTTTTGCGTATAAATACGTCGGATTTTATTTTTTTTGCGAAACTTGAAGACGGGAGGTCGATGGTAAATCCGTGGAGTTCGTGATATTTTAATACGGCCGGTCGTGGTAAAATCGGGGCTGAAATGGACGGTAAAACAGGCGCGTGGTACGGGAAGGTGCAAGCATAAGGTAAAACGGAGTGATACCATGTCAGATGCGATCATACCAGCACTAAAGCACCGGATCCCATCAGAACTCCGAAGTTAAGCGTGCTTGGGCGAGAGTAGTACTAGGATGGGTGACGTCTTGGGAAGTCCTCGTGTCGAGACATCGTAGTAGTTTTCATAGACTGGGGTGCCATGAGACTACGGTAGAGACGTGGGGTAACGGGATAGCGTAGTAACACAGAACACGGGATTTACCCAGGTTCGGTACGTCGCGACAGTACGGCGTACCTACTCCTGCACTTCTCACTATGTGGGACTAAAGCCCGTATAATAAGGTTACAATGTAAGGGAATAGATCCAGCTACTCGTCGAGGATGAACTTCCCGGCGAGTTGCGTAAGGCTTAAGCTTGGACCTAGAACCTTGGAACTAAAGGAACTTATGAAATCTATCTCCCGTCCGGCTTTATATAATAGCCGGATTAGGGCTTACAGAACCAGAAACCTAGAAGACTACGTTTAACTTGTAACTTGGAAAGTAAGGAATCCGTCTTCTCCTCCAAGCCAGATCACGCGGGCCGTGATCCGGGTTCTTCTAGAATCCGGCTTCTACGCGTCGGACTACTGGGCCGCCCAATGGACCTAAGCCCATTACCTTGCAGGCCACCCTGGTAGTCCAGCTCTTTTGTCTACCATCTTCTATACCCCTATTCGGTATATATCCGACAGTAGCCCCCAGGAAGGATCAAAACTCTGAAACTCCACCTTTCGCCAAATACATTTTGTCCGGGAAAACTTGATTCAGCAGTCTTGATTCTTTCTTCTTTCCTTTTGAAGGAGATGGTAACATAAAACTCGGAACTATGAAAATCCGGCTTTTCTTATCGCGATCCTTCGCGGAAAAGGAACACGTGACATCAGCGCTTTAATCATGCTGACGCAAGCGCCGCTTGGTTTCACGCGGGAAACCCTGCAACGTATCTCTGACAGATTCTCACGAGAAACGAGGAGATAGCCATCATTCCTCTGTCGTTCCGTTTCCCGGATTTTCCGGCGAGCGACACGCGTCGAACATCCAACGGTCAAAAGAGCCGTTGGCGCGTATCTAGAGGTTTTCTGGCTATAAATAGCCGTCCTCGTCGTCACCGGAAATCTTTCCTCACTCCCTCGCTGCCTACGCCATTGACGCAAACGCGAGCACGAGAGCTAGAACGAATCCTTGCCCCGACGAGCCCTTTGCACGCCGGAGCGCTCCCTCGCCACCGAAAACGATGGCCTCTCCGTCGTCCTCACCGGTTCGCGCCTCCATCGACGAGCTTTTGGGCGACCTGGATCCACAGCTGGGGTCGCCCAAGCATGCCGGCGGCGGGCCGGAAACAACCACGGCATCCGCGGCGGGCGGAGGAAATGCTTCCGCCGCCGCGGACGTAGCGGGCCCAAGTACCACGACAACCCCGCCGTTCGCACCGGAAACGGCGGAGGAGAAAATCGAGCTCGTCGGCGAGACACTTGCCGCCGCGAAGGCCGCCGCCGCCGCCGCCGGAGCAGAAGAGGAGGAGGAAACTGCAGGCAACTGGAGTGCCTGCAGTATTCCCCCGGCTCTCCTTCCCAACCTGGAGAAGGAGGGCTTGGTGCTGAAAAAGAAATGGCGGCTCCCGGAGGAGGAGACTGAACCCATGCCACAAGAGGGCGAAAGGGTGCTCCTCGCCTCCCACCTTCTACGAGGTATGGGATTGCCACCTTCATCCTTCTTCCTCCAGGTTCTGTCACACTACAACATCCAACCACATAACCTTCCTCCCAACTCTATTCTGTACATGGCCGGCTTCCAGGCCTTGTTCGAAGGTTACCTAGGAATAGAGCCTAGGTTAGATTTTTGGTTGTATTGCTTTGGGGTGAAGCGTAACTCTTCGGAGGGCGCGCTCCCAAATTGCGGAACCATTTCCTTTACTCTTCGGAGATTCCGAGAGGATTGGTTCCCCAAAATCAAAACCTCAGAACCCGTCAAATTTTGGACGGGTTCTTTTTTCTATCACCCCGACGTGCCTTTTCCTAAAAAGGCCGTCGGGGTTCCACCTTTTGTGAACTCCACCGCTGTTCCCCAGGATAACTGGGTGACAGAGGCCGTCCAGGTTCTGCCTCCAGATCTACTAAGGATCAAGAGGCGCATCGCCAAGCTCACTTCCTCCAAACCTCCTTTGACCGGTATGGACACGGTCTTTTGCTGGCTGGATAGGCGGATTCAGCCGTTAGCAAACCACGGAGGCCGTCTCCTGTGTGAATACACAGGAGCCAAGGATCCAATGCGGACAACCGACAAGGATTGGCCCGCAAAAGAGCTTAGGCGGCGCATCAATCAGTTGGTCGCATCGCGCGACCAATACACGGAGAGTCGGCCAATGTACACGGCCGACAACCCCGCTCCTAAGGTAATTTTTCCGTTATTTGGGTATAATCTTACTTCCTGGATAATCTACCTTTTGAATCTGATTGGTTTTTTCCAACAGCTTGTGGATCTTCCAGACTCGGAGTTAGCCTCCGAGGCCGAGCTGGATGCGCTGCGCACCGCCGCTACGGGTGGGCGCAAACGCAAGAAGATAATTTCTTCGGATGAAATTATCGACCTTGACGGAATCCCCGTCGCCACTTCCAGGTTATTTTCTTCTGGGTTTTTTCTTTTATGGGATCTTTTTCGTCCATCTTCGGTGTTTTAACCTTTTCCGGGTTTTTGGTTTTTAGCTTACCCCCCTCCAACTTGAAGCTGAGAAAGTTGAAGAAACTCAGAGCTTCTTCTAACCGAGGCAGCCAACCATCTCCCGCCGTCGCCCCGGACACGCCGCAGACAATGGCGGAAGAACCTACTGCCGCCACCACCACCAAGCCCCCAGAGCCCAGCCAGCCCGTTGTGTCCGAGTCGGACACGAGGGAAAGGGCGGCTCCAGAGGTGGGGAAATCTTCTCGGACTTTCGACAAGGAAATCCCCACCTTTGACAAGGATTTTAAGGCTATAAATGATGGCTTGAACGCGGCCGAAAATCACTTCGCGGAATACGCGAAAGAATTCCGAGAAAACTTAGCAGGTTTGCAACGCATGAGCCAGGTATGTAACTCTAGCCCCCAAGCATTAAACAAAATGCATGCTTTTTTTCTTTGATGTTTTTTATTAACCATACTTTTCCTTGCTGTGTTTCAGCAAACCTCCGAGGCCATAAACCTTGAAGTTTTCAGGAAGCTCACTATCAAGAATAAAGAAGTTCGAAGTCTTCTTTCTATTCTTGAGGAGAGAGAGGCGGAGCTGGAATCATCTCAGCTCGCTTTGACGGAAACGAAAGGTAAGCTTTTTCGTTTTGAAATTTCCGATTTAAGATTTTGTCTAAGTTTTTTCCCGAGGAAATTGATCAACTCGGATTTTCCCTTGCTTTTCAGCTGCTTTAGCTGAAGCTAAACAAGCAGCGGAAGATTCCGGCAACGCCGAGATTCTCCGTAATGAGAACATTGAGCTTCACAAGAATCTTGTGAAGGCTCAACAAGACCTGGAAGCCAGCAATCTGGCCCTTGGAGTGGCTAACTCCAAGGCTTCCGAACAGGCAGAGAAAGACAAATCCACCATTCAGGATTTGACTGAAGCTCTGAATCTTCGCCTGGAGGAAGTTTCCGAGATCGATAAACTCATCGGTAAATTTCTTACCCTTGTCCTCATCTTTCCATGTTTTGTTTTCTCTGTTTGTCTCCTTAACCCTTTTGTATGTTTTATTGGATCAACCAGGAGACACCCCAGATGGCACTCGGGCTGCAGGCATCCGAGCTTTCGGGGAGACATGGAACTTGGTGAAGGCTGCTGCAACGCAGCTAGTAGGCAAGTTTCTTCCCGAAAAATCTGGGGAATGCTCGGAGGTTGAAAAACTTCCGGGTATCATCATGGAGGTGGCGGAGTCCAAGGAGTCTGTTCTCCGCTCCGCTGCACGGGGTGGTGCGCGCATGGCCTTAGGCCTTATGCGCATGCACTACCCTAGTGCCAAATCCTGGCGTGTGGCCACCGGTGTCCCTCAGGGATACACGGATGCGCAACGATCCACCATCTTTGGTGAAGTTAAGGGCCACGCCACCCAGATTGTCGCCATGGTAAATGTCGCCGTCAACTATCCAGAAGAAGAAGCTCCTCCAATCCCCGATGAAGAGAGCAGCGAGGAGGAGTCGGATTCTTGAAGGGTTACCTGGAACCTGGATAGAAAAATTAGACAATAGGAGCATTACTGTTCTTTCATTTGTAATCCGAAATGTAATGCTTCATATGTATTAATGAAAATTCCGCCTTTTGCAGTTTAAACTATGAAATTACTTTGCAAGTTGTTTGAATTTTACCACTCCTTTATCTTCTAAGTTCTCTGGTGTGTATGCTTTAACTGTCCTTAGTGTTTGAAATGGCTCAAATAGCATTATGAATCGTTATGCCGAGTAACTGGGGACGAACCAAGCAGTTTTGAAACTCGAAAACATGAATCATGCTAAAGGCATTTTTACTAACTAGTTCCAGTAACCCAGCATACGCACGATCAGATAAAGACTTAGAGAAACAAGGAAAGTTTTAAGTGAAACTTGGGCACGCAGGCAATTCAAGTTTCCTTTAGCCGTTAAAAGGCTGAAAAATCATTCAGTTATGTAACGCCGAGTACGCAAGCACAATTCGGGTTAACATTGAGAAATTTGTAAGATCATTGGGAAATAGATGAGGCGGAAACACTTTGCACTTATAAGAAAAATAGATGACAGCATTCCGACAACTTTATTTCATGATCTCAAAAGATGTTTACATAGATTTGAACTAAGTACAGAAGGGGACATAACTTGCTAGGTGTTCCCAGGCTTCCGCAATCCACTTGACCTTGTCGAAACTTTTCAGCAGCTTGAAGCGTGGTAGGGTTTTAGCCCCCAGCCAACTAAGAAATCTTTTTATGGCTGTGGGGGAACCCGGCAATTCTGGGACATCTTTTTCATACGTATGCTCTGAGATGTTCGAGATTGCTTTCATCTTTTCCGGGTTAACTTCTATTCCTCTGTGAGAAACGATGAAACCTAGAAGTTTTCCTGAGGGAACCCCGAATACGCACTTAGATGGATTCAACTTCATCTTGTAAGTGCGCAAGTTTTCGAAGGTTTCTCGCAAATCCTCAAGGAGTGTATCTTTTTCCTTGGTTACGACAGCAATATCGTCCACGTAAACATGGACATTTTTTCCAATCTGACTATGCAAACAACGTTGCATGCAACGCTGGTATGTTGCACCTGCGTTCTTCAGGCCAAAAGGCATGGTTACGTAGTAATACGTCCCGTACGGGGTTATAAAAGAAGTCTTGATTTGATCTTCCTTTTTCATGCGTATTTGGTGGTACCCGGAGTATGCATCCAAAAAGCATAAAAGCTCAGAGCCTGCAGTGGCGTCTATTATTTGATCGATTCGCGGTAGCGCAAACCTATCTTTCGGACATAACTTGTTCAATCCTGTGTAATCTATACACATTCTGAGGGCAGTTGTATCTTTCTTCGGTACTAATACCGGATTTGCGGACCAGTCAGTATGGATTACCTCCTTGATGAAATCCGCTGCTAAAAGCCGGATAATTTCCTTGCCAATAGCCTTCCGTCTTCTTCCGTCAAATCGACGGAGACCTTGTTTGACGGGTTTTGATCCGGGAATAACCTTGAGTTGGTGCTCAGCAAGTTCCCTGGGTACGCCTGGCATGTCAGCTGGACACCAGGCAAAAATGTCCCAGTTCTCACGGAGGAACTTGATGAGCTCGCCTTCCTATTTGTCGGTCATCCCAGTCCCTACAACGACGAATTTTGTCGGATCTTTGGGATCTAGGATTACCTGTCTTGTATTCTCGGATGCCTTGAAGCTATCTGTTGGCTTCCGAGTTTCTTTTCCTGCCGGCATTTCTTTCGGCGATACCTCCTTGGCTAACTCCTTCAGTTCTTCCTGAGCTATAACTCTTTGAGCGCAAAGGGCGTTTTGCTTCTCCAACTCGTTTGCCAGCTTGAAATCACCGGCAATGGTGATTACTCCTCCTTTGGGTCCTGGCATCTTCAGCTTGTTGTAGATATAGCAAGATCTTGCCATAAACTTAGCAAAAGCCGGACGTCCGAGTATTGCGTGATACACGCTCTCGAACGGCACAACTTCGAAGGATACTTTTTCCTGCCGGAAGTGATCTTTATCTCCGAAGGTGACATCTAGGGAAATTTCTCCTAGGGATCGTGCTTGCCTGCCAGGAACGATGCCATGGAAGCGTATATTGCTGTAGTTGAGCTGGGACTCGGATATCTTCAAGTGCTTCAGTGTATCCAGGTACATTATATTGATGCTGGATCCTCCGTCCATCAGCACTCTTCTTAGCCTAGTGTTTTGAACAATAGGGCTTACAACAAGAGCTTGTGTGCCGGGTTCAGGGATATTTCCGGGATGATCAGACTGATCCCAGATTATCGGTGTGTTGGAATACTTCAAGAATTTTGGGGTTGCAGGAACAACCGCGTTTATTTCTCGAAGTGTCCTTTTGGCCACCTTTGCTGACGGGGTTGCTAGGAAAGTTAGCATTGCTTCTCCGTCAACTCTCGGAAATTTAGGTTCGCCTTTTCGCTGTTGTTCCTGTATTTTATCATCAGTGTCCGATTCACTGTCTTCTTTTTCAGCTTCTGGCTTTTGTTTGGCAGGTTTCCTCTTGGAACCCTTCCCTTTATTTCCGGATCCTGCATTGCCTTTCATATGCTTGTTTAGCCGGCATTGCGCGTTCGTGTGGGTTGGTTTCCCAAACTGAGAGTGGTGGACGCAGGGTTCCGACTTAATTCTCTCCCATTCTTCAGGAGTGTAATTGATGGGATCCGGACTGCGGCCTTTCCACTTGTTCCCTTTTTCTCCTCCAAAGGCTAAGTTAACCTCCTTGGGCTTTGTTGTTGACTCCGGAGTTCCTTTTTTATCAGAACGAGGTGTTTTCTTGGCCAGTATCAGTGACTCAATATTGCCTCCTCTTGCTCTGATATCGTCTTCGGCTGCAGCATGCTCATTAGCGGTTGTAAGCATAGATCCGAGATCTTTGTGCTTTTTAGAACCAACCATGAACGGTACAAGTCCGGGTTTTAGGCCATTGACGAAAGCATGCATTGCTTGTACGTCAGTTACTCCAGAGCAACTATTCTTCATTGCAGTCCATCTGGAGATGAAATCCACGTATGGTTCGTCTTCAAATTGGGTGCAACGGTTCAGCTGGTTGATGCTATTTGGGCGTTTGTATGTTCCTCGAAAATGCTGAGTAAATACTCTCGCCATATCATCCCAACTGTCGACAGTTCTTGATGGTAAACCATTAATCCAATCTCTGGCTCCGTCTAGCAACATTAGGGGAAGAAACTTGACAGCTTCCAGGTCTGTCCCGTTGTTGATCTGGACGGCTGTGTAATAATCTGAAAGCCAGGTATCCGGGTTTGTACTGCCGGTATATTTTTGGTAGGTTGGACCAACTTTGGCGAAGCCAGAGTGCAGGGTTATCCTTCGGATCCTGTCTGTAAAACACTTAGGACCAAAGTATAGATCATCCTTTTCTGCTCTATCAATATGTGCAGAATATCTCCCGGCTGAATGGACAGAAGGGGATCTGCTCCTTTCTTTTCCATTGTTACGCGGACGCGTTTTTCCGAGGTTATCTCTATCTCTTCCGTTGTCACGCCCTCTGGGATTAGGTGGAGTCCTGCTCCTATACCTTTCCTTATCTTTGGGCGGTGTCCGAGATCTTTCACGCCTGTGAGGTGTATCGTATCTTCCAGCTTTTTCAGCTGGGTTTCTCGGAGGTGGCATTATTTTGCCGTCATTCCGGTGTTTGTCTTCCCGATCGTGTGGTTTATATCCATCTTTCGGGAGATGAGGTCCGGTTCTAGACGCTGCGTCCCGGTTGTCGGGGTTTTTCTTGTCTTTTCTCGGATCCTCTTTTTTATCCGAATCTCCGGGTTCTTCCGGTCCAGGTGCTCCAGCAGCGCAAGTAACAGTTTTGCAGAGGGCGGAATTATCATGCAGCCTCCCTGATCGCTCTTGTCCTCGCTGTTGCTGCTGTAATGCTTTTCCTAGGAAAGCATACACCCCTTGGAGTTTTTCCCCGTTGGAGTACAGATCATTGTTCAGGATGGCGAACGCTGCTTCCGCGTTTTCGGCTGCGGTTTTGTATATTGGTTCGCCCTTGGCATCTTTGCCGTTTAACTGCTTTTGCCAAGATGGGTTATAGAACCTTTCTTTCGGCGGCAGTTCTTCCGGTTTTGCAATTCCGGGTAACCTCGTAGGTTTTAAGGCAGATCTATGCTTTCTCTCGTACTCCTCAATTTCTTCCTTCATAATTTTGATGTCATTATGGGTTTGTTGGAGATGTTGCCGAGATCTAAGCAGCTGTTGCTGTTGCCGTTGGAAAGCTTGTCTCCTGGCTTCCAGCATCTCAGGGGGTTCATTGGGTCCCACTGGAGTTTGTAATAGTTCTTGCTCTTCCAGTTCTGTCATTGGCGGAGCAGTGATTTCCTTAGATTTCTTTTCCGTAGGCTTTGTGCCACTAATATCTCCAACTTCCAGGTTTTCATCAGCGAGATCAGCTGACTTTTTCTTCCGGAGTTTGTACTGGAGTTTTTTAGAAGCACGGTGCTTTTTCTTGGAAGATGGAGGTTTTTTGACAGGTTCATCCTCTGTCATCTCCTTGACATTAGGAAATATCGGAGAAGTTTCTCCGTCTTCCCTCTCCTCTGCTGGCGGAGGGGTTTTAGGGCTTTCCTGGCTATCGTCACCCGTTGTATCAGCTGGTTTTGCCATTAGCACTTCATGGAATCCCTCTTGAAAGGACTTAACTTTTCTTACGAAGGCATCATCATCTTCGTCTTCGGAGAAGTTATCCGATCCGGTTTCCGACTCCAATCTTGCCTCAATGGCGGCGAGCACGGACTCTGTTTCCGAGTTCATCGTCTGGTTGACGGATGTCGGATCTTCCGTCTCTGTGACGGGTATTGGTTCTTCCGTCTCTGTGACGGGTGTATTGTTGTCTGCCTCTTGCACGGGATTTCCGTTATCCGTGTTTTCGGCGATCTCGGATTGCACCATGCCGATAAAGTGCGTATCACTGTTTTGTCGGCGATCTGAGCAAAATCCGGCATCATAGTCGTCTTCGACTGGGTATAGGGCGGGTGGGAGATAATTGCTTTCACCGCAAAACCCCATTGCTTCCGCGGTTAATCCGATAAAGATATTAGCAGATCCAATCGGTAAAACGCAGGCACTTACCAGATGGTTTTGCGCCGGTATGTAGGATCCGTTGTCGAGGAAGCGTCCGACGTCGTCGTCGAATTCCAAGCTTCCGACAGTGATCGATCTTCCGATTCCGCCTAATATCCCAGATCGGAACTTCACGCCTGACGTCGTTTGCCCCACGGTGGGCGCCAACTGTCGAGACATCGTAGTAGTTTTCATAGACTGGGGTGCCATGAGACTACGGTAGAGACGTGGGGTAACGGGATAGCGTAGTAACACAGAACACGGGATTTACCCAGGTTCGGTACGTCGCGACAGTACGGCGTACCTACTCCTGCACTTCTCACTATGTGGGACTAAAGCCCGTATAATAAGGTTACAATGTAAGGGAATAGATCCAGCTACTCGTCGAGGATGAACTTCCCGGCGAGTTGCGTAAGGCTTAAGCTTGGACCTAGAACCTTGGAACTAAAGGAACTTATGAAATCTATCTCCCGTCCGGCTTTATATAATAGCCGGATTAGGGCTTACAGAACCAGAAACCTAGAAGACTACGTTTAACTTGTAACTTGGAAAGTAAGGAATCCGTCTTCTCCTCCAAGCCAGATCACGCGGGCCGTGATCCGGGTTCTTCTAGAATCCGGCTTCTACGCGTCGGACTACTGGGCCGCCCAATGGACCTAAGCCCATTACCTTGCAGGCCACCCTGGTAGTCCAGCTCTTTTGTCTACCATCTTCTATACCCCTATTCGGTATATATCCGACACCTCGTGTTGCATCCCCTTTTTGCGTATAAATACGTCGGATTTTTTTTTTTTGCGAAACTTGAAGACGGGAGGTCGATGGTAAATCCGTGGAGTTCGTGATATATTAATACGGCCGGTCGTGGTAAAATCGGGGCTGAAATGGACGGTAAAACAGGCGCGTGGTACGGGAAGGTGCGAGCATAAGGTAAAACGGAGTGATACCATGTCGGATGCGATCATACCAGCACTAAAGCACCGGATCCCATCAGAACTTCGAAGTTAAGCGTGCTTGGGCGAGAGTAGTACTAGGATGGGTGACCTCCTGGGAAGTCCTCGTGTTGCATCCCCTTTTTGCGTATAAATACGTCGGATTTTATTTTTTTTGCGAAACTTGAAGACGGGAGGTCGATGGTAAATCCGTGGAGTTCGTGATATTTTAATACGGCCGTTCGTGGTAAAATCGGGGATGAAATGGACGGTAAAACAGGCGCGTGGTACGGGAAGGTGCAAGCATAAGGTAAAACGGAGTGATACCATGTCGGATGCGATCATACCAGCACTAAAGCACCGGATCCCATCAGAACTCCGAAGTTAAGCGTGCTTGGGCGAGAGTAGTACTAGGATGGGTGACCTCCTGGGAAGTCCTCGTGTTGCATCCCCTTTTTGCGTATAAATACGTCGGATTTTATTTTTTTTGCGAAACTTGAAGACGGGAGGTCGATGGTAAATCCGTGGAGTTCGTGATATTTTAATACGGCCGGTCGTGGTAAAATCGGGGCTGAAATGGACGGTAAAACAGGCGCGTGGTACGGGAAGGTGCAAGCATAAGGTAAAACGGAGTGATACCATGTCGGATGCGATCATACCAGCACTAAAGCACCGGATCCCATCAGAACTCCGAAGTTAAGCGTGTTTGGGCGAGAGTAGTACTAGGATGGGTGACCTCCTGGGAAGTCCTCGTGTTGCATCCCCTTTTTGCGTATAAATACGTCGGATTTTATTTTTTTTGCGAAACTTGAAGACGGGAGGTCGATGGTAAATCCGTGGAGTTCGTGATATTTTAATACGGCCGGTCGTGGTAAAATCGGGGCTGAAATGGACGGTAAAACAGGCGCGTGGTACGGGAAGGTGCAAGCATAAGGTAAAACGGAGTGATACCATGTCGGATGCGATCATACCAGCACTAAAGCACCGGATCCTATCAGAACTCCGAAGTTAAGCGTGCTTGGGCGAGAGTAGTACTAGGATGGGTGACCTCCTGGAAGTCCTCGTGTTGCATCCCCTTTTTGCGTATAAATACGTCGGATTTTATTTTTTTTGCGAAACTTGAAGACGGGAGGTCGATGGTAAATCCGTGGAGTTCGTGATATTTTAATACGGCCGGTCGTGGTAAAATCGGGGCTGAAATGGACGGTAAAACAGGCGCGTGGTACGGGAAGGTGCAAGCATAAGGTAAAACGGAGTGATACCATGTCGGATGCGATCATACCAGCACTAAAGCACCGGATCCCATCAGAACTCCGAAGTTAAGCGTGCTTGGGCGAGAGTAGTACTAGGATGGGTGACCTCCTGGGAAGTCCTCGTGTTGCATCCCCTTTTTGCGTATAAATACGTCGGATTTTATTTTTTTTGCGAAACTTGAAGACGGGAGGTCGATGGTAAATCCGTGGAGTTCGTGATATTTTAATACGGCCGGTCGTGGTAAAATCGGGGCTGAAATGGACGGTAAAACAGGCGCGTGGTACGGGAAGGTGCAAGCATAAGGTAAAACGGAGTGATACCATGTCGGATGCGATCATACCAGCACTAAAGCACCGGATCCCATCAGAACTCCGAAGTTAAGCGTGCTTGGGCGAGAGTAGTACTAGGCTGGGTGACCTCCTGGAAAGTCCTCGTGTTGCATCCCCTTTTTGCGTATAAATACGTCGGATTTTATTTTTTTTGCGAAACTTGAAGACGGGAGGTCGATGGTAAATCCGTGGAGTTCGTGATATTTTAATACGGCCGGTCGTGGTAAAATCGGGGCTGAAATGGACGGTAAAACAGGCGCGTGGTACGGGAAGGTGCAAGCATAAGGTAAAACGGAGTGATACCATGTCGGATGCGATCATACCAGCACTAAAGCACCGGATCCCATCAGAACTCCGAAGTTAAGCGTGCTTGGGCGAGAGTAGTACTAGGATGGGTGACCTCCTGGGAAGTCCTCGTGTTGCATCCCCTTTTTGCGTATAAATACGTCGGATTTTTTTTTTTTGCGAAACTTGAAGACGGGAGGTCGATGGTAAATCCGTGGAGTTCGTGATATTTTAATACGGCCGGTCGTGGTAAAATCGGGGCTGAAATGGACGGTAAAACAGGCGCGTGGTACGGGAAGGTGCAAGCATAAGGTAAAACGGAGTGATACCATGTCGGATGCGATCATACCAGCACTAAAGCACCGGATCCCATCAGAACTCCGAAGTTAAGCGTGCTTGGGCGAGAGTAGTACTAGGATGGGTGACCTCCTGGGAAGTCCTCGTGTTGCATCCCCTTTTTGCGTATAAATACGTCGGATTTTTTTTTTTGCGAAACTTGAAGACGGGAGGTCGATGGTAAATCCGTGGAGTTCGTGATATTTTAATACGGCCGGTCGTGGTAAAATCGGGGCTGAAATGGACGGTAAAACAGGCGCGTGGTACGGGAAGGTGCAAGCATAAGGTAAAACGGAGTGATACCATGTCGGATGCGATCATACCAGCACTAAAGCACCGGATCCCATCAGAACTCCGAAGTTAAGCGTGCTTGGGCGAGAGTAGTACTAGGATGGGTGACCTCCTGGGAAGTCCTCGTGTTGCATCCCCTTTTTGCGTATAAATACGTCGGATTTTTTTTTTTGCGAAACTTGAAGACGGGAGGTCGATGGTAAATCCGTGGAGTTCGTGATATTTTAATACGGCCGGTCGTGGTAAAATCGGGGCTGAAATGGACGGTAAAACATGCGCGTGGTACGGGAAGGTGCAAGCATAAGGTAAAACGGAGTGATACCATGTCGGATGCGATCATACCAGCACTAAAGCACCGGATCCCATCAGAACTCGAAGTTAAGCGTGCTTGGGCGAGAGTAGTACTAGGATGGGTGACCTCCTGGGAAGTCCTCGTGTTGCATCCCCTTTTTGCGTATAAATACGTCGGATTTTTTTTTTTTTGCGAAACTTGAAGACGGGAGGTCGATGGTAAATCCGTGGAGTTCGTGATATTTTAATACGGCCGGTCGTGGTAAAATCGGGGCTGAAATGGACGGTAAAACAGGCGCGTGGTACGGGAAGGTGCAAGCATAAGGTAAAACGGAGTGATACCATGTCGGATGCGATCATACCAGCACTAAAGCACCGGATCCCATCAGAACTCCGAAGTTAAGCGTGCTTGGGCGAGAGTAGTACTAGGATGGGTGACCTCCTGGGAAGTCCTCGTGTTGCATCCCCTTTTTGCGTATAAATACGTCGGATTTTATTTTTTTTGCGAAACTTGAAGACGGGAGGTCGATGGTAAATCCGTGGAGTTCGTGATATTTTAATACGGCCGGTCGTGGTAAAATCGGGGCTGAAATGGACGGTAAAACAGGCGCGTGGTACGGGAAGGTGCAAGCATAAGGTAAAACGGAGTGATACCATGTCGGATGCGATCATACCAGCACTAAAGCACCGGATCCCATCAGAACTCCGAAGTTAAGCGTGCTTGGGCGAGAGTAGTACTAGGATGGGTGACCTCCTGGGAAGTCCTCGTGTTGCATCCCCTTTTTGCGTATAAATACGTCGGATTTTATTTTTTTTGCGAAACTTGAAGACGGGAGGTCGATGGTAAATCCGTGGAGTTCGTGATATTTTAATACGGCCGGTCGTGGTAAAATCGGGGCTGAAATGGACGGTAAAACAGGCGCGTGGTACGGGAAGGTGCAAGCATAAGGTAAAACGGAGTGATACCATGTCGGATGCGATCATACCAGCACTAAAGCACCGGATCCCATCAGAACTCCGAAGTTAAGCGTGCTTGGGCGAGAGTAGTACTAGGATGGGTGACCTCCTGGGAAGTCCTCGTGTTGCATCCCCTTTTTGCGTATAAATACGTCGGATTTTATTTTTTTTGCGAAACTTGAAGACGGGAGGTCGATGGTAAATCCGTGGAGTTCGTGATATTTTAATACGGCCGGTCGTGGTAAAATCGGGGCTGAAATGGACGGTAAAACAGGCGCGTGGTACGGGAAGGTGCAAGCATAAGGTAAAACGGAGTGATACCATGTCGGATGCGATCATACCAGCACTAAAGCACCGGATCCCATCAGAACTCCGAAGTTAAGCGTGCTTGGGCGAGAGTAGTACTAGGATGGGTGACCTCCTGGGAAGTCCTCGTGTTGCATCCCCTTTTTGCGTATAAATACGTCGGATTTTTTTTTTTTG
Organism: Alopecurus myosuroides; assembly: GCA_028641055.1. Classification (NCBI taxonomy): domain Eukaryota; kingdom Viridiplantae; phylum Streptophyta; class Magnoliopsida; order Poales; family Poaceae; genus Alopecurus; species Alopecurus myosuroides. The sequence continues at coordinate 177,684,784 of CM054062.1, forward strand.
CGAAACTTGAAGACGGGAGGTCGATGGTAAATCCGTGGAGTTCGTGATATTTTAATACGGCCGGTCGTGGTAAAATCGGGGCTGAAATGGACGGTAAAACAGGCGCGTGGTACGGGAAGGTGCAAGCATAAGGTAAAACGGAGTGATACCATGTCGGATGCGATCATACCAGCACTAAAGCACCGGATCCCATCAGAACTCCGAAGTTAAGCGTGCTTGGGCGAGAGTAGTACTAGGATGGGTGACCTCCTGGGAAGTCCTCGTGTTGCATCCCCTTTTTGCGTATAAATACGTCGGATTTTTTTTTTTTGCGAAACTTGAAGACGGGAGGTCGATGGTAAATCCGTGGAGTTCGTGATATTTTAATACGGCCGGTCGTGGTAAAATCGGGGCTGAAATGGACGGTAAAACAGGCGCGTGGTACGGGAAGGTGCAAGCATAAGGTAAAACGGAGTGATACCATGTCGGATGCGATCATACCAGCACTAAAGCACCGGATCCCATCAGAACTCCGAAGTTAAGCGTGCTTGGGCGAGAGTAGTACTAGGATGGGTGACCTCCTGGGAAGTCCTCGTGTTGCATCCCCTTTTTGCGTATAAATACGTCGGATTTTATTTTTTTTGCGAAACTTGAAGACGGGAGGTCGATGGTAAATCCGTGGAGTTCGTGATATTTTAATACGGCCGGTCGTGGTAAAATCGGGGCTGAAATGGACGGTAAAACAGGCGCGTGGTACGGGAAGGTGCAAGCATAAGGTAAAACGGAGTGATACCATGTCGGATGCGATCATACCAGCACTAAAGCACCGGATCCCATCAGAACTCCGAAGTTAAGCGTGCTTGGGCGAGAGTAGTACTAGGATGGGTGACCTCCTGGGAAGTCCTCGTGTTGCATCCCCTTTTTGCGTATAAATACGTCGGATTTTATTTTTTTTGCGAAACTTGAAGACGGGAGGTCGATGGTAAATCCGTGGAGTTCGTGATATTTTAATACGGCCGGTCGTGGTAAAATCGGGGCTGAAATGGACGGTAAAACAGGCGCGTGGTACGGGAAGGTGCAAGCATAAGGTAAAACGGAGTGATACCATGTCGGATGCGATCATACCAGCACTAAAGCACCGGATCCCATCAGAACTCCGAAGTTAAGCGTGCTTGGGCGAGAGTAGTACTAGGATGGGTGACCTCCTGGGAAGTCCTCGTGTTGCATCCCCTTTTTGCGTATAAATACGTCGGATTTTATTTTTTTTGCGAAACTTGAAGACGGGAGGTCGATGGTAAATCCGTGGAGTTCGTGATATTTTAATACGGCCGGTCGTGGTAAAATCGGGGCTGAAATGGACGGTAAAACAGGCGCGTGGTACGGGAAGGTGCAAGCATAAGGTAAAACGGAGTGATACCATGTCGGATGCGATCATACCAGCACTAAAGCACCGGATCCCATCAGAACTCCGAAGTTAAGCGTGCTTGGGCGAGAGTAGTACTAGGATGGGTGACCTCCTGGGAAGTCCTCGTGTTGCATCCCCTTTTTGCGTATAAATACGTCGGATTTTATTTTTTTTGCGAAACTTGAAGACGGGAGGTCGATGGTAAATCCGTGGAGTTCGTGATATTTTAATACGGCCGGTCGTGGTAAAATCGGGGCTGAAATGGACGGTAAAACAGGCGCGTGGTACGGGAAGGTGCAAGCATAAGGTAAAACGGAGTGATACCATGTCGGATGCGATCATACCAGCACTAAAGCACCGGATCCCATCAGAACTCCGAAGTTAAGCGTGCTTGGGCGAGAGTAGTACTAGGATGGGTGACCTCCTGGGAAGTCCTCGTGTTGCATCCCCTTTTTGCGTATAAATACGTCGGATTTTATTTTTTTTGCGAAACTTGAAGACGGGAGGTCGATGGTAAATCCGTGGAGTTCGTGATATTTTAATACGGCCGGTCGTGGTAAAATCGGGGCTGAAATGGACGGTAAAACAGGCGCGTGGTACGGGAAGGTGCAAGCATAAGGTAAAACGGAGTGATACCATGTCGGATGCGATCATACCAGCACTAAAGCACCGGATCCCATCAGAACTCCGAAGTTAAGCGTGCTTGGGCGAGAGTAGTACTAGGATGGGTGACCTCCTGGGAAGTCCTCGTGTTGCATCCCCTTTTTGCGTATAAATACGTCGGATTTTATTTTTTTTGCGAAACTTGAAGACGGGAGGTCGATGGTAAATCCGTGGAGTTCGTGATATTTTAATACGGCCGGTCGTGGTAAAATCGGGGCTGAAATGGACGGTAAAACAGGCGCGTGGTACGGGAAGGTGCAAGCATAAGGTAAAACGGAGTGATACCATGTCGGATGCGATCATACCAGCACTAAAGCACCGGATCCCATCAGAACTCCGAAGTTAAGCGTGCTTGGGCGAGAGTAGTACTAGGATGGGTGACCTCCTGGGAAGTCCTCGTGTTGCATCCCCTTTTTGCGTATAAATACGTCGGATTTTATTTTTTTTGCGAAACTTGAAGACGGGAGGTCGATGGTAAATCCGTGGAGTTCGTGATATTTTAATACGGCCGGTCGTGGTAAAATCGGGGCTGAAATGGACGGTAAAACAGGCGCGTGGTACGGGAAGGTGCAAGCATAAGGTAAAACGGAGTGATACCATGTCGGATGCGATCATACCAGCACTAAAGCACCGGATCCCATCAGAACTCCGAAGTTAAGCGTGCTTGGGCGAGAGTAGTACTAGGATGGGTGACCTCCTGGGAAGTCCTCGTGTTGCATCCCCTTTTTGCGTATAAATACGTCGGATTTTATTTTTTTTGCGAAACTTGAAGACGGGAGGTCGATGGTAAATCCGTGGAGTTCGTGATATTTTAATACGGCCGGTCGTGGTAAAATCGGGGCTGAAATGGACGGTAAAACAGGCGCGTGGTACGGGAAGGTGCAAGCATAAGGTAAAACGGAGTGATACCATGTCGGATGCGATCATACCAGCACTAAAGCACCGGATCCCATCAGAACTCCGAAGTTAAGCGTGCTTGGGCGAGAGTAGTACTAGGATGGGTGACCTCCTGGGAAGTCCTCGTGTTGCATCCCCTTTTTGCGTATAAATACGTCGGATTTTATTTTTTTTGCGAAACTTGAAGACGGGAGGTCGATGGTAAATCCGTGGAGTTCGTGATATTTTAATACGGCCGGTCGTGGTAAAATCGGGGCTGAAATGGACGGTAAAACAGGCGCGTGGTACGGGAAGGTGCAAGCATAAGGTAAAACGGAGTGATACCATGTCGGATGCGATCATACCAGCACTAAAGCACCGGATCCCATCAGAACTCCGAAGTTAAGCGTGCTTGGGCGAGAGTAGTACTAGGATGGGTGACCTCCTGGGAAGTCCTCGTGTTGCATCCCCTTTTTGCGTATAAATACGTCGGATTTTATTTTTTTTGCGAAACTTGAAGACGGGAGGTCGATGGTAAATCCGTGGAGTTCGTGATATTTTAATACGGCCGGTCGTGGTAAAATCGGGGCTGAAATGGACGGTAAAACAGGCGCGTGGTACGGGAAGGTGCAAGCATAAGGTAAAACGGAGTGATACC